>VDFB02271358.1:190117327-190450796 GCA_007258455.2 Sequoia sempervirens | reverse complement strand
GGTGCATATAATGAAACACTATTTCTATCATACTCCATCAAAAATTACCATGAACTATTTGATATAATGCCTTAAATAAATTGGAGGTGCCCTGGGAGAAATGTATGCAAAATGTGGAAGCATAGATAGGGCATGTATCGTAGAAATAATGTATGTTGAAAATGCTTTAGAAACTTTCAAAAAAATACAGTTTCAATTCAACAAATTTGAAAAAATTTGCATTTAGGGTTTCAAAATTTGACAAACAAATGCATTTTAAACTCTATGAAATTCGAATTTCACATACCTGGTGCTCGATATGCAAGTTGGGGTGATGAACTTTGGAGAGACGAAGTTGAGTTTGAGTTCGCCAAAGAGATGAAGTTGTTTGTAGATCATGTTCTCTGTTCGCCGCATGCACAAGCAGAGGGAAAGCAACTGGTAAAAAGTGAAAATGATATTTGAAAATGACAATGTTTTTTTTTATGTTTTATTTAACGGGGTTCGGTCGAACCCATGTTTGACTGAACCCCTTTAAATATTATTATTTTCGTTTAGGGTTTGGGGGTTTGGTCAAACCAATGGTTCGACTGAACATATTATGTTTTTCGATCGAACCATTGGGTTCGACCGAACCCATTGATTTTGGGGAAAGGAAAAAAATTGAAATTTCCTTCCTCTAAAAATTTGTAAACCACTATTGTGGTTTGACCCTCCCCCCTAAAATGTTAATTTTTTTAAGTATTTTAAAAATCACTTCTGTGAGAAATAGCTAATAACACGTAGTTTATCCCCAATTTTTTTGATAATTTTTTAATGAATATATGATTTTTTATTAATTTTGAAAGTGGACAAACCTTGAAAAATAGAAATTTGAGTGTGCTTCCCCCTAATTTTTTTGAAAACTAATCAAAAATCATTTTCTTTTGAATATGTATAAAATGGAGTCTAGTTTCTAAAAATATAATTTATTTGAAATTTTAATGAATGGTTAGAAAATAAAGTAAAAAATACCAAACTTTGGTTTTTGACAAATAAATAAATATACCAACAAAATAAATTAAAGATGAAAGCCTTAACATAGACAAAATGCGAAAAAAAATTACATGGTTAGATAGCTAAGAGAGAGCTTAACATTATCCAGGTGTTTTTTCTATTTAACCTTGAAACATGTGCAAACTTTATGGGGAGAACGCTCGAGATTATGTGCTTTTTTCTAGAACATGCAAAACATTTTTTTGGGCATTGGAAAGTTAGTCCAAGCCTTTAGGTTGGAAATTCCCAATGCAAGACATAATGTGAGCGTGTTATAACATACTCGCATTATGTCACAACTTTGACATAACACGATCATGTTATAATGTGCTCGTGTTATATTGAAGTTATGACATAATGTGAGTGCGTTATAATGCACTCACATTGTGTTGCTTTAATTTGTTTATATGTGTTTGTATGTATGTATTTTTGTATGTATTTTTGTATATATGTATGTTTGTATGTATGCTTGTATGTATGTATGTATGTATGTATGTATGCTTGAATGTATGTATGTATGTATGTATGCATAAATATATGCTTGTATGTATGTACATATGTATGATTGTATGTATTTTTGTATGTATGAATGCATTCTTGTACAAATGTATGTATATATGCTTGTATGTATGGTCATGACACATATGTGTTGGTAATATATGCATAGTCTAGATGAAAAGGTACAAGTTTTTTCATACCTATAAAAGAATATCTAGGAAAAGTATATGGGGTCTTTATAGGATACATTAAATCTTGGCATTAGAAGACAATGTATGTAATTACAAATATGTTGAAGCTTTATAACAAAGAGACTTAATAAATATGAGGGTTAAAGTGTTGTATTGTGTAATCAGGATGCTATGAGAAAATAGAGTTATGAAAAAGGGATAACCGAGTGAATAAAATATATTATGGATATAAATAGAAATAGATTGTTACTCTAACCTCCCCTAGAGTATACTCAAATGTTATAATGTAGGGTGGAGGACAACATAATTCATGTTCTTAGAGAATTATTTTAGATTATCCTCTCACATTATAGAGGAAGTAGATAAGAATATTTCCTCTTCATATGATGATGTAATAGAATTGACCACTAGAATAGAATCCTAATCAAATATATGGGATCAATAAGGGAGGAGATGTTAGATTCAAATTCCTCTAATTTAGTATTTATTGTGGCATCCATTTCCTTAGAGCGAGTATTCACCACTAAGAGGGGTCCCAAAGTGGATTTAAAAAGTGTCAAATTTATACACCAAAATGGTCAAGTTGAAGCTCTAAAGTATAGTATTGCACAAATAGTTGTCATTACACCAAAAGATTGATATGTTAATGCCCGATACAACTTCTAGAGTTAATGAATCTACGAGAGGCAGTTAAGCCATGTGATGAACCAAAGTATTGTGTTGCACAAAATAAGGAGACCAAGGTAACACACCTTGCAACAATTCCCCCTAGCACAAGCGAGGGATTTGAACCCATGACCCTGGCTCTGATACCAATTGTTGCATAGATGGTTGTCGTTGCACTAATAGAGCAACTTGTTAATACCTGATATAACTGCCAAAGTTAATGAACCCACAAGAGGCAATTAAGCCATGTCACAAACCTAAGTGCTACACCACACATCACAAGGAGACCAAGGGTGCACACCTTGCAACATAGATTTTAGGGTATTTATTTGAGGCTTTAGGGTATAGGGATGAGGGTTAAAGGTGTAAGGTTTAGGGTTTCAGGTATAGGGTTGAGGGTTGAGGTTTTAGGGTTTAGGGTACAAGGTTGAATGTAGTGTTTAGGGTTTAAGTATGGGGTTAAGGGTTGAGGGTTGAGGGATAATGTTCAGGGTTGATGGTATAAGGTTAAGTGTTTAGGGTATAGGGATTAGGGTTTAGGATACTGTTTATATGGTTTAGGGTATGAGTTGAGGGTATAAGGCATAATGCTATTGGTTGAGAGTGTAGGGTTTAGGGTTTAAGTATAGGGTTGAGGGTATAGGTTTGAGGGACAATATTCAAGGTTTAGAATATAAGGTTGAGGGGTATACAGTATAGGGATGAGGCTTGAGGGCATAGGGTTGAGGGTTGAGGGTTGAGGGAAAGTGTTCATGGATGAGGGTATAGGGTTAAGTGTATAAAGTATAGGGATTGAGGGTATAGGGCATAGGGTGAAGGGTTGGGAGTGTATAGTTTAGGATTTAAGTATAGTGTTGAGGAAAAATGTTCAGGGTTTAGGGTATAAAGTTGAGGGTACAAGGTATAGGGATGAGGGTTGAGGATGTAGGGTTTAGGGTTTGAGGTATAAAATTGAGGGTTGAGGGATTAGAGATTAAGCATATGGTTAAGGGTTTATGGTTGAGGGATAATGTTCAACCCATTGAGTGTATAAGATTAAGTGTGTAGAGTATCTACTAGGTTGACTCCCAAAAATTGAGGATAGACAAATTCATTATCATCATAGCATCATTACGGTTAAAATGTTGAAGAGCAGGAGGTGGGACATAGGAGGGAAGTCTTGGTTGTTTGACCATTGTTGTGGGTAGGAATGAGTATGATTGGTTTGTAATTAAGATTGTAAGCTAGGCACAATGGCAATCACGAGGGCATGATGGCTCTATGCATCGAGTGAGATTAAATAAGTAATCTATGAACATAAAATTCTATGGTGACATCTAGAATGCCATATTATGCATGCTCCCAAAATTGTATGCCTCCAGTGATTTTGAAATAGTGGAGTGTAGCTTTATCACAGGAGATCCTTAATCTAAACTATGAAGAGATTTACAGGTTTTGGACACAAAGGGTGTGTAGGGATAAAGGCCTTTATTTTTTTGAAGATTCTCCCCTTGGGGGTGTAGTAGTTCTTAAAATGATCGAAAAGACATTAACATTGTTCCGCTTGCGGGCTCTTGCAACGCTACTACTAATTGTGGCCCTGCCGCTAGTCAACGACTTTCATACGTAGGAAGTCCACAAAGGGACTCCCACAGGCTTTCTCATGTGCGAGCTTTGCAAGTGCGAGAGCCATCAGACCTAGCTCTACTATTTATAACACTCCCACCACATCATCTTGCGTTCTCATTCCCACAACATTCCTTTCACCACCTAGATTTGATACAGGTCCCAGACAAGCAAGCTTGAGTAATTCCTATCATTGCAATCTTTTTCAAGCAAATGACGATTGGAGAATGTGAGATACCACTACCGACATCCACCTTGTCATCTTCCCAAACTCCATCCCTGTGCATATCGTGAGTGTCGATGTTTACTTTGAAGTCAAGATTGGTTGGAGGACACTAAGAATGATTCACTGGTGACTGTTGTAGGGAGTCACTAAATCATGTTTCCCACAATGAATGTGTGCGAAGATTGAAGATTATATCTCATGAAAGAATCGTGTAAATCCTCGCAAGAGGAAGTTGCATAGAACTGAAGGAGGATCAACCATGATAGAAAGAGATTAACAAAAGATTCAAGGCATGATGATTCCCTAAGAGCTCCACTGATGGCTAAAGTGCAACTATTAAAAGTATCTATAGGCCTGAACAATTGTATTCTATATGGTATGGAGATTTGCGGGGTATTTTTAGTCTACAAAGTTGATAAATGGAGCATTATTCAACACATTGGGAACTTCATGTGAAGTCGGATGCATACAGTCGATGTAGCAGGAGTATTTTTGGGTTGGTGTGTTGGTAAAATTGGGCATCTATAATTCTTTGTTCTCGTACATCAAGCATGAATCGTGTGGAATATGGGGGGCTCTATAGTAGCTCAGCCAATGGTAAAGTTATGTTTTGTTTCAAATACCATAAACTAATGGTGGGGGGATGACATCTTGTATCTCTCAGGGAGTAACACTTATATCCTTGTTAATCACGAATTAACTGAAACCCAGAGGTCGACCTTGTAGTCTTTGAAGGCGGTTGTGGTTGTCTGTTCCTTTTTGCATTCCCTTTTATGCATTGTGGAGAGGTACCTTGCAGATTCCACACCTCCCTGGGCCGATGGAGGCTTGCTTGTGGAATTCCATCTTATTGGTGTCATTCCTTGATAGAATGATTGAGCAAATTTTTTGCACCAGATCCTCGCACTTCCCTTTCTGCCCACCTCATGCGGACCTCTGCTAGATGAAATTTGTGGTTTGTTTGGACATTTTAAACAACTTTGCTTAATGGCAACCCTTCACATGTTAATTTCTATAACCCAGTAACAAATTAATTGCACAATAAATTCATAGAAAGAAATTTGATTTATAACAATTAACACAACTGGGTTAATTAACAACTAATAAAAATGGAAGAAAGAATAAAAAGAAGCTAATCACAAAAATAAAATAACATAAATTTACCCAGGAAACCCCAATGCAGGGAAAAACCTGCAAATGTTGGATATTCTATTAAGCCTAACATAAAACTTTTCTTTCGAAAATACAATATGAGTTTGCTACAATAATCTTACATTTATAGAGCCTAGCTGATTTACTTAGTGTGCAAGGAAAGAATATTTCCTTTCTTTCTTTGGCTTTAATTACACATAAAATCACTCTTGGATTTATTATCCTCACAAACTTGAAAACATTCTATTAAAGAATAAAAATCCTGTTGTTGCTAAAAATCCAACTCGAATTGTTTTAAAGTATATCTAACTCGAGTTGCTTTAAAGTGATTTAAAGTATATCCAACTCAAGTTGCTTTAAAAAAAATCCACATCCCACCTTTCGAGCTACAAAAATCAACACTCCCTCTTAGCGAGGAAGGTGTACTGCACCACACCCAACTTGTCTTTGAAGAATTCAGACTTGCTCTTCATCAAGGCCTTCGTTAGGATATCTGCTATCTATTCGTCCATAGGAATGTAAATGAGCTTCACTATCCCCTTCTCCACACAATCTCTGATGAAGTGGTACTTGATCTTAATGTGCTTTGACTTGTCATGAAACACTAGATTCTCAAAGAGTTTGATACAACTCTAATTATCACAGTAAATGACTGTAGGATCCATCTCTTGATCAAAGAGCCTAGCAAGGAGTTTCTGAAGCCATATAGCCTCACATGTAGCCATACTGGCTGCTATATACTCGGCCTCTATAGAACTCAACGCAACTGACTTTTGTTTCCTTTTGTACCAAGAGATTGCTCCTAATCCCAAACTAAAACTGCACCCTGAAGTGCTCTTTCAATTAGCTATACAGCCTTCCCAATCTGCATTGGTAAACCCCTCAAGCTTCACTCCATCCTGCTGAACATACTTTAGCTCATAATCAATTGTGCCTTGGAGATATCTCAAAAAATGCGTTGTAGCTATCTAGTGCACACATTTAGGTTCCACCATAAACTGACTGAGTGAGTTCACTGCAAAAATAATGTCTAGCCTGGTGTTGACCAGATACATAAGAGAGCCTATCAACTATCTATATAAATTCAGGTCCATTTCCTCTGATCTAGAAGCATCAATCTTCTTCTAATTGGTCACAAGTGGCGTTGACATAGGCTTACATTTTTCTATGCATAATCGCTTCAAGATATCAATTAAGTACTTCCCTTGTCCAAGGAAGATCCCTCCCTCTTTCTGCCACAACTCCAATCCCAAAAAGTAGTGCATCAACCCCAATCCTTCATCTCAAACTCTCCTACAAGATCCCACTTGTAGTGTGCTATGAGCTCCTTTGACCCCTTGAGAAATAGGTCATCAACATATAACACCAATATGAGAAGTTCGCCCTTCACCAGAACATAGTATAGGTTCTGATCTGCCTCACTCTTGATGAATCCCACACTCTACAAGTAACTGTCAATACATGAATACCATGCCCTAGGAGCCTGCTTGAGTCCATATAGTGCTCTTTTCAACCTGCATACATGAGAACCCCTCTCATGTGCTTCAAATCCTTCTAGCTACTCTATGTAAATATCTTCCTCAATCACTCCATTGAGGAAGGTCGTCTTTACATCCATCTGGTGAATCCTCCAACCCATTTGTGCTGCTACAGAAATAATAGCTCTTATGGATGAGTACCTAGCTACTGGAGTGAAAGTTTCATCATAATCGACTCCTTCCTTCTGAGAAAACCCCTTAGCCACAAACCAGGCTTTAAACTTCTCCACACTACCATCTACAACATGCTTAATCTTATACAACCATCTTGAGCCCACCACAGACTTATCTTTTGGTCTTGGTACTACCTCCCACACACTATTCTTCATGATGGAAGAATACTCTTCCACCATGGAATATCTCCACACTTGGTGCTTGGATGCCTCCTGAAAGCTAGAAGGTTCTACTTCAATTAATTCACTCATAAGTATCACATACTCAGAATAGCATTTGGGAGCCCTTCTTTGTATGACTGAATCTTGAGGATCACCTACATATTCTTGAGCCTCTCTCAATGTCTGCTCACCTGCCCTACTTCTCTTTTCTGTAATAGGAATCTGAGGTTGAGGAATTATTGATTCCTCCTTCTGATCACCCTGCTCGGCCTACTCGCTCTGCTCTCCAGCTTGCGTGACTAAATTTTGAGGAAATTGTGTTGCCTCAACTGTGGGTGATTTCTCCCCCTCATTCATCAAGTTGTTAGATTTTTGAAGATCCCTCTCTTCCTCGAACTTCACATCTCTGCGAACAACTGTTTTCCTAAGAGCAGGAATTTAAACCCAATAATCCTTAAAAGTTTCACTGTACCCAACAAGGATACCCTTCTCTACAGTAGGTTCCAACTTGGTTCTCTTCTCAACAGGAATGTGACAATACAAAAGGCATCCAAAGATGTGAATGTGTCCCAAGTCTAGTTTCTTTCTAGAGAATGCCTCTTCTAGAGTCAACTTTCCCAACACTTTGTGAGGGATCCTATTCTACAAATACATAGTTGTGTTGCAAGCTTCTGCCCATAAGAACCAAGGCAGATCCTGATCATGAAGCATGGCCTTGGCTGCTCCAACTATAGCCCTAATCTTCTGTTTAGCAACCCCATTTTGCTGAGGGTTGTACGGAACTGTCAACTCTTTCTTGATACCTTCCTGAGCACAAAAATCTTTGAATGCATTCAAGGTATACTCGCCTCCATTATCAGACCTCAGTATCTTGATCTTCTTCCCAGTTTGGTTCTCCATAAGAGCCTTAAACTCTTTGAACCTACTAAAGACCTCATCTTTATTCTTCATGAAATATATCCATGTCTTCCTAGAGAAATCATCAATGAAGGTAACATAATGCTCATATCCATTCAAGGATGTTGTTGACATAGGTCCACACACATCTGAGTGTACGAGATCCAAAATCCCTTTAGATCTAGTGTCGCTATTTGGAAAACTGGTCTTGGCATATTTCCCAAGTGCACAACCTTTGCACACCTCATGCTTTTCTGTTTTTATCTCAGGCAGCCCCGTCACTATTTCCTTAAGAATATTAAGTGCTCCATGGTGAAGGTAAGCCATCCTCCTGTGCCATAATTATCCTATCCCTTTATAGCTACTAACCAACACATGTGCTGGCTCAAACTGTAACCGAAACAAGCTGCCATGCCTGACTCCAATCACTTTTGCAACCTTGGAATCTTTGGGACAAATATAGACTTTTCCCCTCTCAAAGGTCACGATGTAACCCTTGTCTTCCAAAGTAGAAACTAAGATTAAATTCTTTGTCATGCCAGGGACATACAACACATCCTCCACCAACAAAGGTTTTCTAGACTCCCTCTGAAACTTGATGGTGCCAATACCAGTTGCATGGTACTTGGCATTGTCTCTGAGCTCAATATAGAAATCTAGCTTCTTCTCCTCCAACTTGGTGAAACATTCTCTGACTCCCGTCATGTGGCGAGAAGCCCCACTATCAATATACCATACCCTATTGGCAATTGAACTTGAGAGACAGGAAATGAGTGAACACTCATTCTGAAATCGTGATGCAAACTCGTCCACCTCTGTTGTAGCAGCAACTTGCTTCTTGTCCTTATTTTTCTTATTCAGACATTGACTAGCATAGTGACCCATCTAATGGAAGAAAAAACATTTTATCTTGCTTAGATCTTTCTTCTTCCCACTCTTGAAAGAACCTTCTAATTTCTCTTTATTGGACTTCTTCTTACCCTTGCTTGCAAGAGAAATATTTTCTTCATCTTGACCCTTCTTCGTCTGATCTCCTCGATGAGCACCTTAACGAATCTCCTCCTGAACAAAATCATCCCAAAGTATTTCCCAATCAGGTAGTCGATCTCTGCTGACAACACACTTGACAAACACTTCCTAGTGCTTCGAAAAACCATTCAAGGCTATACACACCAACTCATCTTCATCAATCGTCTCTCCAATAGCAGCAAGCTCATCCCCGACCTATGTCATCTTGGACAAGTAAGAGGTCACACTCTCGCCTTTGGACATCTTGGTATTATGCAATTTGTCCTTGAACATCATCTTACTACTTTGATAGTCGCTCTGATAAAGTTTTGTGAGTGTATCCCATATCTCCTTGGCAGTGTCTTTCCCTGATGAATGAGGAATTAAATGATCTCTTACTCCATCCAGAATAATCCGCTAAGCCTTGGCCTCTTTGACTTCATGCGAATCTAAGGCAATAGGATCATTTTCTGGTGGTGTCACTTTTGTACTAGCATAGATCCATAGCATGTTCTCCTTGAGAACAAATGTCATATGAACCTTCCACTGCAAGAAGTTAGACGCACCCTCAAGCCTGTCCTCATATCGAACACTGGTTGCCATAGCCACAAAAGAACTGGAGATGAAAATCTGAGTTTTTTTCTTTAAATCTGCATCAAAAATCTTGGCTTCGTATTCAGAGTTTAGTGCTCTGATACCATGTTAATTTCTATAACCTAGCAACAAATTAATTGTACAATAAATTCATAGAAATAAATCTGATTTATAACAATTAACACAACTGGGTTAATTAACAACTAATAACAGCGGAAGCAAGAATAACAAGAAGCCAATCACAAAAAGAAAATAACACAAATTTACCCAGGAAACCCCAATGCGGGGAAAAACCTGCAAATGTTGGATCTTCTATTCAGCCTAACAACAAACTTTTCTTTCGAAAATACAATATGAGTTTGCTACAACAATCTTACATTTATAGAGCCTAGTTGCTTTACTTAGTGTGCAAGGAAAGAATATTTCCTTGCTTTCTTTGGCTTTAATTACACATAAAATCACTCTTGGATTTATTATCCTCACAAACTCGAAAACATTCTATTAAAGAATAAAAATCATGCTATTGCTAAAAATCCAACTCGAATTGTTTTAAAGCATATCTAACTCAAGTTGCTTTAAGGTGATTTAAAGCATATCCAACTCAAGTTGCTTTAAAACAAATCCACATCCCACCTTTTGAGCTACAAAAATCAACATCACATTCCTCCTGCAAATAGACGTTGGCTCCTAATTTGACTCTTGTTTTTTATCTTTAAGAGGAGCCTTGCACTCCATCTCCCAAATAGAGTATAAAGATTTGTTAGCTTATCTAGAGATGATGGGAACAATGAAATATATGGTTATACGCCACGCGTTGGGTATAGGCCATCATTTTCTTAGACATACTTACACAGTGGTTAATGATACCTAAGCATGGAACCTCTGCACCTCCACTCAACAATGGAACACCACGATGGGGGCTTATCCTATGGTCTCCAAACTCCAAAGTTCAGGGGGCCATGAGGGGGCATCAAAACTAAAATAGTACAAAAATTCACTATCATCACCATGAACTATGACCATCAAGCACCACAAGCACGGTTATTAAATCCATTCATACTGATGGTTGGAGCCTCCTGCATTATAAAAAAATCATGGAATCCTCAAGGACACCGCCATTGTGACATCGTGAGTCCACATGATCCCCGCTTTATTATGCATCATCATCGACCTTGTAGGTGGCTTCATCAACTTAATAGAATACTATAATGGTATGTAGCATCACGATCTGCATAGAGGAATTTCTAGCCATTATACTGAATAAATGTGATTGAGATAAATTGTGTTTGACTGATGCAAAAGGGAATAAAGAAGAAACCTTGCAGAATCAACCAATGATGTTGCCATCTCCTGCACCTACGAGCTCACGTGTAGGACCCATCAACATCTTCCTCACCCTACCTGCTTGCATCTCATCCCAACTTGGTGTCCTATGTCATTATGGGAGGACGATAGTAGAGGATTCGATAGTACAAGTAACACCATGGAAAAATTCAGTGATCAAGCAATAGGGCCACTAAGAGGGAATCACTACAAAGAAGACAAATATTAAATCACGGAGGAGGAAACGTAATGCACCTAGTAGTCAAAGCAAAAAATGTTGGAAGAGCAATGTTTCAAATGATTTGATGAAGTTTGCGGGCTTGCCTATGTGGGATTTTTCCATTTCAATGTTGTTGTTAATGGCAGTGACCCATCCGACGCCCACACTCTTATCTTCTGCAAACAATGACAATACCTTCTAGCCCCGCACTTCCTTTGCAAAATCACACCTTGCGGATGCCACATATGCTCAAGTCATTGCACTCACGAGGAGGAGAAACTTATGCGCTTAAATCACTATTATATAGGATGTTTGTTAAAGCCACTTGAATCAAGTAAACGCCAAGGCAACTACTCATAGTGCAATTTAAGATCCCATTTGAAGGAAATAAAAGGCTTATCGTAAGTATTGGGATCATTGCTAGATCATTCATATGTGAATGTAATGCATTTGGAGCAGGGATGGTGGTAATTTTAGAGGTGCTAGGAAGACTTTGGGGTATTGCGAGGGCCATCATCTCCATTGCCGTCTAAGATAGTTTTCCTTCATGATATGCCTACAAGAGATGTCCATGTTCTAAGGACCAAGAGGTCATTCATCATGATCATATTATTGTATATCTAGGATTCGGTCAAGGAAATCCAATTTGCTCACAATATGATGGATTTAATGAACTTAAAATGAGAAATCAAAGATTCAGAGTGGTTCCCAAATAGGAGTTGAGGCTTTTAGGGGTATGTGGTAAGAAAGGGGGATTTAAGTGCTATATGTCATAAGACAAGTTAAATATTCTTAGAAAAGTATGTTGAGAATGGTGAATTTAATTCGTGGGATTTTCCCAATATTTTAGCATGCTATGCCTTAGAAAATTAGAATAAGACAGGCTCCTCGATGGTTGAGATTGGCTAAAGGCATTTTAAGAATGGTCTAAATGGGGGTATATTTCAAAGTTTCTCTTAAGGGGAGAACCAAAGACTTTATTAAAGACCCTTATTAATGATTGCATTGGTTTATGTTTTAGTGAGCCTAATTGATTCAATATTCTATGCAAGACAATTGATTAAGGCTTATCAAGGTGACTGACATATGGGTGTTCACCATAAAAGACCTATAAAATGGGATAAAGTTGGGAGACTCTATGTTATGAAGAACTTGCATATGAAATATGTCAATGAAAGTTTGAGGTTACCTGAATATAATATTTTCTTATCCGTGAATGCTTGTCAAGGAAGAAATGACCAACATATGACTGCATGCCGAAGGGAGTCAGTGTTAGGGAGTCAAAAGGCTGCCTACCAAAGTCAGAAATGGGGGGGAGCTATTTTATCTTCCACTGAACGATCATGATTTGCCAGGAGCTGTCCACCAGGATCAAGTGTAGCATGTTTTCTCTTTGGAAACACAAATATGCAAGAAGTTTCATTTGATAAGAGGAAGAAATGTTGCAAACACATCAAGCGGAGGGTAGCTTTCCACAGTTTTTAGTTGCAGCAAAGAAGGCAGTCACTAAAAGACAAAATTGCTATAGTGCCAGGGTCACTAAATGACAAAATAGGGAAAAGACAAAGATGTATTTTATATTGTCATATATTGGGGGTGGGTGAAACCCTAACTTGTATTGAATCTAGACCACACAATGTGAATTAATCCTAGCCATTCATTTTTCTTTTGGAAAACTATAAATAGGGGCTTGCTCCTCATTTATAAGCGGTGGTGAATTGTTGTAAGAGGCATATTGGAGCAATAGAAGGAAGCATTGCATTGTTTTATGGGTGTTTTCTTTGAACTTGTTCATTGTGCATGCATGATTCAACCTCCATGTTAATTTTAGTTTTAGTTTATTGAATGTCTTTAATGGTGGTTTTGTTACAGTATTGGATGCGCTTTCATCTCATGCTTTTTATGGTTTGTTGATGATGAATCACTTTGCAAAGCTAGTTTGAGCTATTTAACATTGCTGCAACTAACTTCAATTGTATGTTCATTAGGTGAATGCACAATATGAAAATTTGCAGACCTTAGAAGATTGCACTGGTTTTGTGTAACTATAGGCACTCTTGGTCAAGCAAAACTTAGTTTCATGGGAGTCTGTCTGCTGGAGCATCCTCCATGATTACTATTCATTCATAGCTTAGATTTAGATTAGCTTCTCTCAACCCTTTCTCTTTTGCTATTTCTTTCAATCCCTTGTCAAGAGTAGGATACAAAGCACCATCATAATGTCAAACTTGGTGATTGAGGTGAGTTTCAGCTTACTGTTTTGAGTGGGCAACCACTGTTCATTCACTTCCAGCACCCTCGAAACTCCATTTTTAGACCCAACTTCCCATGCTTTGTAAACCATAAAGGTCACCCTATGATTACCAGAAAATCACATCAACCAACTAAATTATTCCAAGCATTGTCATGACTTGACACCTGAGAGACCTTGGGGTGATTGTCTGAAACTTAGTTACAAATTTTCACCTTTCAAGAGAGGCATTGCATTGGTGCATTGTATGTGTTGAGAAGTGAAAAAACACCCATCAACATTGACACTTGTCCCCATTCCAAACACTTTATGAAGGAATTTGGATGTGTGGAAAATTTGTCCCAGAATAGAACAATATGTAGCATTTAAAATTTTCAACACCCGCGCTATGATTTATTATTGGCATACTAGTTTATTTCACTAATGATTTTTTTTGGGTTTGAGATTATGTTTAATTCCCCAATGGTTTATTTTATTCATTTGAAAATATGTTTAATTCACCAATGAAAATATTATTTTGGTTTGAAAATATTTTTGAATTGCTAACAAAAATATTTAATTTATTTGAGCACAACTTTAATTTGTAAATAGAAATATCTTGTTGGTTTGAAAACATGTTTAATTTGCCAATGAAGATATTTTATTGGTTTGAAAATAGGTTTTAATCGCCAATAAAAATATTTTATTGGTTTTAAAAAATTACAATTTGCCAAGATTTTCCATAGACTTCTAGCAATTACAAAAGATTCGCCAATTGAGATTTTGATTCTCAAAAAATGAAAAAAATTGCCAATAAAATTAATATTTTTTTCTGGTAGTATACAATATTCGCTAGGATTTTACACCTTCACCGGGGGGGGGTTTAAAGTTATCCCTACATGACACCAATTTGCATCTAAGAAAGAATGCACCACCACTTGTACTTTTTTTGTCATCGACACATCCTACCCAATCTGCATCTGTATAAGCACTTAGTGTAAAGTCAGTATCCCTAGGATACCATAAGTCAAGATCCAAAGTGCCTTTTAAATATTTAAATATTCTCTTGATAGCTACAACATGTGTTTCTTTAGGATCCTCTTGAAATCCAACTACAAGACAAACTACATGTATGATATTTGGTATGGTATAAGTAGTTAGGTACAACAATCCACCAATCATGGATCTGTAATTGCTTTGATTAGCCTCAGGTGAATCATCATCCTTAGTTCTAGTTACCATAGAAGTGCACACCAGTTTGGAACCATCCATCCCAAACTTCTTCAACATTTCTTTTGCATACTTAGATTGTGAAATGAAAATCTCTTTGTTTGATTGATTTGTAGTCCAAGGAAGAAATTCATCTCACCAAACATAGACATCTCTTACTCTTTTTGCATTTCTTTTGTAAACATTTTATTCATAGTTTCATTTCCTCCAAAGATAATATCATCCATATACGCAACTACTATCAAGATATTTTCATCTTCAATTTTGAAATAGAGATTGTTATTTGTAGTACCTTTGCTAAAAACTTGTTGAATCAAATATTTGTCGAACCTTGCATACAAAGCTCTGGGAGCTTTCTTCAAGCCATATAAATCCTTTTTCAATCTACAAACAATATCCAGTTGATCAGATAACTGGAATCCCTCTGGTTGTTCCATGTAAACTTCTTTTCCAACTCTCCATTCAGGAAAATAGACTTCACATCCATCTAATAAACCTTGAAATACTTAACAGTGAGAATCTTTCCATACCATAGCTCATAGGGAGTCTTAGTGTTGTTAAATTTTTCTTGAACTCAGTTGAGCACATAAATAGTAGTGTGAATTGCTTCTCTACAATAGACTTCCAATAAATCTACCTTTGTTATCATTATTCGAGCAACTTCTTGAATTGTCATGTTCTTCCTTTTAGCAACTCCATTTTGTTGAGGAGTTCTAGGGGAAGACAATTATCTTCTTATTCCATGAACTTCACAAAACATGTTAAACTCACTGGAGGTGAATTCACCATCTATGTCAGACCTCAAACATTTTATTTTCAAATCCATTTCATTTTCAACCATATCTTTGAATGTCTTGAATTTGTCTAATGCACCAGATTTCTCTCTAAGAAAAGTAACCCATGTCATTCTAGAATAATCATCAATCAAAAGCATAAATACCTGTCACCTTGTAGACTTCTCACCCTTGTAGGATCACAAAGATTTGTATGAATAAATTCCAACATTCTGGTAGTAGATTGTTCTTTTGTTCTGAAAGTGTTTCTAGCATGCTTACCAAACTGACAATTCTTCTAGACAACATTAACTGGCTTTGTGATTCTTTGTAAATTTCTCACAGCTTGTACTACACTGATCTTCACCATGTTGTCAAAATTCATATGACACATCCTTTAGTGCCATAACCGATTATCATTAATTTGAGACATAAATAAATGTTCATCAACACCTTTAAGTTGATAGATGTTTCCTTCAGTCCTCTTGCTAGCAACAATCACACACTAGTAGAATTTAGTAAATAAATGACTACATGACTAAAACTTTTATTCATGTGACTAAAAATGACTAAATTCTACTAATTTTTTGCAATTCACAAGTATAAATGACTAATTTGGTCATCAGGTAAAATCACAATGAAATAATGGGTTAGACAAATAAAAATGACTAAATAAATGACTATTACTCCTCTATTCTTTTTTCTTTCGAATTTGATCATAATCCATAGAGCTTAAGCCCCCCTCATAGGGCCCCTACCTAAGTGGGTCATTTGGCCACCTAGGTTGTTTGGTGCACCAAACATACCTATTGCATGGAAGGCATTGCCTTTTGGTGTAGTCTTAAGGCCTTCACATATTTTATAAAAAAAAATAATATTTACATTCTTTAACTTTTATTAATCATTTAAAATGAATCATTAATGAACTTTTAACTATGATTTGAAGCTAGTTTGATTTTCCTATTGTGTTAGCATGTCAAATGTATCAAAGAGCAATTGTGGTCAATTTTACTATTACAATACAATATAATATATTTAATATTATAATATTATATTTATATTATATAATAATAAATACAATATTTCTATTATAATATAATCTAATATAATATAATATTATATATAATATTATAATATATTTAATAATATACATTGTAATTTATTTACTTTGAATTCTATATTAAAAAAAAATTAGCGAGAAAAAAAGGGCGAAAAAATTGGGGCAAGAAAATTTTCATTTTAATAAACATACTCTAAAACCCTCGTTAAAACCTTTTTTTGCAGGCTGCAACACGCTAAAATGAAGAAGTTGAACCTTATTTTCTGGCTACAGCTTGTCAAATGGAGAAGTGAAAGGTCACTATTAGCAAGCAAGTGTGACTGGGGGAGTTGGCTAAAACTCATTTTTTTGGCTTTTGTAGTTAGAATACCTGGACAGAGGGAAGCATTTACTGATTTTTTTGTTTTTCTTTTAACTTTGCAAGTCTTTTCATGGGTGTCTAGCCCTATACTGTTAACTGTGTAAGGAGAAGGATGCCGAAATGTTAAAACCTAAATGTGCTCATTATTAGGATATTGGCTATAATTTTCATTATAATAAACATACTCTAAAACCCTCATCGAAACCTTATTTACCCTTGCAGCTCACCAAATTGGAGAAGTGAAAGTTGAATACCAATGAGGAGGAGTTTGGAGGAGTAGAACCCAATAGTGGTGAGGAACGCAACAATAAGAGGCAAAAGAACAGTAAAAAAAAATGATGAACAACAAAGATTTATTTAATTGTCTTGCATTGCTACAAATGCAAGATAGCCATTGATACACAATATAGGTTGCCTTGTTCATAGAAGGAATGCCTTCAACATATGATAGCCATGATGGAGCACTGGCGATTGGTTCATTTTGGTTTGGTGGAAATGTCTCAAGTGGGTTTTTCTTGGGGTCGTCTTTCTTGGTTCTGAAAAAGTTGCTTAGATGGGTTATTTCAGGTTTATGTAATTTCTTGTTCTGTAATTGGTAGTCAATCTGAACTATAGATGAAGTAAATGTTAGTAATGTCAGTATTTTTTATTCATTGAATGCCTTAAATATTAGGGTTTTATGTAATATTTTATTCTATAAGAATTGCTAAGTGGTTTTTATTTTGATTTATGTCTTTTTTTTGGTTATTTGAAAATGGTTCAAGTGGTTTCTTCTTTAGGTTGTGTAATGTAAAAATAAAAACAAAAATTGCTTTAGTAATAGTTTCTTTTTTGTAGAAATTGCTGAGATTTTCTATTTTTGGTTTATGTAATTTGTTGTTTTGTAAAGTTGCTCAAGCTGCTTGTCTTTTGTTGGATGCACAGGTTACCCTGGTTGGAATGGTTTTCAACAAGGAAGAAAGGATAATTGATGTGTCATTTTATTTGGATGATGGCATTGGAAAAATTGAAGTGAGAAGATGGTAAGTGATCAAGATTTAGTTGTAGAAAAAGAAATCAAATCATTTATTATGTTGTTTGGGATCTATTTATATTTTTAATTATTTTATAGTGAATTATTTGTATATATTAATTAACTATTTAATTATTATTGTATATTTATTCATAGTGTTAGCTTGCTCAAATAAATTTGTATAACCTGATCATGCTATATGGTAGCAAGTTGTCAACATAATTCAACATATATTTTCTTTTATTTTATTATTATTATTATTTTAGCTTTCTTTTACTGTGAAAGGCGAAAAGCAATTGATCCCATTTCCTCTACAAGAAACCCCTACAAGTGTATCTATGGTTTATTTTCTTATTAGGATCTTGCTGCAATTTCATTTTAATAAACATACTCTAAAACTTTAGAAGTATTATATCTATACTTTTTCCTTTTGTTGTCTATATAGTGAAGAGGAAATCCAAAAATTTAGAATATAACAGTTATATCTAATTCTAATACATTCACTATATCTAGTGCCTAAGTTTAGGGTGCCATAATTGGAAAAGGATAATAAAAAGTTTGAATTTTATCCTCTGCATTATTTGACTTTTCTAAGTTTTTTATGTGTAAATTTTGAAACCTTATTTTCAAGTTGCAGCTCCAAATTGGAGAAGTGAAAGGTGAATACCAGCAGGAAGAGTTTGGAGGAGTCGAAACCAATAGCAACAGGAAAGCTGTGGATTTGCAAGGGGATTAAATGGGTCAAGCCCCTATAGGAGGTCACTGCCCTTCCAAAAGGACTACAGTTAAGGAAGGGAAAAATAGTATAAGTATATGAAAATAGGAGTATTATGTTTATAGAGTTTATGTAAGTTGTATAGTGTCACTGAGACATTGAATGTAACCAATGAGATTTTGATTTGCCAATGAGGCTTGATGAAGTAAATCTTTAGAGTGGTTTTTTCTCCACTAATAAATATTGTGTTGTAGCTCCTCTTGATTTGTAATTTGTTTGTGTTTGTGTATAATCAATCATATTTGTTCAAACATTTTAGTCTTCATTTCATGGCGCTTCTTCAACATTTGAATATCTTTGACACTTGAAGTTTATATGCATAAATTTGTGAGGATTAACTAAGTTAAATTTGATTTGTAATTACTAAATATATGACTAAAGTAATGACTAAATATATGACTAAATAAATGACTAGTTAACAACAATCAATGACTAAATTAATTACTAAATATATGACTAAATTAATGACTAAATAAATCACTACCATGACTAAATAAATGACCAGTTAACAACAATCAATGACTAAATTAACAACTAAATCAATGACTAAATCAATGACCAAATCAATGACTAAATCAATGACTAGATAAATGACTAAAATAGTTTAGTCATAAATTTGGTTGAATTATAGATGACCAGCAATAAACTACTAATGGTCACATGAAGTAAGAACGGGGCACAATGAAAGAAATTCCAACAATATTCTTTTTATTCCAACTTCCTCAAACCAACATTAGAGAGTATCATACACGAGGAAAACATAGGAAAAAGATTTTGGTCTGTGATTGAGTCAAGTTTAATGCGACCGCTTCACCTCCTCCAATTGTGTCCACTGACGTGTGTTTTGAGAGTTATTTTTATATATAAGATAAGAATATGATTTCATTGTGCATCCATTATCAAGTTGTTGGATATGGAAATGTAAATCAATTCACCACTAGTTCCTGTCACAATTTTTTTCCCTCTATGCCATGTGCTTTCATAGAGCTTAAAAAAGTGCTTTCTTCCTAATTTCACCTTCTAGTTCAAAATATAAAACATTAAATTGACCACACTCAACTTCCTTGTCAATGATCGTGACCTTCTTTTGCAGTACATAGTCTCCAAAAAGACAGTCTCAGCCTCTCAATTCTTTACTTTGGCCAAAAATAATTGTTGGCAATCTCACACTCAAGGGCTTACATCTTTCACTCTCCAAAAAGCATATGTTCTTGTTAAGAAGATTGTTCTTTCACAAAAGGTTTTCAAATCTTCTTGAGTGTATTCACTCTCAATGACAAATATAAACCTTTTGAGAATGTTTCCTATTTGCTTTTCCCCAAATAATGTAAAGATCATGAACATTCCCAATTAACTTATTCTTCAAAAAGTACATAAAGGTCCATTTAGTACTTAGTAATGAAGATAATAAACTAACTTATACCCCCATGCAACAACATCTAAATTTTTCTGCAAATATAAACACACCAACTTAGTTCATTAATCAATTCTTGGCATACCATCCTTTCCTAGGTTTCAAGTATGTGCAAGATCATCATGGAAAGAACATGCCCTTAAGTGGCGAAAAATTTAGAAAAATCAAAGTTAGGCAACTTGACGTAAAAATTTGAATAAGTTATCTATATTATTTCAAAAATATGTAAGAATAAAATCTATAAAAAATTGAATGAATTTTCTAAACTACTAGATTTATTTTAAAAAAAACAAATCTATTTGGTGAAAATTTAAAATTTCAATGCAGTAGTACTTAAATTTCAGGGAAAAAATAAGAAGTAGGTGTCTATCTGACCACCTTAACCACAATAAAATGATAATATTTTTTTATAATATTTTAGATATAAGTAGAGGACTCATGTCCCAATGTGATGCATATTTTTTTGTAATTTTTTTTCAAGTAAATAATTAATTATGATTTTTTTATTACAACTTTTAAAAAATACAAAACTCATATGTCTGATCACCTTAACTTGGTCAAAACTTCATGAAATTGAATTTTTTTTTTTAATATTATATTATGCAAAGCATAGAATGTGACACATGTTTTGGATTCAAAAAATGAGATACCATTTGAAAGCTATAGATGTTTTTCTTGATCAACCTATCAATCAGGACTTTAGTCTTATTTCAAATAGAAAATGAATAATAATTATTTATTAAATTCAAAGTAAAACATAATTTATATTGGTGGAAAGTTGAGAATCTCCTTTAAAAACTCTTTTCGTTTCATCAATTTTGGGTAAAAAAATTTGTTAGCCACATACCCTACACATACCCATCATATCGCCACTTTTTGGCCCTTTATGATCCTACACATACCCTTTCACCCCTAGAGGTTGCTTCTTCCATAGTAATTCCAATGATTGGATAAGTGTGTATGCACAAGAACCATGCCAAGTTATCACCTTTGTCACTCCCACATTAATTGCTTCTATATCTACTTTAGATACCTTCAAGGTAAGCTTGTACAAAATAATACCATACCATCTTCCACTAACAAAAAGGTTCCCATCTACAAGCATGAGAATACAACCAAGAGAGTTGAATTCTATTGGTAGTTGTATATTTGTTAAATTGTTGATCACAAATAAGCTTTTGGCCAATGTGAGCACAAATTGGAAATTGCCAATCTCCTTATAATTGCTATTTGGCACACAAAGTGAGATAACTCTTTGCCTACTATTTCATGCTTACTATTATCTATAAAAGGAGTGCTCCTTCGGCCTTCCTATCTATCTTTTCATTTAGTTTTTTATTGACAATGTCATGTAATTGTCAATAACGTGTTTGTTCATTTGGATTCTGGATTTTTGGTTTTGATTATGATGTATTTTACCCATTTGTCAAAGTGGGTGTACATTGTGATTCATTTGTATTTCACTTTTCTCTTAAAGTAGATGTGTTTGTGAAAATAGGTGTGCAAAGATTCTTGTCTACTTCCTTTTCTTCATTTGGACAAAGAAACATCATTTTTCTTCAATTAACAAATTGGTTGATTTTTATGATAAATTGTTAGTTGTAATTGCATATATATTCTTGAAGAAGGCTACAATTTGTTTTAATAAATTCTTGAAAAAGTTGGATGGATCTTAGTGAAATTTGTTAGGTATTGTTGGTATGAGCATTTAAATGAGAATGTGGATCTAATAGGGACTTTTGGGAAAAATTGAAAATCAATTGATTGTAATAAAAGAAACTTGCTAAATCTATCAACACATTAAAGGAAATATTTTAACTCACAATACACATTTGATTTTCAGAATAATATCATAGAGTGTGGATAATGTTTTCCTTGCACAGAAAAGGAAAGAGGTTGTGCAACCAAGGGGTGATAGGTGTGACAAGGAGACTACTGGTGCAGCCAAAGGAATACCTTATGTGGTAGGAAATATGCTTAAACAACATATTCACTTTGTGTAGCAAAGTAGTCTCTTGATAGTCACTGGAAACCCTTGTGCAACAATAAGAATGCCTTGCACAACAACTAGGATCTCTTACATGTCAACAAGAATGTCTTGTACAAGAACTTAGATTTGTGAAAATGAACAATGAATGTTATACTTATCTCAAATGATGGGGGTTTGTTGATGTCTTGTCTTCTTCTTACTGTTGTTCTTTTTTATTTGTCTTCTAACAAAATACAAATTGACAAAATGAGTACAACTAATGTCTTTAAGTGTTAAGTGTCTTTGTTTTAGGTTTAGGGGTGTGGGGGTCTTGTGGGTCTCCCACCCCTTCTTCTTTCTTTTCTTTTTTTTCTTTTTAATTCTTTTGCATGTTGCATCATAGGGGATGGCTAGCTGCCCACTACCTCCTGTGTCATAGGGTATAAAGTATGAGGAAGGTCTAGGCTTTAAGGCATAATGAAGAGTTTTCTTTAAGCTAGTGTTTTGGATATTGATGAAGTTATCCTGTTGAAATCCAATTCGTGGAACTATGCAACAAGTTGAATGGTTGGTTGTATGGTTATAGCTTATAGGTATGATCAACCAATCCTTTTTTTGTTTTATTTTAATTTTTATTGCATCTTTGCATTAATTTGTAGGGATTCAATACCTTTATGATTTGATAGGATTTTAAGAGTATAGAATGCTTGCTTATTTAAGTGGGTCTATTGTTTCATTCATTTTCTTATTATTACTCTTGTGTAAGTGCTCTTAAGTTTTATGCCACTACTAAAAATATTCTTGATGATGAGTACATGTACAAAGCCAAGGAAGTAGTCTCTTGATTCCTTCATTTGATTTCTCAATGAGGCTATTGTCATAGTTACTCTGATAGGTAAATATATATCTTGACATTTGGTTGTAGCTGCAATATCATGTAATTCCCAATATCATGCTTTTTTTGGATTTTAGTTTTTTGTATATGATTTGTGATGTATTTCACTCATTTGTGAAAGTGTGTGTGCACCATGATCCATTTTTATTTTTGTTATCTATGAAAGTTCATCCATTTGTGAAAGTGATTGTACAAGGGAGTCTTTGGAGAAAGCAACTTGTTTTTTTGCAATTAACAAACTAGTTGATTGGTATGGCAAATTGTCAACTGCACTTGTAGATAAGTGCTTGAAGAAGCCAACATTTTTTTTGTTTTTTTTGTTTAAAGCTTTATGAAATTTGAAGTTTGACTTCATTTTTTTTTATGTTGAAGAGATTGGAATCCAATGATGCATATTTTTTTGTTTTTTATTTTTGTTTCATTTTGTTTTTGTAGAGTATGGTATTTTGTGATGGATTAAGTTTATAGCTATTTGCAAGGTTGTTTCTTTTATTTTGAAAATGTCGTGTAATTGTTACAGAAGAAAAATTAGAATATCTAATTAATTTTGTTTATAAAATCTTCTACTTAAGTACACATGAGCGGGATTATATACTTCTTTTGAAGCCTCTTGAGGGTCCAAAATGCTTTTGGGAATTTGAAACTTTACTTCAGGCACTATTTTAGGAACTTCTAGAAATGCAAAATGCTTGGATAGGGTCCAGAAATATTTCTCGATGTGATCAACAATTTTTCCACAAGTTTCTATTAGACAATCAGTATTTTATAGGTTTTTATTGTTTTGATTTGGATACTATAGTTCATGTACGTAATAGGTTTTTGATGGGTTTCTAAAACTCAAATGCATAGCTCTTCCATGTTTGTGGATGTGATCTGTCTCCTACACAAAAAAAATGTACCAGTTTACAACCTTCAATCCAACTACATCCAAGTATCTTTTTAATTCCTCCATCTTTCATCAATCTCTTTACTATTTGAAACTCGTACAAATGTTGTAGAGAACATAAGTTGCAACATTTTTAGGATCCAACTAAAAAAGTAGTGTTGCTGGAAATACTCAGCCTATATTCATATATGAACCATATAAAAAACATATCCAAAGATTGAACTATGTCTTCATAGGTAAGCATTCTTTTGAAGGCCATTGAATTTATTTTGATTTTGGATGGTAAGTTAATCAAGTTTTGTACACTTGTGGTTGTAGGATATTCATAAATAATTTAGTACACCTACATGAGTGGATTTGCATGTGAATTTGAAATTTTTGTGCTTGAAGTTCCAAATTTTTCTTTTTAGGGACAGCTTGAAGCCTCAATTCAATGTTTTTGATTTGATATATATTTCATGCCATATTAGATTGGTTCATGTATTATACTAAGTTATTGGTTTAGGCTAGGGTATAGGGTTTCAAGTATGCTAGTATGACATTTTTTGTGGGGGGGGTTGGTTCATTTTGGGTACGACTGTACAAAAAACATACAAAAATCACAAATATACACATTTGTAGCCAAAAAATAGGAAATAAGTTTAGAATGCCACATAACATGCATTTAGTAAACAAAAGTACCATAAAAATTAAAAATAATACTTCATGTCAATTTGTCAAACTTGAATGTCAACATCATATGGGTCTTCATAAAGAGCATTATCGTCATCATTGATATTAGAGGATGTAGGTAGATTAATTATAAGAAACATAAGAGGTGTCATTGACACTTGCACTAAAAATATGTTGGCTTTTTGACTCCTCAAAAAATGAAGATTGTATTGAAAATGCTACATATTAAGTAGAGCCAAAGGCTCAAACAGACTAATCAATTGGTCATCTTCTACAATAATACATTGATATGAGTCACATATATATAGTATTTCTCTTATAACTACATTCACAGGTTGGAGGTGACACGTCTTAGACAAATAACTCCATCAAATTTGGGTAGAAAGGCAGTGCAGTCACAATACTGAGAACAAGCTTGATCAATGGAAAATGTAAGCCATGTTTGCATGTTCTTTCCCGCCAGACAATAGCGAGGATGGTGGCTTTGCAATTGATTTTTCCTTCACTAAGAGCTGGTTATGAAGGGAAAATAGTAAGTAGAAACAACTTTAGTTGTATTATTGATTCAATGCATATTACCCTTTGGTGTGGGAGCACCATGACTACATCATGCTTCCATGGAACAAATTTTAAAGTTTGATTATATCTTGAGGTTTTAACGTTGTAACAAGGTCATTTATATCACATCTCATATGTTTAGGTCATTAGGAGGGTCAATGTTAAATGTTTTGTGTCAAATTTAAAAAAATGTAAAATTTGTCATATAAAGATGCAAAATTGCAAAAAATGTTAAGTTGCAAAAATGCAACATATGGAAGGTGAAAGGTCATCTTGAGCTTGGTCATTGGAGAGTAGTTAGAAGTTGATTATTCAGGTTTTTAATGCCTTTAAAAGGATTTGTAAACATTTGGTAAGGCGTGGGTTATTGAAGTTTTGAATTTGAATAATGTAAAACTCTGTTTTCTTACATTTCCTATAGAAAATCAATTATTTTCTTGCTTTGTACAACACTATATGGGAAAGAGATCATCATTAATTGGTTGTAAGTAATAGGGTATTCAATCAACTTCTGTCCATAATTTATTTCATGCAATTTGGTGCTATTTAGAGAAAAATATTGTACTTTTCCTGTCGATTGCCAAAACCCTATCCTAGGGCAAACATAGGCAAAGAAATTTATGTTTCTTTCATTGTAATTGGTGGAAATCTCAAATTTTTGGTGAATGTACTCCTTTTTGCATATAATCTCATGTTCTCAAGGTTGTAGATCAAAAGAGCAATGATTAGCATGGTAAATGGTTAATATCTAGACTGAAAATACAGTTTTTATGCATAGTCAAAAGCCTAAGACTTAGGGTTTGTTAAAATACTAATGGAAAGGTACTTTTGATGATTTAATAAGCATGAGTAGGTCAAATAAAGGTTGTTTGAAAGGTTGGTTAAGAGGATTTGAGATTGGAGGTAGCAAAACTAACAAACCCTTGTGCTACTAAGGCCTAATTAGGCCTAATACATGACTGAGACAACAAGTTTTGAATCTTTTGTTACAAAAGGACCAAATACCCATTTTGGAATATGTTTTAAGCATGCTAAAAAGGTAGTCAAATATGTTGTTTTTTCTGGATTTCAGTGCCTATGGTAAGAGAAAATCCCTGATAGTCAGTGTTGAAGACCTACAAGCTTTATCATCAGTTTGTGAAGGAATTGCACCCAAAATAGGAGACTTGTGTTTTTAGAGTTTATGGGGAGTATAATCATGTTATTCCAACATTGATGAAGATGTTTCAAGTATTGAGTTGGATGTTTTTGTTTTTAGGACTAATGTTTATGTTTGTAGCCAAGAAATGCCATTGTTGCACGTTGTGGATAGTCTAAAAAGGAGTGATCATGAATTGTTGTATTAAGGTCCTTGGAAGGGATGGGTTGAGTGAGTTGGAATCTTTGAAGATTGTTTGTAACCTTGTTTGAGGTTGTGGACTTGGAAAAACCACAAGTTTCCTTGTAAAGGAGAGTTGCTTTGAGAGATGATTGCCTCAAAAAGAAGTTTTTAGTTTAGTGATTTGATTTTTTTTTCAAGTTGAGTTGTTTGAACCCCTATCATTGCATCACCCTTCATCCATGCATATGCATCCATTTGGATATTTCTACTTATAGTTGTACCAGGGGCCATGTTTAACAAACCAAATACAATTGCTAACTTTTCACTATGGTGGCAGATAAATGATTCTTTATACCTCGTTGCCTTCATTTGCCAAGCCAATTTCTCCTACTTCGCATAGCTTTTCCATGTTTGTGGATGTGATATGTCTTGTACACAAAAAACATGTACCAGTTTATAGCCTTCAATCCAAGTACATCTAGGTATCTTTTTAATTCCTCTATCTTTCATCAAACTCTTTACTATTTGAACCTCGTACAGATGTTTTAAAGAAGAACATAAGTTGTAGCATTTTTGGGATCCAACTAAAAAAGTAGTGTTGCTGGAAATACTCAACCTATATTCATATATGATCCACATGTACCATAGATTTAACTAGAATCTTAGTAATAATGTTTAGGGTGTCCTCAATATAGCCAACACAGGCACGAAGGTCAACCATGCACACATAATGATCAACTATATATGTAAATTGTAATGCAATAAGGGTTACTGAAATGTGAAGTATGTGTAGCCCTCATCCACTAAACCTGCATGATTGCATGCACCTAGAACCCAAGCAAAGCTTACAATGTTAGGATGTGTTCTAGAGTGCTTCATTTTTTTTCCAGAGTCCTCCATGTTTGAATTAATTAGAGTTATACCATGCATTGATGCTTCCCACCACCTTGAGGATATTATTTTTGATTCTCTATTCTTCGTACCTAAGTGTTTTGAGGCCAAAACAAATGATCGTACTGGGATATTGTTGGCAACAAAAATTGTAAATAAGATTGTATAAATTATAAATTAATTGGGCACAAGTGGTTGCATTGGGATAGAAAAATTAGTTGTCCCTAGAATAAAGTATCTAATGGGTATGTGTAAAGCAATTAATGCAAAGGAGGGTCTTGTGAATCTATATAAGCATGCCTGCTATTCACTTGAGAGCATTGTTGCATGATGCAGTAAGGTGTGTTAGATATGTTGTGGTATAGAGTAGAAAGGCTAGTACATATGATGTATGGTTGAGCAATGCATGCAAATGATGGCTTAGTAGAGAAACTCTTTTGACATTTTTTGTCTTATACTTATTGTCTGATGCATGATCTATTATTTTTATTTGTTATTTTGTGCATGCACGTGCCATGTGTAGGCTTAATATTTGGTTATTGACCTCTCACATGAGCTGATATGCTGGTGATCTAGGTTTTCTAAATAAAAGCCAATTGGTCTAGCATGTGCAGATGAATTTGGCTAACATTTTGTGTGCCTAACCATTGAACTAGATGTGTAATGTTGAAATTTGTTCTTCAGAGCTTGGGAGGCATGTAGACCATCTGACCCCTACATGTAAACATTAGCTACATTTGCTAACTGTGCAAGGCCTGAAGTACATTTTTGTAGAGTATTTGTAAGGAGTCTTTATTATTCAATCTATCAAAAATAGTTGTGCACTTGAAGTATATTTTCAAAGAGTAATGTCAACTATTGTTGAATTTTTGTCTTTGACCGCTCCAATGCTTGGTTTCACATCAATTATTAAAGTATGTGAGGAAAATTTATGAAAGTTGGCTAAGGGCCTTTTGTAGAAGATGGTAAAGGGTTTTACGGTAGTGGGGTTCATGTCCTGAAATATGTTGAGGAATCTTTTGGCTAAGTCATGAATTTGTTGAAATTTGTCTAATTAATACGTGAAGAAATAATTTAGGTTGTGAGTGTGGTGAGTTGAAAGTCTTGTATAGGTCACATGATACCATGTGGAGATTGCATAGATTGTCTTTGAAATTTTTTATAAGCTATTGGATAGACTTTGTCTTATACAATTTCATGGCATGTTATGGTTTACCCCTCTATGCATGAACATAATGTTGAAATACCAAATACAAGAGAACCATTTCAGTAATTTTAAAATTTAATTAAAGAGAACATAATCCATCAAAGAGATGTAGAGACTAGACTCAACCAACCTTCAAGTTTGATTTTAGAGTATGGATGCTACAATACGCATATGGCTGCTACCATACCCATTCAAGGACCAGTGTTAAGGATTAAGTTTACAAACCTTGCTAATGTTTGTTTAGATGTAATTGTTGTGTAATTGACTATTTGTTGGATGCCTGCTGGTTGTGTTCCAATTTAGTATGCCATATCAGCAATGTAGGAAATGAGATGGTCATAGTTGAGCATGGTATTGGAAAAGTACTTGATTCTTATACTAACCAAGAAAATGGCACACAAGGAATTGTTGCTTAAAGAAAGTATAAAATTTGAGAGAAAAGGATACACATTTCTACATATAGTCTATGATTGAAATCCAAGTAAGTGGATAGGTTTTTAGTTATGAATTGTTCATGGTTGTCAGTTATCTTCCATGAGTGGGTTTTACAAATGGTATCTAGTGCATTTTCTTGTTTCTTTAGTAAATGCTTTCAAGGATATTTTATCAGAAGTGAGGATCAAGAAAAATCATAATAGATGGTAAGATAATTTATTTACATCATTTATCCTTGGAAGTTTTCAAATAATCAGCTTGCCATTCTAAGTATCTGACAACAAATATCAATGGTAATTTTAGTGAAACTTACAATTTTTTTCTTGGGGAAGAAAACAACTAGTCAAATAGATTTAATAGAATCCTATATGAACATTCACATGTGAATTTCTACTGATATTGATCAGTGCATTATTTATTGTTTTTCAAATCCTGGAGGACTAACCAAGAAAATAACACACAAGGAATCATTTCTTAAAGCAAGTATAAAATTTGAGAGCAAAGGATACACATTTTTACATATAGTCTGTGATTGAAATCTAGGTAAGTGGATAGGTTTTTAGTTATGACTTGTTCATGGTTGTTAGTTATCTTCCATGAGTGGGCTTTAAAAATAGTATCTAGTGCATTTGCTTGTTTCTTTAGTAAATGCTTTCAAGGATATTTAGCAGAAGTGAGGATCAAGCAAAATCTTAGCAGATGGTAAGATAATTTCTTTACTACATTTATTCTTGGAAGTTTTCAAATAATCAATTGCCAAAATAAGAATTTGGAAACAAATATCAATGGTAATTTTAGTTAAACTTACAATTTTTCTTGGGGAAGAAAACAACTAGTCAAATATATTTAATAGAATCATGTATGAACATTCACATGTGAATTTCCATTGATATTGATAAGTGGTTGATAGGGTATTGAAGGATTGCATTGGTCATTGTTACCTTTTGTAAGGTCAGCCAAGTGTCAGATAGGGTGTTATGTTGTTGATTCCTTATGTTGAATTGTTGCCAAGTAAGCCCCAAGAATGCCAAGAAGCATGAAAAGTGAGAACACTGCCTTGAGATTTGTTGAGTAACTGAGAATTTTGTGTTTGTCCTCTTACCTCTACATCAAGAACCTCCAAGAAGAGTTCCCCAACCTGACATAGCGTTACCTATATGACTCTTACCACATTACATAAAATGGAACTGACTTCCCCCACCTTATTGGTTTATCAGTGGAGCTATGAGGGGAGCTCTCAAGGTACTCTGTTTCATTTGCCTTTTAACTTGTATAAATGCAACAATAAGGTAGAAATTTCAATTTATTTATATATGCTACGAACTCAATTGAGATAGAATTTTTGATTAGCTTTAGATCCCAATTTTGATATTAGGTGTTTTATCTTGATATTAGATGTTTTTTCTTGATAACATGTCTAATTTAGGATTATTTTTGACTAGAGATATTGTGACTCTGTTCAGTATGGTTATCTTTTTGGCTAAATGGCTAGCATTGCATCTTTGTCTATAACTTGATGGGTATAATCTTGTATTAAAACATAGCTTAATTCATTTACCATGAAAATGGTTCTGAAAAGAGTTATATGTTATGGATTCATTAAAGTCTTAAAGATGAAAGACATTGGTTAAAATTTTATAAAATGCCAAAGTGCTTAAAATACTTAAATTAAACCAAGGCTTGTCTCCAAGTATCTTCTCAACAATTCCTGACTGTTGCAATCACAACCTTCATGTAGAGTTTGTCCCCATTGCAATTATGTATCAGACTAAGCTTATCCCATTGTTTAGTATATTGATCCCATCCCCATTGCCTAGTGATATATCAAACTAAGCTTGTCCCCATTGCTTTGTGTACTCAACAATTCACAACTTTCCTTGGGGATGCACATAACTCAGTTGATGAACCAGGTGGGAAATTATGTCCATAACATGGCAACATTTTTTGGAGGTCTTATTGTGGGATTCATAAATTGTTGGCAAGTTGCCCTTGTAACTCTAACTACTAGTCCATTTATTGTGGTTGTAGGAGGAGTTTCAAATATCTTTCTTCATAGGTTTGTTGAAAACATTCAAGATGCATATGCTGAAGATGCTAGCATTGGAAAGCAGGTTTGAATGGGGGGGGAGGATGTAGTTCATATAAATTAACTTGTTAAGTTTTTGTATTTTGTTTATAAACTGACTTTATGCTAATTCCTTGTTGACTTGTTGGTAGTTGCTATGATTTGGCTTCAGGTAATTGTTGATGGTTGTGTTATATTTGACAACTGTTAGGCATTTTATACATGTTTTTCCTAGTCTGGGAAAGTAGTACAATCTTGATAGATGTTTCCTGGTCTATATTTTGTATACAAGCACTACTCCTAATGAATAAAATAATCATTGATATTGGTCTACAATCTCTTGGCATGTTTTGTTATATTTTTCTTACATAGCAACAACTAATGTTATTGTTTGGTTGTAAACACCACTTCTGCTTATATTTATGTTGGCTTAGATTGATGATAGTTTCTTTATTAGAGTTGATACCTTGATCACTTTTGTTTTAATAGCAAGGAAATATTCTTTTAATATGTTATGTTCATGATAGATATTTAACAAATTCAAGCAATTTTAATTGATAATGACCCATGGAAGTCATTATCTTGAAAAAAGTCATTAATCTTTCTAGGATATGAACATGATAGAAAATATAAAATCTCCTTAATGCTTCGGTACTTTAGTATAGACCCATTGAATTATTTCAAATTTAAGGTTATTGTTTACACTAACCATGGATGCACTTTCTTTGCTTACATTTAGATTGGTTTTATTGATTGTAGCATTGAGGGACTCTTTTTTTCCTTGTGTAGGAAGGGAATGGGTATGATAAGTGCTTATGGAGGTAAGGGATGGGTTGGTGGAGGTGGTGGAAGAGTTTCCATAAAGAGCTATAGTAGGCAAGAGAGTTTGAATATCTTTGTGCATGGTTATTTTGAATGAGGGTAGCCTATAGATGATTGGAGCTTTATCACAATCATAGTATGAAAGTTCCTTTGCAAAGATGTATCATGCACTTATGCATTACAAGGGTAAGGGACTGTAGGTTATGATATAAAAAAACAGTCATGCACAAATGATAGTTAGAGGATCAACAAGCATTACAAGGGTAAGGGACTGTAGGTTATGATATAAAAGAATAGTTGTGTTCCTATTCTTTTGTAAGTTGTTGAACAACATAAAAGACAAGGTTTTTGGAGAAAATTTCAGCTAGTTCTTTTCTCTCTCAACAATGTATTGTAATATTTTCAAGTTCTTTCATGTTGGGACAACAAATTGTAACTCCATTTTCAAGCTTACACAACTGAATGTAATATTATCTTTTTGATTAATAAAATAAGCTATTTTTACCTTCTCATTGTTGTTTTATTGTGCAAATATTTAGTTGATAAGTAATCTTTTTTATTAATGAAAACCAGTAAATAAAAATGACTAAATATATGACTAAATATATATGACTAAATCAATGACTAAATTAATGACTAAATATATGACTAAATATATATGACTAAATCAATGACTAAATTAATGACTAAATATATGACTAAAGTAATGACTAAATATATGGCTAAATATATGGCTAAATATATATGACTAAAATGATGACTAAATTAATGCCTAAATATATGACTAAATTAATGACTAAATATATGACTAAAGTAATGACTAAATAAATGACTACCATGACTAAATTAATGACTAAATATATGACTAAATTAATCACTACCATGACTAAATAAATGACTAAATCAATGACTAAATCAATGACTAAATCAATGACCAAAACAATGACTAAATAAATGACTAAAATAGTTTAGTAATAAATTTGGTGGTGTTATAAATGACTACAAATAAACCACTAATAGTCACATGACTAAAATTAGTCATTTATATGCAATTTTTAGAATTTTATTTAGTCATATATTGTTGTTTGTGTACTAGTGATAATGATCTATATCACCACAACTAAAACATTTGAAAAGTAATTTATCCTTGTACTTACTGATGCCCTTCTTCATCCTTCACACAAAGTTAGCTTCCACTTCATCTAGATCTTCCTTAGCTGGTTCTTCAATCTTTTCTGATGTACTGGCTTTAAAGGAAATTTCACATTTGTGCTATTTTTCAATCCCTTTTTCCTCATCTCAAAAGAAGTTAGAGTACCAGTCATCTAATCTCTAAAATAATTATCAAGATTTACAACTTCCTCAATAGCATAAAATTTTTCACTATAACAATCAGGAAGAGATTTAAGTACTTTATTTACCACTTTATATTCTCTGACTTGTGCACCAAGGCCTCTCATTCCACTTACTAGCTCATCAATTTTCTGCATGTACATTGCAATTGTTTCATCTTCAAACATCTATAGACCCTCAAATTTTTCCTTCAAGATCTACAACCATGCTTGTTTAACTTTTTCATCTTCTTCATAGATGCTTTCAAGCTTATCCCAAACTTCTTTAGCAGTCTTCAAACTCACAAATTTAACTAATTTAGTTTTTGAAAGACTATTTGTAATAAGAAATATTGCCTTAGAATTTGCCTCATGTGCCTTGATCTCTACACTTGTACAATTTGGACCATTTTGAGGTGGAACACATGCATCCTTTTATGCTTTTTCAACTTCAAATCCATGTGATGACAAATAGCCTTCCATCTATGTTTTCTAGAATGTATAATCAATGCCATCAAATTTAGGGCAATCCAAGGCAATCTTTCTCACCATCCCATATCTACCTTAAGTGGTTAATCTCTTCTTCCAAGGAACCTTGCTCTAATACCAATTGTTGAAATGAACAAGACAATTGGGGGGTGAATCAGTCGTAGCAATTTATACCTTCAAAACCCTCAATAGTAATTAAATTCACAAGAATTCATTAAACCCTTATTTTATTAGTTTGATTAAACATGAAGTGCAGATATAGAAACTAAAATCACAACACCATACACATAAGAACACCAGATTTATGTGGAAAACCAAATGAGTGAAAAATCATGGTGAGGATTAGCTCACAATATAAAGAATTCCAAAATTGGATGGAGAGGCTAACTACTAGAAAGGCTCACTACTAGAATAGGACACACTATCCAAAAAGGCTCACAGCTAGGGCTCATTGCCAAAGAAAGAATGCAAGAAGATAGAATTTCATAGAGAAACAAATCCCAATGCAATAAGGATTCCACCATAATTGATTGCAAACTCTTGTAGTCTCACATGAAAGATATTGGATGCCTTCAACTCACTACCTTCAGAATCCTAATAGGAAATTTGCACCGCTCTTGTCAAATTCACATCTCATTACACTTTACTCACAACAATATCACATCTATCTTGCTTCTTACTCTTTCATCCTTTCTCTTGCATAAACACCATACATATTTATATCAACGTCTTCTTTAAATACTTTCTCCTATGTTAGCCACTAGCCATTATACATTCAAATTTGAAATAGGTCGACACCCAAACATTCTTATGGTGGATAGGAATGAAAGGAAACCTACATAAATCCTTAATTAAGACCCAAATAGATCCCAAAACACTTCAACACACTTCTACAATTTTTTCATGTAGTGTTTAAACACAAACTTGACCAATACCCATGTACAACACCATAGACATTAAGTACATGCTTCCTTAGATCAAGTCAAAATTTATGGACAACATAATCTACTTGAAATAACTCTAGAACATTCCATAAATTACTTAAGATTCATCAACCACTTCAACCAAGCTTTGCATCAACAACTACTTTAGTTCAAAACAATTGATAACCCTTGTTTGCATATTGATAAATGAAACTTACATTGTACTAGACCAAATCAAGTAATACTTTGGACACAAAAAGATAAAATCATTATTAGAAACTATAAGAGAGGGGGACCAACCATGTAAAGGCTCCAGGTCATAGAGAGCTTCCCTAACTTACCTCACTCTAATAGATGCTTTTGGATGAGGGTCGAGAATCAAGAGCACTATGAAGTACCTCTGTCACTCTATAGACTCAAAAATCTACTTGGGGCTAGATGAGACAATTTCTAGAGTCCAAATTGTACCTCATAAAGCTCTTTTTCCAAGGATGACAGTGTAGGTCTGGGACGACAGTGTGATGCGCCAAAGTCCATATGGTCAAAAAATGTAAAGTACAACAAAAAAATCTAGAAATTTACTTAATAGTCTAGCTAACTGGTTTTAACAAAAAAACAAAATGATAAAGTATAGAAAATAAATGAAAAAATGATAAAGCAAGTAGATAAAGACTAGGGTGATGAATATTAACTCACTGAAATACCAATTTTCTAGCGAGCTCCACACACGTTCACTTACACACAAGCAAGAGGGGAAAATTGTTGGGGTTTCATAGGGGTTTTCCTTAGTCAAACCCGCGCTTTGGTGTTTCCACCTCCATGGACAACCAAAAAGCAACAGAGTAGAAAAATATGATAAAGATGATAGAAAGAACTACAAAAGATACAAGCCACTCTATCAAATCACAAAGAAAGGATGTGAAGCATTAAACCATCTCCACCAAAAGGCTCTCAAGGCCAATGAAGGGAGAATGCAAGCAACAAGCTTGGAAAAGTCACCATAGCCGCAATGGTGATGAAGAGATGTCTCGCAAGACTCTAAGCTAACAACTTCTACGGTAGCCTCACTCGTGCAAAAGTGAAGTTGACAGAGTGTCAAGTTGTTGCAATGCTCAAGCTATGAAAATGCTAGTAGAATGCCCCAAGAGTGTGCTCAAGAGATCCCAAAGTGTGAAGAAGATTGAATAGAGTTGCTTGAATTGTGAAGATGTGAAAAGATGAAGTGATAGAGAATAGAATGGATTTAGAGGCCAAAAGGAGCCGTTTTGGGTCGGTTGGTCACATAGAAGGGTAAACCCACAAAAATGGTTTACAATTCCATTTAGGAAGGATAAATGCATTTTCGGATGGAAAACACTTTAGGGGGTTCACTAGAACCCCCCTTCTAGCGAACCCCCCTTTAATGGGTTTTATTTTTTAATTGCATTAAAAGGGGGTTCGCTAGAAGGGGGGGTTCTAGTGAACCCCTTGGTTTGCTTGAACCCCCCTTTTCCCCCCTTCTCCCCCTCTAGCACTAAATTTCTACAAATTTTCTCCCTTTGAAGCTTGAGTTGAGGATGAAAATGGAGGAGACTTCATATACCTGTTAGGGATCCAAATCTACACCCTAATGCCAAGTTGTGAATGAAATTAGCAGGTTTGGATGTAACATGGGACTGCTTTTAGGTTGTGGGTGTCCTATTCGAAAGCAAACCTCCAAATTATGGGTTGGCTTCCCTTTTGATGGTGTCACCTAAACTATTCCTTGTTGGGAAAAGGGAAAAAATAAGCTTGAAAAGAAAACTAACCCCTATGGTGGTGCACCTAATGGTATTTCTCAAACCCATACAACTGATTTTACACACAAGAATGGTCAATAACTTAATAGTGGCTTACAAAACTCAAAACTTCATATGCCTTTGCATTAGTGTTTCATAACTAGGCTAAAAATGTCAAGGACAACATCTAGAAGGAAGAAAATTACCTCACAACTTAGAATTTATCCTAAACTAACTCAACACATGTCATGACCTGCAAGTTCATATTAATAGCATAAAGGAAAATAAAACATGACAAAATCAAAGGGAAAACACTTCTACCATAATATTTCGTCAACCCTTTCTAAGGCTTTCACAATAAAACAACATAATGAGAAGGTAAAATATATTAACTTATTGATCAAAAGGTGTTACACTGCTGCATAAGTTTGCAAATATGAGTTACAATGCTATCCTCTACTGGAAAAAAACTCTAAAAAGCTACAATGCCTATAGGAAGAAAAGAAAGAACTCCCCCAAAACTCCAATCTAAAGATACTTAAGCAAAGTTTCAACCATCAGCCCACACAAGTCCTTCTAGAACCTTTGGTCGGATGCAACACAAAAGCCAAAATAGAACATTCCAAAACTCCTCCAAAAGGTCTCCAAAATGGTGAAAAGTCAAGCTGAAACCCAAGTCATGCCAAAAGTATGACAAACTACCTCCAAAATGGTCCCATCTCCATCAAAATAGTCAAAAACAACCCTCATGCCTTTCACATGTTGGTCAAGCATCTCCAAATTCTCCACATGTTGTTCAAACTATTATGACCCACACTTTTAGTGTGTTTGCAAAGCACATGACCTAATTTGCATTCAAACTAATAATTTGGTTAAGTGATTCATAATAACATCACTAAACAAAATTATTTTACATTTCAAAAATGAGAATGCAGAATAAGAGGCCCCACCACCTTGGATTACATCAAAATTTTGCATCATATTATAAACATCAAATAAAAATGATTTGCAAATCACTTAAATAACGTCTTACAATTTGATATACTTCAAATGCTTGTGAAAGCATTCAAGCAAACTAAACCTCCTCCAAGGTGTTGATGAAGTTTAACTTACCTCCACTCCAAATTACCTTAATGCAATGCTCACCATTACTTTGCATTTACATATAACATTTATAATTAAGTGATTATAAATTATCACTTAATTATAAAATGTTTCACATTAAAATCAATGCAAAAATAAGAATACAAGGCACATGCGGGTTTCAAAAAAACAATACAAGGCAAGAATAGCCCAAGTCTTGGAAAATGCAACATAAGGCAAAAATAAAATGCCTAATGCATAAGAGCTTAATTTGTCATGGTTTTATTTCAATGTCATGGTTGTATATACCTACCGTGACCTCCATATTTGTCTTTGGTTTTCTCCCTGATATTGCCACTACTCCCTTGTGTTTTCAATTTGTGTGTTATTTCTTCAGAAACATGAGGGTCTAGAAATAAAACCCTAGAGGTCAAAGCTTTGAATCTTTTGCTCTATTGAATATATAAAAAACTCACTTTATTTTTGTATAAAGCTTTTGCAAATGATACATTCTCCTCCACTTCTGAGATTGAGCTAGGTTTCATCAATGCAAATAAAATTGGCCTTTACCATGCCGTGGCCATGAAAGCACTTTCAAAGCTCCAACAACTTCCTTGTCAACTTCAAAGGCTATTTCAAGTGAGGCAGAACTATATGTGTTTGGATTCCATTCATTGTTGAAGTCTTATTTTCCAATAATTGCTTGGAACCTCTAGGCTTGTTATGCATAACTACCCAAACTACTATTGTTGCATCAAAAGCTTATGTAGCCTTCTTCTTAGCATTCTAGTTGCTTTAAGGATGTAGCACCAGGCACCTTCCACCAATGTCGCTTTACGAACCTCCATTACTACTGCTGATGTAGCTTGAGCTTCAAGCTTTTCCCTTTCTAAATGAATGGACTTCCCACAACTACAATGACAAAATCTGTCAAATTTGAACCAAATCCTCCCTCTTATGCATAGTCATGAAATGTTCCACCTTTATTTCATCAACTGTAGATAACTCTTTCTGTAACTGAATGTGATTATCATGTTGCTTACTTAAATTTTGACTTCCATAATAACATTTTTCCTTTAAAGGACTATAGTCATCTTCTTCATTAGATGAGATATTCACTACAATAGGAAGCAATTCTGGTGACCCTATCCCATTTCTCTTAAGTTGGTTGAGTTTGTTCACACCTTTAACAGTGTACACCTTGCTCCCAGTTTGTCTGGATGATCACTAGAGTCTTTATAGCCACAAGAAGGGTTATTTTGTATGTTTATCTTCACATTTGATTTTTTCAAGTCACTGGATCTTAGAGCATCAAAATCATTAGAGCCATCACTTTTCAGTTGGAATAAGTGAGAACTTTTGCAAGATGAAACCCCAAACACTTTGGTTGGAATTTCCTGTGGTGACAAATCATTGTCTAAAAATTGTTGAATAGAATTATCAAAACTATCTAAATCATCACCACATTGTAGTAAGTTCTCTGAATCTTTTACATTTACAGTTGTTTGATTATAATCTTGAACTTTTCTTCCACTAGTGAACATCTCACTATTTTTTATAGCCAAGGATGATGAAATCCTTTTCATACCACCATTAGCAGATAATGCATAATCTTTTGAATTTTCTTCTCTTCTCATCTCAACACTTAGATGATTATTCATCTGATCTTCTTTTAATTCAACTGCCATTGAGTTAAGATCCAAATTGAGCTCTCATTCATTTTTTGTAATATTGACATCATATAACACTATCATCCTTTAGAGCTTATGGCTCGCTACTTCTTTGATGCTATGTTCTATTTTGTGGACTTCTTGTTTGATGACATTGCCTCTCCCTATCACTGTTATGTATACTTGTTCTCAAGGCACAATTATTATCATTTTGAACTTGGGTTCTTGCTTTCTGGCATGCAATCCTGATCCATGTTGGATCAATTATGATGACCAAACCCCTGCATGAAAGATTATGAGAATATCCACTAATCCCCACTCTCCTTATATGTGATGACATAGTCGTACCATCTTTTCTCCATGTTCTTGTAGTTGTAGACTCGGGGCACTCTAACATAAGATCATTTGGCCATGACCTCTACCTCTATTGCATAACCTGTATGACATGATTGGAATGCTTTCAAGCTTATCATATTCATAACCTAGAAGATACTACATGACTTTCATTTATTTCATTTTTTGATATGTTTAACTAAAGTCCTCAAGGAATAATGATGAATGACCTTAGCTTAGGAATGTTCACCCCTCCAAACACATGAGGGCAGCAAGTCATGGATCCTTTGATTTTTTTTATTTCACTCTTCTAGCCATGATCTCACAGGTAGATTACAGAAAACAAGTAGCCATGTTCCCTTGCCATAAAAAACAAGTATGCTCTGTCATGAATACATTCTCATACTAGTATGTGATACTAGTGTCTCATATCATTCATGCATTAACTTCAATAGTAGTGCCTCATACTTTCATCACCTCTGAGAGATTGCACTGAAAGTTGTATTCATGAGACAAGACTATGAATTTATATATGATGCCATTACATTGAGAAAAAGTAACTAAAAACCCTCATGCACCAACTATTATATAATATATTTGGCTGAAAATATCCCATTTTCCTCCAATGATAAGCATTAGTGATTCAACACCATATAAAGCAATAGTACCCCCTACAGGCTACCATTATATAACACTGTCCTGTTCATGAAGATCTCCTATCCAGTGTGATTATCAATAAAGATTACATTTGTAACACATATGGTTCTCTTTTCTCATTTGATGTAATTGCAACATTGTAATGAAAATGTAATCTATTTCATTTTACAATATTTTTCATGCATATTGATGACTTGACTTAGCAAAATATGGTTTATCTTTTAAATTTTTAAACATGCAACATAAAAAGAATAAAAACTAATTTGCCTGATTTCAATCTAAAGCTAAAAATTAGGTAACAATACCCAACTAGATGATGGTAGTCCTCAGAATGAGCTATCCATCAAATATAATTTTAATATGTTTTGGTTTTATAATATATATATTTAGTTTGATTAAACTTAGGTTTTTCACCGAAAATTAAGCTCTTTATTCTACACATGTGGAAAAATAGCAGATTATCAAAATAAAATTTTGAAAAATATGTTCAAGCTATGTATTGATGTTCTTGATCCAGTAAAAAAATAAATTGAATTTTGATACATACAAAAAAAGTTATGTTGTATATGGTCCACCTATGTCTGAATTGTAATTTGTTTGACTTCAAATCTTGATTAAGGAAAAAATATTTAATAGAACACTATGAAACCAAATGAACTAGTTAGATATCATAGTTACAAATCTAAATTCAAAAATATTAGAATTTTATCCTTCATAGAAAAAAAGTTATGTTATATATGGTAAGCATCACTCCTTAAAAATGGTGTTTATTGATAAAAACTAGTTTTTGAAGGAGATGGAAAAAGAAGTGTAATCTGATTCCAAAATTTTTGAAAAAAATTATTTATAATCTACAAAAGAAATGTCACAAATCACTAGTTTGCATCATCTTCAAATTCCTCATGGTTTAGTTGCTATAGAAGCATTAAAATTTAACCCTAATCAGTTGTGTAACATCCTTGTGGACTCCAGAGGTGGGAATCTATTAGGGACAACAACGCATTGCACTCACATCCTTGATAAAAATTCCCCCATTCACACACAAAACAACTGTCAAGTGGATGAAATTTGGATGGGTGATGTGGAATTTTTCCTTCAAATTTTATTTTCTAAGGTGAGGGTATGTGAAAGGGGAATTTACACAAGGGGTGCAAATTCACTCCTATACATTTTTCCCCCACTTCAGTGAGCTCGAATATCAATGAGTGTTTGGTACAATAGATCGAAGAGATAGAGATATATACCTGAACTGTTAAGGAAGCAGACCGTGATCTAGTGAACTCGAAAGTGTAGGGTAGGCAAAGGACCCCATAGGTACTCTCTCTCGAGGAGTTTTGAAAAAAAGAACTCCATAGGTCTGCAAAACTATGAAGTTGCACAAAGTACATCGAAGGCCCTCATACCAATGATGAACAAATCCCATAGGATGTAAGCACCTCATAGGCCTATAGATCTGCAAGAAGGAATTCCCCCAAGTACTCTCTCATGAAGGAAGCCCAGTGTAAGGGGACTCTATAGAGTCAGATTGGAAAGCGGCTTCATAGGCGCACCTACAAAGCAACATGTTAATCCTTAGATAAAACATGTTAAAAAACATAAAGCAACCACATAGGAAAACAAGCAGATAGTCACATAGACAGTCAAAAAATTGAAAGGCTTTCAAAGGGGTCCCTAGGGAACCCTTCAAAAGAAGAGGGGTCCACTCAAGGGACACGTTGTTTGAAAGTGAAATAATGATTTTTCACAAATCAATTCATTATCAAGGAATCCTTTCGAAAGATGTTCACTTCATCAAGGAATTCAAAAGGAACAAAATTTTCCCTCACAAGGGTAAGGTCGAGGCTTCTCCCGTTGGAAAAGTTGCTCCCTCCTTGGAGAAAAGTTCTTCAAGTTCTTTCTTTGTGAACCCATGACAAAGGAAACACACTCTGCTAGGGGTCCAAGTTGAGAATGCAATTTTTGAAATAGATTGCAAATATTTTTGAGAAAAGATTCAATGGTCACCAAATGAATTTTCTAAAAAATAGAGTTTACATGGAAACCTCCCTTAGGGTGGTGTGTGCTAAATGCATCTAGGCACATGACATCATAAGGAGAGAAAAGCAAGAATGACCAAGTGATATTGTGGCCCATAGGATATAACGAGATGTCACCATGGTGATGTTGTCACACACATGAGGTAAAACACAGGCACCAAATTAAACATCACAACTCAAGCAAATAAGAGAGAAACATAACAAAAGTGTAAAAAAGAAATAATGACATCACAAATAGAGGACACAGGGGAAATTTGATATTTCAGGGTCAGAGTTGGTCATAAATATATATAAGTAAAGTAATATTATATAGATGAACTATCATCAACCCCCTACTATATTAGATCATATCAAGAATGCATGAGAAGACAGTAAAAATAAAAAATTGGGTCAACATGGAAGGGAAGCCTAAATACCCCCAACACTTTGCATCGTCCCCAATTTTCCAAAAATCAAAGCACATAATAGAGGAAGAATGATTCCACAAATAGAGGAAGTTTACAACACATAATCATTCCTATATCCAAGCACCTACAAGGGTCATCCAGGAACACATAGTGCAAGCATGTGGGAACAAATCAAAACACACACCTAATCTAAAGGTAAAGAAGATCCCCCCCTAACACTCATCAACCAAGAGGTCATCTACTTCCCAATCTAGATCATTGTAACGGGAAGGCGGATGAGCTTGCAGTGGTATCTAATATAAAGGGAAGGCTCTTCCGACCCTCCCACAATAAGGGCCAAGGAAGAAGGCCCCACAAGGTCTTCTTCACTTAGCTCTTGTGGAGTGATGGCAAACAACTTCACGAAGATTGCTGGCAAGGATGAGATCTCATCCAAGGAGTTAAACATGCACTTCATGGGATTTCCATGTGTTACCTTAATGTCATAGGCGGATGCCACCTGAGATTTGTTGCTAGGATCACCGTGTGACTCGGGAGTAGTGGCGAACTCAGGGGAAGTCAAAACTTTCTCTATCACTAGGATGGTATAGGATAGTGTAGTACCACCCTTTGAAGAAGGTGGGATCCTCTTAAGCCCTCCATTGCTAGAAGGGCCAACCTCCACTTTCTGCTTCATCAAAGGATGTGAACTCCCCATAGATGAGGCAAGAGGCATGGAAGAGGAGGAGAAAACCGTGGTAGACACCATTGAGGTATTCAACATGTCCATGGGTTTAGGGAATGGCAAGATATCTGAGAGGTACATCAAAAGAGGTGCCTTGACCGAACTTGAGCGATAAACACCTACACCTTTTTAGGGTCAGGTGCACTCATGCTCATAGCGAGAGCTAGAAGCAAGACTTGATTCAATTGAATGAAAGCAAAGGGGATGAGAGAGGAGGAAACAATAGGAGGCCTTGAAGCAAGAGAGGTCAACTCCTCTTCCTTCCTCTACAAAGTGGCCTGCTCAACTACCATAGCCTTTTGTCGGTGCTTGTACTCACACGTAAGGCGATTTCTGTGACTCTTTGAGCTAGAGGTTGGGAGCTGAGAAGGGATAGATGGATCCTACTCAACCATAGGGGTGTCCATCACATCTGTTTCCAATAGAGGGATAGACTCCTGAATGGGATTAGGAAGAAGAGGTTGAGAGACAACGGGGGAGTTGGCTCTAGTGCCTCGACGGTGGGCCTCTTCCCATTCATTTCTTTAGGAGCAGGAGTGATAGGAGCTCGTACAAGCTGAGACATAGAGGATTCTTGATAGAGACCCTTCCTTCTCCCATACAGGTAGGGCCAAGGTCCAGGAGGAAAAGTAGGAAGATCCAATATCCTATTCCTGGCTTTGCACCAAGCAGGCACCATTGAACTTCTCATGTGTAATCCAAGAGTAGATATCCAAAACTCTACTTCATAAAGAGGAGCGAAACAGGCACCCCGAGGATGGGAAGGCCTCTCCTTTCCCTTTCAAGAAGAGGAGGCAGCTTGCTGCTGCACTACTAGAGGGGTCACTTTCGGTTGTCCTTTACCCCTAGTATTATACTTCACATAGTTTCAGTAAAGTAGGTCCATTCTTGGGGGAAGTGAACCGACTAGGGCAGACCAAAAATGATCCAATGAATAGGCCCCACAGGATACCAATGGCTGATATCTAGTGTCATGCAAGATGTGCATAGCACCTTCGTGGGAGAATTTTAAACATTTATGAATGATAGAAGCAATTTTGTTCATGGAAGCTAGCCAAGGTATGCTTAACTTCACCTTGAAGAAATCTAATTCTGGAATAATGCCAAAGGTTGTGTCCACAACCCTAGGTCCAACTAGGATGGAAAGAGTTATTGATCCATACAGCTTGAGAGAGAGGCCATTGTGTGTACAGATGGTAGACTTCATTTCTTCATACTCCTCCCTCTGCAATGAATTTAGCCACAACATCTCCTTTGTAATAACATTCACTTGGCTTGCAGGGTCAACTAGGACCCCTATCACAATGTTCCCATTAAGACGAGCAAGAATGTAGAGGGGAGAGGGCTTGTTGTTCAAGGGCATATCTTGCAAGGTGAATGTCATGTCTAGTGAACCAGTCACAAGCCACGGGGAAGGAGTAACTGTGACCATGTTAACATACATTGAGGGCTGAGTAGAAGAATTAGAGGGGTCAATAATTAAGTTGGTAGAGAGACAGAAATGAGTCTATGTATATCTCCAACTCACTATTGGATTTTTCCACTGATTTATTTTTATTTTGTTTTAACCCATTGAGATGAATAGTACCGTCATCGATGCAATCCTATATCTCGTGATGTAGGCACATACAACATTTGATATCATGTTCGTTAACTCGATGGTATTGATAGAAGGCATTTGTATCATACCAATCAAGATAAGGTTCCTTGAGAGGTCAAGGGTTTTTTGAGGTTATGATCTTATCCTTCAACAAATTTTACAAGATGGAAGAACAAGATTCCACTAACTTTGTAAAATTTTTGTTGCGTCTGAGGCCCCATTATCATTTGTTGTAGTGAATACATTCATAATAGCCTTACCTTTTCTTGAGATTGATACAATAGATTTTCCTTCTAAATGGGAGCACGAGGAGGATCCCTTGAACTAAACTGCCATTTGTTGATATTCTCATAATGCAACATAGAGATGTGCAAAAGAAGGGTATTTCATAAGGGAAAACTTTTCTTGCCAAGGTCTCTACAGGTTGCCTATGAATACCTTTTGTAGATTAGAATCAGGTAGCGATTATGAGATTTGTGAAAAGAGCACTTAATATTGTGCTATGAAATTAGTTATCTTCTCATTATCCCCCTGCTTACATCTGATGAGATCCGAGAAGGTCATCTTCGGTTCAATGTTAGCTTGTAACTATTGTAGAAACTAATTTACAAGTTGATCAAATGAGAAAATTGAATTTCGGGAAAGGAACAATACCACTCGAGCACTACATCCTTAAGAGATCAAGGAAATAATTCCATCAAATCACTAGTACACAAACAACAATATATGACTAAATAAACTACTAAAAATTGCATATAAATGACTAACTTTAGTCACGTGACTACTAGTGGTTCATTTGTAGTCATTTATAACACCACTAAATTTATGACTAAATAATTTTAGTCATTAATTTGGTCATTGATTTGGTCATTGATTTAGTCATTAATTTTAGTCACGTGACTATTTTAGTAGTTTATTTGTAGTCATTTATAACACCACTAAATTTATGACTAAACTATTTGTCATTTATTTAGTCATTTGATTTGGTCATTGATTTAGTCATTAATTTAATCATTTATTTAGTCATGGTAGTGATTTGTTTAGTCATATATTTAGTCATTAATTTAGTCATTACTTTAATCATTACAAATCAAATCTAACTTAATTAATCCTCACAAATTTATACATATAAACTTCAAGCATCATAGATATTCAAATGTTAAAAAACACCATGAAATGAAGACTAGACGAGCCACAACACAGTATTTAGAAGTGGAGAAAAAACCACTCTGAAAATTTACTTCATTAAGCCTCATTGGAAAATCAAAATCTCATTGGTTACATTCAATGTCTTAGTGACACTGTATAACTTACATACACTATATAAAAAGAATACTCCTATTTTCATATCTTATACTATTTTCCCCTTCCTTAACTACAGTCCTTTTGGAAGGGAAATGACCTCCTATAGGGGCTTGACCCATTTAACCCCCTTGCAAATCCACATCTTTCCCGCCGCTATTGGTTTCGGCTCCTCCAAAATCTTCCTCGTTGGTATTCACCTTTCACTTCTCCAATTTCGAGTTGCAAGTTGCAACACAACATTAAACTTATGAATTAGACTCAACATCTAAGAAAGAAAAAGAAACTTCAAACATTATCAATTTAGTAAAAAAATCATCAATTTCAAAGATCAAAGTACCCAATGCTTCACTCTCTACATCCTCTGCTACAATCAAAAGAGGCCTTTGTTTTTGTGATAAATGCAACAAGAAAAAGAATTGTATGTGACGAATCTCACATAATTCTATGAAACTTTTCTTAGATAAAATCCATCTAAAAAGTTTCTTACCAACATTATTTTATAAATCTCTATAATGGTTGAAGGTTCTGCCTTTGTCTTTGCATATGCATCAATTCCATCTATAGCCTACATTGTTTAGGAAAAGTTATAAAGAGTTCAATAGAACTTTTAAATTCAAATAATGAAAACTAAATGTTCATCAATTTCTTTGGTTAATACATGCATATATAAACTTCTTTCAGGGAAACATGGCCTGTACAAATCAAGAGTATGCTTGATTTAGGGATTGTTTATGGTCATGTTTTGTTTGATTCTCTTATCTCTTATTTCATAAATTATATTACAGCCATACATTTTTGTGTAAGTATCCCATATATCATTCTATACCAAATATGATAAGAGAAAATGTATTTCATATTCTACTCTATTTAAATTTATTCACCATAAAAAATCTAGTGAATAGTATGGAAAACTATCTAAATAAACATGACTAGAAGAGTTAAATTAGGATAAATGGGATCTTAGGATCAAAAGAAATTCAACACTATTAGTATCAATATACATCAAGAAAGAGAAGGACAAATAGCTTAGCACAATTATTCATGAATAAAATTATGAGAAAAAGGTGTACTACTTATTACCATAGAATAAAATTTGAAAGAAATATGACCTTCTAGTCCGGAGTTTCACAAAACACAATAAAGGATACATTAAAATTACTTTCTAGATGAGAACATTTTGATTCAAAAAAAGATGAGAATATGTTGATTCAAAGAAAGGTGAAAACACACTATTACATTCTTTTAAGAAATTTAAATAGGATCCTAACTTAATCAATGATATAGCATGCCATTCGAGTAGGGAAAATCCTCTTTCCTTATGCACATAGGTGATAGAATTGAGCTTTTACATTAAAAAACAAGAAATATTATATATAGCAGTGGAAACCCCTTCTCTCATCTATGGTTGGAGAGTTTTCTAGGTCAATGGGACCACATTCATTTTAGGTGTGACCACTATGATAACACATATTGGGAGTGGTAATCTATGGTGATAGCTTTGAAAGCCTTATTGTTGTTTGTGGTTCAAAGTTGGGAATTCCAAAAAAATGAGTGCAAGCATGTAAGACTTGAGCATTGGCAACACAAAATCATAAACATCTAATCTTTATTAAATGGTAAAATATAGACAAATAATTACCTAGTTGAGTTCTATTAGACTAATTTCTATACGAGCACGAGAATGTTGTTGGGATTATTTATACAAAGAATCCTCCTAAATGCCAAGATTGACTTTCCCCTTCACAATTGCTCCTAAATTCCAAGATATTATGGTTGGAAATGCTCTGTTAGACATGTATGCAAAATGTGGAAACATACACAAGGAACGTGAACTCTTTGATGGAATGCCTCAAAGACGAGTTTCTAAATAATTGAATAATTAATCTCTCTATCTACATTGACTATTTTATGATTGTGTGTTATTACAATTGTAGTTACCCATAGGATGAATTTAATAGCTTCTGGTTGTTCTATACATCACTGACATTTGATAAGATCAATACAAGGGTAGATACTTATGGGAAAGGCTTGGCGAACCAACCACCTGTAGCCGTATTACAGATAACCATTACAACAAAACTAGTTGGTGACCTGCTACTCCCATACTCACTTAACCCTATGTATGAGGGGGACTCTTATTATTTTTCACTTTATTTTTGCAACATTAAGGAAACAAACCTCTCAGTGAATGACAGGTTCCAAGTCTTCATTAACAATTATCAAATAATAGACTGGCTACAATTTACTTCATTTCTGCAATGACTAGTTGAAAAGGATTTAGAAAATTTCAAGCAAATGCAATTAGCAAGTTTGAAGCCAAATTCCACAACCTATGCCAGCATCCTCCCTGCCTATGCTAAAATGGGAGCTTTGGAGTAGGGTACGAACATCCATCAGAGCATAATAGATGGGGGATTTTTTGTCAGATATTATGGTTGGAAATGCTCTGTTAGACATGTATGCAAAATGTGGAAATGTACACAAGGAACGTGAACTCTTTGATGGAATACCTCGAAGAGATGTGATCTCATGGGATGCAATAATTGTTGGATATGCACAAAATGGATTTTGCAAGGATTCTCTCAAAATATTTGAATTAATGAAGCACTCTGAAACATATCATAACATTGTAAGCTTTTTTTGTATTATTGGAGTATCGGTGGAATTGAGTTTTTCGTCTCGCTGAAATTTACTTCTCTTGCCGATGAATTATATGCCTAAGTTTTATTGGAGTATCAGAGGGATTGAGATTTTTGTCCCACTAAAATCTACTTCTCTTGCCAATGAATTATGTGTCTATTATCAGAGTATCAGAGGAATTGAGATTTTTGTCCTATCGATATTCGTTTCTCCCTCTGATAGAATCTTCAATCATGTGCTCTTTTGTATGTCACCATATCAGAGAGACCACACAATGATTCCCACCAATGTTCCCATGTTTCTTCGATGAAGTCTTGCATGATATCTTTTGCTGCATTGGTTGTTAGGGTTTATGTTTTATCTTCTCGTAGGATGTGAGCAATCCATTTTCACATCTTGAAAACACTTCTTAGTTGGCTCCATGTATTTCCTGAAGAGATCTATGTTCCAGACACCAAATTCTCAACTTTCAAAGTCCTTGAGGATTGAAGGAATTGAGAGATTGAAGCCTATTTTTTGTGAAATTTGTCTAAGTGAGGTTGAATGGTGCTCCTGATTGGTATCAGGCTCCATGTTGGAGATGCTCATGCTAACAATAGAGACCTATTTGGTAGATCAATATATGGATATTGAACCCACCATGTTAGTCTACCAAGATTATGGGACCATTATCCAATCATCAAACAAACAAGATCAAATCACTTAAATGAAATAATATTTTGGAACCTTCCTAGACTCTTCCATTAGAGCTGCATAAAGCACAATTGCTTGAATCAGCCTAGCAGTTATCAAATCTGTGTCTCTATATACATTTTCCATGAATTTCTTTGATTATAAACCTAGGAAGAAACTATACCATTAGGGCATCTAGTCAATCATCATAAAAACGTATCAAATTGTGTTCAATAAGGAACTCGGTCAAAAATAGGAAATCTCCAAAATATTGAAAAGTAGTGTTCAAGGCACATGCTCTGCCATGGAATTGGCACCTATATCTAAACAAAACTACAATAAATTGCACATACAAACTCCCTAAAAATTCTATATGCATTAGCAAGATGACCTGAAACCACAAACGCTATGTTTTGCCACTTCCTTGACCTAGAAAACTAAGCTTTATCTTGTACAATTTAGAACATCAAGGAAGATAGCTGCTTGATAATTTATTAGTCTATGAAACATTTGCTGAACTGGAGCTTGTTCTTATAGTTTTTAATTTTAATAACCAAAAGTTTTGTGGAAAGGTGCCCCTGAAAAATTGACTAACTGTACATGGTAAGCCTCACATGATGTTATGCTTGCAAGTGGAAGATTGAGAGGAATAGAGTGTGGTAGATTCATCTCAGATCACCCAGTGCCTAGAATCAACATTAAATATGTGGGGGAACCATAACTAACATTGCATTCACCATTTTTGCCACACAAGATAGATATCACTCATTTATGAGAGGTGCAGTCCCAAGTAATTTGGCAGTTCTGGTGCCAAATCAGGTGTTTTACCCCTAATGTGCCCAACTAGGAACTTTGAAAGGAGAGAAACAACCATTAAGCAACCACAAAAGACTATATTTCAAGAATTAACCTTTACAAACAACTCTGTGAGTGATCAGATCACTCAAGAAGCTTCTATTTTCAGATTGTTAGGTATCTCATTAAACCCTAGTTTGATCTCATCCAGCTAACATGACTTCTACTGTTATTTTACCTACCTAAGTGGTTGTATATCAATGAGTTCTAAGAACTGTAACAAACCACATGTTTAAATATTTACTAGAAGCAGTTGTGAATCATATTGATTTCCTGTAAGATATTCTATATATCACTATACTTTGCTTTATTTCTATAACCTTATTTGCACATATTGCTAGTTCATTGAATTATAATGAACTATTGAACTGTTATTAATTTATTGGCTATGATATTAGTTTTAACAACAAACCCATAATTTGTAGTTGTTGAAACAACTAATAAAACCTAAGTATTTTACATTGGTATGAGAGCTAGTAGATTTGCTAGCTTGCTGGGTGTGTTTTGTGTATGCAGCTGAGCTAGAGGGATCTGTGTTGTTAATATGTTAGTATCAAAATGAAAATAATAAAACACACATAATGAAACTTTAAACTGAAGAAAAGCAAGTAATTTGAATTTAAATGAACAAACGAAGCTTCTTCAGAGCCATTCCATCTTCCTCTATCTCCAGGGATTTGTTTGAAGCTATTGCTCTCAGATTGTATAAGCAAGGCTTCTCTGAATGACAACCTATAGAATGAGTATGCAAAGGAAGGAGCTTCTCTATCCTATATGCTAGTGGAATGAAAATACGGATGCAGATATGCACAGGGGCTGTGGATTATGCACAAGGGTTGTAAATTGAGGATGCTATGAAATGAGATGAATAGGCCATGACATGAAATACTACTATGCTATGCTATGATGCTAGAATGCTAAAAGACTATGCTATTGCAAATTGGCTATAATTTTCCTATTGAAAACTTCTCTGTGATTTTAAAGACCCGGCAGTCCTTTTTATAGCTTTTTGCAGGCAAGAGCCTGGCTGGCAAGGATCAACGGTTGTGAGGTTGTCTGGCAAGTTTGAATGGTGAGAGATGGAGAGGTTGAGAGGAATATGGAAGATGTTGGGAGGTTGGAGAGAAGAATGGAAGCTTGTCTTCAACCCACGGGAACAAGCTTGCACAGGAACAGAGAAATTAATTTTTCTGTTTTGGCAGTTTGTTTCACGGTTGTTGAAGATAATGCAAATTAATTAAATAAATAAATTTATTTAATTTCATTTATGTGAGTTTGATTTTTGATTTAGAACTATAGAAGGTTTAATTAAATATTTTGGAATATTTAATTATGATGTGACTTTAGAAGAATTAATTAAATATTTATGGAATATTTAATTGTAAATGGAAGGATTAGAATCGAATTAGAGGAATTAATTATTTAGAGTATTTAATGGTGATTAAACATTAGAAGAATTTAATTAAATATTTTGAGATATTTAATTGTAAATGGATATTAGAAGAATTAATTAGAAGAGAGGAATATTTAATCTTTGTTTGAATAAAATATTCAAACCAAGATTATATGATAATTAATATAAATAAATCGTAATGTTTATTTAATTAATTAAGAAATGAATAAGAAAAGATGATTAAATAAACTTATTTATTTAATCAAAATGAAAGAATGAACAAATATAAATAAATTATTTAAATTTATTTATACGTAGATCAAACTTAGAGATTTAATTAAATATATTAAAAATATTTAATAAATTACCAGACTATTGTGATGTGACCATTTTTAGGTGTATACATTTTGCCCCTCTTTGAAGTGATGTGTTTTACGCATTGCTTCAAAGAATTTTGAAATTTTCCCCAGATGCTAACTGTCGAATGTTGATAGGTATATGCCCCTCGACGATGAATCGATAAGATTTTGATTTTTGTGATTTTTTTGAATTTTTTTTTTGTTTTGAAATTTTTCATTTTTTATGATTTTTAAGATGTCGATTCATCATTCGAAAATGATGATGTGAAGAAATTGACATGAAAATATGTAAGATGAAAAATTGATGACTAAAATTGCCCCTGCTATGATAAAATGTGTTAAAATGCCCCAATTTTGCTTTTAAATAGGTTAAAAATGTCATTTTCCATGTCATTTTCTCATTTTAACCTTGTAAAAATTGTAAATTTTGAGCTCTTTAGAGATAATTATGGCACTTCCGATTCACTAGCACCGTTTTGAGCGCGTCCGACGACATCAGCGGCCAGCACACTATGGACCTCCGGTATGTACCCCATGAAACTCCTGCTTTTTAAAAATTTTCCGTTCGTTGCACGTTCATCGATGTTTTTGACTTTGAAAGAGTGTATTTTAGTGCCCTTAATTATTTTCATAGCGCCCTTGATAATTTCTATAGCACCTATGAGGCTTTTTGTAGCGCCCTTGATCTATTCCATAGCACCTATGATTCTGTAGCGCCCATGATGAGTTCTGTAGCGCCCTTGATGCGTTCTGTAGCGCCCTTGATCTTGTAGTGCCCATGATGAATTTCGTAGCACCCATGACCATTTTCATAGCACCCATGATTGGATGTTGTTGTGATTAATAAATTTGTTCCCAAAGTTGTTGGAAAACAAATAATAGCTGATAAATTTGTTTTTAAAGTTGTTAAAAACAAATAGGATTGATAAGTTTGTTTCTAAAGTTGTTAAAAACAAACAGGATTTTGATTATTTGCTTTCATGAAAATGAAAAACAAATATGATTTTGATAAATTTGCATTCCATGATGATGAAAAATAAATAGTTTGATTGATATGTTTGCTTCAAAAGTTGTTAAAAACAAACATGATTTTGATTATTTGCTTTCCATGATGATGAAAAACAAATAGTTTGATATGTTTGCTTCAAAAGTTGTTAAAAACAAACATGATTTTGATTATTTGCTTTCCATGATGATGAAAAAAAAATAGTTTGATATTCAGATTTGATTGATGAGTCGTGATGATTTGATATTGATTTTGCTTTGATGATGTGTCAACAGGAGAGATTGAGCATTTTGCAGTCACGGGAAACATTTCCGAGGACATGGAGCTTGATTCCATTGCTGTTACAGTCAGATCAGGATGTGATCGAGGCATGTGGATTGACTTCGATGCTTGACATGCCTAAGGTGCACCTCAACAGAGCTTTATTGACAGCACTTGCAGAGTGGTGGCATAGTGATACCAACACATTTCATTTACCGACCAAAGAGATTGCAGTGACCCTCAAGGATGTGTACCATATCTTAAGGATCCTAGTGATGGGCGAGATAGTGGTCTTTGATAGTTGAGAGGCTGGAGGCACTGATGCTTTGAGGAGGATTTTTAGAGATGATCAGATTGCTGGATACTTCATCCCATGGGGCAAGATGGCAGATTCATATCCACCCTTACCTTCTGTACTAGTAGGTTTCATTGGAGGTGTTTTGTGCCCCGACCATAGGTCGAAGGGTTTCGCAGTCGGGTGGGGTCATGTGCTAGAGAGGATGGTGATGCAGGGTACACGGTATGCGTGGGGATCATGCATGCTTGCGCATTTGTATGATGAGCTACATCATATTATATACGGTAGAGGCTGGAGTTTTGCTATTGGTTGTTCATTATTACAGATATGGGAATGGGAGAATTTTTCCATTATGTGACCGTTGACTCGTGGACGATGACCTATTGGTCAATCGTACAGATGGGGATATAGCGATATTATTGCTCAGCCGAGACTGGGCAAACTGGATCATTGGCAGCGTTTCTTAGATGATCTTGATACAGTATGCTGGCGGCCATATGTAGACTGTGAGGCATGGCCAGAGGATGCGAGGGAGATGCCCTATGTCTGTACGTCCATATATCTGATTGGCTGTACTTTGTGGATTATTGAGAGATTTCTTTCTGGATGAGTATGTTGGCAGTTCGGTCGGATTCAGGGTATGCCTATGGGTTCTGCCATTTATGCACGGTGACAGCCAGAGATTACAGTGTGGGGTCCATAGATTTCTTATGAGGCAGCAGTGGCAGAGTTCACTAGTTTAGGAGTTGTGATGTGGGATTACCGAGTTGATGTCCTTGACGTAGGGATGATGCCAGAGTATAGTCAGTATGTGCTAGAGCATCTTGCACCATGATTGTTTGATCTTGATGAGCCTGTTGCTCTAGTTGTTGTACAGAGACCACAGAGAGGCGGTCATAGACGACAGAGAGACGGTTTTAGAGGGTGATGATTCAGAGGGAGGTGACGATGATGAGGAGAGTGGAGATAGTGATGATGAGTCAGAGGGAGATAGTGATGATGAGGAGAGTGGAGGAGGGGGTGATGGTGGGAGAGGTGGTGGTAGGGGTAGTGATAGAGGTGGTAGGAGAGGTGGTAGGAGAGGTGGACCGCATATGAGACATACAGATCCATCTGCTTCAGTATATCCAGTGGTGTCTAGTCAGATATCTTCTTTGCAGAGTACAGTGCAGAACTTACAGGGTTGACTAGCACAGGAACATGCCTTGATTACACAGCTTTAGGGATAGTTGACGTTAGTTACTACTGAGAGAGATACAGCTAGATAGCGGGGTGAGCAGACCATCGCTCTAGCTGATAGCTTACAGAGGGTAGAAGTAGGTACCTTTCCTAGTGACATGATGAGAGAGGTGACCAGAGCCACCCGGGAGGCTGAGTTCTATAGGACCAAGTATCATGATGCGGTTCCACGTGAGCGGAGGGAGAGTTATACACAGTCGCGGTCTACTCATAGTCGCTCTCGGACTACCAGCAAGGGTGTGACACAGCCATTACCTCCAGGAGGGCCAGTAGGGACAGGTGGAGTAGGTCCATCAGGTGCAGGTGGGACAGGTCCTAGACCAGCTCCATCAAAGGATAGCACTGCCTAGTGCATTGTACATGATGTTTTTGTGATAGTCTATTTAGACATTTGTATACACCCTGAGATGATCTCATTTTTGATGATGTTATATCATGTATAGTTGACATCTTTGTACATTTTAACATTCATTTTTGAGATAAATGAAATGCAACGATGATTTATGGTGAATGGTTCAATTTTCTATATATGCATGATGTGTTATGATATGGTGGTTTCTCAATTCTATGCTTATGATGTATATGTATGCATAATTTATAAGATGAGTGAAATCTATTGATGAATGATTATATAAATATGATGGATGATACAATTTATGAATGCTTATAAATGTTTTGATTATGATGTATGCTTTGTTTTTATGATTTTTTGATGCAAAAATATATGAAATGATGTATGAAATGATGTTTTTGTGAATGTCAAAATGTACTTAGTCATGTATTCGAAAAGATATAAAACACTTGATACTTTGCCAGCTTTTGAAAGAATCCATAAATGCAAAATGCAGATTCTAACATGAATGCAATCTATACTAATCATGCAGGATATTCATACAATATTGCCATTTGGAGAGCTTATTTGTGCTTTTTGTGTCATCATAGAGCATTGAAATGTTGAAAGTTAATACAAGCATCAAAGGGTATGTTAGCACCAGTGATGACCTGAGTATTGCTTTCATGAATTTTGATATAGCAAGTTAATACAATCATCTAGGTATAATTGAACCGAGATGAATTGAGTATTGCTTGCATAAACAGACAAGAGTTAATCCGTTTCCCATGCAAATTCCAAAATGTCATCAATGATACTTAGTAGAGCATGTCTCGCGACCAATTTGCATAGTACTAATGATTCGCTCACAAACAACAGACAAAGAAAAATCATACTCCTTCCTTGCTTTTCTAGTTCAGTACATCATTGAATTGCTCCAGAATAATGATAGAAAAATCAAACAACCATTCAAAATATTGCCTAAAATATTTCGAGCATTATTCAGATTAAGATCATCCAAGTTGGTTGTCAACATTGATGTTTTTGTTTTGATGTTTGTTTTGGATCATGTTGTCTTGATTTCAATTGGCATTGAATAAGCATGTTGTGATTGATTTGATACGACAATGTTTGGTGCATTTTGGCAAACCGTCTTGTGTCTGTTTGTGATGTTCGAAAAGCTCGTTGCCCCTTTCCTATTCAGTCTGTGTTTCTGCTTTTTTCCCCCAGTGAAAACACAACCTAAAGATTATGGATATGTACAAATTTCATCAAGCCATGATAAAACACAAGGATTCTTGTCATATGATATGGATATGAAAGATATGTACAAATGATAGATATGGATGGATGATGCCGAAAGTGAATGCAAGACATAAGCTAATAGATGGAGGATCCTATTTAGATCACAAGTAGCACCTGTTTGCCAGGTTTTCACCACTTGTTTTTATTGCACCTTTTCAGGATTTTTTTGATGTTTTTTGATTTTTTTTAGGACTTTTTATGATTTTTTTGGATTTTTTCAGGACTTTTTATGATTTTTATGATTTTTTTAGATTTGATGATTTAGACATAGAATTTCTTCAAATGAATGCTATTGATCGGCTCTTCAAATAGGTCCCCTTCTGATGTAGATAACTGATATGCACCAGAACCATATGCTGTAATGATGACAAATGGACCAAGCCAGTTTGGTTCAAATTTCCCTTTCTTTTCTCTGTCTTGTTGATTACGTGGATTTTCTCTCAAGACTAAGTCACCTACTTGAAATTTCCGTGATTTAACTCTGTGATTGTAGCTATAGGACATAACTTGTTGATAACCCTTCAAATGGTCAGCTGCATGTTTACGTCTTTCATCTAATAGTTATAACTCTTGCAGACGAGATACTCTGTAGTCCTCATCATTTATCAATCCCTTGAGTGAAACCCTAAGCTAAGGTATTTCAACCTCTAGTGGTAAGATCGCTTCTGCTCCATAGACCAAGGCATATGGGGTAGCTCCTATTGGTGTGCGAATACTGGTTCTGTATGCCCACAAAGCTAGATTTAATTGAACATGCCAATCACAACTGACATCATTTACTGTCTTCTTCAAGATCTTCAAGATTGTTTTGTTGGAAGCTTCCACTTGACCATTTCCTTGTGGATAGTAAGGTGTAGAGAACCTGTGTTGGATGTGAAATTTTTCACAAAGTTCGTCAACATCCTAATTTTTGAAAGGCCTCCCATTATCAGTAATGATAGAATTAGGAATTCCATATCTACAAATGATGTAATTCAAGATGAATGAAGAAATTTGTTTACCGGTCACAGTCATCAAAGGAACAACTTCAATCCATTTTGTAAAATACTCCGTAGCTATGATAATGAATTTATGCCCATTTGATGATGAAGGATGAATTTTTCCAACAAGATATAGTCCCCACTAAGAAAAAGGCCATGTCGGAGTAAAAGGTTGCAGTTCCTATGCAGGTGCATGAATAAGATTCCCATGGATTTGGCATTTAGAACACTTCTTGATAAAAGTAAAAGATTCTTTCTCCATGGTAGGCCAATAATATCCCATTCTAACAAGTTTCTTGGCTAAGGTTAAACCACTTGAATGAGTTCCACAAATACCACCATGAACCTCTTGTAAGGCTTTTTCAGATTCGTCACGTTCAAGACATCGAAGGAGTGTACCATCAAGACCACGTTGGTAAAGGATATCGGAAATCAAGGTATAACGTGACGATTGGTGTATGAAATTCCTTTTTTGGTTTCGAGATAATTCTGGAGGTAAGATGTTATCTTTCAAATAGGTATAAGTCTTTCCATATAAAGGTGAGTCAGAACCGGTTAAATGACATATGACTTGGGTCTCAGGATTATCATAGGTAGGAGAAAATAATTATTCCACCAAGAATTCATGCTTGGTTTGATCTTCTGATAGTTGTAATAAGGAAGCAATTGTGGCCATTGCATCCACAGCTTTATTATCAATCCTTAAAATTTGTGAAAACTTGATTGACACAAAATACTTTTTAAAAGCATCCACCATGTTCTTGTAAGGTAACAACTTATCATCTTTAGTTTGATAATCATCATTGATTTGATTAATGACAAGTTGTGAATCACCATAGACTTGCAGCTCTGTAATCCGCCATTCCAAGGCTATCTTTATCCCTATGAGCAATGCCTCATATTAAGCTATGTTATTTGTGCAAGGAAACATCAACCGATATGATTGTGGAATGGTATGTCCTTCAAGTGTGACAAAAAGAATTCCTACCCTCGAGCCTTGTTGTGTGTAGGATCCATCAAAGTACAATGTCCATGATTTCTGAATTGTTGCTGTGAAGACATCTGCATCAGGAAACTCAATGTGCATTGGATTTTGTTATTGTAATGGTGCTTCGGACAATTGATCTACAATGACCTGTCCTTTAATAGCTTTTCGATCTACATAGTGAATGTCAAACTCACTTAAGATCATTACAAATTTTGCAAGTCTTCCTGTTAAAGTAGCTCTGCTTAAAAGGTATTTTAATGGATCAATCTTGGTTATCAACTTAACTGTATGATCCAACATATAGTGTCGCAACTTTTGAGAAGCAAACACCACTGCGAGGCAAGCTTTTTCAATGAAAGTGTAGTTTAATTCATGACTTCTTAAAGTTCTGCTGATATAGTATATGGCCCTTTCTTTGCCTGTAGAATCCTCTTGTGCTAGTAATGCTCCCAAGGATACTTCCATTGCTGAAATATAGAGTATGAGTGGCTTTCCTGGAATGGGTGGAATTAAAACTGGTGGGTTCATAAGATATTGCTTGATCTGATTGAATGTTGCTTCACATTTTTCTTCCCATTTAAATGGAACATTTTTTATGCAACAAATGTGTAAATGGTAAGCTTTTGTCCACCAGTTGAGCTATAAACCTTCTGATGGACTATAGTCATCCTTGCAATGATCAAAGCTGACTGATATTTCGTGGTGGTGGCATGTCCATTATAGATTGTACTTTTCCTGGATCAACCTCTATGCCCTTTTCTGAAACAATGTATCCTAGGAATTTTCCAGATGTAACGCCGAAGACACATTTCTTTGGATTGAGTCGAACATTGAATTTCTCCATTCTGATAAAGATTTTTGACAAGATTTCTAGATGTCCTTCTCCTGTATGAGATTTGGCAAGTAAATCATCAACGTAATCTTCCATGAATGTATGCATCATATCATGAAAAATTGTCGTCATTGCTCTTTGATAAGTGGCTCCTATGTTCTTTAACCCAAATGGCATTACGTTACAACAATAGGTACCCCAAGGGCATGTGAACGTTGTTTTATCTTCATCTTTTGGTGCAATCTTTATTTGGTTGTATCCTGAAAATCCATCCATTAATGAATACATTGCATGGCCAGCAGTTAAATCAACAATCATATCTATGTTTGGCAAAGGAAAGTCATCTTTGGGACAAGCTTTGTTCAAATCTCTGAAATCTGTACAAACTCTAATCCTTCCATCTGGCTTTGAAATAGGTACAATATTAGAAATCCATTCTGCATAGTCAATAGTCTGAATGAATCCAACATCTAAAAGATTTTTTAATTCCTCTTTGACCAATAATGCAACATGTGGATGCATTTTTCTGAGTTTTTGCTTCACAGGTTTTACTCCTGCGTTTATAGATAAATGATGCATTATCAGATTAGGATCTAACCCTGGCATATCAGCATATGACCAAGCAAAGTTGATTTGATTCTCCTTCAAAAACTCCATGAATTTTAGGACTTCTTCAACTGTTAATGATGCTGCAATTTGCAAGATTTTTGGCTGCTCTGTTGTACTTATGTTGATTGATTCTATTGGTTCGATCAAAATAGAAGATCTTTCATGATAATGCTTAGGAAGAGTATCAAGTTTCTCATCCTTCAGTGCCTCAAAAAGGTTTTCACTATTGGATTCACTCTTTATTTTTCTCTTGTTGTGATCTATCACTGCCATTTTTCAGTTTTCACCGATAGATCCATCTTTTATTTCATTTATTTTGCAGCTAAGAGACTTGACACCCTCCTTATCAAAATCATGAGTATGAAATTCTTGGATGAAACAATTATTTTCCTCATTAGAGGAACAAAGGAAATTTATAATGTCCTCATCATCATGAAATGTAGGGATGTGGATAGGTGCATCATTGTCCCAATCAATAAGTTCCAGATAAACTAAAGGCATAGGATCATTAGGTTGGGTAAGGTCTTGAGTTATCAAAGTCATGATGTGGTTGTCATCTTCATGATAGACAAGGTCTATGATGGTATTTTCCTGATGATTGTCAATCTCATTAAAATATGATTCGTCCTCACTTGAGTCATGATCGCTTTGTAAAACATAATCAAGTGGAGGCCTTGAACCTTCTCCTTGTATGAGAACGGGTGCATATTTGTGTATGGTATCAACTTGTTTGTCTCTCCAAAATTCATCATTATAAATGGTGTCCCATTCATATTCATTCGAATCAGTATCTGAACTGTTCTGCAATTGGAAAACTAATTCATGGGGTTTATCTGAAATTGATCCTCCTTCATGAGTTGGTTGTGCTTGCTGTGAAGTAGAGTCTTCTGTATCTTTACCATATCCAAGTCCTATTTTATCATTTGAATGTATTGAAATAGGTTGAATTGGTTCCACGATTCCTTCTCTTCTCTTTCCTATAGGACCATTTCCTTCATAGCCCATTTTTTGCATGATAGCGTACCCCTTACCATATTGTTCTGTAGGTAACTTAATGTGCAAAAGAGATTCATCTTCATCTTTGTATAGCCAACTTAGGATATCCCTATCTTCAGCTTCTTCCTCAGTGGTGTTGGCTTTAATGAATTTTCCATCAAACTTTGTGATTGGCACAAAAGCTTGGGATGTAGAGGCTGTTGCAATCTTTTGATTTGATAAGGTTGGCTGACCATGCGACCTTGGAGAAGGAGGTAAACTAGAAAGAGATAGCGAATATTCACCTACTCCTTTATCTTTAAAATTTAGCTTAGTGTCAAGATTTTTTGTCAGTTCTTGCAATTGGCCTTGTAGAATAGAAGAAGAAACAACAAGAGCCTCCCTATTATGTGGCATAAAGGTGTCTTGAGTTGCTCGAAGATTTGAACAAGTTTGTGTGCTATTGTAATCAGCTTGTATAGTTATTTCCTGTCCATCATATGGAAACTTGAGGCATTGATGGTACGTTGATGGTACTGCTTACATATCATGAATCCATGGACAACCCAAAAGTATGTTATAGGAAAGATCCTGATCTAGAACTTGGAAAAATGTGTTTTTCACAACAGGTCCCACTCTGATAGGTAGCATTATTAGTCCTTTAGAAGCTCTTTCTTCATCATCATATGCCTTGATAGTTATTTTCCTTCGTGGATCAATAGAATTTTCTGATATTCCCAAGGCATGTATTAGCTTTAAGGTACAAATGTTTAAACTAGCTCCTCCATCTATTAAGACACGTCTGATTCGATGTTTATGGATCATGACTTCAAGATAGAGCGATGAATTATGTGGATGTGTCATGGAGGCATCATCTTTTTCGGAAAATGAAAGACAAGTAGGAGAAGACAAATTTCCCTCCATGGCTTGAAATTTGTTTACATCTAGATCAGTGTCGACAGTTGTGTTTACAAGAGCCTCTTCCAAAATATTCTTGTGTATGGGAGATATTTTGAGAATTTCAAGGATGGAGATTTGAGCAGATGTTTTCCTCAATTGATCAACTAGATTATAATGACTTGGAGGAGAAATAGTTGTTTTAGATGAACTACCTTTTAAAACAACCTTTGCTTGTCCTCTCGTAGTCACATTAACCTGTTGATATTCTTGTTTTCCCTTGATTTTGATAACATTAACCCATTGATCATCAACATAGATGTGACGGATTATATTGTCTTCAACATTATGTATGCTTTTGGATTTTGTATCTGATGTTTCCCCCTTTTGATAATTTGGTAAAGGATCTTTGAATGCTTGATGATCGTCATTGGTATGATGTCCTTCAATTGTAATGGTGCCATTGTCAATTAAATCTTGTACTATATTTCGCAAAGCTTGACAATTATTCGTTCTATGACCTTTACATTGATGATAATTGCAATAATACGAGTCATTCCATGATAGTGGTTTGACTCGTGGCTCATAATCCCTTTGTGGTGGTAAGGTGATAACCTTATTATCAAGAAGCTCCTTGAGAGCAGACTCAAGAGATTGACCCAAAGTGGTATAATTTTGTCTATTTGAAAAGAATGGTGGTCTGGACAAATTTGATGTTTGGGTATTGCCAAGATTGTTATTGAAATTACCACGATTATCCTTGGTGTTTTGATTGGTCATGCTTTCTTGCTTGGAGTTTTGACCTTGTTGATTGTTGTTTCCTTGTTGGTTGGTATTTGCTTGTTGATTGATATTTGCTTGTTGATTGTTTCGTGGAGCACTTGATAGATTAAAGATAGATGGTCTTGTTCGTAGATTATTTGCATCTACTATACCATCATTGACAACATTTTTATTTTTGTTCCAAAACCTTGTTTTATCATTGTTGTTTTGGTTGGATGAACTTGGATTATCAAGTTTTATCACTCCTCGTTTAACCAAGGCCCCTTCAATGGTGATTGCGTTTTCAATCAATTTTTCAAAGTTATGAGGACAATGAAGGTTAAGCCTATAGCTTAATTCTTGATCTAGGCTATTGATGAAGATATCCATCTTTTCCTTTTCAGGAATAGGACGGGATTATCGCGCAAACAACCTTCTCCACCTTTGCAAAAAGGTAGTGAAGGATTCTCCTACTTTTTGTTTCACTTTACAAAGATCAAGCATTGTTATCTGGTGTTGGATGTTGTAGGAGTATTGTGATATAAACTGATTTATTAACTCCTCAAAGGTTTTGATAGGGGGAGTGATCTTGGAAAGCCACTCCATGGATTGTGCACCTAGACTTCATGGAAATAATCACATTAAGTAGGTATCGTCATAAGCGAATTCTAGACTCATATTTCAGAAATCTCTTACATGTTCAATGGGATCAGTTTTTCCATTGTACCTATCAAATTTAGGGATTTTGCAATGTTTTGGAAAAGGGATCATTTGAAGACTCCTATTGAATGGATAAGGAGATATGTCTTCCAAAACATACTTCTTTGTTGTGCCCCCTTGCATCTCCTTTATTTTCCCTTGTAATTCTTTTACCTGTTGAGTAAGGGCACTAAAGTCATTAGGAGGAGTTTCAGGATTCTGTTTAATCCCTTCTATATCGAAATTGTAAGGTAACTTAGCTCCTTGATTAGCTAATGAAAGAAAATATCTTTCTTTGTTTCGTTCTAAAATACTTTCCATAAGAGTATGGAATTGGGGATCTTGTTCTGCTTCTTGAAGCTTTTCTTCTGTTAATTCATCACTATTAAATATATCCTCTTCTTTCTCATTATGGTCACCCATTTTGCTTGTAGTGGTTTCTCCTTCGTCTTTTTCCATGTGTTTTCGACATCTCGTGAAAACAGGCATGAGCTTTGTTCCAAATTCTACTAACTTTTGATCAAACTAATGAAATAGTGCAATTTGTGATAGGTATGAAAGTCAGGATAGAATGAAGATTCTATGACTTACAAAGGTTTCTAATCTTTAGCTTGTGTTGTTCCCTAATTGAAAGGATGAAAATCTTGTTGGTGGGAATTTAAGCAAAAGATCATGAAAAAGATGATCTTGCACTATATAAAGTTTGATCCTAGCTTCGTAAAAGGATGGATTTTAAGATGAATGCCTAATGTGATTTGAGTTCTCTATTGCAGAATTTGATTTAGACGAATAGAATATTCAATTGTAGGTTGGGGAATATAACAAAAACAAATACGTTGACTATGGTTATGCCTTTGAGAAAGGGCTCTTCTTTGAAAGAAAGCTTGTGAGTACAAAGGTTCTATAGCATAATCATCAGTGAAACCTTTAACACAGTCATGATATCGATGAAGAAAGGTTCTATATTTGAGTAAAACCTTTCGGCTTTGATACAAGAATCGTCTTTTCTTCAATAGTTTCTTGTAGCTAAGGGGTTTCTTTGGCTTTTTGATTCGTTTGAGAATGGATTTCTTAACAAAAGTTGTGGATTTCCAATCCCTTATCATGAGAGTAATCAATGTGATCGCGAGTGTTGGATGATCTTAACTGAATTAATTTTTGGAAAACACTTCAAACAAGCTATAGAATAGTTGTTTTTAATTCCTATACTAAACATCAAGTGTATAATCAAAATGTTTTTCAAAAATTGTTTTAACAGGTTTTATACATGATAAGCATTTCAAATAGACTCACTCTTAGTTCTCAAGTAGGTCATCATAGTAATCAACAACCCACATCTTAAAACTGCGTTGACTCACACAGCCATGTCACCCCCGAAAGGGTGCCCGTGTTTTTGTCTTTTCCAGGTGCGTACTCAGAGTGACAGAAGTGGATACCGGATCTCCTGAGCAAACAGTCCTTGGCAGTTATATGGTGAGTATCTTGGGGGTAGATTCTTCCCTCCCCTGCACTGTGATTATTATGACGTTTGGAAACTGACTTCGGTTGGATACTACACTAAGTTCATAGTAAGGGTTTCCATTCAGTGTGGCAAATGATAGACTCCCTCGAGACCTCCCTACCTTTAGAACAAAGGCTTTGGGGATGGTTATCAATGCACACTACTGTCAAAAGAGGGTTTCCCCAAATTTTCTTTAAATTTTAGAGTGGGGTGGAATAGCCTGGCTTTGGCTTGAACCCACTTGAGTCGTTCCTCTTGGGTGAGTACTTTTTCCCACAAGAGCAGGCTCTCTAAAAGTTTTTAATAAAACTAAAAATTTCATAAAAAAACAAAATAGATGAGTTTGGCATTTTGATCACCTAGTTAAGGGGAGAGCATAGGCCTATCACTGTTTAAGCAAAGCAAACAAAGATTCAATTTTAAGCCCAAATAAAGATTTTCTATGCTAGGTGAAGATGTTGCTTCACAAAAAAACATGAAATTCTTTTTAGTCCCAAAATGAAATAATGAAGTGTCTACCCTAGGATTGCTTCATTTTAATTATGTGACTACCCTAGGATTGCTTCATTCTTAATTATGTGACTACCCTAGGATTGCTTCATTCTTTCAAAAATTTTATTGTCTGCGGTCGCGTCGGATTCAGTCAAGCTATATTTAAATTACAAGTTACAATTTTTAGCCTTTTCAAAAGTGCACAATAACAGACATCATGGGTGCTACAGAATGCTTTAAGGGCGTTGCAGGATGCCTTATGGGCGCTGCAGGATGCTTTAAGAGCGGTGCATAATTCTTCAAGGGCGCTGTAGGATGCTTCAAGAGCGTTGCAGGATGACTTAAGGGCGCTGCAAGATGCTTCAAGGGTGCTGCAGGATGCCTTAAGAGCGCTATAAGATGCTTCAAGAGCATTGCAAGATGCTTCAAGGGTGTTGAACTGGGTATGAATTTTGTTGGAGCGTGTTTATTGCGCTAATATGTTGTTTTTGGCCGTAACCTGTTAGGAAAATCTGCAATAAGATGTTAAAATAGGGGCAAGAGCCCCACGGTGGGCGCCAAAAATGTGTTGTTAATATGTTAGTATCAAAATGAAAACAATAAAACACACATAATGAAACTTTAAACTAAATAAAAGCAAGTAATTTGAATTCAAATGAACAAACGAAGCTTCTTCAGAGCCGTTCCATCTTCCTCTATCTCTAGGGATTTGTTTGAAGCTGCTGCTTTCAGATTGTATAAGCAAGGCTTCTCCGAATGACAACCTATAGAATGAGTATGCAAAGGAAGGAGCTTCTCTATCCTATATGCTAGTGTAATGAAAATACAGATGTAGATATGCACAGGGGCTGTGGATTATGCACAGGGGCTGTAAATTGAGGATGCTATGAAATGAGATGAATAGGCCATGACATGAAGTACTACTATGCTATGCTATGATGTTAGAATGCTAAAAGACTGCTATTGCAAATTGGCTATAATTTTCCTATTGAAAACTTCTCTGTGATTTCAAAGACCCGGCAGTCCTTTTTATAGCTTTTTGCAGGCAAGAGCCTGGCTGGCAAGGATCAATGGCTGTGAGGTTGTCTGGTAAGTTTGAATGGTGAGAGATGGAGAGGTTGAGAGGAATATGGAAGATGTTGGGAGGTTGGAGAGAAGAATGGAAGCCTGTCTTCAACCCACGGGAACAAGCTTGCACAGGAACAGAGAAATTAATTTTTCTATTTTGGCAGTTTGTTTCGCGGTTGTTGAAGATAATGCAAATTAATCAAATAAATAAATTTATTTAATTTCATTTATGTGAGTTTGATTTTTGATTTAGAACTATAGAAGGTTTAATTAAATATTTTGGAATATTTAATTATGATGTGACTTTAGAAGAATTAATTAAATATTTATGGAATATTTAATTGTAAATGGAAGGATTAGAATCGAATTAGAGGAATTAATTATTTAGAGTATTTAATGGTGAATAAACATTAGAAAAATTTAATTAAATATTTTGAGATATTTAATTGTAAATGGATATTAGAAGAATTAATTAGAAGAGAGGAATATTTAATCTTTATTTGAATAAAATATTCAAGCCAAGATTATATGATAATTAATATAAATAAATCGTAATGTTTATTTAATTAATTAAGAAATGAATAAGAAAAGATGATTAAATAAACTTATTTATTTAATCAAAATGAAAGAATGAACAAATATAAATAAATTATTTAAATTTATTTATACGTAGATCAAACTTAGAGATTTAATTAAATATATTAAAAATATTTAATTAATTACCAGACTATTGTGATGTGACCATTTTTAGGTGTATACAGGATCAATGGGCCTTAGAGGAATAGAAGAAAACTAGAAGCTAAGTCACAACAGTTAGAGTCTTGAATCAGAGGCAGAGGTAAGAATATGTTAGATTAGGATGAGGAATGGAGAGCTTTCATGCATGTACAACAACAATAGCACAAAGGCAGTAACAAATGGAAAAATAGTAGGAGAAAACAACACAAATACTCCAAATGCTATAGAACATGAATAATTCTAGCAATTCTATCAAATCTACACACAATAATGGATTAGAAGGTATTAATTCAAATTAGAATAGGTTTGAAAATCATATGCATAATATTAGGGCTCTAATTGGATCAACACCTAGACCCAAACAACCTACATGCTTGCCTAGAGTTGATTTGACGCAAGAAGAGGAAGATTTGAATCCAACAGAAAATGATTTTAATGTCTACATAGATGCATATTCAAGGATTGATTGGGATGTTAGACATCAAATCCCATTTGTACAATTCTATAATGCTAGAAATGGATCATTAGGAAGACAACCTGTGGAACAATTTAGTAGATATTTACAACAGAGGATGAGTAAGTTGACTCTCCCAAATTTTGAAGGCTTGGGGAAGGTGATTGCATGGATTTGGGTAAAAAAACTAGACACACATTTTTCACTCAACCCTATGATAGAAGATGAAGCTATTGAGTTCACTATTCTTCATTTGGATGGTACAACACATGAGTGGTGACATAATGGGGTAATCACATCGAGACATCATAGTGATGTGACATATGGTGATTTCATAGAGACTCATAGATAGGTTTAATAGGAAGGATCTGAAGGTGCATTTGAGAGAGTTGACACATTTGAGGCATCATGGTTTAGTAAAAGATTATGTGGTAGAGTTTCAACGAGCTTTAGTCATGGTGCCTGATGTTGTAGAGAGGAGATGTATATCATTGTAACTGTACATGGTAAGCCTCACATGAGCTTACAATGAGAGATTTAATTATTCCTTTTCTATAGAATGGTTGTTATGGCTATTTTCCTATTGTTAGTGAGCTAAAACCTAAAATTAGTATTGAGTTTGTTATACAAAACAATAGTAGGTGAAAACAACTCAGAAACAATTAGAAAATAATCACAAGCTACATGTACACATGTGGAATCTATTTCCACAGAGTCCATTACTGCAAATTCCTATACAAAATAACATATTCGTGAGCAAAATTTGGTAATCATTTTTGAATTTGGACAAATTAATAACCTGATTAGAGGACATTCTGGTAATCATTTTTGAATTTGGACAAATTAATAACCTGATTAGAGGACATTTTGGTAATCATTTTTTAATTTGGACAAATTAATAACCTGATTAGAGGACATTTTCTTGATAGGATAGATATATTACAAAAGAAAGATAGGATAAATATGTTACAAAAGAAATAACATATTTGCTGCATGTTTTATGGAAACAAGGATGTTACCTATTCAGTCAAGGGGTTGCAAGGTCTTCGGTTGAGCATAATTCAAGTATATGCTCCTTTATCCACTCAATCATTGGCTACAAAAAATTAGAAGGCTTTATCTATATCCATTCCAACTTGCATCTCCTATCACATAAGGAAGATGACTACAAGGAAAGGGCAACAAAAAATTGGGATATAACCCCTCAATGTGCCAACTTGGATGCATCTATTGTAGAGTTTTTCAAAGTGCAGAAGATGATGAGGTTCCTAGGTATAATGTACCCAGTGGAAGTGGCACTACATTAGCTTGTGGTTCAAATCATGTTGAACCAAGTGATTACTTTGATCTAGATGCTTTTGATAGAAGATTGAAGACCAAAATAAAAATATTCTACTATATTATTTTAACATTTTGTAACTAGAATGATTTTCATTTGAATCTTGACTTTGGAGTCTTGAACATATATGGCATAATATTAAAATTTTGAACTATCAATTGACAATTAATATTATCTTTATCACTACCATTGATCAATGATGAAGTATCATACTATCATAGATTCAAATGTTATTATTATTATATGATATATCAAATAAATTTTCAATTATGTATGATATATATAATACAATTGTACCCAACCATACTGTACCCAAGAAAAAAAAAGTGTTGTACTAGCATACCTGAACCCTATACCCATACCTGATCCCATACCAGAACCAACAACTTAGCATATCAATTAATCATTAATGCAATATATACAAAAAATTATAGTTTTTTTGTCATGTCTCATACCTTCAAATTTGCTCCTTCAAGATTAGCACTTGATAAGTTGGCACCAATGACATCAACACCCTGAAATATGAGGTAGTTTCTCAATATTAGAAGGTAGAATTGTCTCTATAGAGGAAACAAGAACATCTCTAGTTACAACCAATGTGAAAACCAAAATGATCCAAATGGGTTGAAGTACATAAAATAGGTGACTCTATCAAAGCAGTTCAGAAACTAACCAACCTCAATGCCCATGCAAATCTGCATAGATTATACAGATGCAAATCTAATGAACTCATGGATGGCATTAAACCAATAGATTGTGAAACATTTGCATAAGTCCTCCAAAGATAATAATATTATGAATTTAGTTTCTATATGTATTTTCCATTGCAAAAATTAGTTCACCTTTAGGTTGTGGCATCAAGCATTTTATTTTGAAGTATAGATACAAATAGATATTGTGTGAGCTTGAAATGAAAGACATTATCAGTCAAGAAAAGGATTAAGTCATGATGATGTTTCTTTCAAAGCCTACACAATAAGGCATGGAATCCCTCATAGGTGGCTCTCAAGTAAGACATGGGAATATTAAAAGGATGTGAAAATACATTTTTCGACAAGAATATACTTTGATTATGAAAAATGTTCAAAACAAATCTATGGCTTCATACTTTTAGCACAATGTTATCAAATAAAACAATATAACGATATAAACTATATGAGTTGTTGTTTACAAGGGCATATATATTGATATAAAAATGAAGTTATTATCCAGATGTACATAGATTACATAATCAATTACATTATCAAGATTTAAAATAATTTAGTTTCACACCATTCAGCAAAAATGCTTCTCTAGTCTAGATAACAAATAGAAAGACCTGAATTTGTTCTTTGTTTCTTGTGGTTATGATTGAAATGGTCTAGCAAGCTTCCTTCTTGATGCTCTTCTTGTGATTATGGGTTAGGAGAGCTAATATGCAAGGAAGTGCTTGATTTTTGATTATGTACTAAAATTAAATGAAACACCATAACATAAATCAATGAAATAGTACAATGAGAACATCATACACTTGCAAAAAGAACAATTAATTATTGATATGAAAATCTAAAGAAAATGTCAATATAAACTTATACCTGAGTCTACAAATCATCATCAGTTACAATATTTCCCACTGTTTAGAGAGCTAATATAAGGACAGATGAAGAGGGATGACTGTAAACATAAACATACATGCATTTTTTCAAAATATCCAAAACAAAGCAATTGTGCATGTTATAAACACGTATAACAATCCAAACATGGAGCTAAATGGATTAATCTAATTCATACCATCCATTATATATATGGTTCCTTACAATTTAATATATAACTAGCATAGGAAAGTATTACCCAAGATATTATTTAACATTGAAGGGAAATAGAACACCTATCTCCACCATAACAAACTAACTATTTACACTTACAACAGGAGCTCAACAAGCCTGTGACAGACACCTGCCTCAATCACAACTTGAATTTTATCATTTGTCCCATTTGAGAGATAAGAAAGAGCCCAACAAGCATCTGTTAGAAATTATTCATCATTCGAATGAATAAGCTGCTCAAGCACAAGTAGAGCAAGCTTTGTCTGAGGGCAAAACATAATTTAGTAAGTGCTTGAAACAAATGGTAATATAAAAATTATTCAAGTTAAAACAAGGAAAGACATGAGTGAACTGATATACTTGTTGAAACGCTGGTTGTGGTTTCCCTCGACAGAAATTAGACAAAGCCCATGTTGCATTTCTCAACATTGACAGCTTAGCACGTTCATTCAATCGAGCAAGAAGTGGCATGAGAGCACCATGAGAAAGAACTCGATCTCTGCATTTTGGGGAGTCACCAAAATGGGGGCTTTGGAACAGGGTATGAACATCCATCAAAGCATAAATAATAGAGGAATTTTGTTAGATGTTGTAGTTGCAACTACCCTAGTAGACATGTATGCATAGACAAGGCATGTGAATGATTTGACAGAATGCCTAAAAGAGATGCCATCTCATAGAATATGATGATTGTGGGATATGCACAAAATGGATTTGCTGAAAAGGCTTTAGAAACTTTCAAGAAAATGCAATTACTAGGTGTGAAGCCAAATTCCACAACCTATGCCAACATCCTCCCTGTCTGTGCCAAAATGGGAGCTTTGGAGCAGGGTATGAACATCCATCATAGCATAATGGATGGGGGATTTTTGTCAGATATTATGGTTGGAAATGATCTATTAGAAATGTATGCAAAATGTGGAAACGTAAACAAGGCATATGAACTCTTTGATGGAATGCCTCAAAGAGATGTCATCTCATGGAATGCAATAGTTGTAGGATATGCAAAAAATGGATTTTGCAAGGATGCTCTCAAAATATTTGAATTAATGAAGCACTTTGAAACATATCCTAACATTGTAAGCTTTGTGCATGCAACCATGGAGGTATAGTGGATGAGGGTTGTGCACACTTAAATCACATGAGTAAGAAGTATTGTATTACACCTATAGTTGATCATTATGTGTGCATGGTTGACCTTCTTGCCCGTGCTGGCTATCTTGAGGACACTCTAAACTATATCATTAAGATGCCAGTTAAACCTATGGTGGTTGTGTGGATGTGTTTTCTTGCTTCTTGTAGATTGCATATGAATATAGGCTTAGGAGTATTTTGATGCAAGTAAAGGAAGAAAAAAATACCTTCTACAATCTTAGTTTGAACAAACTCAATCTTCAACAAACCATCCTTGTTTGTTTGCTCATCTTTCATTCATTATTTATTCCTCAAAACATAAAATTCCTTAAGCCATCAAACATCCACACAACAATCAGAGTTCCAATCTTTTTTCAAGCCTTCAAACCACCTTTAACAACTTGAAAATGATTGACTAAAATAGACTAGGTTCCTTCAAATATCAGTACAAGACCATCTCATCGCCAAACTATCCTCAATGAGCTCTAATAGTTTTTACAAATACATACTTTAGAATAAAAGGCATAGACCACCAACTCTAAACCTGAGACCTCTCCATTATTGTTAACTCAACATAATTCAACTTATCACAAACCACAAGAACACTGGTTTCCTCATTTGGTCATAGATCCTTCATAAACTGAATGTAAAGCTTGTAGGTCTGCAAAATGGTCTATTAGAGATTTTCTCCTAGGATAAACACATTTACCCAAAACTACCCACACCTTTAGATACCTTTTTGGCTTAGTTAAAACATATGTCAAAGTAGGCTATAGGTCCTTTGGACCAAATGATTCAAAATTGACTATCTTAGTCAAAATATGCCTCTTTAGGCCTTGGCTAGGTACCATAGGGGTCTTTAGTTTCTTCTATCTCCAAACCCAAGCTCTCACAACCAATACTTGGATCACTCTTTATTTGGTTTGCACAAGCTTATTATTCCATGAAAAGACCACTTCTAAAGGTATTTTATAAACCCTAGACTCTAACCTCCATCTTTACTCATAAAACCCTATTTTCATACTAGGGCAGTGATTATTCACCACACTAAACTCATCCTCTTGATTTGTAACCTCTAAAATATGAGAATAGATACTATAAAAGGTAAAATCACCAAAAATTGAGAGATTTCGCTGGATAAAATAGAAGGAATACAATTTCATCAACATAATGGTCACATGTATAGAGGGCCCTTACTTCCTTAGAGTAGTTGATTATTCATGGCATTACAAGGATATTGATTATCAATTCCAAATCCTTAGAGATGCTTTGAGGAGGTTGGGCCAGAGAATGTGTGCAAGTAGTGAGAGATGTGGCCTATGTGTAGATATTTGTAGGGAATTTGATTGAGGCTGCCACATGAATGTCTTGATCAAAACCTCTAAAATTGTTTAATTGGATGCCAATATCTTCAACAAAAACTCAAATGCAAAGATTGAGCAATACAAGAACACATAAAAGTAGGATTTAGTTTCAACAACACAAATGACTCGGTAAATTACAAGAGGGGTGTTACAAAACTACAAGATCCACTTCACTACAATGTACAATACAAAATCTGCAATTAATAGTAAAATTACTTCAATTTACTTCATCTACACTATACACAAGACATTGTAAGCTAAATATGATAGTTACATTCAAAGCAACAATGACAACTTAACACCTATTATAATATTAGTTCTTAGTGTTCCTAGTGTTCCACCATTCCATCACAATGGGCCCATTATACTCCTCATGCAATCTCAAGTTAGGATCCTTACTATGAATTGTTTGTTTTATTTGACCAAGCATGTTGTTAAATGTTTCAAAAATCTCTTCAAGACTAGGAGATTTCATATATCTAATGACCTACATAACAAGTGAGATAAAGAAACAAACATATCTAAAACAATATCAATAAAACATAAGATTCAAATGACAGAGAGAATACTATTACAAAAAATGAAAATAATTTACAAGTTACAAAAATTAATAAATTGATAATTTAATAATAAAATCAGAAATTCTTTGAATTAATGAAGCACAAAATGATTGATTGTAGAATTTGCACAAAATGGATTTTGCAAGGAACGTCTCAAAATCTTTGAATTAATGAAGCACTCTACAACATATCCTAACATTCTATTTTCAATGGAATTAGGGAGGTTATTTCAACTTTTACACCCTTCTATGTTCAAGTGATGCAGCTGTGACAGGTTGCTATTTAAATCTATACACCCTACCATCATGTTCAAGTGCTGCAGTTGTGATAGGTTGCCAATGGAATCAAGGAGCTTATTTAAATGTCCACACCCCTCTATGTTCAAGTGTTGCAGTTGTGACAGGTTGCCAAACAAATCAACAAGCTTATTTAAACATCCATAATGGTCAAGTGTGCAGTTGTGACAGGTTGCTAATGGAATCAAGGAGGTTATTTAATCAGGGAGCTTATTTAAATGTCCACAACCTTCTATGTTCAAGTGTTGTGTTGTAGTTGTGACAAGTTGCTAATGAAATCAAGGAGGTTATTTAAACTATGACAATATTTTATTTTTAAGTGTTGTAGTTGTGATAGATTTTCAATAGAATCAAGGAGGTTATTTAAACCTTTAAAATTTCCTATTATATTCAAGTGCTATAGCTGTGAGAGGTTGACAATGGAATTGGGGAGGTTATTTAAACCTCTGCAACTTTCTATTTTCAAGTGTTGCCGATGTGACATGTTGCCAATGGAATCAGGAAGGTTATTTAAGCCTCTACAGTTTTCTATGTTCAAGTGCTAAAACTGCGATAGGTTGCCAATAGAATCATGGGGGTTATTTAAACTTTTACACATTTCTATGTTCAAGTGCTATAGCTGTGACAGGTTGCCAATGGAATGAGGGAGGTTATTTAAATCTATACACCCTACCATGTTCAAGTGCTTTAGTTGTGACAGGTTGCCAATGGAATCAAGAAGATTATTTAAACATTCACACCCTTCTATGTTCAAGGTTACAACTATGATAGGTTGCCAATGGAATCAAGGAGGTCATTTAAACCATGACAATATTTTAGTTTTGAATGTTGCAGTTGCAATAGATTGTCAATAGAATCAAGGAGGTTATTTAAACCTTTGAAACTTCCTATTATGTTCAAGTGCTACATTTATGATAGGTTGACAATGGAATCGGGGAGGTTATTTAAACCTCCACAACTTACAATTTTCAAGTACTGCAGATGTGACAGGTTGCCAGTGGAATAAGGAAGGTTATTTAAACCTCTAAAATCTTCTATGATCAAGTGTTGCAGCTGCAATAGGATGCCAATAGAATCGAGGAGGTTATTTAAACTTTACACCCTTCTATGCTCAAATGTTTCAGCGGTGACAGCTTGCCAATGGAATCAGGGAGCTTATTTAAACCTCCACACTCTATTATATTCAAGTGTTGCAGCTATGATAGGTTGTCAATGGAATCAATAACCCTACTCTTACAAAGCAATGAGTTTCTTGCTAATCCTGTAACAAAATTTCCTATTCTTTGAGTTTTAGATACAAGAGAAAGTGATATTTAGTAACTACATAAATCTCTCAATAATGATGTAGGCTAATTGATTATGTAAAAAAATTTCTAAAACATTTTCAAAAGAAAAAGACTTACGATGTGGCATCCATATTTGGTATAACTTCAAAAGCATTTCTCTTATCATATTTGTCTCTTGTTACAAGGAAACAAAGTAGACAAAAAATTAGGATATATTGAAAACCGTCAAAAAATCGCTTCAATGACATAAATAAATAGAAAATATAATACTTGAAAATTATCTAAATATGATACAGAGCACAAAGGAAGAAATCAATTATCTCATTCTTATTTGATAAAACTCAAAGCATATTGTTGACTGTCCTTGTAATTAAGGCACATTTTCCTTCACAAGGCTTAAACACTCAAAATTGTAAATCAGAGTTCCAATACCTTAACCAACTCACAAACCACCTTAATCATCCTTATCTCATCCAAAAACAACAAACACAAAATCTACCTTTCAATTCTTATCAATTTATTATGACTGTCCTCACTTATGCATTCATGGCACCATAAATCATAAAGCTACAAACTTTAGTGTTCAAACCACAAACAATCATCCCATGACTTGAGAGACCTCCATTAAAGTTGAAATTTCCAATATCAAACACTTCTCAAGACCCCAAACACTAACCACTCACTTGAATTATACTTTCTTCATAAACTGATTGCAAGCTTATAGGTCTGCCAACTTTATCAGTTAGAAATTTGTCCCAAACTAAACATCAAAACCCCAAACAAATCATACATTTGAATATATTTTATGCTTACCATAAAAATATCCAACATTGGGTATTAAGTCATTCACAACTTATACTTCAAGTCTTGTTGTTTCATTCGGTAATTAGGCCTAATTAGGCCATGGTAAAAACATGGTTTATTGTATTTTCTATCTCCAACCCTAAACTTTCACAATCAATGCTTTGAACAAGTAAAGATTGATCTATTAAAGCTTAATTAATAAACAAATTTCATTTTCCAAAGGTCTTTTATTGAACCCTAGGTTGTGTCTGCCTTCACTGCCCTGTTTCAGACTATATACTTAGAAATTATAGTCAAGAATTCAATCTATAATGCCTCAAATGTTATAACCTTAAAAAAAACCATTTGAATATGAGATTTTATATATAGAAGAACAGTGACACCAAAAACTAGATGATTTGGCCAATAGAATAAAGAGAAACAAAATTGAATTAATTCATTGTTAACCCTAGTAAGGGTTTTAGACTGTTAAGAGAGAAATGTTGATATCTAACTCAAAAGATCACCAAAATGCATGAAACCAAGTCCATTGGGAAGGTGATTGAACCTCTTAACATTTCCAAACATGTAGGCACACATAAGAGGCCATACAAATCCGTACACTTGCAAAAAGCAACGATTTTCTGAAGAAATATGTAGAAAAACAGAGCTTTTATTCATTCCAACTTAGGTATACAATCACCCACATGTAAAAATGCATAAAAAAACCTTTTTTAAAGGAATTCCAAACTATCTCTTCAGTTTCTAACTAATTTCTAACTATCAAATGACTTTTCATCCTCCTAAGTTTGCCTTAATTTTACAATTTTACAACTTTTATGACAACCTTTTTGCACTTTTTGCACTCTTTGGACCTAATAAAGACCAAGTGACCTCATAATGACCTAAATATGCAAAAAATAATTTATTTAAGCTTATTACAAGGTCAAGACACCAAACTTGATCATTCTTTCAAGAATTTACAGGATGAAAACATGGTTTGCAATGGGGCTCTTGCACCAAAATATTATCTTGACTAGAATAAAGTAATTATCAATGCGCCCTTTAAATATAAATGTACCTTCTCGACACTCAGGTAGATATTTTGCAAGTCGGTATTTTTGGAGTAGCACTAATATATTAGTAATGTGGACACAAAAGCTTAAAAATGCTAAAATTAAGTAAATATAAAATGGGAGTCCCATTTTAAAAAGTAAAGATCTGCACTTGCAAATGGCTTTTCACATGATAGATAGTGAGATCTTTAACACCCATAACCCTAAGTACACCCTTAGGTGTGGCTCCTATGAAACATCAATAGCTGAGTATTAGAATACAACACAAAGAAGTTGGCAAGTTGGAATATGCAGTTTAGAAGTCAAATGAAGACATTATACAATATACTCTATAACATCTAGATAGTAACCATTAACTACCTACCATTATCTTCAACATTAATTCATAATGTGAAACCTTGAGAAACTACAAGCCAAAAAGCAAATGAGAGAAAAAGAGACCACAATTTTTAGAAACCATGTGAGAAATAGGAGGAAGATACTAAACAAATTTGACCAATGGATCTCAATTGACATGATCTTGTTTGGTAGATATAATCTTAAGTTTTTAGAAGCATCATTTGATGTTTTATATGCCAGTATGCAAACTATGCTTGAAAACTCGAGAAAATGAAAACCAAAAAGAAAATGAGACAAAAAGAGACTATACACAAACTAAGACTGTAACTTTCAATAACCTTGAGAATTAGAAGGAAGAAAATAAAAAAATTTGACCAATGGATCTCAATTGATATGATCTAGTCTACTAGATATAATATTTATAAGCACCATTTGATGTTTCTTATGCTAGTACTTAAATTATGCACATCTCAATAAATATATGTGACACATAGTCTTACCCTATTTTTCTATGTATGGATATCTTTGTACAACTTTAAACTTCCTTTGTTTATTGTAAATTGTATATATTTTGATTAGATTCAACCTAAAATTTAGGTCCACATATATTAGTAAAAAAAGGGGTTCTTAAAGAATTTCCAAAAGCAATTAAAGAGTTGATTGAAGAGGGGGACATCCTAGGAGGTAGACAATTCCCCCTAGAACCTCTCCTCACATTCAAGCCTAAGGAATTGTTGGTAGTAAAATTGGTAAACGTGAGCTTGGCTCTAAGACTTGTTCTATGAGTGAGGAATGTTGGAGAGCCCATAAGTAGAGAATTAATGAACTCCAACATATAAGTGTGCAAGGTAAATTCACTAATAAAATCATTGATTTATTCATTTGAAGAGGAATTAGGGGACAAGAAACATATAAGTTATACCATTTTCTTTAGTAAAAGCACAAAGTTGTGTCACACTTTATAAAGGAAATAACCAATGCTAATCCAACTTTTAAACTTGAATCACTAAAAAGTGGCATATATTTTTTAATTTTGAAATGATGTAAACTAGTAAAATATGTATTTTTAGTATATTTTATGTTTTTATTTTAAAAATAAAATAAAATAAATTTAAACTAGTTTTTAATAAATTAACACTATAATTTAGTTGCTGATAAAATGCTAAAAAATGAAGTTGCATGAGACGTCAAACTTTTTATAGTAAATTTTTTTTTTTCTTTCAAATTTTTGTGTATATTTATAACTTGAAACTTTAGTGCATCGATATATTTTTTTCCAATTTTGATAAATATATATTTTTAAATAAATACTAAAATGTGCATGAATAAAAAAATAGTTGTTTCCATCAAACGTCAACTTTCATATTAAACATTTATCTAAAATGGAAAAAAAAATATACCATCTTGAAACAAATTCTTTTATCTAGTGCATCAATTTTTTTCAATTTGTTTTAATAAGTTTTAGTATTTTTCCTTGGCATGGTAATCAACCTAATATTTTGTGTTGATAACCTAATTTTAGTAAAAATAAAATATAAAATATAAATAATATTTAAACTATTAAAATAAATATATTTTTGAAAACTACACTTATGGATCTACAAAAGGGTATTTTTTATATTTTAAAAAAAAATTATTTACATTAGTAGGATTTATTGAAACTTCAAGTTTTTCAAATAATCTTATTTTTCTGGTAAATCGGACTCAAAGTGGTGCTCCATATATTTTTAGCCAACAATTTTAGTTGAGAAAGTTGTGGAAGTATCTAAATTATCTAGAATGAATCTTACTAGATCATATGTTTGACCAAAATTGATTTTTAGTTAGAAATAATTAAATTAAGTTGTGCTGATAAGTTGGCTGAAAGTGTGACACAACTTTGTGCTTTTACCCTCTTCAATGAAGACAATGCTTTCCAATTAGACGTTTCTTTTAATATGGAATACTACATGATTATTTTATGGAGAATGTTAAGTCTAAGAAAAATGTGCAATATAGCTAGAGTTGGAGCCTCTACAAAGTGCAGCTATATATCAAAAGGTAACGTCCATGCCAATATAAGGATTTGGCATATAACTACAAATCACTCAACCATTAACTAACCAAACCAAGCCCTTATATACTAAAATTGGCCAAAGTACCAAGGCCATTTAAACAAAAAATGTCTCTTAACAGATTGTAACCTAACTTGCCTATTCGAGTTTGAGTACAAGTTTGGGATTCAAGTTTACTACAAGATGGAGTTTTTTTCTCCTAAATTTGACTTATCAATTAAATTTAGTTCCCAAGTTAGAATTCCAACCCGCATCCTTCCAATTCAAATTGACTTATCAATTAAATAATTGGGGCTATCCTGCCATTTATCTATAATTTCCTCTTTTTAACTATAGTATTCTTTCTGGGGCAGTACAGGCCATGGGAATCATATTAGAGCTAGGATCCAATAGCTATAATCTATCTACATACTATATCAATAGTAATTGGCAAACTGAGAAAAGGGAAATGTGGCTTCTTTAGCATGTTTTTTAGTTTGGATTTACATTTTTAGTGATGATCTAGATGTATGATCCCGCACCACAATATTTTTAAATAATAGTGAATACATGCAGTGTTGTAATGACGAAAGCTCTATCTTATGCTAAAGGGGAGAAACAAATATTGTCTCTTTTTCAGGACATTGCAAGCTATGTGCTTCTTGCTTGTGGTGCCGTATACATTATTGGCATTTGCATTTAGTTCCCACTTATGCAAATTTGTATTGGTAGTTAAGCTATTGCTATGATGTAAGTATATTCTGCTACTACTTACAACTTCATTGGGATTTTGAATGTGATAGGGACTACTGTGATGTGGGTCTTTTTCAATCCAAAATCAAGTGCTTTCACTTCTCCATTTTGGCGGGCATTGAAAATAAAGTCTTGAGGAAGGTTTTAAAGTATGTTTATTAAAATGAAAATTATGGCCATTTTAGCGGGCTATGCGACTCACTTCTCCATTTTGGTAGGCATTGAAAATAAGGTCTTGAGGAAGGTTATAGAGTATGTTTATTAAAATGAAAATTATTGTCATTTTAATAATGAGCACATTTTGACATTATATATATAGATAATATTAGGTATTTTTCCACAGCGTGTCAAATTATGATATTGCTATCAGGATTCAACCGTGTAGTTTCGAGTCAAACCCATTGACCCATGTTTCATGTGTAGTGGTTCAACAAGTCAATTGGTAGGTCATTTAGCAAATGATGTTTATGTAACAAAGGTCTCAATTAGCATTCACTCAATAAATATATATTTTAAATATAATTTTTCATTAGACAAAATTATATATTTGTAATAGTAAATTTATTACAGGAGTTCAGTTTATTTTTTCTCTATCCACCTCTTTGTATCTTATCTATATCTCCCTCTCCATTTTATGTCTGAGTAAGGGTTCAATTAGGGTTAGGTTTTATTATAAACCTTGGGGTTAGGGTTATAGTTGGGGTTCAAATAAGAGTACAATCAAAGTTACAACTCAATTAGGGTTATGATCCAACTATGGTTTCAACTCAATTAGGGTTAGGGGTCAATTAGGACTTTAGTTAGGGTTTAATTAGGGTTAGGTATATATTTCAATTAGGGTTACTATAAGGGTTAGTGTCAGGGTACAATTTAGGTTAGGGGTAGAGTTAGGGTTAGGGTTGAATTAGGTTTAGGATTAAATTAGGGTTAAGGTTACAATTCAATTAGGGTTACTATCCACTTAAGGTTACAATTAGGGCTAATTAGGTTTTGGGTTACTGTTCTACGATTACGCTTGCGCTTCTGGTTACAATTGGGTTTCATATAAGGTTATGATAAAGATTATTATGATTGGGGTGCAATTAAGGGTTAATTAATATTAGGGTTACGTTACAATTAGGGTTTAATTAAGATTGAATTATGGTTATGACTAGGATTCAATTATTCTTATCATGATTAGGGTTAGAAAAGGGTTAAATATGTTCAATTAGATTTTATTATGATAAATGTTAGGATTCAATTAGGGTTAGGGTTCAAATAGGATTAGACATGAATTAAAGTGACAATTAGAATTTGAGTTCAATTAGGGTTAGAGATAGGATTGGATTTAGGGTTCAATTAGGGTTAGCATTCAATCAACGTTTAATTAGGGTTAGAGTGCAATTTGGGTTAGCATATTACATTAGCATTTTGCAATTAGGGCTAGAATTAGGATAAAGCTTAGGGTTAAAGTTCAATTAGGGTTATGATTAGGGTTACATTTAATCTTAAGATTAAAATTCAATTAGGGTAGGCTTTAATTAGGGTTCTAGGATAAATCTTGGGGTTAGTATTAGGGTTAAAGTTAATTAGGTTTAGGGTTCTCAAATAAATCTCAGAGTTAGCATTAGGGTTAAGGGTCAATTAGGGTTTGGGTTATGGTTTGGGTTTAGTTAGGGTTAGGGTTCAAATAGGATTGTACACTTAGGGTTTAATCAGGGTTAGGCATATAGTTCAATTAGGTTTACTATTAGGGTTAGGGTACAATTTGGGTTAGGGGTAGGGTTAGGGTTAGGGTTGAATTAGGTTCATGATTAATTAATTAGGGTTAAGGTTACAATTCAATTAGGGCTAGTGTTCACTTAAGGTTACAATTAGTGTTAGATTTAGGGTTTCTTCAATTAGGGTTAGGGTCTTGTTAGGGTTAGGGTTAGGATATAACTAAGGTCCAATTTGGATTAGAGCTTAATAGTAATTCCAACCCTACCCTCAACACTAACCAAAGCCTTATTCCTAACTTGAAACCTATTATAATTATAATCCAAACCCTAACCCTAACCATAATTCCACCCCTAACCCTAACATAATTCTCACACTAAAGTGAAAATTATGGCCAATATTTTAATAATGAGCACATTTATTTAGTTATTTATTTAGTCATTTTTATTTGTCTAATATTAGTCATTTATTTAGTCATTTAGTTGTGATTTTACCCAATGACCAAATTAGTCACTTATAAATAACCAAATTAGTCATTTATTTTCAAGATACTAGTGTTAGTCACGTGACTAAAAGTTTTAGTCATGTAGTAATTTATTTGCCAAATTCTAGTAGTGAATGTCATGATGGAAGAAGTCTATACAAATGGCATTAAAGGTGGACACATATGTTTTCAGGTTCCCTTTTTCCACCATACTTCTCAAATTTGGGAATCTCCATTCCTTGTGGGAAGGGAGTACTTAGGATTGCTACCAACAATGGGCTATGCTGGAAGAAAGGTTGAAAGATAGGTTGGGAAAAGGCCTGGGAGAGACTTGCTAGCTGGTTTTGCATTCAACCCATGTTATGAAGAAGGGCATTCAAAATAGGGTTAGAAGATGACAAAGGACCAATGGAACCTCAAGAACCACTGCCACCAGAACCACCTTCGAAGCCACCTCCGGAGCCCACACTGCTAGTAGGGCCTCCACCAAAGCCACCTCCACTAGTGCCACCTCTATTGCCAAAGCCACCACCACTCATTCCACCAAAGCCTCCACCTCCAGAGGTGGTAGGAGGGGTGAAACTGAACCCAAGGGGTATTCTACTCACCTTGAGAGTGTTAGGCCTTTGAGAAGCATAAGAGATATTGATCGAGGGCCCTGTTTCAGCCATGCACACAGACATAGTGGGAATTGAAATGCCTATTTTTCATCATAGGAATCAAGCACTTCTTCGCAGGTGGTACCCGATCTAGGCCTATACAAAGGGATATAAGCTTCGATTAGATCAACAAGGCCTCATAGAAACTCTATTCCTATTCGATCTTTCCCTAACAAATGTCTCACCTCACCAAAAGCCTAGTGGCTCTTGCCATTCTTGGTACTTTTTCTAAATGATTTACAAGGTCTAGTAATCTATTATCTAATGCTAAGAGGTTTTTTGCAGGAATATGCACCGCATCATCCTTGTCTATAGATGAAGCCATAGGGGATTCTAGAGGGGTAGGCACATGAGTGGTCTCTTCCATGAAACCCATCTCGTTAGCATAAATTGTAGGAAAACTAGTGGTATAGTTGGTAGCTAAGCCAATGGAAAAACTAGGTGTCACACGCTTCTCCTAGCAACGTACCTAGAAGCCATGGACTGGGTTGTGATGCTCATAAACCTTCACAACACTTAGGGTTACAACAACCACCAGGTGCGGGGGAAATGTCTCAACACAAGCGAATGGATAGACGTTGTTCATGTCAAGTTCACCAAACATTTAAGAGAGGGGGACCAACCACATCAAGGCTCCAAGTCATGGGGAGCCAAGAGTGGAGGGATACCCTAACTTACCTCACTCTAAATGATGTTTTGAGATGAGGGTCGAGAACGAAGAGCACTATGAAGTGCCTTTGTCACTCTACAAACCCAAAAATCTACTTGGGGCTAGACGATTTGATTTCTAGAGTCCAAAGTGTACCTCAAACAACTCTCTATTCGAGGATGACATCACGAGTCTGGGATGAAAGCGCAACATGTTGGTGTCTCTTTGGTGCATTGGCATCTGTATGGTCAGAAAACATAAAGTACAACAAAAAAATCCAGAAAATTACTTAACAGTCTAGCTAACTGGTTTTAACAAAAAGGACAGAATGATAAAGTATAGAAAGTAAATGCAAAAATGATAAAGCAAGTAGATGAGGACTAGGGTTACGACTATTCTCACAAAAATGCCAATTCACTAGCAAGCTCCATGCACACCTTCACTTGCACACAAGCAAGGGGGGAAAATTGTTGGGGCTGTATAGGGGTTTTCCTCAGTCAAACACCCGCTTTGGTGTTTCCACCTCCATAGACAACTAGAAAGCAATGGAGTAGAAAATATGATAAAGAAGAAAGAAAAAACTACAATGAACACTACAAAATAAACAAGCTAATCTATCAAATCACAAAGGAAGGATGTGAAGCGTTACCACCTCCACCCAAAGGCTCTCAAGGCCAATGAAGGGAAAATACAAGCAACAAACTTGGAAAAGTCACCACAACTACAGTGGTGATGAAGGTAGGTCTCCCAATACTCCAAGCTTGCAACTTCTATGGTAGCTTCACCCATGCAAAAGTGAAGTTGATGGAGTGTCAAGCTGTTGCAATGCTTAAGATGTGAAAATGCTAGTAGAATGCTTCAAGAGTGTGCTCAAGAGATCCCAAAGTGTGAAGAAGATTGAATAGAGTTGCTTGAATTGTGAAGAATATGTGAAAAGATGAAGTGATAAAATAATAGAATGAGTTTAGAGGCCAAAAGGAGACATTTTGGGTCAGTTGGTCATGTACAGAAGCATTACAATTCAACCCTAATCAGGTGTGTAATGTCCCTATAGACTCTAGAGGTAGGAATCTGTTAGGGATGGTAGCATGTCGCACATATTTCAACATGCCATGCTCACATCCTTGATGAAAATTCCCCCATCGACACACAAAACACACGCCAAGTGGATTCATTTTGGATGGGTGATGTGGAATTTTTCTTTTGGATTTGATTTTCCAAGGTGAGGGTATGTGAAAGGGGAATTTACATAATGGGTGCAAATTCACTCCTATACAACAACTTCTCAAATCCACACAACCTGAATCCAAATAGCTGAGAAATGTAGAGCAAATACATTTCTCCCAAACAATAGAGAACATCACTAAACAACTGGTTCACACACTGGTGAAAATATCTCGCATTGTACAATGATTCAGAAACCCAAATTTTGGATATAACAACTATCAACAACCATGAATAATACCTTAGATCCATACAAGCATAGAATCAGAATAGAAGAAAAGTGGAGCACATCCCAGAGCATACATTGAATACTTGCAAGACACTATTTTCTTTATTTATCAAATTTTCTTAAAAACACTTGAAAACCAAGTACCAGAACCATCATTCCAGCTCATTACTTCATTCCAACACACTTATAGACATATCAACATAAATATAACTCCATGTACTCACATCACTTCTTCAACATTTCAACTATACATGCAAAAACAACAAACCTTCTTTATTACAATTTTCTCAATATCCTCGACATATATAGTTAATAACCAACTTCTTCTACACATCGTTGACATTAATGAAAACACCAACTAGTTGACATCAATGAAAACACCAACTAGTTGACATCAATGACAACACCTTATACTTCCAACACTCTTGTTATTGTTGCATCTTCAAATTTTGAGTGTAACTATCTTCATTTTTTCGTTGAATATTAAAATTTGTTGATTTTGATTTTGGTGAAATTTTTCCTCCCTTGCTAAATTGACTTCTATTAGATTCCTATTATCTATTGCTACTACTTGTGATTTTTAGGTAGATAAAATGGATGTTAAGATTAATTTCTTGCATGGGGATCTTGAGAAGGAAATTTGTATGCAATAGATTGATGGTTTTTTTTAAAGGAAAAGAATAATTGGTTTACAAGTTGAAGAGATCTTTCCATGGTTTGAAATAGTTAACCAAGATGTGGTACTAGAAGGTTGATTATTTTTAATTGAAGTTGGGTTTTATTAGAATTGAGGAGGATCATTATGTGTACATTAAGGTTATTGATAATTAGATTATAATTATTGTCTTGTGTATTGATGATATATGTTGTTTCTTGGTAATAGCAAGGTGATGATTAGTGAGCTCAAGACACAACTTTTTGGGACATTTGATATGAAGGAATTGGGGGTTACAAAATATATTCTTGAGATGGAGATCAATAAAGATCGGGTTCACAAAAATCTTAGATTAAGTCAGAGCAAGTATGTTGATACCATTTTGTAGAGGTTTCATATGTATGATTGTAAACCAGTTAGTATTTCATTTCTAGTTGGCACTAAGTTGAGCTTACATGCGTGTCTTAATTTTGATGATGATTTTGAGGATATATCTATGGTTCCTTACGCTATTTCCATTAGTAGTTTGATGTATGCAATAGTTTTCACTAGACCAGATATAGTCAAAGTAGTGGAAGTTCTAAGTAGGTTTATGTCTAACCTTGGCAAAGAGCATTGAACTTTTGTTTAGAGGGTGTTTAAATATTTTTGCGGTAATTTAGATTACTATTTAGTTTATCATGGTACTAATGATGTGGTCAAACCATTGGACATACAAGGGTTTGTTAATGTAGATTGGGCAGGTGAATTGGATAGTCGAAGGTCCACTAGTGTATATGCATTTACTTTGTTTGGAGGTGTAGTGAGTTGGATGAGTAAAAGAACCTATAGTTACATTATCCACCATTGAAGTAGAGTATTTGGATACTACACATGCCTCTAAGGAGGCGATATGGTTACAAAGGCTTGGTAATGGCATTGATTTTGATTGCAGGATAGTGAGGATTGGATGTGATAGTCATAGTGTTGTTTGTTTAACCAGAAATCCTATGTGTTATGCTCATACTAACCATGTTAATGTTTGGTTTCACTTTATGTGAGAGATGGTTGAGAATAATATGGTATTAATTGAAAAGGTTGATACTTTGGATAATGTTGTAGATTCACTTACAAAGTCAATGACCATAGTTAAGTTCTCTTGATGGAGGAAGGCCATGGGCCTTGATCGCTATACTTGATATTATTATTTATATCTCTTGGAAGTAATTACAATGTATAATGTTTAAGTGGAATAATTTTAGGATTTAAGGTGACATTAACCTTGTAATACTATGCCATTTGTTTGTCTTCATGTTTCTTTGAATTTCTTTTAAGGGACATGTGAGAAAAATATTAAAATTTGGCAATGTTGTAATTATATTTTAAAGAAAGGTTTTAATTTTAATTGAGTTTACACATCAAAATTGGATAAGGAATCTTTCTTAGGCATCCATAACAGAATTTGGTAGGTATTGGATGAGGCACCCAATATTGTAGAATAAATGGTGTTCAGAACAAAAAGGTCATTGGAGCATCTAGAATGTCAGAAGTTGGATAGGTTATGGGCTAGGTACCCATGTGAGAGTCTTATATTTCCAATTATTATTTTATTATGTTTTTTGGCTATCCATGAAGATGGGTATAGATTTTTTAGGTGGTTTTGTACCTCTTATTTTGGTTAATTCATGGTTTTACCTCTCACAATTTCTATAAATTGGAGCCATGAGATGGTAGTTTCATGTTGAGTTCTTACATGTAATAGGCCATTGCTATGTTGATTAGAGAATAGTAGTTGAAAGAGTAATATTTTGTACTCTCATTTGAAGATTAATAATATACTTTCTTTCTTTTATTGTGTAGAGTTATTTTCTAAAAGGGTTTCTCCACATAAATCTGGTGTCACATTTTGTTTGCTGACTTTTATATTGTGATGTATGTTGCAATCACATGTTTTAAATCTGATTTGGTCATCTAATTTTCATATCTGAATTCACTTGCATAAGTTTATATTGTACTTTTCCTTCACCTTATTTTCAACATCTATCTCACCTCTCTCCTGCCCCCTCTACTATCTATCTCACCAACTATTGGTGAGATCTAGAGAGTAGAGGTAAGAAGAGAGAGAGAGAGAGAAATATGGGGAGGAAGAGAGAAGAGGGAGGGTTGGAGAGGTGGGGAGAGAGAGGTGAGATAGAGAGAAGTAGACAGGGAAGTAGAGAGAGAAGGAGAGGGAGAGAGGAGATAAAGATATTAGAGAGGGAATTAGGGAGGGAGATAGATATAAGTAGAGAGGGAGGGAGAAGTGAGATAGAGAGAATTAGAGAGGGAAGGAGAGAGAAATGGTAAGAGGGAGGTAGGGAGAGATAGAGAGAGAAGGATTACTAAAATTTGACCTTTTGATTACTGAAATTTAACATGTTGATTACTGAAATTTGACTAAATATTCCAAAAACTAGAATTCAAATTATAATTCTTAGAGATTTGAAACCACTCTCAAACATCCTAAAACTATATACATGAAATATACTAAAAGGAGAAAGAGAAAGATAAAGTTTCAAAACAAACGAGAACAACTTATGTTTACAACTTCACAGTGATCAGACAAAGAGTAACTCTATGCAACATGCTCACATTCCTTGAATAAGAGCCAGTATATACGAAGCCTTTATCATCTTATCCCAAATTCAAAATTGCATACTCATTTACAAAGCCACACAAGGAAGTGCCTATTATTCTTGGTAATAATTCTAAATAAAAATTGATTCCACTTTTAAATCCATGTCTATGAATTTCCTTAAAATGATTCTTACTATTATAATTGAATGTATAAATATATGATGAATGTAAGAGAATGGTAGAATATAATTATTGAGAAAGTGATTAATCAGACTCTTCAAAATAGAAGATGACCCAACATCTCTTAGTGAACATGTTGGACCTCTTTACAGTTACTAATGATAAAAATGTTCATTAAATTTCAAAAAAACACAAAATTATTATAATAATATTTAAAACAAGATAGTTTCTCAACTATTCTTTTTATCCCATCATAATGATGTTGCATACTCTTAAAATAAGTTTCTCAACTATTCTTTTTATCCCATCACAATGATGTTGCATACTCTTAAAGAGTAGTCATCAGACCATACTCTCAAAGAGTCCTATTCACCGAAAATACATACTTTATAAACAAGATTCCAGTGGGAAGTATTTCGCCATCCTTTTAGCTCTTATACATGTTTGATTTTGACTGACTTCCCATTTCAACCTTAGCATGAAAAGGGTTTGTCTGAAAGATAACTTCATCAAGTGGTTTCTTACCCTAAAACTAACGTCAAAATTTTGCCAAAAAAGTTTTATCTCATATTTCGTTCTTCAGCTAATGGTTTGTTATCCTAAATCAATGGCTGAATTTCTAGCCCCAGGTTTATATCATATTCCATTTTTCTATTTAGATTATTCACTCTCATTCTCTTTTTGCATGCCTTTAATCTCATCAGCATCGGTTTCCTTGTCCTTACATCCATTTGGTAGATTCCTTCTCACCATCACTTTACCCTCAAACTTAATAAGAAAATTACTGTAGATGCTTATAATCAATGGCAAAAAATTAGTTGGAATACCTGCAATAATCGAGAATATTTGTTTGTTTCATGTAACATTGCAGTAGTCAACAACAATGGAATGGACCAGGGCAGGAAGTTGGTGATAAGTATTTCTTACATTCTACTCCATTACCAGAATGTAGAGTCATTTTGTACATGTCACGCTATAGACTATCCTACCAAACCTACGTTCATTTGCTATACTATTTATCTAGTCTCTCTATATCACTGCACTCACACACCCATCTCTGCATTGGTTCAACATGCTTACTGCTGTGGAAAACTAAAAAGAACAAAAATGGCTAGAAGGGTGGATGTTCAGGTCTCCCCCAAAAAGCTACTCATTGAGATTTTTGGTGTACTACTTTTGGCTCAGTGTGTTGCAAGCACATAATTTCCCATGCTCACCTCTGATATCATAATTTCATTGGAGGTATTTTGGTATTTTGTAATTGTGTACTTCATCCTGGGTTCCCTTTCAATTCTAATCTGGTTTGGCACTCCCTTCCAGGGAAGCCACATGTGAGAATTATCAGTTGAGACATATCCATTCAAGGCCCTAGTAAAGTCTCTTCCCAAAATCAAGCCATAAGCATCAGGTATATTAGCCACTTGTATATTGATAACTTGTTGAATCCTAGGATCAGAAGCAACTTGCATATGAATCATATTTAATTCTCCTACAACATTAACTTTAGTTCTATCCAATTGTGTAACTTTCTTTTGGGAACCAGTAGGAGTAATACCCAAAGCTTGACATACACCAAACGACATTACATTGGTAGAGGAACTATAATCTAACAAGCAATTGTGCAAGTGCTTACCAAATATGCGGACATAAATTAGGAATGGAGGAGTCTCTATTTTCCCTTGAAATGGAGTTAAGGGAGTATCTACTTGAGCAACCTGAGTTCTATATTTCTCTCTTCCCTTATCTCCAGGAGGCACATGAACTTGATTATGAGTCTAATTTTTCCTTCCTACTGTTTGAGAGCTAGATGCTTTGTTGATACTTTCACTAACTGATCTATCTTGTGATATGGAACTTGCATTGTAAACTCCTAGAACTACATTCCTAATGGTTGGAACTCTCAATAACTCAAATGCAGAGAGAATTACCTTAAGTTTCTTGAGTTCTTCTGCAACATACATGGCCAATTGTTCTTAACTTAGATTAGCAAGGGTCTCTTTTGGATAGTCCACCGCTCTGTCTTTACTTTCTTCAACACTTCTTCCTTTTGACATGTCCATCTATGCTTGTCCTTCCTTTGAAAAATATTGCTTAGACACATGAGGATACAATGGATTATTTCTGGCATTAAGATATAGAGGAGTGGTGAAGTTGATTGGTGGAATGGAGGTGGTGAAGGGATCTCCAGCCGGTGGATGTCTATGTGGAATGTCTCTCAAATCATACTTCTTAACAGGCCTCTGGAAATTCTATATCTCTTCAACATAAGATTCTTCTTCATCCAAGGGGCCATTGTCATTTACTGGATTTTCATCAAAAAACTGTGAGATCTCATCTCCATTGCATACCTGGTCTGCCTCTTCCTTGAGCTGGTTTGATTCTTCTTCAGGCACATTGTCTTTGCTCTATGGAAAAGGAGCATGATTCAGTACCAACACTGGTGAATCATAGGGATTGGATGGCACCAACTCTTGACTACTCGAATTGTTCTCCACTTCATACTGGAAGATTGAAGCTATTGTTTGGAACTCTTGACAATCTAACTCAGAATTTTGACTTGTTTTATGGAGCCTACACCATCCTGATAAAGAAGCTTCGGCTAGATATACACCACTAGGAGGTTTCTCTTGATTGATTGGTTGATTGATTGGTTGATCCAATGGGGTATGGACTCCTCCATTGTTAGGCCTCATATCCCAAGTCCCATTCTATTTGGGTGGTTGTCTCCTGTCGAACCCTTGTCCATCACCTTGACCTCTATCAAAGTTTTGGCCTGAGGATTGTACTTTATCATAATTCTGTCCTTTGTCATTGTTATATCCCTTGTCATTACTATATACATTGTCCTGTTTATATCCTCTTTCAAGATGTTTCCCTTAATCAAAGTGTTGTCCTTGTTGATGTTCTTGACTTTCTCTGCTCTATTTGGACTGCACATTTCTCTAAGTAGCTTGCAATTGACTGTTCTAGTTCCTCAAGTAAGTTACCTCCATATTCAGCTTCTTCACTTGTTCAGTCAAGTCATCCAGTCTCTCCTAGTCATGATTTCTATATGGAGGCTGGCTCACATTATTTTGGGAATATCCTATTGCAGTACTGGTATTTAATGAGCAGTTCAAAACTTAAGAATTCTACAGATATGGGGGATAGCTAGCATGAGATTGTGGATGCAAAGGTTGATTCACACCTTGTTGGGGATATCTGACTGTAGGTGGCATTTGACTCATTGGAGGCCCTGGGTGAGGAACAAGAGGCAAATGAGGAACCAGATTCATGATGGGAGTATGATTGGCAAGAGCCTGGTTGAGAGCTGGGACTTGTCTAGAGCGAGCAACGGGTCCTAATGATGGTAAAGGTCCAGAAAAATGCTGCCTTAAGGCAGTGCTAACCTTCACAGCCTTTGCATATGCATCAAGTAAGGTATTGGGAGGATTGTTTCTCCATTTCATGAAGGTAGTTGTCAAACTATCAAGTCCCTCATAATAAAATTCTAAAGTAGTGGCATCATCAACAACATAGGGGGCATGCAGTATGGTATAGGCACGATGAAACCTGTTGTTAAAGGACCCTATAGGCTCATTGAATTCTCTCTTAACATTAGTGAACTGAAGATAGAGCTCATTGGGACTAATGGGAATACTAAACTTCTACAAGAATGTAGTCTCTAGCTCAGTCCAATGTTGGATAGACTCGACAAATAAGTGATTATACCAATAGAATGCATCTTCTCCTAAGGAATAAGGAAAGAGCCTACATGCTACATCCTCATGATTGATTCCCCTATCCTTAAGGCTAGTCTAAAAGATCCTGATGTGTTCTTAAGTAGTTCTATTGGGATCATTAACATGAAACTTTGAACATAAGTGCTCAGGGTTCTTGTGCATGACATTGTAATTAGCAAAACTTAATGGAGATGGGTTATTAGCTAGGAAAGCCATTGATGGAGGTGGTTGGGTGGATGATGATTCTCCCTTTACACCGGTCCTCCTTGACCTGGTAGGGACTAGAAATTCTTGAAATTCCTCTTCTCTTGGAGTAGATCTGGTCCTTCTTCTGAATCTTTCAAGAGAGATAGCGTACAAAAATTGATCCAGCTCAACTTATTCAGGCCCTCCTTCTAGCGCCAATCTGTTGATGATGTTTTTTGCACAGCAACAACTCAGATAGAATATGAAATCCTATCTCTCTTGAAAGGTAAATCTCTATCAGCAAGCCTCAAGAGATAACCCCAAGGTCTCTAATGTTAGGTCTTGACAATGCATAAACAACTTAGTGATAAATATGAAAATGTTGGTAATCACAAAGGGACCTTACTACAAGAAAAGACTGAATCTTGAATTTATCAGATCTAACAATGTAATGATACTTCAATCCTGAATCTAACTCAAATGATAAAGAAATGACAAAAGATTAGGGTTTCAAAGAGATTCCTAAATTTAACTATTCCTAAGATTAACAATGTAAATGATGAAACACTTGAAATGGACCAATCCCTCATAAACTAATTCCTTTTTTACCAAGATAAATCTAAAATCTTATAGAAACAGTGCAATCTTCTAAGGCATTAAAGATTTTCATATCATGAACATTCATCCAAGATAACCCAATTGCAATTGAAATGGATAAAATTCACAATTGAACTAAGCACCATGAATATAAAGGTCCAGGCTAACTTTACAAAACAACTAACAATTAGCTAGCTGCAAAAAGTATGGACCAGGGATTGTTGCAACACTTCAAGCATCAAATCATAAACACCATTGAATCAGATCTAAATCTAACATATATCTAATAATCTTGAGAAATTTGAAAGATAGAATCAGAAGAACCATGCAAGATAATTCGACACAAAAGAGATCACTAGAAAATCACAATGTCTGCAATTGTATTGAATCACCGAATTTCAACAACAATTCCAATGTTTTGTTACAACACTTGCTCAGAATGACCTAATTTCTACTTCTGCTCTACTGCTTAATTCGCTCTAAGAACTATTTGTATCTGTGTCTCTCTATTCTATTCTATCTATTACAAATAAGGCGAAATGCCAAATTTATAGAGAACTGCAAAGCATGTTGGCCCAATAAGGGTTTTACAATAATAAAATAGCCACAAAAGAGGTTGGCCCAATTGATGTTTACAATAACAAATGGCCATAAAACAAGTCAACCCAAGGATAATTCAAAAATAAAACAAGGATTTTTGTGAAAACGATAATCATTGCATGAACTCTGGGGAAATGAGGGGAAAAAAGGAAGAACTGGGGAAATTTGGGACTGATAGAAAATCCCAAAGCTAGAAGAAGATGCAAACATCAACAATCAAACATGACTTCGCTCAAATTGACTGAAGGTCACAAATTTGAGGACCCTGGGCATGGAAAATGTGTAACTTGAACCTCCTACAAATCTTCTTTGAACAAACTAGGTTCATTTGAAAGAAAATCAAGATGAAATGGCGATGACCTAGGCATGAAACCCTAGATTTTAACCATGAACGCACATAGCAAGCTCGAGACACAGTAATTCAAACTCCAAGCAATAAAAATGCCAAAGCACAACTCACATTCATCAATTGAAAGCAAGGCAACATGTACATACCATGAATAAAGTGCCAGTTGACTCCAGCAAAGACAAACAACAATTTCAAATGCCCAAGCAAGCAACAATGATGAAAATGCCAAGGGAATCACAACTAGACCAATAATTCACAAATTCATAATGCCACAACACGCCAAGTAACCTAGGATCAAATATCACAACTCATCAAGATGCCAACGATAAAGCATAAAGGCACAAAACTCCAAAAATCAACCAAGTTCGGAAACCCGACGGTAAGATGGAAATTCAGGAAAATCCGACCCAGGCGGAATTCCACGAAGACCCAAATTCCATGAACTGCAATGTTAAAACAGATCGAGCCAGACTTTGAGTGCAATTCGAGAAAATCTGGATGGGGAAGAAAATCCTGAACTGGCTCAAAAACCAGAATAGCGACCCCAAAACCAGAGTTTGGAAGAAATCCGGGAAAATTTGGGTGGACCAAAAAATCCTGAACCTGGGTGAAATCCCAAATTTGGCCCAAAAGTTAAATTTTTCAATATACAACTTGGGGAAAACACTTGGGAAAGAAATATAAGCATATTAAGCACATACCAAGGCAATGCAAAACCTCAAAATCAAAGGGGGCAAAACACAAAGAGTGAAAGCAAAGGAGGGTCCCTGCATTCAATAGGGTGTGTGTGCAAAAACTGCACAACAAGTGCCACCACACCTAGGAGTTTTCCATCTTCATTCCTTAACACCCCCCACATCCTGTAAGCCTAGGATTTCCCTTCGCTGCCCCATCAAAATTATCTTTAATCCACCCAGAGGGAGGTGGTTGCCACTTAGTGCTCAATCTAGCATTTAAACTAGAATTGGGATTCAAAGTAGGAATTGAAGTTACCTTCAAGTTATAAGTCACCAGGAGGTCATAACCAGCCAGGCAGATAGTAGGGGCACACTGAGAATAATTAGAATTTATAAGAGAAAAATTCTCCAGAATTGCCTGTCGAATCTTGATGAAAAGGCTAGGTGATCCCACAGAGCTAGTTTACAATTTCTAGGAGATTCTGATTTTTGCTAAAATCGCATATTTTTAGAAATTATAATGATTTAACCCTTAAAAATTTCCATTTAAGGCATTCCAATTGAAGAGGGTTTGATCAAACTACCTTAGATCAAACCCCCTTGGATAAAACCCCACTAGTTTTAAACCATACCTATAACAGAGTCTCCTTTACACCTATCAAAATGCTGATAAAAAACCACTTTTGATTTACCTTTTGGGGGATCAAATGAATTCATTTAAATTTTATTTTTTTTAAGTATGTAGTCCTTATTATAATCTTCCCAAAAAGTATAATTTGAAATAAATTTAATTTTATTATAATATTTATTTTTTATTTCTTGTGAATGTAGGTTTTTCACCGAAAAATGAAGCTCTCTGCTCTGCACATGTGGAAAAATAGAAGATTATTAAAAAAAATTTGAAAAATATGAGTGCACTAGATATTGAAGTCCTTGATCCAACAAAAAAAATTTGAATTTCGATACATACAAAAAAAGTTACGCATTATACGGTCTTCCTATGTCTGAATTGTAATTGTTTTGACTTCAAAACTTGATTAAGGAAACAATATTCAATAAAACACTACCTAACCAAAAGGAAGCATTAGATATCGGAGTTACAAATATAAATTCGAAAGAATTAGAATTTTATCCTTCATGGAAAAAATGTTATGCATTATCACGGTGGCGTCCTCCTTAAAAATGTTGTTTTACGAAAAAACTAGTTTTAGAGGGAGATGGAAAAGAGGTGCAATCTGATTCCAAAATTTTGAAAAAATATATTTAGAATCTATAGACAAAATTTCATGAAACTCTAGTTTGCATCATCTTCAAATTCCTTATGGTTTAGCTATAGGTGCACCTAAAGTAGAAGATTTAGTTAGAAAAATTATTTCAATGTCCAGTTTGGCCAAAAATTGTAAACCACAATTGCGGGATTACTCAGCTGCCAACTTTAAGCTTAGAATCATGAAAAAAAAATATTAGTTTTTTCTTTCCATAACCCCCATGCAATATGTGGGGCCATAAGATCCCATAGCCATCGAAGAATAGGGGAGGAGGAGGGGCATTTCCACTAGTCAATAAATTTATCAAGAGAGTCTGGGAAGACCCAACCAAGATTCCAAACACCAAGAAATTTGCTTCAAAGAGAAGAAGAAAAATCACACCCAAGAAAGATATGATAAGCACTCTCACCATCAGCTTCACAAAGAGCACATCTATTAGGAATCACAAACCCCCTATTACAGAGGTTGTCTTGTATTAAGACTTTACCTTGCATAAGCAGCCAGAAGAAGACATTCACTTTAGGAATCAACTTCTTATTCCATAACATCCCCCAAAAGGGAAGAGAGTCGGGATTTTCCATCAAATTCATGAGGGTAGAAGCCATCGAGAAATTACTACTAGCACAAGGGGCCCAAATGACCCTATCCAACCTCGAAAAAGTGGGAATACAAACATTGCACAAGAAGTCCTCCAGAACCTTCAATGACGGATCCTAGTCTTGGAAGTTTTTCCACTCCCCATCTTGAAAATAATTTGCCACCCTAGTTCCAAAAAGGTGTTTGCACATGGGAACAATAGGGGGAGCCCAAAGAAGAGTATTTAAAGGTTTAACATCACACCAAGCATCCTCCCAAAAAAAATACTTGTACCATCGCCCAACAACCATTTAACACCATTAGCAATCAAATCTGTGCAGGGAACTATATTCCTCCAAAAGCATGAACTAGAGGGAACATCATCAGAGGTCAACAAGTTCTAGGGTCTCCCAATGCCATGCAGGTACCTATTACTAGCCAAAGAGGCCCACCCCGCTTCCCCATTTAGGAGCCTCCAAACATTTTTTGATAAGAGAGCCTTATTAAAAGATTTTAAATTTCTGATACCAAGCCCACCCCATTTCTTTGGTCTACACACCAGATCCCATGCCTCAAGAAGAATTTTAGCTTTGGATTCAACACCCAACCATAAGAATCTTCTCATTATTTATTCCATTTTCTCTTCAAACTTGACAAGAATTCTAAAGAGACGCATAGCATACAAAAGAAGATTTTGGAGAGTGGAAGAAATGAATTGAATCTTGCCTGCTTGGTTGAGGAGCACACCTTTCCAATGCACCAACTTTCTACTGAATTTATCCAACAAACCCAACCAGAAGGACTCCGAGATCTTAGAGATACACAAGGGGAGCCCCAAATAAGTAGCCGAGAGATCACCCCTATTGCACAAAAAGGATTCTGGAAAGCTTTAACTGCAAAGCTTCTGATGTGTTAAGGAAAAAAAAATTGACTCCTGGGAAGATTAATCCTTTGACCAAACGCCTTATCGTAGTCCTCAATCAGCCTCTTAACAACTCTAACTTACCGAACAAAAGATTCACCCATCAAAATTGTGTCATCAACAAATTGTTGATGGGTAATAGGATCACATTTAGAAGAAGGAGAGAGGCCCTTCAGAGATCCATAATATAAAGCCTTTTGAATATTTATGCCAAGAGCCTCCGCCATCAAAATATAGAACTCCAAAAGAAGAGGGAAGGAGAACTTTTTACCAGCACAACAAAAGATAGAGCAAAAATAATCTATTCAACAAGCTGAAGAAACTTCTTACAAACACCAAAGCAAGTATGTTGATACCATTTTGTAGAGGTTTAATATGCATGACTGTAATCCAATTAGTATTTCATTTCTAGTTGGTACTAAGTTAATCTTAGATATGTGTCTTAATTTTGATGATGATTTTGAGGATATATCTATGGTTCCTTATGCTAGTTCCATTAGTAGTTTGATGTATGCAATAGTTTGCACTAGACCAGATATAGTCAAAGCAATGGAAGTTCTAAGTAGGTTTATGTCTAACCCTGGTAGAGAGCATTGAACTTTTGTTTAGAGGGTGTTTAAATATTTTTGTGGTACTTTAGATTACTATTTGGTTTATCATGGTACTGATGATGTGGTCAAATCATTGGACATACAAGGGTTTGTTAATGTAGATTGGGCGGGTGAATTGGATAGTCGAAGGTCCACTAGTGTATATGCATTTACTTTGTTTGGAGGTGTAGTGAGTTGGATGAGCAAGAGACAACCTACAGTTGCATTGTCCACCACTGAAGTAGATTATTTGGCTACTAAGCATGCTTCTAAGGAGGTGATATGGTTATAGAGGCTTGGTAATGGCATTTATTTTGATTGCAGGATAGTGAGGATTGGATGTGATAGTCAGAGTGCTATTTGTTTAACCCTAAATCTTATGTGTCATGCTCATACTAAGCATGTTGATGTTCAGTATCACTTTATGCGAGAGATGGTTGAGAATAGTATGGTCTTGATTGAAAAGGTTGATACTTTGGATAATGTTGCAGATACACTTACAAAGCTAATGACCACAATTAAGTTTTGTTAGTGGAGGAAGGCCATGGGCCTTGATCACTATACTTGATTTTATTATTTATATCTCTTGGAAGTAATTACATATGTATAATGTCAAGTGGAAGAATGTTAGGATTTTAGGTGATATTAACCTTGTAATCCTATGTCATTTGTCTGTCTTCATCTTTCTTTGAATGTATTTTAAGGGAAATGTGAGAAAATATTAAATTTTTGCATGTTGTAATTATATTTTAAAGAGAGGATTTAATTTTAATGGAGTTTACACATCAAAATTGGATAAGGAATCTTTCTTAGGCATCCACAAAGGAATTTGGAAGGTCTTGGATGGGGCACCCAATATTGGAGAAGTAACGGTGTTCATTGGTGTTCCATCAAGGAACAAAAGGTCATTGGAGCATCTAGAATGTGAGAAGTTTGGATAGGCTATGGGCTAGGAACCCATGTGAGAGTCTTATATTTCCACTTATTATTTATTATGTTTTTTCTATCCATGAAGATGGGCATAGATTTTTCAAGTGGTTTTGTACCCCTTATTTTGGTTAATTCATGGTTTCACCTCCCACAATTTCTATAAATTGGAGCCGTGAGATAGTAGTTTCCTATTGAGTTCTTAGAGGTAATAGGGCATTGCTAGGTTGATTAGAGAACAATAGTTAAAAGTGTAATATTTTTTGTAAATTTTATGATCAGATTAATGCACATAAATTAAATTCAAATCAGACACAATAACACAGTAGATACCCTGGGAAAACCCTCCTCTTGAGGGAGAAAAACCCAGCAACAAAGATCTCTCTTATATATATAAATAGAGGTAACAATCCTCTTTACAATGAGGCCAATAACAAGGCCAACCTTCAACACCTACACAAGATGCAATGGCAGATGATAATTTGCACCTTCCAATATCTAACTCTGCCCTTGAAACAATTCACAATCTGCTCTTAATGCAATTCACACTTGACTGAATTGAACAACTTGAATAAATACAAATGAGGAAGTGATCTCTTATTTATACATCTCGAAGAGACGCCTTCCTTTATTTAATACAAGTCGGCCAGAATAAGATATAACCAATAAAAGATAAATCGCGCCAAGAGGAGGAGGTTGGCCCTTAATACAAAAGACGTGCCTTTACATTTAATGATTATTTGCTTTAACAAATCAAAGTGACACCTCATAATTACGCCTCTTGAGATCTTATAAATTAAATAGCTTATAACTATCATTTAATTTATTCGCCGAGGGAGATAGCTGGAGTATTAAATCGATGTTGTATGATATCATTAACACTCCCTCTCAGCTAAAGAGAATACATCCAGCTGCTCAAAAAAAATCACCTCAACATGATTTCCATCACATTGGCTACAACCAGATGTGAAAAGAAGAATATCACCTCGTCATGATATTAGATATCGCCTCAACATGATATCAACCATAGTATGGTAAGTACAAGTGTTCATCACTTGCATGATGTTGTCACCTCAACGTGACTTTCACCATGACTCTCTCAGAGGGTGAAACACAAGTACAACATATGTCATGGGTCCTGCGACCTGTGACTTCGACTCGGGAGGGTTGGAGCAAAGGCTCCTCAGGATTCCTCCGTCAGGAGGAGAGAATGCAATAACAAGGGCTTGCCTCAAGTTCTCAGATCTCAAGGAAATGCTTGTAACAGAGTTTCCTCAGACTTGGAAGAACTCTTTGTTAAACAAGGCTCACTGATACTAAGACTCTTACTCAGTCAAGGCTAGATTCTCCACCATACCAAGCTTATCTCGGAAGTACAAAAACTTTATCCTAGCGAGAGGCTTGGTGAGAATATCTGTCGTCTGCTCATCAGTGCTAATGTACCACAACTATACAGCCTTCCGCAGTACCATATCTCTCATGTAGTGGTACTTGATCTCAACATGCTTGGTTCTGTCATGAAACACAGGATTGACAGAAAGCTTCACACAACTCTGATTATCACAATGAATGATAGTAGGCTCCATCGATTGTCCAAACAATCCTGCAAGGAGCTTACGAAGCCACACTGCTTCTCGAGTTGCCAAACAAGCTGTAATATACTCTACCTCTGTTGTACTCAATGCTATAGATGACTGCTTCCTGCTGCACCAGGAAATCATAGCTGAACCCAAACTGAAGCAACAATCAAAGGTGTTGTTTTGATCTGTGACACAACCTGCCCAATCAGAATCAGTGAAACCATGTAACTCCAAGTCTGCATCTGAAGAATACCTGAACCCATATCCAACTGTGCCACGCAAGTATCTCAGGATATGTTTAGCTGCAACAAGATGTATTTGTCTTGGATCACACATAAATGGGCTAAGTGCACTCACTGCATAGCAAATGTCAGGTCTAGTGTTAACTAGATACATCAAAGATCCAATTAGCTATCTGTACAAGGTAGGATCCACCAAGTCTGAATTAGCTGCAGCCTCCTTCAACTTGTGTAAGTTGGTCTCCATAGGTGTGGACATGGATTTGCAATCCATCATACCAAATCTCTTAAGTATATCAATGGTGTACTTTCCTTGACTTAGAATCATCTCATTTGGTTTCTGCCAGACTTCTAATCCAAGGAAGTAATGCATGAGCCCAAGGTCCTTCATCTCAAATTCTGAAGTCAACTCCTTCTTACACTCAAGAATCAGGTGATCTTCTCCAGTAAGGATCAGATCGTCAACATATAAAACCAAAATTAATGCATCACCATTGATTACCTTGAAGTAGAGATTTGAATCCACATCATTCTTCAAGAAGCCCAAACTTGACAAGTACCGATCAATCCTTTCGTACCATGCACAAGGAGCCTGCTTAAGACCATACATGGCCTTCTTCAGTTTGCAAACATGTGACTCCTTCCCATGAACCTCAAATCCATCAGGTTGCTCTATATAAACCTCTTCCTCAATCACTCTATTGAGAGAGGTTGTCTTCACATCCATCTAGTGAATCTTCCATCCTTTAGATGCAGCAATAGCAATGATGGTTCTGACAGAAGTATAGCGAGCAACAGGAGCAAAGGTTTCTTCATAATCAACTCCCTCTTTCTAAGAAAACCCACGAGCCACAAATCTTGCTTTGTACTTCTCAATGCTTCTATCTGCTGCATGCTTAATCTTGAATAGCCTTTTAGAAGATACCACAGACTTGCCCTCGGGTCTAGGAACAATGTCCCAAACATCATTCTTAAGAATTGACTGATACTCCTCTATCATAGCATCTCTCCAAACTTGAAGACTAGATGCTTCCTCAACATAGGTAGGCTCAGCTTCTATAATCTGACTCATCAAGGCAACATAACTGGAGAAATTATGTGGCCTTTTGCTTTCTCTGAATGTGCCTCTAGGAGCTGCAAAACTTTCAACTTTTTGCATAGTATGCTTAGCCCATAAAGGTCTCTTCCTCCCAATAACAATGTCAGTAGGCCCATCAGTAGGTTCCAAGGGTTCAATAGGATCAATATCTTCTTTTGGTTCTGAAGTCTCCCTCTGAATCTCAGGAGTATGGTCAACTTTCATATCCTGAGGGGACTCTTCATTATCAATCTCCATATGAATCCCCCTGGATCTCCTGAATGCAACATCTTCCTCAAATGTGACATCCCTACTGATCTCGATCAACTTCTGACTTGGAATGTATATTCTGTAGGTTTTTTGATGTCTCACTGTAGCCCACAAATATTCCCTTCTTGCCAGAAGGCTCCAACTTGGTTCTCTTTTCCTTGGGAACATGAATATACACAGGACATCCAAAGATCCTCAAGTGACTGACTTCGGGCTTCCTTCCTGTAAAGGCTTCTTCTAGAGTCATATTCTCCAAGATCTTATGAGGACTTCTGTTCTGAACATATACAGTCGTCCTGGAAGCTTCTGCCCATAAGAAGGTTTGAAAATCTTGATCATGAATCATGACCTTTGTTGCTTCCATGGTTGTCCTATTCTTTCTTTCTGCAACACCATTTTGTTGAGGATTATAGGGAACACAGAACTCCCTCTTAATCCCTGCATCAATACAAAATTTTTGAAAACTACCAGAGGTGTATTCTCCACCATTGTCAGATCTGAGGACTTTAATTCTTTTACTAGAAAGATTTTCTACCAAGGCTTTAAACTCTTTAAACCTATCCAATACTTCCTCAGACTCTTTAGATTTCAAAAAATAAATCCAAGTCTTCCTAGAGTGGTCATCAATAAACAAAACATAATACAAGAATCCACTCGAAGATGAAACAGACATAGGACCACATAAATCAGAATGAATAAGGTCTAAAATACACTTAGATCTATTTTCTCTACTATGAAAAAGGGGCTTTTATATTCTTACTCCAATGCGTTCTCGCAAGTACCTTCGTTCTCGGTTGAACTTAGGAAGGCCTGTCATCATCTTCTCCATGATAGGTAAGGCTCAGAAGTGTAAGTGAGCCCATCTCCGATGCCAAAGATCACAAAGACTTGAAGAGTCATGAACCAAAGCTTGTAAAGAATGTGTGCAAACCTTGTAAAGGTTTTCATGTCTAACTCCAATTACTTGAGCATCCTTGAATCTAGAGTTCTCCATCCACACTAGAACTTTGCCTTTGGAGAAGGAAACTTGATATCCTTTATCTTCCAAAGCTGATATAGAAATAAGATTGCGCTTGATTCAAGGAACATAAAGAACATTACCCAATTGAAGTGATATGCCAGAATCCAAGTGAAGTGTAGAGGTCCCAATTCCTTTCACGGAGTAGCTAGCATCATCTCCAATGATGACTTGTTCAAAAGACTCCTTTTCCACCAAACTTGATAAGTGCTCCTTGAAGTCGGTGATGTGTCGTGAAGCACCATTATCGATTATCCAAGTGTTGGTGTCGGAAGGTACACTGCTTGATAATGCCGAATAGAACAAATATTCACTTGAATCCTTTTGAGGAGAGGCATCATCAACATCCACAATGGTGACCTGTTGCTTAGGTCTAGTTGGACAATACTTGGCGAAGTGCCCAAACTTGTCACACCTAAAACATTGAATCTTGGACATATCCCTCTTCTTCTTAAATGGAGGTGCATCATCATTTCCCTTGTCCCGATTCCTCTTGAAGAATCCTTTCCTTCCATCTTTTCCTTTCTTCTTTGATGCATGGGAGGCGAGAACATGAATGTCTTAATTCTTTGAACTTTGACCAACGCCTCTTGCCACCAACCTTGATTCTTCTTGAATGCAATCAAATCTTAGGTGATCAAACTTAGGCAATTTTGATCTTGCACTAATTCCCTGAATGTAAGATTCCCAAGACAAAGGTAGACCATTGAGAGCAAGCATAGTCAGGTCTTTATCATCAACCATATGCCCTATTGTCAAGAGCTGATCTCTCAAATCTGCAATCCTCATAAAGTATGCAATCACTGATTCACCTTTCGCCATCTTCACATGATGAAGTTGTTGCTTCAGTGCAAGTGCCTGACTGGTATTGTTGATTTCGTACATCTCTTCCAATGTTTTGAACATATCTCTCGCTGTCTTCAACTTAGAGACGATAGGCACAATATGATCCTTGACAGAATCAACCAATATCTTCATTGCTTTAACATCTTTCTTCACCCATTGTAACTTTGCTTCTTCCTCCCCAGGTTCAGGAATGCTGGACTCTACAAACTCACCCAAGTCATTTTCACGCAAGGTAAGCATGATCCTAAATCTCCATGATGTGAAGTTGGATGCACCCTCGAGTCTATCCTCGATCTTCAAACCATTCACCATCTTGACTAATGTAGATAGATGAACAACTAGGGTATTGTTGATTAGAAATAATCTAATCACAATCCTCTCAAACCTGCTCTGATACCTTGTAAACTTTAATGATCAAATTAATGCACATAAATTAAATTCAAATCAGACATAATAACACAGCATATACCTTGGGAAAACCCTCCTCTTGAGGGAGAAAAACCCAGCAACAAAGATCTCTCTTATATATATAAATAGAGGTAATAATCCTCTTTACAATGAGGCCAATAACAAGGCCAACCTTCAACACCTACAAAAGATGCAATGGCAGATGATAATCTGCACCTTCCAATATCTAACTCTGCCCTTGAAACAATTTGCAATCTGCTCTTAATGCAATTTGCACTTGACTAAATTGAACAACTTGAATAAATACAAATGAGGAAGTGATCTCTTATTTATACATCTTGAAGAGACGCCTTCCTTTATTTAATACAAGTCAGACAAAATAAGATATAACCAATAAAAGATAAATCGCGCCAAGAGGAGGAGGTCGGCCCTTAATACAAAAGATGTGCCTTTACATTTAATGATTATTTTCTTTAACAAATCGAAGTGACACCTCATAATTACGCCTCTTGAGATCTTATAAATTAAATAGCTTATAGCTATCATTTAATTTATTCGCCGAGGGAGATAGCTGGAGTATTAGATCGATGTTGTATGATATCATTAACATTTTTTACTCTCATTTGAAGATTAATAATATACTTTCTCTCTTTTCTCATGTAGAATTATTTTCTAAAAGGGTTTCTCCACATAAATCTGGTGTCACATTTTTTTTGCTAACTTTTATATTGTGATGCATTTTGCAATCACATGTTTTAAATCTAATTTTCATATTTGAATTCACTTGCATAAGTTTATAGTGTACCTTTCCTTCACCTTGTTTTCAACATCTATCTCATCTCTTTCCTTCCCTCTCTACTCTCTATCTTACCAACTATTGGTGAGATCTAGAGAGTAGAGGTAAGAAGAGAGTGAGAGAAATATGGGGAGGAAGAGAGAGGAGGGAAGGATGAAGAGGTAGGGAGAGAGAGGTGAGATAGAGAGAAGTAGAGAGGGAAGTAGAGAGAGAAGGAGAGAGAGAGGGGAGATAAAGAGATTAGAGAGGGAATTAGGGAGGGAGATAGAGATAGGTAGAGAGGGAGGGAGAAGTGAGATAGAGAGAATTAGAGAGGGAAGGGGAGAGAAAGGGTAAGAGGGAGGGGGAGAGAGAGAGTTACATAAAGGGATGGAGATAGTGAGAGAGGGGTCTACAACATAAGAGATAAATAATGAGTGAGATAGAGAGAGATGATACAACTTGTTGATTACTGAAATTTGACCTCCTGATTATTGAAATTTAACATACTGACTACTAAAATTTGACTAAATCTTTTGAAAACTAGAATTTTCATTATAACTCCTAGAGATTTGAAACCACTCTCAAACATCTTGAAACTGTATATATGAAATATACTAAAAGGAGAAAGAGAAAGATAAAGTTTCAAAACAAATAGGAACAACTTAAGTTTACAACTTCACAATGATTGGACAAAGAGTAACTCTATGGTGGCATGGTCACATTCCTTGGATAAGAGCCACTGTATATGAAGCCTTTATCATCTATCCCAAATTCAAAGTTGTATACTCATTTACAAAGCCACACAAGGAAATGCCTATTATTCTTGGCAGTAATCCTAAATAAAAATTGATTCCACTTTTAAATCCATGTCTATGAGTTTCCTTAAAATGATTCTTACTATGATTATTGAATGTATAAATATATGATGTATGTAAGAGAATGGTAGAATACAGTTATTGAGAAAGCAATTAATCAAACTCTTCAAAATAGAGAAGAACCCAACATCTCTTAGTGAACATGTTGGACCTCTTTACAATTACTAATGATAAAGATCATTAAATTTCAACAAAAACACAAAGTTATTATAATAATATTTAAAACAAGATAGTTTGTCAACTATTTTTTTAATCCCATCACAATGATGTTGCATAGTCTTAAAAGAAGTTTCTCAACTATTATTTTTATCCCATCACAATGATGTTGCATACTCTTAAAGAGCAGTCATCAAACCATACTCTCAAAGAGTCCTATTCACCGAAAATACATACTTTATAAACAAGATTCCAGTGGGAAGTATTTCGCCATCCTTTTAGTTCTTCTAGATGTTTAATTTTGACTGACCTCCCATTACAACCTTAGCATGAAAAGGGTTTGTCTGAAAGATAACTTCATCAAGTGGTTTCTTAACCTGAAACCAACGTCAAACTTTCGCCGAAAAAGTTTTATCTCATATTCCGTTCTTCAGCTAACGGCTTGTTATCCTAAATCGATGGCTGACTTTCTGGCCCCAGGTTTATATCATATTCGATTTTGCCGTTTAGATTATTCACTCTCATTCTCTTTTTACATGCCTTTAATCTCATCGTCATCGGTTTCCTTGTCCTTACATCCATTTGGTAGAGTCCTTCTCACCATCACTTTACCCTCAAACTTACTAAGAAAATTACTGTAGATGCTTATGATCAACGGCAAAAGATTAGTTGGTATACCTGCAATAAGCGAAAATGTTTGTTTATTTCATGTAACATTGCAGTAGTCAACAACAATGGAATGGACCAGGGCAGGAAGTTGGTGTAAGTATTTCTTATATTCTACTCCATTACCAGAATGTAGTGTCATTTCAGTATTTTTCAAGTTACAAACTATTTTACCAAACCTACGTTCATTTGCTATACTATTTCTCTAGTCTCCCTATATCATCGTACTCACACACCCATCTCTGCACTGGTTCAGCGTGCTTACTGCTGTGGAAAACTAACAAGAACAAAAATGGCCAGAAGGGTGGACGTTCAGGTCTCCCCCAAAAAGCTGCTCATTGAGATTTTTGGTGTACTGCTTTTGGCTCAGTGTGTTGCAGCAGTGACCAGGACTTACTCATTCAATGTGAGATTAACTCCTTTGGAACTTTTGTTTTTCTTCATTTGCCAAAATCTTATCTCATACCACAGTCATTCTGGAATGTATACTCCATTATCAGTGGAACTTTTCTTTTATTTTAGTTTGTAAACATGTGTCATGCTTGAATGTACCGCTTCCTCAGTTTGTTGCAAACGCGAGTAAGTATACTCCATTATCAGATTTGTAAACGCGAGTCATTCTGGAATGTATACTCCATTATCAGTGGAACTTTTCTTTTATTTTAGTTTGTAAACATGTGTCATGCTTGAATGTACTGCTTCCTCAATTTGTTGCAAGAGTGATTAGACATTACTTTTTCAACGTGAGATTAGAATCTTCTTTAATTTTAAGAATCTCATTTCAACCCATATTCTAGAATATACTCCATGACAGTTGCACCACAATATATCCATATATCCACTATAATTTTATAGGCTGCCTTACTACAACGATAACAATTTTAGTGGTAAATTTGAACACAGGTCACAGTCTTAAGAGCATCTCATTGCCATTAGGCTACATGCATTTGGATAATGTATTATGAGTCTGAATTTGTACAATGTATATTTTTTGATCAGTTATAAATGCCACATTTATCTTGATTTTTTTATTTGAGTGCAGGTGAGGCTGAAAAATGTCACTCGACTCTGCAAGACAAAACCATTGATCACAGTGAATGGGAAATCTCCAGGACCTACAATTGTTACTCGTGAAGGAGATCGCGTTGTGATTAAAGTTCATAATCACGTGAAAGACAACGTCTCAATTCACTGGTACGTACCACCCATTTGATAGTTTACAGATGGTAAGGAATATATTGACGAGTAAGCTTTTATAAATTGTATTGTGTTATTACAGGCATGGAGTTAGGCAGCTGAGATCTGGATGGGCTGATGGACCTGCTTATATAACCCAATGCCCTATCCAAACAGGAATGACTTATGTTTACAACTTCACCGTCACAGGACAGAGAGGAACTCTATGGTGGCATGCTCACATTTCTTGGATAAGAGCCAGTGTATACGGAGCCTTTATCATCTATCCCAAATTCAATGTTCCATACCCATTTCCAAAGCCACACAAGGAAGTGCCTATTCTTCTTGGTAATGACTCTAAATAAAAATTACTTCCACTTTTAAATCTTAAGTCTATGAGTTTCCTTAAATGGTTCTTACTTTTGGGTTCAATGTACAATTGTACGGTATATGTAGGGGAATGGTGGAATACAGATACTGAGAAAGTGATCAATCAGACTCTTCAAAATGGAGGAGGAGCCAACGTCTCAGATTGCTACACTCTTAATGGACATCCTGGGCCTCTTTACAACTGCTCAGCTAATGGTAAAGATTCCCATTAATTTTTTTCAACCAAAAAAACACAGTTATTATAATAATATTGTAAAACAAGATAGTTTCTCAACTTTTCTTTTATCCCATCACAATGTTGCATATTCATAAGAGCAGTCATCAAACCACACTGCCATTCACAGAAAATACATACTTTATAAACAAGATTGCAGTGTATTTCACCATCCTTTTAGTTCTTATAGATGTTTGGTTTTGACTGCCTTCCCATTCAACCTTGGCATGAAAAAGGTTTGGATGGAAGATATCTTCTTCAGGTTGTTTTCTCAACCTAAAACCAACGTCAAACTTTCGCCGGAAAAGTTCTATCTCATATTCCATTCTTCAGTTAGGGCTTACTATCCTAAATCAATGGCTGACTTTCTGGTTCCAGGTATAGCCTATATCACATTCCATTTTGCCGTTTTTAGAATATCCTCTCTCATTCTCTTTCTGCGTGCCTTTAGTCTCATTATCATCGGCTTCCTTGTCCTTACATCTACTTGGTAGATTCCCTCTCGTCATCATTTTACCCTCAAACTTAAATAAAAAAATATTACCACTAGCTATGTGTGGCCTTCCTATACGTCTCTTTGGAGTTTCCAAGGATGTTGTTTGGTCAACAACTTTCTATTTTATAAGACATCGACCTCATTGAATACCCCACCATTCTTTTCTAAACTGCATCTATTTCTACAGTACTATTGACCCATTGAGGTCAAATTTGTGATAATTCATACAGCTGCAACTTTCCCGGGATGTTCACACTTCATATTCAGCTCAATCAATGCTGTGACTGTTCAACTCAGTGATGCTATTGAGTTCATGCTTATCATGATGTTTGCGTGTCTCATTATTTTGTCACATTTCAATTGATACCTTCTGGATTCTACGTACTATTGAGGGTTGTTAGTATATAATTGTCGAAACATTTAATCTGTGCCATTTTTTCATTAACTAGTTTGTTCGTCTTTCATTTTTACATCAACTAGCTTCTCTAGTATTAGATGTACTAACCGTTTGCTTTATTTTAAGTGTTTAGTTGTTGAGTTCAAATTAGAAATACACATCAATCAGAAAATTTAGTTTTTTTTTTAAATATATATATATATAATTTTTCAACTGTAAAAAATATTCAGAAATAGACAGTTCTCACCATTTTTATTTTTAAATTAAATTACAAACTTATAATAATTGTTATGTAAAATCTTCAAATTTATCTAAATTTAATTTTCTATGTCTTAAATTCCATCTATCGCTAGGGGTTGTTAGCATACAATTGTCTAGAAAACATAAATCCTAAATGCTATTTCACATCTACTAACTTTTTCTTAACTCAAAAAGCAGAATTCTTAACTTTCAATCCACACTAGTGTTCTATCCAGCACACGTACTTCTAGGTTCTGCAGATATATTCATTTTGTATGAAACATGTTATGTATCTAACATAGAAACTACTAGCTGCTGCAGATACATTCATTCTGAAAGTGATTCCAGGCAAGACCTACCTTCTCCGCATCATTAACGCTGCTCTCAATGATGAAATGTTCTTCAGCATTGCAAACCACACAGTGACAGTTGTAGAAGTGGATGCAGTATACACCAAGCCCTTCCAAACACAGATCCTTCTCATTGCACCAGGCCAAACAACCAATGTATTACTCACAGCCCACCCAAACACATCCCTCCATCATCACAAAAACTTCGCCATTGCAGCTCGGTCTTACGCAACAGGGCAGGGAGCATTTGACAACACCACTATAGCAGGCATTCTCACCTACTCCAAACGGAAGCACTTCAACTTCACCCACTTTAAAAATTCCTCCCTGCCAAAACTCCCAGCTTTTAACGACACAGCCTTTGCCACAAACTACACCCTGAAGCTAAAAAGCCTGGCAAACGCCCAGTTTCCTGCAGCAGTGCCTCAGACTGTAGACAAAAAATTCTTTTTCACAGTAAGCCTAGGGCAAAATCCCTGCCCAAAAGGCTTCAAATGCGGAGCCCCCAACAATACCAAATTCACAGCCTCCATCAACAACATATCTTTTGTCATGCCCACTACTGCTCTTCTGCAATCACATTACTCTGGCCGGATGAAGGGGATCTATAATACCAGTTTTCCTGACAATCCGCCCTTTGTTTTTAACTACACTGGGACTCCTCCTAACAATACTTCTCCCATGAATGGGACGAGGGTTAAGGTTCTCAAGTTCAATACCACTGTGCAGCTGATAATGCAGGACACAAGCATTGCTGGGATTGAGAGCCATCCACTGCATCTGCATGGTTATAATTTTTTCGTTGTGGGTCAGGGATTTGGAAACTATAATGAGTCCAAGGACTCGCCCAAATTTAATTTGGTTGATCCGATCGAAAGGAATACTGTAGGAGTGCCCAATGGAGGATGGGTGGCTATCAGATTCAGGGCTGATAATCCAGGTAATTCAGTCTAATCCTTATGTGATATGTGCACTTGATTGATTATGGTGATAATAATTGCAATTCTGCTATAATGCTTCAACTTAATTTTTATTTGTGTGCAAGCGTAAACTGATTTAAGGTTTTGGACAAAATTTCATGTTTAAATCAGAATCACATTTTTTTTATCTCATAATAAATGAGAAGTAGAATTTATCTTTCTAACCTATTCTCTTTTTACAGGTGTATGGTTTATGCACTGCCATTTGGAGATTCACACCTCATGGGGATTGAAGATGGCTTGGATCGTTAAGAATGGGAAGGGACCATTACAATCTCTTCCGCCTCCTCCTGCTGATCTTCCTCCCTGCTAAGATTTAAGATTTTATTCTTTACTACTTTTAAATGTACTTTGAAAAGGCCAAAGCTCTTTTTTTTATAAGTTCGGGTGGATGCCACCTAGAATGTTTCTGCGTATCATAAAGCCCTCGGAGTGTGTCAAGTTGCTACGTTGCACAGTTTTTTTTTGTAAGACCCTGTCTATATTAATGTTAGTGACATTTTGGTATTGTATTGTGACAATAAGAACAATGAATTATAAATTGTTTATTTTGTGTTATTAATGACAACTGCTTTTTTTTTTAATATTATATTTTTATTTTAAATTTTCATTTTTGAAGTTTTATCTTGTTACATTATATTTATTGTTAATTTTTTGATAAAGGTAATTGGGTAAAAGGGTTTGAATTAAAAATAAACAATGTAAATAGAAAACATCTATTTAAGTTTTAATCAAACAATGTAAATAGAAAGTATATACTTAAGTTTCAATCAAACAATGTACAAATAGAAAGCATCTACTTGAATATCAATCAAACAATGTAAAAATAAAACATCTACTTGAGTCTCAATCAAACAACATAAATTAAAAGCATCTACTTAAGTCTCAATCAAACTATGCATATGGTAAGAAATGTGGGATGAAATAAAAATGTTAATTTGTTAGAAAATGGAACATGATATACTCATAGGATTTTCAAGTGCAAGAGATTCATATTACAGTAATATACAACATTTAAAAATAAATAAAAATTATATAATTGTAGAGAAATATAAATGTTTTATATATTTAAGTTAATTACATGTAATAAAATAATTAATAATTCAACTAACAAAGATGTAGGAGTTGAGTTTAAATGAATATTAAAAATTATGTTTAAATTGATAGAGAGAAATACACTACTAGTTCCATATGCGATATAAATATTTTGTTGAAATAAGTCTTTTATGGGTGACTTTTGAATAAGTTATCACATCTATTTCAATATGGTTCCCATAGACTGAAACATGGATCATGTTCTATTTAGGGTAAATATTACATAGGCAACATTGATTATCATATTTTTTTCCCTAGACTTCTATGTAGCCTTGATTGAGCTAGATAGAAGGGGATGTTAAGAAAAACTCAAACCTACTCTATAATGGAGGAAGGGAAAATTTCACAACCCTAAATTTAGTGTCCCTATAAAAAAATTGTCTACTTATGCATGTCTAAAATGGGTGATGATAATAAGTACTAGTAGGTTGCTATCAAGTCAGGCAACTTGTGACATGTTGATTCTAGTCAAGCCCTATTATGCCAATTCAATAATGTTTGAACAAAATTAAGGATACATCACATATAATGCAAATACCTAGGTATTTATCCTTATGTATGTAGATGTTGATGCAATGAATATTGTAGATATAGTTGATGTAATTTTTGACACACGAACATAGGTAAAGCACTAATGCAACCTACCTCTCCTAAAAGAAAACCTAAATCTCCCTTAAGTCTATATCACCATTATCATGGACATGAAAGATAACTTAGTGTACAATGCCTATTATTATGTTTTGATAATATGGTTTATCCAACCATGTATTAATAGTGTATCAACTTTGGGTACTTATAAGAGTTAGTTAGACAATGATTGTGTTCCTCTTGCCAACTGTCAAGTCCTTTAAATATGTTTTATATCATGAAGGAAAGTATTATGATCATTGGATAAATGTTTCTAGACTACTTCTATAATAAATTCATGTGTGAATAAAGATGCACTTTAGCTTTTCTATTTGGTAAGCATTATAAATTATATTCAATATTTCAAGTAAACACTTTATCAGATAAGAAATTAAACATCGTTGTCATTTCCTTATGAGAAATCAAGTCATAATTGAGAGGTTCATGCCCTTTGGCCCCAATAAAGGTAAGAAAAAATTGTAAGGTGGTCAAACCAAAAGATTGAAAAATATTTAAAGATCATAGTGAAAAGATAATGAAGAAGGATATGAGAAATAGTAGAATTAACCTTAGCAATACAAGTTCATAGTAAGATCCCATCTTGAGAAAGAAATCAAATTTGGAGAGAAAAAAACATTTCCACTACAAGACAATACACAAAGGAGAGTGGGAGGATATAGCCAAGAACTTACCACTATCTAATGAAGTGTGGGTTGATCTTTTTGAAACCAAGTGAAAAAATCAAGAAATCCTTCTCTAGATAAGATAAGTTGGGAGACAAAGTTAGATTCCTTCACATAAATGTGTGAGAGTTTAAACCATTGAGGCATCATTTTTTTCAATTGAAGGAGAAGAAGTTGAGTCAGGGGTGTGTAAAATAAAATCAAAAGGAAAAAATGTGCACAAAATGTTAAAGTTAATGGAAGAGTAGAGGATTCCTACATGGTAAGGAGTGTGAGAGAAGCACCATAACATTTGAATCAAAGCTCCAAGAGCAAGAAGGTTTGTATGAGAACAAAACCATGGTAAGCCCTAGTGTAGAAAATAAAAACTTACCCAAGTTTATAGGCAATGGATTAGAGGATCCTAATTAGGAATCCAAAGACTTTTGAAATATTTTGGACAACAAAAGGGAAAGATAATATGATATGGCTATCGTATTTTCCAACCACATAGCAATGTGTAGCAATAGATTGCAATACATAAATTAAAAAAGCCTCTTGAAACACATGGGAGAGATTAAACAAGGCTTTCAAAAAATAGTTTAAGTTGCTTTTTGATGATAATTAAATAGTGGAGGAAGATTGTAATACAAAATAAGGTAAGCATGAAAATATAGAAGATTGTGATTGTATATTTAAAAAATTTCTTGTAAAGCTAGAAAAAGAGCCAACCAATGGTCTCTATAAATGATGGTTCATTGAAAGTTTACTTATGTCATTAAGAAAAAATATGTAGTATCACCCTCTTCCTATGTAGAGTCCTACAATCAAGATATAGACATAAAAAGTGAAGAAAAAATATTCTCCCATGATAAAATAAATATAGAGGAAGGTGTAAGTTCAGATGATAATAGTGATATTGAATTGGGAATGGTGCAAGTAGTTTAGAGGGACATGCTCCAAATAATAAAATAATTGAAGGAAAAGAAAGAAACCAATAATAAACTAATGAACTATGGTGTATTGAGTGCAAAAGTGAAGGTCACACCAAAGGTAATTGTCCTAGAAAAATGTTTGGTGAGATTTTCTAGGTTATGGGTCATTTAATAAAGCGTGCCCATATAACTTGAAGACTAGGAGTGCACAACTACTCTTTAGATAGGAAGATCAATCCATTCCATTGAAGAAACACAATACATCTCTAAATAATTATCAAAATCAAAGGGGAGGTTGAATTCAAATATAGTACAACCCTAAAGGATGTTTGATCATACAATCAACAATATAATGGGTGAGGACACTTTATGGGAGACTACCAACACAAGAAAGGAAAATTACAACGGTGTGGACCTGGAGACCATGAAGATATTGGATGTCTAAAAAAAAGGACTAGTATCAACATTATTGATGTAAGGCATAATAAAATATTGGTTGTTACTCACACCCAATAAAAAGGGATATGTACTTGAAGTTACATACATATTAAAAAGAAAATCTTTGTGAAGCAAGGGATGGAGTGGAGAATGTGATGCCTAAAAAATGATGCCACTAAAATACAAATGAAATTATGATATAAAAAAGCAAGCAACATGTGTATCCAATTGAATTAGACAAATATTTCTTTATTGCACAAGTGAATTGGTAATTTCATAGTTTAAGATATTGATTTAATCAATTTTACTACACAAATAAATCATTTTCATATGTAAAACTAGTAATGAATAAGAATTTGCAATCATGAAATATTTAAATTTACAACTCATAATACAAACAAAATTTTAATTCTAAGTCTAATCTAACTAGATATATAGAAAATTGTAAGAGATGAAGGTTGAGGGAGAGAGAATGAGCCTCTTTTTTTACTATGCCAAATCCAACATTGTTAAGAAGAAAAATTCCTTCAAAACTAATATTGCTTGACTAGTATACACATTGATGGTAATCTAAGTTGTAGGCCCCAAACCCCTAAGTTATGATAATGTCCCAAGCACCAAGGGTGTCAAACATGGGAAGACTACCTAACGTAGGAGCATCTAGGGTGTGAAATAAATATTGCATCAACCAAAAATAATAGTTTTGTTTCTTTCAGAATAAGGGCTAAGCTAGTTGGAGTTTGCTGAGCAGGAGAACAAAGTTATGTCTTGACGATTTGCAGAAGTTTGGGCCTCAGGCCTCAGGCTCACAACTTATGGAGTCTATTTGATACTCCGATGATGTCAAATAGAGCTTTTTGGTGAGACTTTGGGATATCAGTATGAGTTACTTTAAAGTCTCTTTGACATGCCGATAAAGTGGGACCAGGCTAAGTGATGATGATGAATAATGATGATGTCATGGCTAACAAGTGGTGATAAATGATTGAACATGATGACATGGAGATTCTTTATCAAAGGGATATATGGGTATTAGTGGAATGAAAATGAAATTCTTGACAACATTTTGATAAAGCTTCATTAAGGAGACTTGTATTGGAGTGAGTTGTTTCAGAGTCTCTTTGACGACCTGGGCAATGAGAACTTAATCAGTGAGACTTCTAAATTTTGGGGAGAATTGCTTTGGTGTCCCCTCAACATAGTGAAGACCCAATAGGGAGGTGACATTGGAGTATGATGACATGGATGGATAGATGGCGGATGGCAATTGAACGATAAGTCAATTTGCATCATTGTTATGAATTGTGAATGATGATGAGGATGGCGATCTGTGAGAAGGTGAATACCAATGTGACATGGAATTTTCTCAATTCGATAACTAGTAGTATCATTGATGGTTTGAAGAGAGGCACTTAAGGTGCAAAGATGGTGATCGATAGCATGCTAGAAATGATAGAGTAGAAAACAAGGAAATCATTCTTGATTGCTAGTTTGGTGATGGAGGTGGTACTAAGGCAAGATGAGTAAAATAATTAAATCAAGATTAGATTACAAGTGAACGCATGAAATGGAGAAGAAACCCTAGATGGAAATTTAATAAAAATAGGAAATATGATGAATCTAGATGGGATTGTAGGGAAAGAAGATGGATTGATGGTGAAGATAGAGAGGAGGATATAATCTGAGTAGAAATAGGGAAGAGAAGGTGGGCACAGGAAGTTTGGTAGTTGGGTTAGTGTTGGCAAGGCTAAAGGTTGATAGTAGGAAGACTGTAGAGGTTTGTTGTAAGGTAAGGAAGCCTAGAGCAAATCTATTTCATATTTGCAAAACTGTAGAAGATTGTAACCAAATCCCATGTGATGGCTATGCAAATGATGTAATTAGAAGGCCAATGTAATGAAGTTAATAATAAAATATTTTTGTTTCTTCTAGCATTGGTTGTGTTATTTTTTGTTATTGTTGTGCATTTTGGTCTATAAGGGGAGTACCCTTCATCACTATCACAAATTTATCTTCAAGTTGGGAAGCTAAGGACCAATGGTTGAGGTGGGTAAGAACTCCTTCACTTCTAGCTCTATGAGACCAAGGGGTATTTCCCTAAGGTGTTGGGTTGATAATTGAAAGACTAATAATTCCCTTACAAAAAATTATGCCCACTACATAGTGTATCCCAATCTTGTTATCACAATATACCTATGTGCTATTTTGGATATTTAAGGCTAAGTACCCTATTCATTAGATAATCTACCATATTTTTTTTATTGAATGAGTTTTATGATGACCCCTTAAATGTTATATAAATTCAAACATGATAGTAGAACATACTAAATTAAAGAAATATAAAACATATTTAAATTTATGAGTATATTGAGGATAATGAGGAGGAAAATTCAATAATAGACTCTAGGTTTCATTTATCTAGTTGGGCAATAGAGCCTTTTTTTTCATGCAAAACATCTAACAATTGAAGCCAATATGATGCATTAATCAACACACCACAAATACTAGGTTTTCCAAAATTCACAAGAAATCTAGGCTCTACACATACATTAAAAAAAAACTAGAAATAGTTGTAGAATACTAAATGATTCTACTTAGAAATCCATGAACATACCCATACACTTCCTTTATTTCTCTAAGAAGATATATTACAAGATATTTACAATAATTTTATAGTTAACTAGCTAGCTAGCTAACTAATCATAAACACATCAAGAAATAAACACCTTGCACATGGAGACACTCAATCAAGGTTGATTTTTCCATGAATCAATCAATCTACGATAGTTACAAATGTTGTTACAAATTTGGGATATATCCAAATCATGTAACAATGCACAATGGCTATACCCAAAACGAGAAACAATGAACCCTCTAGTTTTTCTATGTTAGTTATTCTCTTTGCTATGCTATTCTCTCTTTCTATAATTTTTTTAACCTTCCCTCTCTCTAATGGTGACCAAGTAAGATATACCCACAACAAGAAGTTCTATAGAATTTCAAAAGGTCTTGCCACATGGGAAACCCTAATCACTATTGAATGCACAGGACAATTGAGGGGGGGTGAACTAGTTTTACATTAAAAAATTAAAACCATCATTAATATTCAAATCCACATCAACTATAATAACCTTTAATCTATTACAATGATTTAGCATAAAAGAAAATAATAGAAACTGAAATGCATCAACATAGTGCACAATAGAGTTCACTAGATTTATGTGGAAAACCCAAGAAGGGGAAAACCACAGTGAGGATTAGCTCACAATATAAAGTAATTGCAACACCAAATAAAATAGGCTAGCTGGGTGATCCCACAATAGTGGTTTACACTTTTTGGCCTAACTGGACACTGATATTTTTTTTTAACACAATCTCCACATTCGGGCACCTATAGTGATTAAACCGTAAGGAATTTGAAGATGATGTAAACTAGAGTCTTGTCACATTTGTCTGTAGATTCTAAAAATATTTTTTTCAATTTTTTTGGAATCAGATTGCACTTCTTTTCCATCTCCCACAAAATTGGTTTTTTCAAAAAATAGCATTTTTAAAAAGTGACATCGTATAATGCATAACTTTTTTTCCATGAAGGATAAAATTCCAATTCTTTCAAATTTAGATTTCTAACTCTGATATCTAGTGCTTCCACTTGGTTAGATAGTTTTTTATTGAATATTTTTCTTTAATCAAGTTTCAAAGTCAATCAAATGACAATTCAGACCTAGCGCGATCGATAACGATAACTTTTATTGTATGTATGAAATTATTCTCTTTTTTTTTTGTTGGATCAAGGACTTCAATATCTGGTGCACTCATATTTTTAAATTTTTTTATAATCTTCTATTTTTCCACTTGTGCAGAACAAATATTTTTGTTTTCGATGAAAAACCTATATTTAATAAAACTTAAAAATAGATAGATAATAAAACCAAAACATACTAAAATTATATTCATTGGATAGCTTCTAAAGGCTACTCGATTCCAAGTTTGGTTTCTAAATATTCCCCCATTTTCATCCCCAATTGGAGCTTGAAAGCGTAAAATTTTAGATTTTTTGTGTGAACAAATTAAAAAATTAGGGAAAAAGGGGGTTCGCTAGAACCAGGGGGGTTCTAGCAAACCACCAGGGGTTCTAGTGAACTAGGGTTCATTCGAACCCTAGTTCATGCGAACCCCCACTAATATGCACATTTCCTTTATTTTTTGGGTGGGAAATGTGGGCCCAATAGTTAATGGGTTCGCTCGAACCCTAGTTCGGTCGAACCCCTTTATGGTTCAGTCGAACATGTAGGTTCATGCAAACCCCTATAACCAATTTTTTTGCCATGGGGTCATTTTTTCTCAAATTTCCTTCCTCTTCAAAAGTGTAAACCACTTATGTGGCTTCACCCAGCTACCAAAGGGCTCACTGCCCAAAAGGAAGGGCTCATTGCGAGATTATAGAAAAGAAGAAAGAAGAATGTTATATAATGATACATCCATCTTAATGCAACAAAAAAGTCCACCACAACATCACCAACACATTCACAACCTTTTTAAATATTGTAGACACCTTTTGAACACTACTTCTAGTAGTCTAACTCATTAAAGCTCACAATACACTTCACAAATTCATACTTCACACCTCTACAATTCGTATCACACACACTACACATCCTTCATGAAGACAACACTTATTTATACCTCCTTCAATGTTTAAAAAATTCTCCAAGGTCAGCTATGCACCTCAATCATGCAAATTCAAATTAGGTTGGCACCAAAACATTCCCAAGGTAGAAATAAATGAAGGTCTCAACCACAACACACCTTAACTTGGACCTAAATCCACTCATACACGCCATACCACACTTCTACAATCACTGAAGAAAATCCATAATTAGTGTAAACACCCAAGGTCAGTTGAACCTGTGTAAACACTATTAAACAATTGAGTACATGCTTCCTTTGATCCAAAGATGACTTGCAAACTGCACATAATACTTGAACACAATATAGAATATTCTATCCAAACATCCTAAAATCCAACAAATTCCTTCACAACAACTTTCACCTAAAGAAAAAACTCATCTTGTACACCCAGTTAACCTTCCACATATTATAACTCATGAAATCAACTTGCAGAGCACCAAACCACGAACAACTTCAACTAAAGACATATATGAACCTTATCAACAAAATTCTAGAACTAAAAGACTGTTGATAGTGTTTTCTGCACAACAACAACTTAGATAGAATGAGATATTCTATCTCTCTTGAAAAGTAAATCTCTATCAACAAGCCTCAAGAGATAACTCCAAGGTCTCTAAAGTTAGGTCTTGACAAATGTAGTAAAACAACTCAGAGATAATGTGAAATTGCTGGTAATCACAAGGGGCCTTACAAATGAACAATGTTGGAAATGTACTTTCATCAGATGTAACAATATGGTGTTGGAATTGTGTGCCTCAATCTCACAGGTTGAAACCTCTGAAAGAGAAAAGTCGGTGTGACATTCCTTCTGTCTGGCTAACTGGTAGTTTAGTAACCTTGTGGTTTGTACAGGTCGCCGAGACAACACTTTTGTCTTTCCAATTAGTGTTGTCCCTGTGACTTGTGGTGTTCATTGTAACCCTCTGTTGAGTGGGTTGGTCTGGCCGACAGGCAATTCTTATTAGATATCAGGGAGACTCTAGGTGACAAGTGGTGTTGGGGAGATTCATAGCGACTGGAGTCATCAGATTAACTCATATGCTTCGGTATGAAGTCTTACCGATATGGAAAGTCTCACCAAAAGTTTTACACTCGGAGTCATCGGGATAAATTGAAGGCTTCAGTATGAAGTCTTAGCGATGGATGTTTGTCTCAGTGATGGGGTAGTTTGTTGTTGGTATGACTCCTGGTGATTGTTTGGTGCTTGGTATGACTTGTGGCTTCGGTAAGAACTCTTAGCGATAGCAGTAAGTCTTGCCGATAGTGTTCACATCGATATGACTTGGGAACTTTGGTATAATGTCTCATCGAAGAGCGATAGTCTCACCGAATGGAAAGTTGATATCTATGTGACCTTTGAACATCGGTATGATGTCTCATCGAATAATGATGGTCTTTTTGAATAGAAATACATGTGATGGATATTGGTATGATGTGTTGGCGACAAGGGGAAGTTTGAGCGACAGCTTGTGAACTCGGTATAATGTCTTGCCAATAGTGAAGACTCTTGGCGATAATGACAATCTAGCTTTGTGGCATCAGGGAGACACGGTTAGTGTCTCATCGACATGCGAATACAAGTTGAATGCCTTTGACTGAGTGATGACTATCCTACATGGTTTGTCTATGACCAATCAGAGAAGTAGAATGGGAACCACTAGCAGTTGGACTATTGTGGCCATTACTGAGAGGAAGATCAACAGACCATGGGCGTCATGGATATACTCAGGAATTGCAAATGTTGTTTGGTTCGATGGTTGCATGAACAGTTGGATGAATAGTTCGATGTATGATTAGTATGAATTCAATTTTGAGAGTATTGTAACTTGAATGTTCTGTACAAGGTTGATCATTGAATCTGCTACTATAAATTGACATTAGAGAGAGTGAAGCCCGTACTCTGTATGTAATTACATTATTGTAATACAAAGGGGTTTTTTCTTGGTGTGGTGGGCTTTTCTCCTATAAGAGTTTTTCCACGTAAATCTAGTGTTCATCTGTGTATGATTATTTCTCTGTTTCTATTATTGCTTCCAAGTGTATCTTAATTGGACTGTAATTGAAAATTTAAAAGTATCTATGTATTCTTCCCTGAGGTTTTGACGTTAGGAGAGTTAGTTCCACACCTTAGCTTTCCTTACAAGTGGTATCAGAGCCTGGCCAGTTGTGTTATCCTTGTTGGTACGTTGGGTTTTTTATGTTAATTTCTATTTAGTGGGAGTCTTGTAGAAGTTTGGTAATTCAAATTATAGGTTAATATGGCAAGCACATCAAGAAAGATTGAAATTGAGAAATTCATTGGTAGCAATTTTGAGTTGTTGAAACTTAAAATGGAAGATTTGTTGGTTGATCGCGATCTTTGGATTGTTGTGTCTGGAACGAAGCCTACAGACATGAAGCAAGAGGATTGGGACCTTGCAGATAGAAAATCAAAGGGGCTGATAAGGCTCTGTTTAGTAGAATCTGTTCTTCTCAATGTTCATGAAGAAAAGACTACATCTTCCTTGTGGAAAAGACTAGCAGCTATTTATTAGGGAAAATCCTTGGTGAATAAATTGTACTTGAGGAAGAAGCTATACTCTTTGAGAATGCAGGAAGGAGGATTTGTTGTTGATCATTTGAACGTATTCAACATGTTGATTGCATAGTTAACATCTGTGGGCATGAAGATTGATGAAGATGATCGTTGTATGTTGTTATTATGTTCTTTTCCAGATTCTTGGGATCACTTGGTGATGGCTATTAGGAGTACGACATCCACTTTTAAGATGAAAGATATTGCTTCTTTGTTATCAGAAGAGATGAGAATGAATTCTTCTGAGATGGAGAAGGAGGCTCTTGTTGTTAGAGGCAGATCAAAAGATAAAGGCAAGAAGAAGGACAAGAAGTCCAAATCGAAATCAGAGGGGAGATCAAAGTCTCCTGGCAAGAAGTCCAAGGTGAAGTGTTGGAATTGTGGGCAACCTGGTCATGTTCAAAAGGATTGTAAAGAGGAGAATAAGAAGAAGAAGAAGTATACTTTCGACAATGATTCTTCTCAGAGTGATGCAGATGCCTTCATTGTAGCCTTGGCTATGCAGGCATCAGATGATGTCTGGCTGATTGATTCTGGAGCATCTTTCCACATGACATCTCATAGAGACTGGTTCACGAAGTATGAAAACTATGATGGTGGAAAGGTGTATTTGGCAAGTGATTCATCTTTGGAAATTTTTGGCTGTGGAAGAGTCATAATTCAATTACCTGATGGAAGAGTGAAGGGAATCAATGATGTAATGCATATACCAGGTCTGGCTTGAAATCTACTTTCTATTAGTAAGCTGAATGATATTGGAGTGAAAGTCACGTTCTCTGGAAATGGCTACAAGATGACTAGAGGCTCTATGGTGCTAGCAAGAGGTGATTTTGTTGGTACCTTGTATAAGCTTGATGCACATGCTGTGCAATGCAATAGTGTCTCTGCCAAGTCACATAAAGCTGCTCATGGAGGAAAAGAGGAAGAAATTCTTGATAGTGTAAACTCTATGGAAGTTAAACTTCCAACAGAAAAGACTATGATCTGGCATCATAGGCTAGGCCACATTGGAGAAAAAGGTTTAAAAACCTTGAAGAATAAAAACCTAGTTGAGGGGCTTGAAGATTGTAACCTCAAATTCGAGTTTTATGAACATTGTATATATGGTAAACAACACCGTGTTTCATTTTATTCTAGTCCTCACAAATCTTCTGGTTTGCTTGATTATATACATTCTGATGTTTTTGGTCTAGTGAATGTTCCTTCTTTGTCTAAGTCAAGGTACTATGTATCGTTCATTGATGATTATTCGAGAAGAACATTTGTTTATTTTTTGAAAAGTAAATCAGAAGTGTTTAGTGGATTTAATAAATTTAAGAACCTTGTAGAAAATCAAACTTGAAGAAAAATAAAATGTTTAAGGACTAATAATGGCAGTGAATTTTGTTCTAATGATTTCGAGAGGTACTGTAAAGATCATGGGATTAAAAGACATAAAACTACACCTTATACTCCGCAACAAAATGGAGTTGCAAAAAGGTTTAACAAGACAGTGATGGAAAGAGCATGAAGTATGCTAAGCAGTGTTGGCTTGGAGGAGAAGTTCTGGGCTGAGGCAGTTGCTACAACATGTTACTTGATAAACCATTCTCTGAATTCTACTCTTGTTGAGAAAACACCTTTGGAAGCATGGTCTGGTAAGAAGCCCTCTTTAAGACATATTCAATTTTTTGGCTATGAGGCATATGCACATGTGTCATATGAGAAAAGATCTAAATTGGAGAACAAGGATATCAAATGTATTTTTATTGGTTATAGTGCTGGCATAAAATGATACAAGCTTTGGAATCCTAATATAGAGAGGGTTTTGTACAACAAAAGTGTTATCTTTCGTGAGTTGAAGCCTTCTACCTTGGATCTGTAGTTAGAGACAAAATCAGAAAACAAAAGGGATGTAGCTGAAATTCCTCCAACACTAGATAAAGAGGAATTGAGAATTCAAAATGTACCTGAAACTAAGGAGAGCTCAAGTAGTTCTGAGAGTTCTGATGAAGAAGAACAACCTCAACCTCAGCAAGTGAGGAGGTCAACTTGTGAAAGAAAGCAACCTGATAGGTATGGGTTCTCTTTGATAGATTCTACTTGTGCCTATGCTTTAATTTCTAGCACTGATGAGCCTAAGACTGTGAAAGAGGCATTTAGAATGTCTGATTCAAACTCTTGGTTGGAAGCCATGAATGAAGAAATGGCATCATTAGAAAAGAATGATACTTGGAGTTTGGTGCCCTTGCCTAAAGGCAAAAAAGTTGTGGCCTGCAAATGGGTATTTAAAAAGAAAATAGGTATGGATGGCAGTGTGGAAAAATATAAGGCGAGGTTGGTTGCGAAGGGTTATTCCCAGGTAGAGGGAATTGATTATGGAGAATTTTTTTCTCCTATAGCTAAGCTGACATCTATCAAATTTCTTTTGCCACTTATAGTAGTGTATGACTTAGAGATTAAACAAATGGATGTGTAGACAACATTTCTTCATAGTGATCTTGAAGAAGAGATTTATATGTCCCAGCCTAAGCACTTTGTGGGAAAAGGTAAAGAAAAACTGGTTTGCAAGTTGAATAAATCTTTGTATGGATTAAAGCAATCTCCTAGAATGTGGTACCATAAGTTTGACACTTTTGTTTTGTCATTGGGATTTGTAAGATCAAAATCTAATCATTGTGTGTATTACAAAGCTGAAAGTGATCAAGTTCTTATTATTGCTCTCTATGTTGATGATATGTTGTTCATAGGCAATAGTAAGTTAATGATTTCTGATCTTAAGTCTCAGTTGTCTGCAAAGTTCAAAATGAAAGATCTTGGTGCAGCAAGGTATATTCTGGGAATAGAAATAACCAAGGATAGGAAGAGTATAAAACTTTGGTTCAATTAGAGTATGTTAGGACCGTTCTAGAGAGATTTTGTATGAATGATTGCAAGCAACTAGTTCTAGTTTTGTAGGGAACGAAGCTATCTGTTGAAAACTGTCCAAAATCTCCTACTAAGATGGAGGACATGACCAATGTACCTTATGCTAGTGTGGTTGACAGTCTTATGTATACAATGGTCCGTACAAGGCCAGACATTCCCCAAGCAGTGGGAGTACTTAGTCAGTTTATGGCTAATCCTGGAAGGACACATTGGGATGCTGTGAAAAGAGTATTTAGATATTTGAAGGGCACTTCAAAATATGCTTTGTGTTACCATGGGAACTTGGTTGAATCACAAAGGACTCTCACTATTCGAGGCTATGTGGATTTTGATTGGGCAGGGGACATTGACAGCAGAAGATCCACCAGTGGATATATTTTCATGTTGAATGGTGGTGCAGTGAGTTGGATGAGTAAGCGGCAGGCTGTAGTCGCTTTGTCCATTACAGAGGTAGAATACATGGCAGATACACATGCTTGTAAAGAAGCAATTTGGTTAAAATGTTTGTGTTCTAACATTGGTTTTGATGCAAGGAAAATAACAATTTACTGTGACAGTTAGAGTGCTATTTGTTTGGCAAAGAATCCTACTTTCCATGCCAGGACGAAACATATAGATATTACAATATCATTTTGTACGGGATATGGTGGAGGATGGAAAGGTCTCATTAGAAAAAGTGGATACTCTCGAGAATGTTGCAGATGCATTAATGAAGCCAGTGAGCAAAGACAAGTTCAGGTGGTGTGCCAATTCAATGGGCCTCAGAGCCCATGAATTTCAATAGATTTGTTGTGCTCTGGAGGTGCCTATGTGATCTTCGTCAAGTGGGGGTTTGTTGGAATTGTGTGCCTCAATCTCATAGGCTAAAACCTCTGAAAGAGAAAATTTGGTGTGACATTCGTTCTATCTGGCCGACTGGCAGTTTAGTAACCTTTTGGTTTCTACAGGTCACCAAGACAATGCATATGTCTTTCCAACTGGTGTTGTCGTTGTGACTTGTGGCGTTCATTGGAACCCTCTACCGAGTGGGTTGGTATGGCCGACAGGCCATTCTTATTGGATATCAGGGAGATTCATAGCAACTGGAGCCATCGGAGTAACTCATATGCTTCGGTCTGAAGTCTTACCGATATGGAAACTCTCGCCAAAAGTTTTACACTCAAAGTCATCGGGAAAACTTGAAGGCTTCGGTATGAAGTCTTAGCGATGGATGTTTGTCTTAGTGATGGGGTAGTCTATTGCCGGTATGACTCCTGGTGATTGTTTGGTGCTTAGTACGACTTGTGGCTTTGGTAAGAACTCTCAGTGATAGAGGTAAGTCTTACCGATAGTGTTCACATCGATATGACTTGGGAACTTCAGTATGATGTCTCACCGAATGGAAAGCTGATATCTATGTGACCTTTGAACATCAATATGATGTCTCATCAAATAACGATGGTCTTGCCGAATAGCGATACATGTGATGGATATCGGTATGATTTCTTGGCAACAAGGGGAAGTCTAAGCGACAACTTGTGAACTCGGTATAACGTCTTGCTGATAGTGAAGACTTTTTGCGATAATGACGATCCGACTTTGTGGCATCGGGGAGACATGGTTAGTGTCTCACCAACATGTGAATACAGGTTGAATGCCTTTGACTGAGTGATGACTATCCTACGTGGTTTGTCTACGACCAATTAGAGGAGCAAAATGGGAATCGCTAGCAGTTGGACTGTTGCGTCCGTTACTAAGAGGAAGATTGATAGACCATGGGTGTCATGGATATACTCAGGAATTGAAAATGTTGTCTGGTTCGATGGTTGCATGAACAGTGGGATTAATAGTTTGATGTATGATCAATATGAATTCAATTATGAGAGTATTGTAACTTGAATGTTTTGTACAAGGTTGATCATTGAATTTGCTACTGTAAATTGACATCAAAGAGAGTGAAGCCTATACTCTGTATGTAATTTCATTATCGTAATATAAAGGGGTTTTTTCTTGGTGTGGTGGGTTTTTCTCTTGTAAGGGTTTTCCCACGTAAATCTGGTGTTCATCGGTGTATGATTATTTCTCTATTTCTATTATTGCTTTCAAGTGTATCTTAATTGGACTATAATTGAAAATTTAAAAGTATCTCTGCATTCTTCCTTGAGGTTTCGATGTTAGGAGAGTTAGTTCTGCACCTTGGCTTTCCTTACATACGGTGATGCTTTCAATCCTAAAACTAACCCATTAACTGGCGCAATGTAAACAAGCATCCACATTTGAACTTAGCACAAAATAAGGCCCAGAAAAATTTTACACAACAACTTGCAATCAATAAATTGCTAAAATATGGACTGGAGATCGATCAACATCATTAACATTTCACCATTATCATGAAAGAATTGAAAACTAACAACTAACATATGAGAATCAAGAACAAGAAACCATAAATTGTCAAAGTATAACACAAAGCTTGCCAAATCAACAATCCAATTGCATTAAAACTTCTCCAAAATTTACGTAACAGTCATCTTTCTCTCTCCTCTCCTAAAACTAATGACTTATAGAATCTAACTCCTAACTTAGCCAATTTTGGCTTTCTACAGCTTCTAATCAGCTGTTCTAACACTTACAAATGAGAAGGCACTAGCCTTTTATAAAAAAATTATATTTTGAACCAATGGCTAGGATTTAATTCATCCAATGGTTGCAATTGCACTTCTAGAAGCACCAAGCTGTTACATTTAATTTGGGAGCTCATGGTACATCATCTTCCAATCAATTGCATTTATGGCCCAATGACATCAATTTTGGGAAAATCCTCATTGGAGAATAAATACAGATTCACGTGTCTTCTTTGTTAAAGGAACCTCTCCAATTGGTATACAACTGGTGACACAGATTCATAGGTAGGTGCATATTTAATATTCATTTGTAATCTTTTCCATATTTTCTTCCTAGCATGAATCCATATGCAAGTCTCCTCTTAATTTATTTAATCCTAAAAAATAAATACAATCATTAGTAGCTCACATGTTTAAAAAATCTCATCCATAAAATATCCAAATTAAACTCGAATAAAATTTTGGCCTTTTAAGAAAACTTTCCATTTTTGGAAATTTTCCATTTCAAGAAAAATTCCATTTTGGGAAAACAAATATTTTTGGAAAAAAATTCCATTTTTAGAAAATTTTGGGATTTTTGAGGGGGCTCAATTTTTTTCAAAAAATGGAAATTCTGGAAAATCCGAGGTAGCTTAGACTTTCTGATGCTTAATCCTCACATAAAATCTAAGGTAGCTTGGATTTCGCAAAATTTCAAAAATTGCCATTTTTTGAAAAAAACATTACATTTCAGGAAAATTTTCCATTTTAGGAAAAAAATTCCATTTTTTGGAAAATTTTAGGATTTTGAGGGGGTCTTGGATTTCCAAAAATGGAAATTTCAGAAAATCCGAGGTAGCTTAGATTACCTGAAATCCAAGCCAGGTCAAAATCCCTTAAACTTCATAACTTCTTTTCTAGCAGGTATTTTTGAAAAGTTCAAAAAGTAACCCAACAGGTAATTTTTCATCCTCTATCCATAGGTGTAAAAAAGATTTTCATATAACATTGAGAATTCACCTCAAAATTGGTTTTCGGGGAATCCAAGGTAGCTCAAATTTTTTCAGACCTCTCCCTGACTTAGTCAATTTTAGCCCTTGTCTGAGACTCTGAGTTGAGGCAAACTTCTAAGAGCCAGACTATGATCATGATGTTGCAAAAGACACCTCAAGTGTGGATAAGACACTAAATTTTAGGGTGAAGCAAAGCTAAAATTGCAAGAAACCAAACCCTTATAGAGAAGAGATCAAATGAAGCAAGCAAAACGAGGGTCCCCACCTCTGGTGGGGCGTGTGTGCGAAAAGTACACAACAAATGGCAACTCTTGCTAGGAAAATGTTCCAGAGCATTTTTATGACGAACAAGAATCATGAGCCCAAAATATTTGGCTTCGATCTCCCTATCAGAAAACAAATCAAAATGCAAGATTAAAGAATCAAGACCAAAGGTAAACCAAACCTTCCACAACCTGAAAATCCTAGTGTGTGCAAGTGAGTTCATTTCCCTCCCTCAGTTGTTGCAAGAACCAAACCCAGTCAATTTAGGCTATGTAAAGGATTCTAACTTCAAAAGCAACCTAGATAGAGCCTCGTTGCCAGTCAGGCATCCATAGCCCCGACGAGGTTATCGTTGTGACTCTCCTGAACATAGTTCTACTACCAGCCAAGCATCCATAGCCCTAGTAGAGATATTTGGATACTCCTCATATAGTTGAATTTTTTCTTTTTATTTTCAATATTTTCTTTTTCTTTCTAATATTTTTTTCTTTCTTTACCTCTTTTACTTCAACTCGTAAGCATTAAAGTTCACACTCAAGGCTAAGAATCACAGTGGCACTAAAGCAAAAATTTAGGTTTTTTCACCTAACAAGACTTCACAAGGACCCTACTGCAGCCTCAGGATTCTTAAGATGTATAAAAAATATAAGATTTCAGAATACTTCAAGTTCAAATCAAACCAATGACCCATCCTCTTTAAATCAAACATTCAGAATGCTTGACACTAACAAAAGATCTTGACCATCCATTCAAGACACATGATTAAAGCCCATCAATGAAATACTCAGAACAATCCTAGCTAGTAAAATGGTTGTTGTGCATATGAAAATATCCCCCCCAAAAAATAGAGGGACCCCCAAGCTGGAGAAGCAATGCAAGACAGACCGAAGCAAACCTAAACTAACCAAAATAGAAGCAAACCAAAAGCCATCTAAACTAATCCTAAAGTAATCTATCCTAAAGAAAACAAAAACAAACTAAAGCAAAAGAAAAGAAGAGCAAGTTGCATTTATTCAAGTCAACATTATGTACAAAGAGACTCAAAGTGGCTCATGATCAAACTAGGTGAACTGAGTCCTACCCCCATATGGTTAATCAATGCACGAACAAGCAATAATGTAATGGTAACAATCCTCAAGAATGCAAATTTATCTTTATACTCAGCAAAATAAATCCCCACATTGTAGCATTCAAACTCAACCTCATAATCAAGAATAATCAATAACTGAGGTAACTCATTAAGACCATGATTAACCCTTATGCAAGTTGTCTTCCCAAAACTCCCATAATCAAATTGATAAGCTTCAGAATTCACAGCAAGGAAAGAAACAACCTGGTGTGTTGCTTGTTAAGACTGAACATTGTGTTTATCATCCTTCAATTATGAAGAGTCGATATCTATGTTGTCAGGAGGTCTCCACTGATGATTCAACATTTCTCTCATGTTCGAGATATGCAAAACAGAATTAGAGTTATCAATAAGCAATCCAAGGTGAAATTCAGATTGAACAAACTCAGAATTAACATCATGAAACTTCTCACTTGTTTGTGTCTCTTCATGAGGTATCAATGATGAGAATGTAGAAGCTTCATCATGCACGATGAATTCCTCAACAAGATGTTCACTAAGAAGCATCACAGACTGGCCTTTAAACATATTTTCACTTACAATAGTGTGATCAATCCCATCAATTATGACTGTAATATTACTATTTCTAGCATCATTCATGTTTTCTTGCACATCAGTATGAATGACATTAGCTACCTCACCCTTAATACATTAAATATGTGAATTTTCATTGTGTAGTTCATCAATAGACTAAGGAAAAATAGAATTTGATAAATGAAAAGACTCCTTGAATTCATCTTTTGTTGGCACTCGTTTAGATTCTTGATCATAACTATCAAGAACATCAACTTCTTTATCAACAACATCAGCTCCTTTAGTTTGTTTTGTGAGACATTCATCGGAAACTTGTTGAAGTTCTTCTATCAGAGACTTGTTTGATGTATCCTTTTGTGTATCTCTCGTATGTTGTGGCAGTTGTTCTTGTTCTTCCACCTTCTTTATGGCTACCTAGCACTGGAAACATATGAATTCTAAATGCTCTTCCTCATGTATCCTACTCCAAGCTATTAACAACAACTCCTCTAGGCAGACACTGTACTTTAGGATTGACCAATCTTTTATAATTTTGGCAACAAACTCTTCATATCTAGTTTGTATTGGATCTTCATTCTGGATGGGAGGAGCTTGTATAGTAACTCCTTTCTCTTGCAACTCATCCTCCACTGTATTTTTAGAAATCTAACTAACCTTTGTAGGAACATCCTCCTTGATCTCAACTACCTCTGTCATCTTGGAGATTTCATATTATTCCTTACACTCAATCCAGTCCAAAGCCACCTCAACATTAGCTGCAATGTCATCTCTGGATTTAGAATTTGTTGGTTTCTTTGTAGTGCATTCCTTGTCTGACTTTTCTTTCCACTCCAAATGTCTCCCAACTTTAATGATGATGTCCACACATGAACGACAAGTGAACTCTAAATGAGATGCATTATGAACCCTACACCATTTAGATGAGATGAAATCTCGCAAACCCTTACCACCACTAAGTTGATCTTTAACTATCTATGTAAATGCCTCAATTGTAGCATTAACAAACTCTAAATTTGTAGAGGCTAGTGGTTCAGGAAAGTTTTGCATGAATAGATTCCTTTGCAAAACCATTTCAATTTTGTCCAGAAAGGTCGAGCATTCGAACTCATTGTGTCTACAAGTATTGTGAATTCTACACTTGTCTAATAATGCATAATGATGCAAACCCTTATTGTTCTAGAGATCCAATCTCTTGTTCAGAGACTCACAAAGTTATGGAAAATCAGTCTGAAGACTGTTCCCATCATGAAAAACATAAGATTGTTTTTCCATCTTGACTCAGAATTTGTACTTTCAAATTTTGAGATCTATCATATCCCAAATTTTCAACATGATGACTCATTCAACTTCCAACAATGTCACCTTATTTCAGCCCTCCCTCTAGCACCAATATGTTGATGGTGTTTTCTGCACAACAACAACTCAAATAGAATGTGATACTCTATCTCTCTTGAAAGGTAAATCCCTATCAGCAAGCCTTAAGAGATAACCCCAAGGTCTCTAATGTCAAGTCTTGAAAAATGCAGTGAAACAACTCATAGATAATGTGAAATTTTTGGTAATCACAAGGGGCTTTACAAATGAAAAATGTTGGAAGTGTACTTTCATCAAATGTAACAATATGGTGATGCTTTCAATCCTAAAACTAACCCAGATTCAAAGAAATAGCAAAAGAGAAAGGGTTGAGAGAGATTCTAAACTAACTCCTAAGATCAATCACAACAATGATGAATGTTGCAAATGGAAAAATCCCCATAAAACCAATCTCTGCTTGATCAAGGACAAGCCCACAACTCTGCATAAATGGTGCAATCTTCTAAGGAAACTAGAGATTTTCAAACTATGAATATTCATTCACATACCCACTAACTGGCACAATGTAAACAAGCATCCACAGTTGAACTTCTAAGCACAAAATAAGGCCCAGACTAACTTTACACAACAGCTTGCAATCAAAAAATTGCTAAAAGTATGGATTGAAGATCGATCAATATCATTAACATTTCACCATTATCATGAAAGAACTGAAAAACTAATATCTAACATCTGAGAATCAAGAACAAGAAACCATAAATTGTCAAAGTATAACACAAAGCTTTCCAAATCAACAATCCAATTGCATTAACTTCTCTAGAATTTACATAATAGTCCTCTTTCTCTCTTCTCTCCTATAGCTAATGACTTGCAGAATCTAACTTCTAACTTAGCCAATTTTGGCTTTCTACAGCTTCTAATCAGCTATTCTAACACTTACAAATGAGAAGGCACTAGCCTTTTATAGAAAATTATAAACCAATGGACAAGATTTAATTCATCCAATGGCTGCAATTGCACTTCTAGAAGCTTCAAGTTGTTACATTTAATTTGAGAGCTCATGGTACATCATCATCCAATCAATTGCATTTAGTTACATTATAGCCCAATGGCATCAATTTTGAGAAAATTCTCATTGGAGAATAAATACAGCTTCACATGTCTTCTTTGTTAAAGGAACCTCTCCAATTGGTATACAACTAGTGGCACAAATTCATAGGCAGGTGCATATTTAATATTCATTTGTAATCTTTTCCATATTTTCTTCCTGGCACGAATCCATATGTAAGTCCCCTCTTAATTTATTTAATCCTAAAAAATAAATACAATCATTAGTAGCTCACATGTTAAAAAAAATCCCATCCATAAAATATCCAAATTAAACTCGAATAAAATTTTGGCCTTTTAAGAAAACTTTTCATTTTTGGAAATTTTCCATTTTGGGAAAAAATTTCATTTTGGAAAAAAATCCATTTTGGAAAATTTTGAGATTTTGAGGGGGCTAAGATTTTTAAATAGAAATTCAAAAATTAGTAATTTAATTTCAAAAATTGCCATTTTTGGATATTTTTCATTTTTAAAAACATTACATTTTGGGAAAAATTTCCATTTTTGGAAAATTTTGGGATTTTGAGGGGGTCTTGGATTTTCCAAAAATGGAAATTTCGGAAAATCCGAGGTAGCTCGGATTACCTAAAATCCAAGCCAGGTCAAAATCCCCTAAACTTCATAACTTTTTTTCTAGAAGGAATTTTTGAAAAGTTCAAAAAGCAACCCAGCCTAATTTTTCATCCTCTATCAACGAGTGGAAAAAATATTTTCATATAACATTTAGAATTCACCTCAAAATTGGTTTTTAGGAAATCTAAGGTAGCTCAAATTTTTTGGACCTCTCCCCGACTTAGTCAATTTTAGCCCTTGGGTGAGACTTTGAGTTGAGCCAAACTTCTAAGAGCCAGACTATGATCATGTTGTTGCAAAAGATACCTCAAGTGTGGATAAGACACTGAATTTTATGGTGAAGCAAAGTCAAAATTGTAGGAAACCAAACCCTAAAGGAGAAGAGATCAAACAAAGCAAGCAAAAAGAGGGTCCCCACCTCTGGTGGGGCGTGTATGCAAAAAGTGCACAACAAAGACTAGAAACCAAACTGTGGAGAAATATGAAGCAAAACCATTTCTCCCAAACACCACTACTATACACAGTTCACACACTGCTGAACACAACTTTCTTTTTACAACAATTCAGACCAATAAACTCTAGATATAACACCTATGAACACCTCTAATCAACATATATGAAGCACAAAAGCAGATCTTCAACACAAAAGAAATGCAAAGTAAAATTAGAAAACCACTCTATATTCCAGAACACCACCCAACCACACTATTTCCTCTTTTATCTTGGAAACCAAGCACCACAAACACAATCTCATCATTTGAAACACCTCCTCATCACAACTAGACCAACATAGTGACTCAACCATACACATGCTTCTCAAAGAAACACTAGAGGTTGACACCAGTAACACTTACTAATGACAACACGATGAAACTAGTCAAAGCATCATCACAACTTCTCAACCATCAGTGGAATTTCATCAGTCACCAACAGTATGAACCAATTGGCATTAATGACAACACATAAGCCTATTGACATCAATGACAACGCCAACTACTCATACTTTCAACAACCACAATGTCCACCAACACAATGACTAATTGTCGACTGCAAATTAAGTATGATTGATAAGAAAAGTGGGAGAACATTCCCCTAATCTATGGCATACATTTTCATTGAAGATTCATTGGTTTGAGTGAAAGAAACAAGAGAAATTTCCCACAAAATATGTCAAAATTACATATGAGATGTAAGTTTATTTAGATAATGAATGAGATGTAGGTGTTTCCTTTCTTTATTGAAATCTCACCAAAAAAAATTAAATTTCTTATATGGCACCATAGATCAAGACAAGTAGTTGTAGCAATGGTTGTATCATTAATTGTGATAGTTGAAAGCCAATCCTTTCAGTTTTACCTTTTACAAAAAGGGTGATCCCACAATACTGGTTTACAATTTTTTGCCAAACTGGACATTGAACTGAATTTTTTTAACTAAATCTTCACTTTCAGGCACCTATAGTGGCTAAACCACGAGGAATTTGAAGATGATGCAAACTAGTGATTTTTGAATTTTTTTTGTAGATCTTCTAAATATAGTTTTTTCAAAATTTATGAAATCAAATTGCACTTCTTTTTCCATCTCCTTTGAAAACTAGTTTTTAATAGCAAACACTAATTTTAAAGAGTGACGTTAGTGGCTAACGCATAACTTTTTTCCTATGAAGGATAAAATTCTATTTTTTTCAAATTTAGATTCACAAATACAATATCTACTGCATGGAATTGGTTTCATAGCATTTCATTGAATATTTTTTTCTTAAGTAAGTTTCAAAGTCAAACTAGTTACAAATTAGACATGATTTACTGGCTAGAACATAACTTTTTTGGTATGTATCAAAATTCAATTTTCCCTTTTTTATTAGATCAGGGACATCAATATCTAGTGCACTGATATTTTTCAATTTTTTTTTTATAATCTACTATTTTTTCACATGTGCAAAACAAAGCTTGATTTTTAGTGAAAAACCTACTTTCACAAGAAATAAAAAGAATATATAATAATCAAATTAAATTTATTTAAAATTATACTTTTTGGGAAGCTTATAATAAGGACTAAATACTTACAAAAAATAAATTTTAAATGAATTCATTTGATCCTCTAAAAGGTGAATTAAAAGTTGTTTTTATCAGCATTTTGATAGGTGTAAAGGAGATTTTGTTATAGGTATGGTTTAAAATCAGCGAGGTTCTATCCAAGGGGGTTTGATCTAAAAGGTGGCTTGATCAAACTCTCTTCAATTGCAATCCTCTAAATGGATCTTTTGAAGGCCTAAATCATTATATTTTCTAAAAATATGTGATTTCAACAAAAATCAGGATCTCCTAGAAAGTGTAAACCACTATTGTGGGATCACCCAAAATCTAACCCCCTATTGTGGATTTCATAAGTGCATTGAGAAAGATAAAACATCCACAATCATTTGTCCTAGGAACAATCCACTTAGGCTTCCCCATATAGTCACATTCTTTCTCCTTTTGGTCTTTGTGGGACTTAATCCTACTACTAGACATATTGGAAATTTGGCCTCCATCAAATCCTTTATAAAAGTTTGGCCTTCAACAAGTCAATGTGGGGAAATGCAGCTTAACTTCCAACTTAAAAGTACACATAAGACTAATTTGGTTCAAATGGAAAGTTTTTGACAATGATGTCAACAAGGGTGACATTAGTATGACATTGGCATGAAGTTATTAGTGGACTATGGGGCTTCAAATGAGGTGATTTGATGATGATGTAAGCAAGGTGAGATGATGTTAGCATGACATCATCAAGGTACAAATGTAGGAAAATGGGTTGGAAGAGGTTTTTGGGAAAAAGCATCCAAAATGGATGAAAAACTTTGAAAATAGAAGTTTAGATGGATGGGAAGAGTCCACAAAAGCAAGATGATGTCACCAAGGGTGATAGGCTAGAATTTGGACTCCATCTACTCACAAAGATTTAACTTAGTAAAATTTGAATTTAACTATTATTGCAAGGAAATCATTAGTAAGTGGCAATGAAAAAGGTCCATTGGCAATTGAAGTGGATGGTTCACATGAAAATTCCCACAAAGCCAGGCATGCACCTTTTTCTTGCAAAATGAAAAAAGCCAAGTGAGTTGAATAAATATAAAAATTTGAGGTTCACTTGGGCATTGGGATCCCACAAGACTCATACTTAAACATTTTTCTATTTTTTAACCCCTTGTGGGGATTTCCAATTGAACTGCACATTTGTGGGAGAATCCAATTGAATGAACATTGTGGGAAGAATCAAGTAAAATAAATGAATGAAGAAAAAACACAAAACCATAACTTGCATCCCTTATCAAACTTTACAAAATTTCAAAAGGAAACTAGACCTTATTTTTCATGTTCTACCCACCCATGCTTAGAAACTTAGCAAAAGATAAGCCAGATCAAATATATGAAATCAATTATCATTAATAGTCAATTAAGGGCATGGAGGTAGACCAACAAAATAAAAAAACCAAAAAAAGACCTAGAAATTTAAGGGTTCCAACACACACAACTAGGAATGCAAGATTTATGTGTTTAAGGATAATTAAACTATGAAGAATAATGATCAAGATCATCATATACATGTGAAAATCATGTACACAAGTCCTCACAATCTTCAATTAAAAATATATTTCATAAAGCTCACTTGATAAGATTCATCAAACTAATTTGAATTATAGAAACATATAATCACATTGGTCAAGTGTTTCAATCTGAATTAGAGAAAATAAAATAACCAGGTGGAGGAGACCATTACTTAGGACAGCCTTTTTATCCCTACTAATAGAACCTGCAAACAAATGAAAGTTGCCAAAGGTAAATCTATTTCTCAACCTGAAGATTCTCTAGTCAAATATGATGAGAAAAGAGGCAAACACAAGGAGGTTTTGTTTGAGAAAAAGATGGATTTCCTTAACCATGAATGTCAAGACATTGGTGGCCTAAAACTTCTTGTTGATCTATAGCTTTCGTCTACTAGTCTTTAGCTATTTCTAGTGTCTACTTCTCATTCCCTCTAGTCTTTCTTTTGTTCTTTAATTATGTTTTAGCCTCACTCCTAGTGAGGCTTCTCACGTTTGCCTCTATGGTTTTTTGCAATGGGTCTGAGCCCTTTTATTGTGCTTTTCTTAATCAAAACATCATTGCTCAATGTTTGGAAAACTTAGAAATGAAACGAAAATAGCTAAAAGTCTTAAACATGTATTAAGAAAATGTTTTTCCAACCCCTATTCAAAATTTCATCTAGTAATGAATATGTATGAATATTCTTATGAATTTAGTCAATTATGATGTGTATTGAGGTTTCCCAACCATTAGTTGAAATTTCATTACAATAACAAAACTTGCAGGTTTCATATAATCCTTGTCACATGGTCTTTCAACTTCCTCACATATTGAGCAAGCTTTCTTAATAGTAAATTCTATGTATATCTTCATGCTGAAATAAATGATAAGACTTATTGAACTCTTCACATGCCATTGTAGAATTACTTAACCATCTCTTAATGCAAATTCATCTTATAGAATTTAGGGCTTTATCGAGATAGGGAATTCAACAAAAATAGGGGCAATAATATTTTTACGAAACAAGAAAAATGCCTTCAAGTAGGTTTTTCACTTGGTGTTGTAGGGTCATGCCTTCGAATAGTGATTTATAAATAATGTAAATATATTGTTTTGGTAGTATTATTTTTTCTTATCTCAATCTTCAAAATCTTCTTCATAAACAATTCCTATGAATCCTCATAAATAAAGGATTGTGCTTTTTTTAAATGCATTAACTGTGATTTAACCTTATAATCCAAAAAAAGAAATATTCACTTGTCTCAAATTTATTTCTAATTTAATGAGGGATTGAATTAGACATAATGATATTAGACAAACACTAGAAAATAATGTAATAAAGTCAATGAGAAAGAAAAATTAATTACTACCACAATTAAACAAAATTGCTCATGTCTTTACTTGTCTTATCCTTATTCAACTAAATGACTAAGCCTAACTCATTTGACTCTTTTCGTCTCAATAATAATGAAATCCATGTATTTATCTTAAAATCCATTCACGATTTGAAGTATATCTCTAGGATTATTTTAGCCAAAAGTTGGCCATTTCCCATACGAAGTAGGGGATACAAACATGGCACAAAATGGACTTCAATTCAATTCAAGGGCCTAAATTCATAATTTTGTGTGTATTCAAGCCAAATCAGTGATTGTAGGTCATGCATGTGTTTTTCATTTGTGTCCAATGAATCTAGTTGAATGCACAAGACACTCATAGATGGGCTCACATACTTCTTTATTAAGAAATAAGTTTTCGAATTTAAATTGAAAGGTAACACCAAATTAGAAAGTAAATGTCGAGCAAATTAACATTGATTTAGTGGTAGACATTGAGGGGCAAAAAATGCAAGGGTGAGAACATGGTGCTCAAACCCAAAGTGACTATTTTTAGATTGGTTATTGGGATAATTTTATGCGCTACCTATCATAGCATGACATGTGGACACATGTGGATCTAAGAAATATGACAAATACACACCAAGGAATTCTTAAATGTTCTTTGCTTTCTTGATGTGTATTCTTACCATTGGTTGATGCATTTCCATACTATCCACATTTCTATAAGCAAGAAATCATTGCAAACTAACTATAGTAATTAACTACTATGACCAACTAGTTCTTGGTTGTCACAGAACATAAATAATAGCCTAAGGCTGTGGAAATATACACTAATGTGGCAATTTAGTTTTACATGTTAGCCTCATTTTTTTATTTTTCTATTTGTCAATTTTTCTTTTTTTTTTTGGTTTCAAATGTTAATGTGGAGTTTTTTCTAGTATAAAACATTTTTATTATTCTTATGTGTAAGTCATTCACTAGTCTAAAGAGAATTTTCTCATCATCCTTGTTCCAATCTTCAAATGTAGTGGAGAGTAGTGGAAACATTCATGAAAACAACTAAATTTAAAAATCAGTTGCTGCAAATTCCTTTAGGGAGATATTCTTAGGAGCATTTTAGCCAATGTGACTAGTTTCCAAGTCTTGAAACTTTATAGTTTGATATATTTTAATGCTTCAATTTTCTACATATTGGATAATGGAAACAATTAAATCTGCGTTTTAGGAGGAGATGAAAATATTTCACTTGATGGGTTTCTTTGTATTGATATTTTGAACAATCTGACAAATTTTTGAGTAAATGTGTAGCCAATAAAAAGTTACTTCATTTTCTTCTTCATTGTGTTTGCAAACTTGACCGACTAATAAAAAACTGTGAAACTAAACATTTGTGAATTTAACAGTTGTGAAATGAGTTTTAAAGTTTTGAATAAATTAGAAAAAGTAATTATTCTAAATTATAGATGAAATTTATGATTTGAGGTTATGCTTTAAAAGTTCTAAGTTGCCAAATCCTCTCAAAATGCGATATCAATAGAAAACTAGAACTTTTGTTGAAATAGCAATGAAGAAAACATCTATCGGCATATTCAAGCAACTAAATAACTACTTCCCAAAGGCCGATGGTGAGGAAGAAACTTAGTTTAATCAACTTCATAATCTCTTTCTAAGGGCTGACAGAGAAATGAATATTTGCAAAATCAAGATTTATTGGTAGTTTTTCACAAGTTGGAAACTCTATTTCAAATGACAATTGAAAGAAAAAGTAAAGGTTATTGGGGTTGTGCAGATAGTTAATAAATTGTGTTTAAGCACCAACGACTAATACATCGACACTTTCACTCAGTTTAATAACTCTGAGTTATGGTTACCAATTTAAGTTGAGGGAGCGCTATTGAAAGCCAATGAAAAAGTTAGTGTTGGTTTTTCGGTGCTTTCATATTGATTTATAACCATATAATGTTGAAGGAAACATATGAATGGGGTTCATGATGTCGAAGGCCAAATGAACAAAGTAGTTATTATAACTACCATGGTATTTTATTGCTCAACTTGAAGATTCTACAATCAAAGATAATGAGAAAAAGAGGTGAACCCAAGGAGGTTTTGTTTGAGGAAAAGATGGATTTTATTAACCATGAATGGCAAGCCATTGATGGCCTGAAACTTCTTCTTGATATGTAGATTTCATCTACTATTCTTTAGCTATTTCTAGTGTCTACTTCTCATTCTCTCTAGTCTTTCTTTTGTTATTTAGTTTTGTTTTAGCCTTAATCTTAGTGAGGTTTCTCACGTTTGCCTCTATGGATTTTTGGTAATAGGTTTGAGCCCTTTTTATTGTGCTTTTCTTAATCAAAACATCATTGCTCAATGTTTGGAAAATTTAGAAATGAAATAAAAATAACTAAAAGTCTAAAAAAAGTATTAAGAATTTTTTTTCCAATCCTTATTCAAAGTTTCATCTAGTAATGAATATGTATGAATATTCTTATGAATTTAGTCAGTTATCATGTGCATTGAGGTTTCCCAACCATTAGTTGAAATTTCATTACAATAAAAAAAATTGCAAGTCTCATATAATCCTTGTCACATAGTCTTTCAACTTCCACATGGGTAAACCCACAAAAGTGGTTTACAATTCAAGTGAGGAAGGAAAAGTTGCAAAAAATGACCCCATGCAAAAAAAAAGGTTTTTGGGGGGTTTGAACAAACTTTTTGTTCGAGCGAACCCAAATGGGGTTCGCTAGAAGTTTGAGAAAACCCATTTGCAACCATTCCTGGAAAAAATATAAGGAAAACCATTGGAGTAAAGCCCGAGCGAAAAAGTTTGGTTTCAAATCGAACTTCAATGTAGTTAGGAACGAGGAAACAGTATGCAAAAAATGAACCCACAGTGCAAGATATTGAAGTCCTTGATCCAACAAAAAAAATTGAATTTCTATACGGTCTGAATTGTAATTGGTTTGATTTTAAAACTTGATTAAGGAAAAAATATTCAATAAAACACTATGAGACCAATTGGAAGCATTAGATATCATAGTTACAAATCTAAATTAAAAAAAAAAAAATTTATCCTTCATGAAAAAAAAGTTATGTTGTATACAGTGAGCGTCACTCCTTAAAAACCATGTTTACTGAAAAAGAACTAGTCTTCAAAGGATATGGAAAAAGGAGTGCAATCTGATTCCAAATATTTTGAAAAAAATATATTTAGAATCTACAAACAAAATGTCACAAATCACTAGTTTGCATCATCTTCAAATTCCTCATAGTTTAGATGCTATAGGTGTTCGAAAGTGAAGATTTAGTTAGAAAAAAGTATTTAAGTGTCTAGTTTAGCCAAAAATTGTAAACCAGTATTGTGGGATCACCCTCACATATTGAGCAAGCATTCTTCATAGTAAATTGTATCTTTCTTCATGCTGAAATAAACGATAACACTTATTGAACTCTTCACATGCCATTGTAGAATTGCTTAACCATCTCTTAATGCAAATTCATCTTATAAAATTTAGGGCTTTATTGGGATAGGGAATTCAACCAAAATAGGGGCAATAATACTTTTATGAAACAAGAAAAATGCCTTCATGTAGGTTTTTTCCTTAGTGTTGTAGATCAATCTATCTTGGTCTCATGGGTCATGTCTTCAAATAGTGTTTATAAATCATATCCATATTGTTTTGGTAATATTTTTTTTTCTTATCTCAATCTTCAAAATCTTCTTCATAAACATTTTCTGACTCCTCATGAATAAAGGGTTGTACATTTTTTAAATCTATTAACATGATTTATCCTTATAATTAAAAAATAAATATTCACTTGCCTCAAATTTCTTTATTGAATTAGACATAATGATATTAGACAAACACTAGAAAATATTGTAATAAACTTAATGAGAAAGAAAAATTCATTACTACCACAATAAAAAAATTTAAATTATCGTGCAAAATGGCTTATGACTAAAAGTAACTCATTTGATTCTTTTTGTCTCCATAATAGTGAAATCCATGTATTTATCTTAAAATACATTCACGATTTTAAGTATATCTCTAGGATTATTTTAGGCAAAAGTTGGTCATTTCCCATACAAAATGGAGTTCAGTTCAATTCAAGGTCCTAAATTCATAATTTTGTGTGTATTCAACCCAAATCAGTGCTCGTAGGTCATGCGTGTGTTTTTTATTTGTGTCTACAAGTCGATGAATCTAGTTGAATGCATAAGACACTCATAGATGGGCTCACATACTTCTTTATTAAGAAATTAGTTTTCTGATTTAATTTGAAAGGTAACACCAAATTAGAAGTTAAATGCCAAGCAAATTAACTTTGATTTAGTGGTAGACATTGAGAAGCCAACTCCTCTCAAAATGTGATAACAATGAAAAATTAGAACTTTTGTTGAATAGCGATGAAGAAAACATCAAAATCTTATCAACATATTCAAGCAACTTAATAACTACTTCCCAAAGGCCAATGGCAAGGAAGAAACTTAGTTTAATCAACTTCATAATCTCTTTCTAAGGGCTGACAGAGATGAATATTTGCAAAATCAAGATTTATTGGTAGTTTTGCACAAGTTGGAAACTCTATTTCAAATGACAATTGAAAGAAAAATTAAAGGTTATCGAGATTGTGTAGATAGTTAATAAGTTTTGTTTAAGCACCAATGACTAAGACATCGACACTTTCACTCACTTTAATAACTCCTTTATTGTTACCAATTTAAGTTGAGGAAGCGCTATTGAAAACCAATGAAAAATTTAGTGTTGGTTGCTTTCATGTTGATTAATAACCATACATTGCTGAAGGAAACTTATGAATGAGATTCAAGATGTCGAAAGCCGGATCAATAAAGTAACATAAAGGAGAGGTAAAATTTTTATTAAAATAAGAAGAAGAACAAAGCAAGGGCATTACATAGCCCTATCAAGCTCCACCAAGTGATCCAATTGTTGAGACAAATCCATGGGTAACTGACCCTGGTCCACCAAATTCCAATCATGAATATGATCAGAAGCCCATTTAGCCAAGCAATCAACAACAACATTTCATTCCTAAGGAATATGAGTGAAAGTAACAAACTCCAAAGAAGCAAAGAGGTCAAGAATCTAATCAACAATCAAAGTCAAATGCCAGCTAACATCCTCTAAATACTGCCTATTCAACAAGTTCACCATAACCTGGGAATCAGACTCACATATGATCCTTCGCCATCCCAATTGACTTCCATTCTCCACAACCGATAAAATGGTTTGAGCCTCCATTCAATTATTAGTATGAAGACCCTTATAAACAAAGAAGATAAACTGAACATCTTTAGAGTTGTGCTGACCAACACCACCAATTCCATTCATGGCCTATGTGTAGGTATGGAAATGTAGACAAAGCACACGTATTGTTTAACAGAGTTCCTCGACGTTATGTTATTTCAATAAAATAATTAATCAATATTAGTCCTTGTCTTTTAGGCTGAGATTAATGTTTTATATGGGCTGATTTTTAGCATTAAGGCCTTTCAAATCTCCCACTAGGCGATGACATAATGGTTTATCCTATGGTCTGTAGCATTTTTTCTATACTAACATATTTTTTTGGTGGTTTTTCTGAATTTTTGATTGGCTAAATGTTTTTTTTCTTGTGGTTTTTTTATTTTACATTTAGAAATTGTGAGCCCAATGAATTAGAAATGGAGGGAGGGAAAAATTTGCATTAGTTTGTAATGTTTTTCTTGTGTGGATGTGTCTTCATTGCAGCGTACCTGTGAGTAGGTGGCATTGTTGGAAGCAGTCATATGGCTTGTTTCTGCAATGAATCTACAAGGCAATCAGGGTTAGGTGGCATTCTTCATGGCTAGGATTACATGCCTTTTGTCTATTACCAAATTTTGCATATAACAAAAATCTCATTCTGCAAATCTCATTTATGGACTGTGGGAGAATAATTAGGAAGACTATTGTTGAGGGTTTTTGGAAGAGTTTGGTGTTGCTAACAAACATGTCTGCTTTGAAATAGTGCACCTTGCCCACTAATCATGAATGTAATGTCTTTTGCATATATTTCACTAGACTGGATTCAGACTATAAGAAAATTATACACCATATTTGAAACTCTTTTTTTGTTTCTTTTTGCAGAAAACTTAAAATCAATGAAGCCATTGTCTCCTCCAAGAGTTTCAAAGTTGTTCCTTGCCTATGGTCAAATGGTATATTTGCATAATTCCTTGATTGGACTCTGAAAAGCATCTGTTTTCATAGGTGGAGAGAGTTGAGGAGGGCTTATTTTATAAATAGAAAACCCTAAGTGCAAATAATTTTTTTTCTAGTCAGTCACCACTACAAACTATATGATTTTGTAACCCATGAGATCTGATTTCTTTGACGCATTTTTCCAAAAAAAATACTACCTTATCTATGCTATTTCAAGCATCCATAGCTTGTTCGAAAGCATTTGTTTTAGGCTTTTAGTCATGGAAGCAAGGCACATAATTGTTTGATAAAATGATGTATGGAAAATGTGGTAGCATAGACAAAGCAACAAATTGTTTGAGAAAATGTCTCAAGTAAATGTGGTCTCAATGATGGAATGCCATGGCAAGCCATAGAGTGCATTTGCACAATTTTTTGTGATGCCCAATAAATATTTTTTTGGTACTAAAAGGTTGAGGACTAGGTTTCTAGGGAAAAGAGCTCTTAACCAAACTCTTGTAACCAAATGCTAGAACTTGTAAATCTTGAATTTTGGAACTTTTGTTGTGCATTTAGCATATAGAATTATTTTTCTCGAAAAATGTTGTGTTTTCCTTTCAAATTTAGGGCTTTATAATTGTTGTTCGCATTAGCCTCTAGCATATTGTTGAAATGATTACATTTTTAGACAATTTGAGGGTTTGGAGCCTAACTGTGTACATAATTTTAGACAAATATGTTAAACAAGGTGTTTATCTATTCTTTCATTCTACTTTTACTGGAAGCAAACACTGATGTTGATTCTTTAAAGGAAGGTTCTAGTTAGTTTCTCATAAAATATTGTAATATTTACATTTTGATAGAAATTTGAGGGCTTGAAGCTTTACCATCTGCATAATTGGCTTGTTTTATCAAAGACATTGTTGTTTAGTGAAATTTTGTGTAGAAATTTTCCTTCTTCTAGAAGCAAACACTAAGCATGAGGTTTTAAAGGCAGGTTCTAGTTAGTTTTGGAAAGTATTTAGATGTTTATTTGGAAAATATTCAGATGTTTTAATAATGTGCATATAATTGGATAATTTGGTCAAATCCAATGTTTATTTTTGAAAATGTTGAGCTCAATTTGGTTTTCCCGGAAATAGATAGTAAGTGTTTACATAGTTTGGGGTCTCTTTAAATAGGTTATTGTTTCTAAATTACTATTTCTTAGCTTACCAGCTATCACATGTTGCTGCATATTTTTGTGTTTTGGGATTTGTACAAAGGAGGATGGAAGTTGAGAGTGATCTTGTTGATCTCTATTGTAGTTATTAGTATTATTATGCATTTTATTTCGATCTTTTTCTTTCTGATTTGTAGAGGAATTCTCCCCAAAATTATTATGTGCTTCCTAGATTTCATCCATGCATCTAAATTCATCTTTCAAAGCATCAACTAGCAAGCTTGCACACGTTCTTAATTCATCCTGAGGAAAATCCCAAAGCCCATTTGAGTTTTGTTCTCTGTGTTGAATAGGAACACTAGTTTCTAGATCTTGAGATATCGAAGATGTATTGCCCTGTTCTATGCAAGTTGACATAGCATTATTTGTTTTGGCTTTGCAATCATTGTTTTGAGTTCATAACCTCCTATTTGGAACTGACCATCATCTATTAACTCATCCTCTACATATATAAAGATCAAATTTTCACTGAGGTCCTCTTCATCTTTGGAAATTCCTAGCACATGATCAAAACCAACATCATTTTGACTTTCAAGTATGAGTGGGAAAGAAATAATGTTGCTTTTAAATCCATGTAGTCTTAATTTTTTTCCTTTAAATCAAAGTAAGGTTTGGATGTTGTAACTCTCTCAGGGTCAAGGGATAGCATCCCTAGCATGTTCCTTGTCTCAATATAATCTAGAGTCAAGGGGTAAATTCCCTGCCACCAAGCTTGTATTAAGTCATTTAGAACCATTAAGATCTTCATGGTGCATGTCATTTTTTATAATTTTATCAATTTTAATTGTATAAGTATCAAGATCATAAAGTAGTAATTAGCCCATACTTGAATAAAAATAGAATAATATTTTTTGAAAAACAAGTGCCTTTGAGTTTTGCCCTAATCAACGATCTAGGTGGATACATTCATCAAAATTTGAAGTGTTCCAAATGTTTCATAAATTATCACCATTTTGAAGTGCTCAAAAAAATGAACCCAACACAACTTGAATGGAGTCAAAAGTAGTTCATATGCTCAAGATATGCTCAGTCAAAGTTGGGTCAAAGTAGGGGTACTAGAGGCAAAATGCAAGTTCAAAAAATTTATCATCTCGAAAATGGGTGAAAATGGCATAATGACAAAGACCTCAACAAGACAATTTCAATGCTGCTCATTTTGCCTCAAATAGAGCTCATATGTGAAATTTATGACTAGTTAAAGTTTGCACAGTAAGGTTGACTTTGATCGTGGAAATGTTGATGTTGCATGACATCAACATGCTGACATGGCAGTCTATATAGTGACATGGGAGAATCAAACCCTAACACATGGCATATTTTTGAGTAGGCGAGACAATGTATAGATGATGAGTTGACCCTATCAAGTTATTACACGTGTCATCTAGGAGGCAATGATGTGGCTTTGTCAACGAATTAGAATATACCATGTGGCCCAATGATATGGTGTCATGTGGAACCTTGTACAAGCTCCTTCGAGTTGACTGTTCATTTGTTTGTTTAAATTTTTTAGGGAGGCTCGAACCCAAGACCTTCCCACTGCTACTTCTACACCCTCTCAATAGACCACTGCAATGTCTGCTAAGAATACATAGTCATTAGCTATATTTAATGAACTACAAAGTAGATTTGGAGGGGGGACATTTTGAACCGTTGAACCCTCTCTAACCACTCAAACCCTCAACCAATGTGCCACTGGTGGTTTTGAGTAATATGTGGGGGCCAATTTGATTTAGACAACAGTTAAAAGCTAAATCCCTCCAAAATTAAAAGATTAACCCCTATATTTAAAAATTTAATCCCATTTAAAACTGTCAAGCCTATTTTATGATATAATAAGGGGCTAAAACAATATTTTAAGATATTTACAAAGATATTTATAAAGATTATTAAAGGGATATTAAGTATTTTAGTCATATTTAAAGGGGATTTTTAAAGATTTATGTTTGTAAATGGGAGATATGCAAGATTGTAAAAATCATATGGTTTTGAACAATATTAGGAAAATTTGGTGTATAAAAGGGGGGATAGTTTAGGAGTTTGGGTAAGTAAGTGGTGAATTATGAGAGAATTTTTCTTGAAGAATGAGTGTTCAACTCTATGCATTGGAGCGTCATAATGTTGCACTTGAAAGAGAAGGACTTTACAGTAACTCTTTGTAATAAGGAGACTTGAGACTTTGTCCAGTTGAAGCCTTGTAACCATTTTGGAGTATAATTAAGGATCGGTCACTTTGTTGGAGAGGGGCTCAGAGACGTAGCCATATTGGTGAACTCCGTTATCAACTCATGTTCCTATCTTCTCTCTTCTTTGTGTTGTTAATTTCATCACTTAACTATTGTTGTGTTTATTTAAGCATTTCAATCACTTTTTCAAGACCTTCAATTTAATCTTTGTAATTGTTAAGCATACACGTACAATTGTCATAGATCCTAATAACAGATCAATCAATCTAATGTTTGATTTCTTCAGGAAAATTAAAACTTGCTTTGGAAAATTGTAAATCTATAATGTAAAAATGAGGCTTTGACTAAAAATTTAAAAAATAAGTATTTTGGTTACAAATTATAAATACTAGTTTAATCCCAAATAAAATAGATTTATTTTCTCAGAACATCACATATAAATCATGATTTGTAGTAAAACCATAATTTTTTCATGATTAAAGCAGCGTGAGAAAATTCCTTATGATCAAAGACTTGAGCAACAATCCAATATAAGTTAGATCACTAACATTGTTATGTTAGGTTTTTTGTACACTTTTCAAACCTTTTTAATAATTATATCACCACTTAGAAAAACAATGTAGATTGATTATGAAGATGAGTATTGGAAGAAACTTGGGATTGAGCTAATGAGTGTATCTCCTTGCTTGTTTTGTAAGTTCTCTTTGAAAGCACACTTTGTCTTTGTATTTTCTTTGAATGCATGCTTTGTTAGTATTGATAGAGTTTATAGGTGGCATGGATGGAGTTTGGAAACTTGTTAGCTTTGCATGTTTTAGTTCTTTTACATCCACATGGATTGACCATCTAAAGAACCTTTCATAAACTTGTAATATAAATGTTTGTAATAAATTCACAAACACAATGAGGTGGAGCACAAACACAATAAGAGCCTCAAAAAAACTCCTACATCTCCATCTTCTCCATCTTCTCCATCTTGTTCTTCTAATTCTACTTCTTCTGTTAATCCTTTCAAAAGTGCACATAATCCTGTAATCAAATTGGATGTAAAATTTGAACTATCTAAATATTGTGGAGAGTTAAATGCTAATAAATTAGATGATTGGGTTCAACAAGTAGAAGTATATTGTAGGATTCAAGGCCTTTTAGATGATGCTTCTAAAATACAATTAGCTACTCTTTAGTTGGGAGGAAATGCTCTCACTTGGTGGGAGAGTAGAACTCAGACAAAAATTGCTTGACATGGTAGTGTCAATTTAACTTGGATGGAGTTTAAAGTTTCCCTAAAAAAATATTTTTATCCCTTAGGCCATATGCAATAGGTAACTATGAACTAGAAAAAATTTAGGCAGGGTAAGGGTCAATTTTTCCAAGACTATACTCATGAATTTAGGAAGCGGGCTATTGCACTTAATTTTCCATTATACACCCAAGACACATTGCTCAAGTATATAGTTGGTCTTCATTCTTACTTAAGGAATCCCAATTTGGTTTGAAATCTTAATAATTTAGATGAAGTATGTGTACAAGCCACACATTTGGAGTCAAGAGGTAAGAATAATTTTAATAAAAAGTCTGAAAAGAAGCCATATGAGCCTGGAGGTAAATCTAAAGGAAAATAAAAGGGGAAAAAGACAACAACCTTCAAGAAGGAGGGTGATAAGCCTACATGATCACATTGCAAGAAGGAGGGGCATGATAACTCAAAGTGTTGGAATCTACATCTGGAACTAAGGTTGAAGAAGTATGGAGGAAACAAAGGAAAAAAAAAGACTGTTGTTGTTGTACAACAAGATCTTGGATCTGACTTTGAGGATGAGACAAATATTGTTTCTATTGGGATCCAAGGTAGAGGAAAAGGTATATCTCTTTCTTCTAATACAAGTTTTTCAAATGCAAGTGCAAGTGCAAGTAAAGAATCTTCTCCACTTAAGGTTGATAAGAATAGAAATGAGTTATTTCACATTCAGGTTGTTACAAAGAATACTAAAGTTGATACTTTATTTTATATGGGATCTCAAGTAAATCTAATATCTGAAGAAGTTGTTAAGAAACTCAAATTGGCTACAACTCCTCATCTGAAGCCATACCCACTTGGATGGGTTTTCAATGATGCATAGTTATAGGTAATGAAGCAATGTACGTTAATATTTTCTATCACTACAAACTTTATAGATGAGGTAGAAGTTGATGTGGTTCCTTTAGATATTTGTAGCCTTGTACTAGGGAGACCCTATCTTTATGACCGGAAGGCAATATTTTATAGGGGAGAAATAAAATATCACCTTTTTAAGGATGGTAATGAATTCATTGTATGACCACATAAGATTAAGACTAATCTAATATTGGTGAATATTGGAAAAATGAAGAGGCTATTCAATGCTAGTAAGAACTTTGTATTGATGAAATTGTAAAAGCCAAAGAAGATAAATCTGAGGCATTCAAAGGGTGTGATACAAAGCATAAAGCTGAATTGGTCAAAGTAGTTTCCACCTATGATCTGACTTATTTTAGGATCCAAAGGGATTTCCACCAAAGAGAGAGATACAACATGAAATATAGTTACAACAGGATGTGCCTCTTCCAAAACATTGGCATGTATCGTCTATTAGTTATGCAAAATGAGGAAATCAAGAAGCAAGTTCAGGAGTTGGCTGAGAATGGAGTTATTCATCCCAGTACATCTCCTTGTGGTTCTCTAGTTATGTTGGTGCTAAAGAAGGATGAGTCTTGGAGAATGTGCATAGACTATAGATCCTTGAACAAGATAACAATAAAGAACAGGTTTCCCCTTCCCCAAATAGATGATTTACTCGATCAATTGAAACATGCAGCTTATTTCACTAAGTTAGACTTGTGTAGTGGATATCATCAAATAAGAATTGTATAAAATGACATCTGGAAAACTGCATTCAAGATGAAACAAGGATTGTATGAGTGGTTGGTCATGCCCTTTGGGAAACTTGTAATGTACTGGCTACCTTTATGAGAGTCATGAATGATGCATTTCATCCTTTCATTGATGATTTTTTCATGGTTTATTTAGATGATATACTTGTATTTCATCGAACTTGGGAAGAGCATGTAATTCATGTAAAGAAAGTGTTTGATGTGTTGAGAAAAAGAAAAAGAAAATTGTAAAGATGTTGAAATTCAAATTCACTAAGACATCCTTAGTGTACTTAGGCTATGCCTTTATGGTCTAAAATTAGACCCTACAAAGGTTGAAGTTATTGTAAAATGGCTCAAACCAAGTACTATTGAATAAAATTCAAAAGTTTTTTAGGTGTAGTTCAGTACTGGAGTAATTTCATTGCCAACTTCTCCTACATTGCATTGTCGTTGTGCACATGTTAACCAGTATGAAGAAAACCTTCTAGTGGAGAGGTCCTCAATAAAATGACTTTGACACTTTGAAGGAAAATTTGAGCATTGCGCCACTTCTGGCTCTACCAGATCTACAAAAACCATTTTGAAATTGAGACATATGCAAGTGGGTTTTCCATGGGAGCAGTACTCATGCAAGAAAATAAACCAATCTTCTATCACTTTGAAACCTTTATATCTATAGTAACTATCCTACTTATGATAAGGAATTGTATGCGCATTAGTATAAAGTGTTAAAAAATGGAAATGCTACTTAATGGGTAAAGAAATTGTAATCCACACTAATCACCAGCCACTTCAATACTTGCAAGTTCACAATCCAAACTACAACAAAGTAGGCACTTTAGGTGGGTGGGTTTTCTTCAACAATTTCATTTGGTTATTAAGTATAAAAAAGATGTCCACAATAAAGTAGCAGATATGTTGTCAAGGCCTCCCATCATGAATTATATGGTTATCCTTCAAGGCAATTATATGCTACTTGAAAGTTTTTAGGAACAATATGCCAAAGATGAAGACTTTAAGGATATTTATTCAGCTCTAATTGCAAGCAAACATATATAGAAGAGAAATATTACTATGTGCAGGATAAATTGTTGTATCATTTAGGAAAGTTATGTATTCCAAAAGGTGAACAAGTATAGGTAATCAGAGAAGCACAGACATCATTGATTGTTGGACACTTTGGAGTAAGAAAAATAATATCACAATTACAAAAATATTATTATTGGTCTCGTATGAAAGAAATTGTATCCAAGTACTTTAGAGGATGTGTAATGTGTGCAACAAGCAAGCCTAGCAATAGGAAATTAGGGTTGTACACACCTCTACCTATACCATCCCGTCCATGGGATAGTGTTTCTATGGAATTTGTTAGGGGACTACCAATGTCTAGGAAAGGGAATAACTATTTTTTTTTGGTAGTGGATAGGTTCAGTAAAATGTGAATTATAATGACTTGTAAGAAATAGGTCACAACTAAGGTGACAACACACTTGTACTTTCAATTTGCATGGGTTCATTTTGGGCTTCCTACTTCTATTGTATCAGATCAAGATTCTTGATTCTTGGGGGAATTTTGGTCAACATTGTGGAAACTCATGGACACTAAGCTGAAGAAGAGTATAACCTTCCATTTGCAGCTTGATGGAAAGACATAGGTAGTGAACAAGATAGTTGTGCATCTTCTTAGAGTTACTACAGAAAACATCCTAAGCTATGGGATGAAAATATACACTATGTGCAGCATGCTTACAACCATGTAGCACACTCTTCTACAAATATATCTCCTTTCAAAACATGTTTTGGGTATCTACCAAAAACACTCATGGAATTTTCTTTCGGCAAGGACAATGTTGAAGATGGACACCATGATGTGGAGAAGGCTTTGAATTTCATTCAAAAAGTCCAAGCAATTCATCAGGTAGTTGAAGCACATATTGGAGAAGATCTAGGAAAAATACAAAGCCCAACATGATAAGCATTGTGTTGATCATTAATTTCATGTTGGTGACATAGTTTGCTTACATATTAGCAATGAAAGAATGCAAGATGAAGGAAGGAAGCTCAAGCCAATTAGGTATGGTCCCTTTGAGATCCTAGAAAAGATTGATACCAATTCCTTCTACCTAAATCTTCCTCCATACATGCACATGTACTTAGTTGTAAATGTAGAGAGTCTGAATTTGTATGAGCCTCCAATGATACTGGATGAAGAGACTAGCATTCAAGTTCCATCAGTCGAACAAGGAGCTAACCCTATTGGAGTATGAAAAACACTAAGAGGGGGGGTGAATTAGTGTTATGAAACAAATTCAATTTATTTATTTCTCATAGACTTATTGTACCATAGAAAAAAGTATCTCTTGCTTGATATGGGAATAATTGATGATAAATTGGACTTAATAAGGCCTTTATTTGATGTTGTGAGGTGTTTTTCACATCCACACTAGGTTTTGGACCCTTTCAAATGCATTTATTGATGTCTTGTGAAGGTTTTGTGAAGTGTTGTAAAAAAATTCTACACTTTTCTAGACTCTTCTCATTAGAATTCATCTGAAAATCACCTTTTTATTCATCATCAAGTCCTGTTTTAAAGTGTTGTAAAGTCTTTTAACAAGATTTCATGCTTTTCTAGGCTTGTTTTCACTATTTACACATTTCTTATGTCTTATTTGACCTCTTTATACACTTATAGGTCATATTTAATTATATTTTTTAATGTAAACCTAACAAATAACATTAAATGCATTATTATTCTTGACACCTACTTACAAGCCTAGGGTGGCACTCATTCGCCATTGGTAGCGAATGAGTCCCCTTTAGCTTCAAATTCAAAATAATTCAAAATTCCTTTCGAGTTTTATTTAAAAATACATTGTCTTGGTCTATGATGTATTATTGGGTAATTAGGGCATAAGAGTGTATAAATAAGTGTTTTTCCATCCATTTCAATCCCCATCAATTCATTAGCTCATTCACACATCTCTTATCATTCATTCACCATCTATCTTCTCTATCAAGTCAAGAAAGCTAGGGTTTCATCTAAGTCATCAAGTTATCTTACAAAGACATTCAAGGGTAGAATCTTCCTCCATTGCTACAAAAATTCAATATCAAACATCATGACAAGGTAATAAATCCATTATTGCATGCTTCATTATATTATAATCTCATTTTGGTTTAATTACCTACAAAGGGGTTTGACCAAGGCGAACCCTTGTGCCATAACATTCAATATTCCTCTTTCTCTTCTTGTGTGTTTGTAGATTTAGGAATCTTGGAAGCTTAGAAATCATTAAAGATGAAGTTGCAAAGTTTTCCAAGTCATCTCTCCATCGGATAAGTCAAAATACCCATAAAAAGTCACTTTTAGGCCCAATTCTTACAATTTCAGAACTGGACACCAGAAGAAGCAGAAAGTGCAAATCAAAGGCTCCTATTTCCACCTTTGAATCTTCAAAAATTCAAAATTGGAATCATTCACCATGGGTGGAAAATGAGTCCCACTACTAGGCCTAATTTTGGTTTTTTGCATTTTTGGATACCCATTTGTCTGAAACGAGCTCTGATTTAGTTTTCCATAACTGGGACTAATTCACCCAAAATAGAAAATGAGTCCCACCAGACCTAAAAATTAGCATCAATAGCATTCCAAAATTCATTTCTAGTCTACATCCATATCTCAGGTGCACATTTCAATTGCATCCATTTTTGTTCAATTTTATTCACATTTCTAGGTGTTTCTGTATTACACAATGTGTTTTCAAACAAGTTGCATTTCAATAGTTTTACATTCTTAATCAATCAATTTTATCAATTGGCTACATCTAGATCATTGCATTTAGACATAATTTAATCATATATGTACACTAGTTTGAGTGAACCACTTAGATTTTAGCTATAGGATCTCTCTTTCCATTGGGTGAAAGATCCTAATTGAGAAAAAGAGACATAGTATTCCTAATCCTTAAATCTATGGTTCACTTAACTGCATTTAGATCATTTTATATAGTCATATTTCCATCATCAATCCTCTCTTTGAGTGTACCACCTCACTTTTTGTGGCTTGTGGGGGATTTTATCTCTCTCCTTTTAGGTGGAAGATCCTAAGAGTACAAGAGAAGTACATAGAACTTTCCCCACCCATAAAAATTGATGGTTCATTTTGGTGAACCTACTTTTCAAACACCTTCTTTTCTGATTTGGAGTCCATCATAGATCTAGCTTTGCATTGGCATTGCATAACCTGTTTGCATTAGTTAATTGGCATGCTAGGTTTCAAATTTTGCATTCATAAAAAGTACATTTAGGTTACATTATTGGCATCTAAATTCATTTAAATTTTCTAAAATTCTACATTTTAAACTTAGGTCTACATCATAGCACTCAGAACACATCAAAATCACTCAAAAAAAATTGAAAATTTTGAAAAAAGTCCATACTAGGACTCATTTGCCACCTTGGGCGAATTAGTCCCTTTTCACCCCTAAAACTACCCTTTACAACACTGAAAACCCTATGTTTTAGCTTCTATTTGGTGCCATTACCTACCTATATCAGTAAGTTAATTTTCTATAACATGGATTTCATTAGATCTAACTTAAAATAACTCATTTCATGCATTGCATAAGTTCACATTTACATTCCCAACATTCCATTTTTTAGATTATTGCATAATGTAATCAACAACTTATTTTGTTTTACATCTAAAAATTGCATATAAATCATTGCATTTCACTTTATTTACTTTTTCATGGCATGTTTTCTTTCAAAATATGTGGCTTTGATTTGATTAATAATGGATTGTATAAGTACAACATTCCCTCTTATGAGCTCAATTTTGATTGCAACAATGAGGTCTTTATGAAACATGATCAAACCATTGACACAATACTTAACATTACATTACCCATTGGTGAGAATGGTAGTGTAGAAAATCATAACAATCATACTTTTTCTTCTCCCAATATCTCTCCTATTAGTGATGAAGGTATCTTGGTGAAAGAAGATACAAGCCTTGAGAGTCTTGATTTTCCCTCTCCTCATTCCCCTTTGGAAGATATTATATGACAAGAACATGAGATCATAGACACATTTCTAAATATCACCTTACCTAGTCTTAATAACCATGACAATCAAACTTGTTCATCTCCTAATATCCCTCCTCAATGTAAAGAGGATAGGTTGGTGTTAGAAGATATACCTATTAAGAGTCATGTTAATCTTGACCCTCCCTTCCTTAATTCTTCTCCCATTTGGGACAATTTATTTGAAAACCATAATGGTCCTTCTCTTGATGCATCCCCTATTTGTGATGAAGCCACTTTAAAAACCTCAAACTGGGATGAACATATTACAAGCTCTCATAGTAGCATAGATAACATGAAACAAGAAAATGGGACCTTAGAAACAACTGGAAATCACACAGAGTCTTCTTCTAATCTCCCCACTCTCAATAATCAAACAAATTCCACCATCCATAACTCCATGACTCATGATGAAGTCCTTTTAGAAGACCCAACCCTCGAATTTCAAAAACATGTGGTTTGTGGTTCTCCTAAAAACTCTACTTCTAGGGAGGATATCATGATACAAGACACGACTAAAATTGACAATAATAATATCATGCCCTTACATAACAATGAAAAGACCATGTTAGACTCTCATTCACCAAGGTATGCTAATATTATTCAACCTCAACTCATCCTTTACCTGCTATCACATAAACCTTCACCCCCACTTAAACCTGAGTTTACTCTTTACCCACCTCAAACTACTATGTCGTAGCAACCGAGTCACAATACCATTGCTCATACATACAACACTCGCAAAAATCCACAACCACAACAACCAACCACACCACCCCTACCCTTGCCTAACCATATTATCCCTAATCCTATCTTACCAGGACCTCATAGTGGAAAGGAATACAATCTTGTCAAACAACTAAAGAATACTCCTGCTAAAATCTCATTATGCGATCTTATCGAAGCCTCCCCTCACCATCACAACATGATTAAAGTATCCTTGCAACAAGTTCTCTCCCTTCTAATACACAATCAAATGAAATAGCATCCATGGTTCAAGACATAAATGCTAACATTGTTTTTCACCAACAAAACATAAAAGAAAGCACTCCCCATTATGGTTGATTCCTTCTCTTGCTCTCCTTCTTGTTATGCAACTCCACCCTCAGACTTGTTGAAATACTTATGCAAAACCTACAAATAGTAGCAAGAAAGTTGGAGACAATTAGCTATAAGTTGAAAATAGAGAAGGAAGGTTGCTTTTATAGACAACCCTTCAAATGGACGGCTGAGATGAAAAATGACAAAAGGAGCATTTAATTAAATTTATCAATTTAATTAAATGCAGAGATGAAAATTAGAGCTTAAATAATTAATTTAGATTAATTATTTAATAAGGGAGGTGGCATGGGATAGTTAAATAATTTTAATAATAATTAAATAAATAATTAATCTAATAATTAAAGGTGACAAAATAATTAAATAAATAATAATTTATTTAACTATTGAAGAAGAGGGATAAATTAATGATGCAATTAGATCATTTTAATTGATCAAGATAGAATAAAGATGAGAAGGTGAATTAATTAAATAATTAAAAAATAATAATTAATAGAGGAATGTGGTCAAACTTAATTGAATAATTAAAATTATTCAATTATTGAAGGACAACAACCAAGAAAAATGATGCTCACAGACTTAGGACATTTTTCAGTGTCTACAACAATATTGCACACAAATGACTATAAAAAAGAAAATTCTCCAAAAAAATTCTAGAATGATGGAAACGCATGCTTAGAGCCCTTCAGTGCTAGCACATGCCCCTTTCATCTCTTAAAACTTCCACAATGTGAGCAATCTTAGTTGAGCAAGTTGTAACATGTAGAATCCAAGAAGGAGAGTATTGATCGTGTGCCATATATGAATCTCTCTCCTTCAATGTAGTCAACAATAACCCAGCTAGAATATTTCTTCCTTAAAATGCAATGTGCCATCTGATATGAGCAACAGGGTATCACCTTTTCTACCATGAATGAAGTTGTGCCTCAATACAACTGACAAAATTACTATTAGTGTTAATTCAAAAATTATAAAAGTGCATTGTATATTGCAAGTTTACGAAATTCCAAACACAATAGAAAGATAAATCAATTAAAAAAATTTAGCCTTGTCAACAAATTCCTTAAAAAAGTTGTTCAACATAGGCTTGAAATATGCATATTGAACCCTTGATTTCATAATCTTGTTCAAATTTTAAGAAAGGTGATATGCTCATATTATAGAATGAAGTTGACATGATAGAATGAAGCCTATCAAAACTAACCAAACTGGAACAACATTATCAACAAAAATTCCCTGGAAACCAATCCCAAGAATGCCATCAGACTTAATTAGACAACAAAAATGTCAACCTTGGTTCATGTGTTGTCTGAGTTGTTGGTGTAATTAATTATTAATTACACTTAGCATAAGCTTACTTAGGATTTATTTAATTCCTAAGATATAGGATCTTATATTTATCTTATTAAGCTATCTTGTTGCTCAAGATAAGATTAGGTTTAGGAATCTTTGCTTTTATAAAGCAAATTATCTCTTGTAATTATTGGTCTTTTCGAATATATCAATTTGCATGTTTTTATGCAATCTCTACTTTTTCATTTTCCTCTTCTATGGAAGGTCTATTCAGGTTTGCAATCAGATCTTGGCTATTCTATCATGGTATCAGATCCACGATTCGCAGCCCCTTCTCAGCCTTTTTGGAGGATTTTGTTGCAAAGCTCGTTCGAGGTCCCTCAAGGGTTTCAATCCTTGAGCATATTTATGGAGCGTCTTGGATCAGATCGGGGTTTTCCGTTGGATTCAGAGCATTGAAAAAAGTCAGAAATAACTTTTATTTCATTGATTTTCATCACCGTTTGCCAAATCTGTGAGGGTTTCAAGCTTGGTGATTTATCTGTTAGATCTAGGGGTCGCCTGATTTTTGGAGCACTTTGAGCCCAAATGGACCTTGCCATTGGATTCGCAGTGCCCAAAAACCCCTATTTCCATATAAAATTTGTCCAGTTTGGGAAAAATCATCTGGAGAGGCAAAAAGATTTTACCCGAGGGCTGTACGGCCCCCAGGCACACTTCACGATGTGTAGATTTCAATCCTTGAGCATCATTATGCAGCGTCTTGGATCAGATTGGGGTTTTCCATTGGATTCAGAGCGTTGGAAAAAGTCAGAAATGACTTTTATTTTATTCATTTTGGTCATCGTTTGCCAGATTTGTGAGGGTCGTAAGCTCGATGGTTTATCTGATAGATCTGGGGGTCGCCTGATTTTAGGTTGATGAGAAAAGATCTTTGATATCCAACTAGGAAGCCTTAACATCCAAAAAATAATAACCTGATGTTTCACAACAAGTTTCCCAACTATAGTTCATCAAATTTACTTAAGAAACTACATATTGATCCATTGCCATATTGAATCTCACAGGATTCTCCTTCACAAACAAAAAATGATATATATTAATTTTTTAGCAACTTCCTTAATATCCCCATGTAAGCAGACTAAACTAAGTGAGGTTAAGGGTTTGAAGTAGAGTACAATATTCTTGGTATGTGCATGACTTTGATGACTTGCATTGTAAAATCATTGCTAATCATTGTTACAAAAATAACCACAAAATCCTCTTTAATGAAAATAATCCTTCAAGATATTTTAGTTAATTTCTAAGAGAGCTAATTTCACTATCCAAACATCCATAAATCTATTTAATGTTTATAATTTCCCAGAATTCAAAATTTGAATGTAATGAAACTAACCATAATTACTAAAGATTTGACACCAAAATGTAGTACAAAATGAATTGTTTGACAAAATGTCGCAAAGATGTCATCTCATGGAATGAAATGGTATGATTGCAGAATGTGCACAAAATGGATTTCACAAGGAAGCTCTCAAAATATTTGAATTAACGAAGTACTTTGGAACACTGACATTGTAAGCTTTGATTTTGTTATAGATGTGTGCAATCATGCAAGTTTAGTGGATGGGGGATGAACATACTTCACATGTCAGTAACCCTTATTGCATTACACATATAGTTTATCATTAGGTGTGCATGGTTGACCTTCGTGTCTTTGATGACTATCTTGAGGACACCCTAAACATTATTACTGAGATGCCAGTTAAGTGTTTGGTTAATGAGGGTGCAAACCCGAGACACAGAAAATAACCCACAAACAAGAGAATAATCTTATTATTCAAAAAATGGAACTTCTTACATGCAGAGGATCTCAAATCCCCAAGTTCTACAACACATGCAAGCTACAGAAAGCTACAGAATAACCCTTTCACAATATGTGAGCCTGTCCCCAAAAAGTTACCCAAAAATTAGAAAACCCGCCCATAAATAGAGCTCCTCATTTGTTTGGAGCCAAAACAACATTCAATTTGAGTTTAGGCAGTTTGGCGCCGAATATTTACAACATGAAGTTCAAATTTCAAAAGAGCATTTGCAATGGTATCTTCTAGAAAGTGCGCCAACTTCGCGGGGTCATAACTTTTGATCCAGGCCTCCGATTCGCGAACCGTTTGAACTGTTGGAAAGGTCTCAAAGTCAAGAACGCGCTTGAAATCCACTATGCCAATTTTGAAAAGTTTTGGGGACATTATGGAAGCTCTAAGTGCCTCAAATCCCACTTGAAAGATTTTCAGGTGCAAATCTCATAAACTAAAACTGCAATTTCTTTCAACCCAGGAACCAAAAATAAAAACCATAAATTGGGAATTTTATTATGATGAAAAGGGTATCCAAAAATGTAAAAACATCTAAAAATTGAGAAACTTGAAATTTAACTATTTTTGGGTGATGCAAGATTGCCCTTACACCATTGGATGCTCCTGCATCAAACACCCAGGGTAATTTGAGAAGTGAACCTATCACATCTTAGATGGTTGAGGAAAACCCAACTGATCAATCGCTGCCTTAGATAGCCATGATGAATCTTCCACAAGTTGTCCTCTCCATTTCACCAGATATTCTTCATACTGCCTGTTTCTAGTACTCCTTCCCACATGACTATCCAAGATTGCCTCAATCTCCTCCCTGTCTGAAGTAGGTGCTAGAATGTCATACTGCCCTATTACTGGTGCTTCCTTCGATCCACCTTCATGATACTCTGTCAAATCTGAAATGTTGAACACAGGGGAAATATTGATTCCATCAGGCAACTCTACCTCATATGCATTCCCTGAATCATGTTTCTTCAAAATCTTACAGGGACCAAACTTTTTCATCTTCAATTTGTTATATGTTCCCACTGGAAATCTTTCTTTCCTCAAGTGGACCATCACTTCATCACCAATCTAAAACTCCTTATACCTCCTCTTCTGATCTGCCTTAGCCTTATACTGCATATTCATCTTGTTAATATGTTTTTTTACCTTCTCATGTATATCCTTAATGTGTTATGCAAAATCTTCAGCTTCAACACTTGTTTTCTTCTCTTGGTCCATCTTCCTCAAATCTGGAGCTATTTTGGGGCTACCTCCATACACAATTTGGAATGGTAATCTACCAGTGCTTCTATTGACAGAATTGTTGTAAGAAAATTCTGCCTGGGGTAAGATCAAGTCCCATCCCTTGGGTTTATCTCCTACCAAACATCTCAGTAGGTTACCCAGACTCCTGTTAACAACCTCTATCTTCCCATCTATTTGTGGATGGTGTGTAGAATTGAACTTCAACTATATCTTCAGCTTCTTCCACAAGGTCCTCCAAAAGTACCCCACAAATTTGGTGTCACGATCTGAAACAATACTCTTGGGCAGACCATGTAGCCTCACCACCTCTTTGAAGAACAATTCAGCAATGTGGACTGCATCATGGGTCTTCTGACATGGAATGAAATGTGCCATCTTTTTAAACCTATCAACCACCACAAATACTGAATCATTCCCTCGTTGTGTCCTTGGAAAACCAAGAACAAATTCCATACTTATATCCTCCGATGGCCTCTCTGGTACAGGTAAGGGCTGATATAAGCCAGTATTCTAGCTCACTCCTTTAGCCATCTGACATACCCTGTAGCTTTGTACAAACTTCTTCACATCCTGTGATAACTGAGGCCAATAATAATGCTCACTGATAATGGCAATGGTCTTATCCCGACCAAAATGTCCTGCCATTCCTCCACTATGCTTCTCCTTTATCAGGTTCTCCCTCATGGAACTCCTCGGGATACACAATTGACTTCCCTTAAATAACATGCCATCCTGGATTATGAAATCCAGCCACCTTGTCCTATCCAGTAACAGGTTCCTTGCAAGCTTTCCAAGCCTCTGCAAAATAGGATCTTTGCATATAGTGTCTTGAGTTCATTGAACCCAACCACTTCAATCAGCATCTTTGTCATCAATGTATGCCTCCTACTTAAGGCATCTGCAACCCTATTTGACTTCCCACTCCTATGTTTCAAAACAAAGGTATAACTCTGCAAAACTCTACCCATTTCATATGCCTTGATTTAATTTTTCCACTATTTAGGTACTGCAAGGCCTGATGATCAGTATATAGAACAAATTCCTTCTGCAACAAATAATGTCTCCATTTCTTTAGTGCTTGAACTATCGATAAAATTCCTGATCATATACAGAATACTTTCTCTTCGCATCATTTAACTTTTCCCTGAAATAGGCAATGGGCTTACCTTCTTGGCTCAACACTGCTCCAATGGCACAACCACTAGCATCACAATCCACCTGAAACACCTTGTTGGAAATATGGAGAGCCAGAACAAGGTTGCTTCGTCACCTTCTGCTTCAACAGTTCAAAACTTTTTGCTGCTCCACTACTCCACTTGAATTCTTTTCTATCCCTCTCATTGTTTCAGTCAGGGGTCCACAAATACTACTGAAGTTTCTAATGAACTTTCTATAAAAACTAGCCAAACCATGGAAAGATCTCACCTCTGTAGCAATTCTTGGGGTAGGCCATTCCAGAATAGCCTTCACCTTCTCTGGGTCTATCTTGAGACCTTCTGTTGAGACAACAAAACCCAGTACACTAACTCCCTTTCTTCACAAAACTGCACTTCTTCAAATTAATCAGCTCTTCTCTTAACTTCTCAAAGGTTCTAATATGCATCAGCATGCTCATCCAAAGTCTTACCGGGAAAATCAAAATATAATCTAAATACACAATGAAAAAACTTCCCAAAAAATTTTTTAGTACCTCATTCATGAGCCGCATGAATGTGCTCGGTGCATTGGTTAGCCCAAAAGGCATGACTAACCACTCGTATAGGACCTCTTTGGTCTTGAAGGTGGTCTTCCATTCATCTCCCTCATGAATCTAGATCTGGTGATATCCACTCTTCAGATCAATCTTTGTGAAGTAATCGAAGCCCACTCAAACAATCCATCGTCATCCATCCTGGCAGGGAAATCAGACACTGTTATCTTGTATATGGCTTGGGAATCATCCTCCACTCCCCATCCTTTCAAGGTGCTAGTATTGTAGGTACTGCGACATGGAATCAAACTCCCTCCGCGTCCAAACTCCTTTCAACAACTCTTGAACTTGTTTGTTCAACTCTCTATTTTCTCAAGTGGAGTCATTCTATGAGTTTTTATTTTGGGCAACCGCTCCAGGAATCAAGTCAATATGATGACTGATCTTCCTATTGGTGGTAAACCCTCAGGTATATTATTAGAAACAATATCCTGAAACTCATCCAACATCCTAGAAACTTCTTTTGGAACCTTCTCACTATCCTCCTTATTCACTCTAGGAATCAATGCATAACACACATGCTCATTCTTCATACCTTCTAAAAAATTTCTTCCATCTACATAATAAATTCTAGCACTATCGCGAGATACCTTTCTTTCCAATCTCCTTCCGTGGGTTTCAACTTGTGATGAACCCCATCCATTGTCAAGGAATAAGTGTTTGCATGGCCATCATGTATAGCTCGCCTATCAAACTGCCACGACATCCCCAACAACATGTGACATGCATCCATGGGGATGATATCATAGAGTACCTCATCATGGTAGCTCCTGATCTTGAACTTTACTAGGTACTGCTCATTGACCAAAACTTTGTGGTCTTTTTGCAACTAGGAACCATACGGACGCAGCGTGTCTTTTCCTCTTCAGCCTTCAACTTTGTGACCATCTCCTCCGAGCACGATTATCGCGTTCTACCCATCAATAATGACATCACAACATCTTCCTTCACACTTGCACCTTGCGCGAAACATATTCTTCCTCTATTCTAGTTCCTTTTGCTCAGTCACCAGGGCTCTCCTAATCACTAGGGCTTCTCCCCTTTTAGCATCATCTAAATGTTCAGATTGGGCCTCCTCATCTATATGCGCAACCCTTCCATGACATTCTGGCCTTTTGTCCGCCTCTTCCTTGGTGTTGTGGACATCCATAGGCTCATGCCCTTCACCACACTAAAAATGTTCCTTTGAAACCACCTCTTCCGTGATCCTTGTACATATCTCCTCATCGCCGCATGTTCCACCACCACTATTTTGACTCACGCAGGGCGTAGTTGTCATTCCTTTGGCTTCAGCTGGTACCTACATCTTCACTTTTCTTTTCATCATCATTTCGACTTCCTGAAGGCTTCCATTGCCTCTTCCGCTTTGACCTCCTCGTCCTTTTTGCTTGCCATCAAATCTTTTGTTTAGCTTCTCTTCCACCTTCAGAGCAAATTGATACATGTCCTCAATGGTGGTCATTCTGACTAGGCTTAACTCCTCCTGAATGCTCGGTCGTAACCCATTAAGATATCGAGATACCTTCTCCTTATTGGCCTTTGTGTGGCCCATTCTAATGATTATCTTATAAAAATCTTCAGTATATTCTTTCACAGATCTGCTTCCTTGCTTCAACCCTTGCAATTTCTTCAATAGGTCTAACTCATAGTCCACTGGTATGAACTGCTTCTTCAGTTTCTCTACCATGCGATCCCATCTGGTGATCTTGACTTTTCCTCTTCGATTTCTTTCCAACTGGACCTCTTTCCACCAAATACTGGCATGGCCCTTCAGCTTCATTTTCACAAACTTAACCCGATCTGGGTCCTCTATTTCCTAATACTCAAAATATTCTTCTAGCTTGTTGATCCAGTCGATCAACTCTTCCGGGTTCAGACTTCCAGAATAACTAGGGACTTCTGCTCTGGGTCTTTTCCCGATCTTCGAAATGGCCCTTATTAGCCGCATTTGGTTTTGATCAATTTCTTCTTCCTCCTCTTCTACATCTAAACCTTCTTCCTCTCCTTCATCCTCACTTTCCTCCCTCGGGTTTAACCCTCTTCTCAACTGTTCTTGTAACGCATCAATCTGTCTCTGGAGGGCTGCTAGTGCATCTCTTCCACCAACATTTCTACCACCTCGACCACCTCTAGCACCACCATGCCTACCAGGCACCACTCTTGGAGGCATCTTTCTTGACCTCGACCCACAACCACGGTCTTGGTGCGAACTGCCTCACAATCGGCGATCTATCCACACACTCAAGAAAAACCCGCTCCGATACCACTTGATGAGGGCGCAAACCCGAGACACAGAAAATAACCCACAAACAAGAGAATAATTTTATTATTCAAAAAATGGAACTTCTTACATGCAGAGGATCTCAAATCCCCAAGTTGTACAACACATGCAAGCTACAGAATAACCCTTTCGCAATATGCGAGCTTGTCCCCAAAAAGTTACCCAAAAATTAGAAAACCCGCCCATAAATAGAGCTCCTCATTTGTTTGGAGACAAAACAACATTCAATTTGAGTTTAGGTGGTTTGGCGCCGAATATTTACAACATGAAGTTCAAATTTCAAAAGAGAATTTGCAATGGTATCTTCTAGAAAGTGCGCCAACTTCGCGGGGTCATAACTTTTGATCCAGGCCTCCGATTCGCAAACCGTTTGAACCATTGGAAAGGTCTCAAAGTCAAGAGCGCGCTTAAAATCTTCTATGCTGATTTTGGAAAGTTTCGGGGCCATTCCAGAAGCTCTAAATGCCTCAAATCCCACTCAGAAGATTTTCAGGTGCAAATCTCAGAAACTAAAACTTCAATTTCTTTCAACCCAGGAACTAAAAATAAAAACCATAAATTGGGAATTTAATTATGACAAAAAGGGTATCCAAAAATGTAAAAACATCTAAAAACTAAGAAACTTGAAATTTAACTATTTTTGGGTGATGCAAGATTTCCCTTACACCACTGGATGCTCCTGCATCATTGGTGCCTGTGGATCATATATGAATATAGGCTGAGTATTCCAGCAACACTGCTTTTTTAGTTGGATCCTAAAAATGTTGCACCTTATGTTCTTCTTTAAAACATCTATGCAAAAGAAGGAAGGTGTGGTGAGGTTCAAATAGTAAGGATATTGGTGAAAGATAGAGGAATTAAAAAGATACTTGCATGTATTTGGATTGAAGGGCATAAAACGGTACATGATTTTTGTGTAGGAGACAAATCACATCCACAAACATGGGAGATCTATGCAAAATTGGAGAAATTGGCTTGGAAAATGAAGGTAGCAGGGTATTTCTAGATTCAATACTTTTAGTTAATGTTGTGGAATAGAAGAAAAAAGAATCATTTATCTACCACCATAGTGAAAAGTTAGCAATTGCATTTGGTTTGTTAAACATGGCCCTTGGTACAACTATTAGAGTTGTTAAGAACCTTCAAGTATGTTTTGATTTTCACACTGCATCTATAAACTCATCTCCAAAATTGTTCTAAGATAAATTGTTTTGAGAGATGTGAACCATTTCCATCATTTTAAATAGGTACAATTTTCTTGTGGAGAATATTGGTGATACTAAATGAAATGATCTAAAAAATAGGCTTACACTATAATAATGTACACTACATTAGATATCCAATAATAATGAGGGGACATCCATCAAAGCATAACAACAAGTATTTTTTTTCATATGTTGTAGTTACAAGTTCCCTGGTAGACATACATGAAAATGTGGAAGCAATAAACACAAGGAAATCGAATTGTTTAAAAAAATCCTCAAAGAAATGTGATTTTTTTTTATAGTTTAACCATGATATTGCACCATTTTGACTTGATCCTCGCAGTGATGCAGGATGTTGCCACTACACTGCACCATTATTGCTCAGCCTTCGTGGTGATGTGGGATGTTACCACTATGTTGCATTGTTGCTTCTTGGCTCTTGCAAGGATGTGGGAGAAGTATTTGATTTATCTCCGTACCACACATTATTGCTCGGCCTTCACGGTAATATAGGATGTTACTGCGACACCACACTGTATCTTCTTGGCTCTTGTTGTATGGTGGTATTATGAAACTTGCCACAACAATATTATGAAACTTGTCACAATCATCTTAACCTTGACACAAAATTCTTATGAAACTTTTCAATATTTATGGGCACCTTTTAAATTACATTCAGATCTATAAGGAAACTATCCTATAGGGATGATAGTCCCAATGATGAAATGGGATACTCTCCCTTTCAAATCTAAAACCAAACACACATATAACACTATGCAAGAAGGTTGCAAATAAAAATTAACAACAAAATATAGAATAGAAATATACAAACATATATTTATTTCAAAATCTGAAAATGAATTACATAATCATCGAGCTCATATGCTCTTGTACATCATGGGCTTTACACAAAAATCTGCAACTCAACATTCTAGCTTCATTCCAGTAGCATTTGAGTATGCAAAAATATTCTTCTCCAAAGCCAACTTCTCACAATGACAAAGCATCAATATATAAAATTTTGTGAGAAGAAACCACTATTGGTTTCTCAAATCAACCTCCACTAAACCACCAAGAAAATCCTATCACTTTCTACCTATTAATGCTCTTCCATTCGTCAAAATTTCCTCAAATGATTTCTAGGTTTGATGCTCCTTGTTTCTATCTTTCTTGATCAATTTTAAATTCTTGATTTTGTTTCCATATGATAAATTTATGGCCATTTTACTGAGACTAGATCTTACAATTACGACCCAAACATGCAACAACATGCAAATACATGCAAGGCATGCAAATGATAATGCAATAAAATGTAAGAAAAATTCCCCCCTAATGTAAATGAATTCCCAAAAATCATATTTACTTTCGAGATGATTTAGAAACATTTATCAAATCATAATTCCTTCAAAAATTACCTCTTGAAATCACCACAAGGGAAAATTATAATGTTTCAAATTAAAATATTTATTCTCCAAACCCCTAAACCCTTATTGAAAATAAACAAAATTAAAATAACACAATTTTTTGGTGACACGGGATTGCCATTTCACTTTGGAAGCTCTTTCATCACCCAAGAAACATGGCAATGGTTACACCAATAAATAGTTAACTAGAAACCATGAATTTCAATGCATAATGGAGAATATACAGAGAGTTAAGTTAGTGAGAAAACATCCTTGGAGAATTGTCATCAAAAGTATGACAATCTAAAAATTCATAGTAGAAAAATATATACCCTCAAAGACCTAACAGTCATAATATCTACCTAGTGATATGATGCAAGAGCATCTAGTGGTGTAAGGGAAATCCTACATAACCCAAAATACGTTTTCCTTTTTGTTATCTTTTTGTAGATGTTTTTGCATTTCTCGATAACCTTTTTGTCAAATAAGAGTTCCCAACTTTCAAAATTGTATCTATGTTTTTTCTACTCAATTTCTATTTTTAGCAATTTTGAATTTGAAAGTGTGAGTAGGAAAAATTTTATGGGAAACTTTAGGACAAAAAATTAAGGACTTTGGCAAAAGAATTAGGTCAAGATCATTCCCGGTTTGAAAGTTATTCAAGTTTTAGTTTTTGCTTTTTGCCCTAAAAATTCATCAAAGTCTAGTTTGAGGCACTAAATGGTCTCATACAGGCCTAGAAATCAATAGAAATAGAAGATTTGGATCTTAGTAATTTCTTTACTCTGAGACCTTTCCAATGGTTCAAACGGTTTGTCAAACGGAGTCTTGAATCAAAAGTTATGGCTCCCAGAACTTGGTGCATTTTCAAAAATGTGCTAATTTTTTAATATAGTTTTAAAATTTGAATTTAAAATTGTAATTTTTGGTGCCAAACCACCAAAACTCATAATTTGAATGTTGTTTTGGCTCCATAACCAAAAATGAGCTATTTATGGGTGGGGTTTTCTGATTTTTGGTAGCTTTTTTGGGGAAAAGATCGCATACTATGAAAAGTGAATTTTTTGTAGTTTCTATAACTTGCATGTATTGCAGCACTGAAGGATTTGAGATCCTCTGCATGTAATCTTTTCATATTCTTAATAATAATAATATTCTCTGGTTTTGTGTTGATTTTATGTGTTTCGGGTAGCACCCTCGTCATAATAGCTTTTAGAGTCATAAGAATAAATTCATAAGAGAATAGATGCAATAGCATGAAAAGACACTAAGATGGAAGGGCACTTGGTAGAGTTGAAGAATCAGACCTGTAGTGAGAAGGTAGGGAGGAAAAATTAATTTACGATCAAGAGCATCATGGCAGTTTCTCAAGTGACTATATTTGGGCAAGGAGAGAAACTAGTGACAACATTACCATCAAAACAATAAGGATACTCAAAACCCTACCAAACCCTAGGACCCTTTTCATCACCTTGTAGAGATCACAAACATGCACGAAAATATTTCACAAGAGGGAATGAGACTAAAATCATCTCTATTTTTTATTATCACAAAAAGTAAGAAAAATTAACAAAAATGTAGATTTACAAGTGATGAAAAGAAGTACATGGAAATTATATTATGTTGAATTTTTTTTTTTTTTAAAAAAACCATTAACTATCCAATACAATCTAAAAAAATACAAATATACAATGAAATATTATTATTAACAAAATGATAATTTTAATAGTTATCTTAAGGTAGACAAAAAAATATTGTGCAAGAGAAAAATAAAACCATTTGATTATTTTGAACAAATAACATTTTCATTTACATCATTTTTAAGCAACAATTTTTTAGATTAATCTAGTTTTACAAAAATCAAATCAAATTTGCAATGATCTCAAAGATATGAAGGTTTAAAAATATGATATTTTTAGATCTATTCTTGGGTGTATCCTACATCTCACTATAAAAAAGACCGATTCTTTTTCTCCAATAAGGTAAACACATAGATCATTATGATATATTTTTTTGACTATAAAGCTTATTTTTTGTAGATTACAGGATCCATAAGATTTATTTATTTATTTATTTATTTGTAGAGTTATCTCCCTTGTGAGACTCCTCCATCTATGTTAAAGTGGAGGAATGAGGAGATGGAAATATTGATAGGTGATGGAATAGGGAAGAGAGAAGAGTAGGACAAAGTGCATGATTATGATTTATGATCTAGGAAACCCACACAAAGATGGTATAGGGAAGAATGAAGAGTGGGACAGGGTAGCATGGAGGTATTAATGATCCATTCGCATCACCGTGAAGGCACAACAACAACCATGTGGTGTTTTGGTGGTTGTGCAAAAGTTTTTGTGAAGGCTTTGGTGATCTGTTAGAGAGTTACAAACTATGAATTGTCCTCTATCATATAGCATCGAGAAAGGAAGAACACTATCAAAAATTGATTGAATCATATAACAAACAATCCAAAAACAATGAAATTTACGTCAAATGGTGACAAAGATCTATCATCTAGGTCATTTGTACATGGTGATTAAGAACACATTGAGTAGGAAGTAAGAGATCACTAGATCATAACATTGCAAAATGGTCAAGCATTATGTAATGAACTTCACTATTATTTTGATCACAAAGGAGATTAAGATAATAACCAACATACTGATGTGTACAAAGAATTTTCATGGAGTGCAAACTTCCTTACAAAGCAATTACCACAACAAAGTTTGAGGTGAATTGCACCTACTATTTTATGTTGATATGGATATTTTCTAACTTGTAGTTAATTTTTGTAGCATAATAGATAGGCTAAATAGTTCTTCATATACCATTTTTTCAAATTCTAAATTTGTATACCTTATTCTAGGAGAAAATCATAGGGGGAGTTTATACATAAGACACCATTGTTTCAAATTCAATTTTTTTGGCTCTTTCACAATTGTTTGCTTCATTTATTTGATCTAAGATAGCCTATTTTATAGAAGATGCTCTCAAAATTGTAGTAAAATCCTTTATTTTGGGATGAATGCTTAGAATCTTTCAATCATAACAATGAACACAAGCATAATTCATTAACTTGAACTTTGCAAGAGTTTCATCAAATTCTACTTTTCCACTCTTTTTTTCATTCTGAATTTTATTCCCAATTTCATCCATGCAGAACTTCCTCAGCCTACATATGCCATAACTTTAGCAGGTGTCAAGGATAGCTTTGAGCTTTTACCCAAGCAACAATTGAAAAAATTCAGCCTTACCAGATCAAAATTCTGGTAAGGCCGACATTTTTCAATTGCAAATTAGGTAAAAACTTGAAGCTATCCTTGACACCTGGTAAGGTTATGGCTAACAACAAGATTTACAAGCTGAGGAAGTTCTTCATGGATGAAATTGGGAATAAAATTCAGAATGGAAAAGAGAGTGGAAAATTAGAATTTGATGAAACTCTTGCAAAGTTTAGGTTAATGACTAATGCTTTTTTTCATTGTTATGATGGGAGAGATTCTAAACAATCATCCTAAAATAAAGGATTTTACTATGGTTTTGAGAGAATATTCTATACAACAAGTTGTCTTAGATAAAATAAATGAAGCAAACAATTGTGAAAGAAACAAAAAAATTGAGTTTGAAACAATGGTGTCTTATGTATAGACTCCCCCTGTGATTTTCTCCTAGAATAAGGTATAGCAATTTAGAATTTGAAACAATGGTATATGAATAACTATTTAGCTTATTTTTTATGCTACAAAAATTAACTACATGTTAGAACATGTCCATATCAACATAAAATACTAATTGCAATTCACCTTAAACTTTGTTGTACTTGAGTATGACAATACCTGAGCTTTTGGTGTTTCTAGATGAAACCTATAGTGGAAAAGTGTAGTCTCCATCTGAAGGAACCATCTTCAGAGCTCTTCCCTAAAATGAGGGTTGAAAAAATTAGAAGAAAAAAAATACCATAATTCTAAAGTAACAATTTGTATCAAGCCAAATGTCAAAAAGAATAATTAAAAATACAAATCCTTACAATTGGACCTCAAATTGGACCAAACAAATTTATGGTTTTATCTTTAGAATGTAGGAAATTTCTCTATCGAAGCTTCATAACCTCAATTGGATTTCAACTTGAACTTGCAGATTTATGATTTTATCTTTAGAATGTATGAACTTTCTCTATCAAATATTAAAGATGTTAGGTTGGATGTCAAATTGGACCAACATATTTATGATTTTATCTTTAGAATGTAGGAACTTCCTTTGTTAGATATTCAAAAATTACTATACTTAGGTTTTGCTTCCAATTGAAAACACCCAAAAGTGTTTCAAACCAACTCAAGGTACTCTACAACTTGGTTATGTCACTGATAGAAATCCAATTTTTCCTAAACCGTCCATACCCAAATGTTGTTGCTTGGGTAAAAAATTGAAGCTATCCTCGAGTTTTGATAGTAAATGACATCATTCTAGTTTTGAGAAAGAATATGATGCCATTTCAATTTAAAATCATCATAAAATCATAATTAATAAATAATTTCAGTTTCAAAAAGAATCTGATGTCATTTACTATCAAAACAAAAGCTATATAAATCACAAAAAATACATGAAGCCATCCATCCAAAGAGAAAATAAGCAGCGCAAGGGTTTGAGAAATATAAGTCCAAAGGGTTATGTTGTAATGTTAATGGAATCACCATAAGGGCACAACTGAAGAAAATATTATTGACTGTAATTATGTGATCCATAACTCTATTGGTCATGTGGCACAGTTGTGCTATAACAAATATAGGATGTATTCATTTGTGACCCAAGTTTAATGTGGCTATGTTGTGATAGAAATGGAGGCACTCATATGAGCACAATTCATGTATAAAACACTATCATCACAATTAGGTGTCAATCATCATTGGGTGCATTTAGGTTGACTCAAGTTTAACAGGTTCAAATGTAATGATAGCATGATCCAAGAGTGATTACCTATTGCAGCAATAAAGAGGCTATAACTCTAGTTGATATATAGAGTGGTTGTGTTATATAAATTATGTAGTGCATTCAAGCACAACCAATATTTAATGGACTATTCTAGAGAGTGATCAATATTTTCTAAGCTTTATGAATGTTCCTTAAAAGTGTACAACTTAAACTACAAACCAAGTTTGTTACATACTTGAATGCAATCCTGGGTTACCACAAACTATAATAATGTGATCTTATAATAACCATTATGGAAAGTATTAAAGCAAGACCCATGCTATATAGGATACATTTCCCTGATTAGGTTTACATACCTTAATGATTAAACACAAGCTTCCCACACACTCTAGGATACAATCCAAGATCATACCATGTAACCCTATCAAGGTAGCTAATTTTTTGACCCAAGACTTAAGGTTGTTTTTTAATACCAAAAAAAGCATTGGTAAGAGCATGACTAGGGTACAAAACCTAGGCCTCTATATAAATATAAACCACAACTCTAGCGAATTAGTGAGATTGCAATACTAGAAAGATTGAGACATTGTAGCCAATAACAAGCACACTATGTAGCTAAGTGACATTTGTAAATGAAATCTATGGTAAGAATAATGACACTCACTTGAGGTGTGATAATCAAAAAGAGATTGAGCAGTGATAAGATAATAAAGCTCAAACCTTGCATAGTAAAGTGGAGATTTTAACAATGATTTTCCTTACCCCCTTGCTGAACTTAAGCGTTTTCTAAATGCTATTGGTGGTGTTGGGAAAGGAAAATGCAATTAGGGAGTGGCTTTCCAAATGCATTAGCAATGGTAATCATAGGTTCAATGTTTATTCTTAGCCAATTTATAATGGAGGTATTGGATTGCATGTTTGAGCAATGTTTTGAGACTCGTCAAAGATGAGAGAATAGTGAATAATACCTTGTGGGATATGAAGAAGTGACAATAAGGTTGAAGGATCTTAAGACCCACAATACCATGAAACAATGGGTCCCCTATAGTAAGTAAGTAGGTAGTATATAGGGAATAGTTTGATTTTATATAAGGATGCTCATGAAAGGAATCTTCAAGTGATAATGAGTGAGTTGTTTGGGATTATAGCAAAGTATTAAATGTGCAAGAAAATCAAATCATACTCAACAAAAAATTCACAATTTTATCTTGCATAATGCCTTGAGTTTGAAGACAAAAATATTATTGTATCTTGATGAAATTAGTGACTTTAATGGTCAATCACTGGCAACCATGATTTTAAAACATGCTATTGTGCTTATGGAGGTAGCATTTTAAGCAAAGCAGTGAGTGGTGGTTTGGAACAATGGCAGGTGTCAAGGACTTGCTTTATATGCATACTATGTAGTCTAGCTTAAGACAATCTTCTTAGAAGAGATTGAAGGTGGATTATGGAACTCAAGGGTTACCATGATAAAGATTAAAGAAAAGGATGAGATATATTTAACAACCATTGTCATGAAGATATTAAAGATGTCACATGAAAAACCTTAGCAACTAGAGTAATGAATACAGTGCCATAGAGGATAGTGTGTTGGGGCATATTTAGGAGATCTCCACATTATCTAATCACAAGAAAGTACATAATTTATTTATTTTTTAAAATTAAAATAAATCATCTAAACCCTATATAGGATACATTGATACTTCAAAAGCATTTGAAGGAATTTGAGGTTATGCAAATATATGTCAATTAAATACCTAGATTGCAAACAATAGCATGAAAAATGTAACCCTTGTTGAGTAGAGTAGGAATGAGATAAGAAGAAATGAATTCTATACCTCCTCTCAAACACATCTCCTTACCATTCTTTGTCATTCTTTATTGAAACACTTCTCCATTTTGGCAGGATATGCCTGAAAATAACGTTTCAACGAAGGTTTTAGAGTATGCTTATTAAAATTAAAACTCCATTTTGGCAGGCTATGCTTGAAAATAAGATTTTGAAAAAAGTTTTAAAGTATGATTATTAAAGTTTTAGATTATTTTGGCGGGCTATTGATTCTTGATTCCTTAAATGATTTATTCAAATGGATTGTGACTAAATAAATGACTAACTATTTAGTCATTTTTATTTGTGTGACTAAATAATTTTTAGTCAATGACCAAATTAGTCATTTATTTACTCATTTATAGCTAAGTTACAAAAAATTAGTAGAGATTAGTCATTTTTAGTTGTTGTGACTAAATTTTTTAGTCAAATAGTCATTTTTTTTCCAAATTATACTAGTGTTAAATGCTTGATAAAAAATTCAAGTGTTGAAAGATACACAAGACTAAATGCTCAAACATGAAGACCAAATAGACCACAAATAATGAGAAACCATAAAAAAGTGAATTTATGAGTGGAAAACCCTTTACAAGGAGAAAAAACCATTTTGAAAGTTTATTTTATTGGCCTCACTAGAAAAATATAGCCTCACTGGAAAAACATAGTCTCACTAGCGAAATGCAACCTCACTGAAAAAATACAACCTCACTGGCAATAGAAATCTCACTGATTACAACCTCATTGGCACAAAAATGTCTTTGAGAATCAAGATAAAGCATAAAATACAAAGGATTTCTTTGTTTCATTGTAATTCATGGCAACTTTCTACCTTAACACACTACATGTCACATAGACCTATTCCATTGTATTTTAAACCTAGAAAATACAAAATACATTAATTTCTATACTTTCTTTTTGCAATAGTCTTTTAAAGCACAAGATCAGTCCAACTATAGAAGCATACTCAAGGATACATTTCATGAAGCAAATGCAAGATAGAGTTTTGAAAGAAACCAATTTTTACAAATCAAACAACTACATTAAATGAATTTTGCAATATTAAACATTCATCTCATAGTATAACCATATGTCAAGCATAGGAAACTTCTATATATTCCAATTAATAGCCTAGAAAGCTTCAATAATGCCATACCACGATCTTTAAAAAATTGCAATTGAAACAACTTACAAATATTAACTATACAAACCATTGAATCCTCTAGCTATCAATTAAATCTTCATAAGTTTGTTGTTCTCCAAGCTTCAAGACATATTGTTCATTCTACAAGCTTAAAACCCTAACTTTGTTGCCACATACAACAAACTTATGACCTTCATTATACCCAACATACTCTATTCTTTTGAAAATCATACAAAGTTCACTTGTTGAATTGATAACCCTAGAAGGTGTTGATAAATACATTGTTCATAAAAAACCCTTCAACCCTTTCATAAGCACCCTTAACTTGCAAATGTAAGTCATTTTCAACATATGACATAAAGCATGTTTAATACTTTTTTCATTCTTCAAAGTATAAACCCCTTTATCAAAACAATAAGCTTGAAATCATGTAATAACCTTTTGCATATCCATTGTGGGTTCTAGACGTCAATCCCTCATGAAATAAACCATAAAAGGAAACAAGATAGAATGTTAGATTGAAGAAAATTTAATAAACTCTTCAATGGTCTACTCTTTTGCATTTTTCAACACTACCTTGTCTCAAGAATCAATATCAAATCAAATTCATTGCAATGAACTAAACAATGAATGAGTAGTGAATGTGTCAACACAAGAATAGAGTGCATAAAACACAAATATTAAGGAATAACCCATGAAATGCATGACCTTTGACATAAATGCCAAAAAAATTCTAAAGACAACAAACTCCCCCTTTGGCATTGATGTCAACCCTCAGAATTTTATCCTTTCGCTATGAAAAATAAACTGCCAACTACCTGCAAAAACACTTGAGAAAAAGTTAACCACTATGGAGAAAATGTTAAGTATGTACAACCACTATCAAATCAAATATGTACTGACACTATCAAAGATAGTCATTGAATCAATGAGACAACAACTGTGTCAAAATAACCACTAAATCCAAAAATGTACAACCACTATCAAAGATAACCATTGAAACAATGTCAAACAAGGAAACAACTAATAGAAAGAATAATGTCATCTTACAGTCAAATGTAACACTATCAAATTGAATCATGAAGGAAACAAACCACTATCAAAAATAACATTTTCAAACTAAAAAAGTTTATTGAAAAACTAAATAATTAGTGTCAAATGTCATGTCTTATTTCCCTTTGACAACAATTCCAAAGGAAGAAACCAATCATACTTGTAAATATTTGAGTAGAAAATAGAAGCAAGAACTCATCTTGAAATAAAAATACTTAGCAAGAAAATTTGTCATATTGCTTGGGCTAATACCATTTGGTATGCCAAAAAACTACATAGGCATATGAAAAACTATCACAACATGAGTTAGCACTATAAACTATCCAAAGAAGAAACATTGATATGCAACCCAATGCATTTTCTATGCCAAACTATTAGAAGGAGAAAACCACTATGATACACTTGCAAACTGTTATTTTTCTTAAATTACATAGGTATCTTACAAGAATTGCCACTAAATCACTTGAGCATGAGATCAATGGTATCACAAATATGTTGTGAAAGTTACAAGACTAACCATAAGCACTGGAATGTTCCAACTGTTACTAGAAACATCACTTGGAATCATTGTTAAACAACATTGCACCATTAACTTTAGATTAAAGAAAACATTCTACAATGATGAAAGATTACAACTGAATCACAAAGAAACTAACATTAACATGAAGTGATGCAATAGTCTATAATTATAGTTACTAATCATATATAAACTCAAGTCACTGATCCAAGGGCCTCTATACATTCTGATAAAAAAATATGAACTATGAGCCAGGGAGAAAAGATAATCTTTGAAGCTCATTAGAAAATATAAATTTTCAATCAAATGGGTTAAACACTCCATTGTTCACTCTCCATTCTCTATGTTACTATCTCATACCAAGAAATATAACAATGAAAAGAACCAACAGGTTCAAGATACAAGGAAATACAATTGTTACCAATCAACCAGGCATTAAATCAACTTAAAAAAGAATCTTTCTTTATTTCTTTTCACTGGAGATATTGCTTCACAAAGTGTGCCATGTCACTATTTGTATCATTGCATATTCATTGAAAAATAACAAGATGACAAAAAAGATAGCAGTGTTAAGCATCATTGGGCATGGGTAACATAGGTAAGCCTTGACTAAGTGCATATAGATGTAAAGTACTATATACTAATCACTCATAAAGCATTAGGTAACTGACCAAGTTATGAAACATGATCATCATATAGAGTATTTTTCAAGGAAAGCAAGATGTTTTTCTCAAATCATTCTAGCCAATTGTACTACATTGTCTCTAAACTCGTGCAATAAGAATCCCTCAAAGTTTCAAAAAATTATCTATCATAAAAAAGAACTGCACCTACACCATACCTATACAAACACCATAGCAAAATTCCAAAAATAATGAGTTACAAGCTCCCTTGAGACACTTGATCGCTAAGCAATCACTCTTTTTTTATCAACTATCAAAAACACTAAGCAAGTGGCTCCCCCTAAAAATAATACCACCACTGTGCTTTGCAAGATCAAACATTTAGCACAAGCTATAAATTCAAAAAGTGTCATGATCTCTACACTTTTAGAAGTACTATTTGACAACTCACAAAATAGAATCATTAAATGAAACAAACATAACATATGAAGAAAGTTGGACCATCACTCACCATACCAAACAAAGAATGAACTTGAAGCAAGCATGTATATAACTGTACCAATCATACTATGTCAAGAGTAAACATTAAAATCACTGCACCAAAAACTAAGTGAAGAATGAATAGTGAACATCAACACTATGAACCCATAACCATATCCTTTACAAGTAGAGATATTGTGCACGAATTATCAGTTGTTCATTTTTTTTGAAATGTGCAAACCCAATTCTTTTGCAAACAAGCATTGATATCACATAGTCAAACTAGCAAGAGGTCATTGTCAACAGTCAAAGATGTGGAAAAATATATAAAACACTTTCAACAATCATCAAGATCAAACCACTTAAACCAAGAGTCAACCATTATTCTTTGCACCATGCCTTGGCCATTGTCATTGTATTAACAAGAAGATTTAGTTATAACATAAACTATTATCCACCATGATAACTACTGCCAAATAATGAGGACTACTGTTACTATCATTGGAATCATTCATTAATGTGTTTAACCCCTTGCAACATTATAATCATTTGAAAACACCTGTCACTTTCTAATGTAATTGAGTTTGAGGCATACCATGTTGTTGCAAAAAAAGAGAACAAACCACTGGGCATATGCAAGGAAACCTTCATAACATTGCCTAAAGAAGACTAGTGTCAAACCAGCTATCCAAAGAGAACTGCAACCATTGTCAATTTGTGTAGTATTTCATGCCACTTTACACATTTTAAGAAACCAATCATAAAGTGAAGCACTATATATCCACAATGCCATGTCACTGTGCATTTTTATATGTCACTAATTGTTAAAAAATATGCACCAAGCAAGTATCAAAGCCAAGACATATCTTGGTCTCAAAGATTATCTCAAGCAAATTACTTTCTCAAATACTATCTCAATCAAGATACAAAATTTCTTTGCCTCAAATATGTAGGAATAATATAGTCCAAGGATAGAATCAAAAATCCCTTGAAACAAGCTTACCAAAAATAAATTAGAACCATACCATGTGGGATGCATAACCAATATACCAAGAGAAGAATGCTTCATACAAATACTCTATGATGTCATATCTGTGTTCAATTTCACTATACAAGCCAAGCCACTATTAATAAAAGGAAACCATTGTCAAGAACATTGAAATAATACAACCACTATCACATCCACTTTTTTGCATACAACTGAAAAACTCATAGTCTTTCATGATACCCCACTATCATTAACCACCATACAACTAATCATTATGCATGATCTTTACTACTCCAATATTGTTGTATCATCCATAGAGCATGGTGCCACTATTGAATCATTGACATGTATACTCAACATTGAAAAGCCACTGTCAATGTATTAGCAACTGAGCATTAATATCATAGCACTAAAAATTGAACCATAGTCACTATCATAGTTTCATCTAATCCCATCAAGTGACTAGTATTGTGAATATGACTGTTGTCATCATGATATTCATGAGCATGACCAAAACCGTTACTCATAATTTTCATCAAAATTAAAAACAATACTCTCAAGTAAAATGTTTATATTCTTAAGCATCATAGCATGTCATGCATCAAATCAACTAAGCATCAATAAAGCCTATGCCTATTAATATAATCTATGCAATACTTAGATATTCAAGACAATGAGCATTGATCACTATTAATACTATTGCATTGTTCTTCAGTATCAAAGCATTGATGTAGGAAATCACATTACTTACTATCATGAGACCGTTGTCTTTGAATGATTCTTTAAAAAATATTCATTGTCCATTATCCTTAAAAGGTCCATTTTCCACTATCTAATTGCAAGTCATTACTAACTATTGAGAGTGCATCACCAAGAGCATTGTACATAAAACCAATGTCATAGCATATGGAAACAATCAAACATTGTCATGAGGAAAGGAAAGAGTTATAAGTACCCACTACCATATGACCAATGTTCACTATTGTCCAAGAAAATCATTGTCTAAGAAAGAATTTCACTATTCTCTATCTCACTACTATACAAGGAACTCAAAAAAAATGTATTTTAACCATTATGCAAATTACCCCGTTGAGCTTATGCAAGAAAGAAGACAAAGAATATTGTGTTTATAAGAACAAGATCAATGGCATATGAACTAGCAATAATTTGCATAGACTTTATACAAGAAATTTTTATATCATTGCATCAAAGCTATTGCCACTAATCATAGAAAGAAGACAAGATTGAGTGATCCAATGTACTGCTTATCACCCCTACAAAAATACATTGTCATGGCAACATGTCATTGATATAATATTTTCAAACACCACAACTATGTACCACTGTTCATACTACTTCACAACATCATGTCATTATCACTAGCTTCTACCTTTGGCATGGCTCTTGTGCACTTGCAAAAGACATCTAAGTTGTCCTTTATCCTTAGACTTATGCTTTATTTTTTCATTGTCTCATTTCTTTTTTGCACGGACATTTAGATATCTTTATTGATTATCTTTTGAAACCAAAGTCACTACTTTGACATATAACAATGACCTAACATCATATGATTGTGAAAAATCTACTACCTTGTGAGCAAGATAGTCAATAAGAATCATTGATAAAAAAAATTGACTGAGATCACTTGAGAATACAACACACCTACCGAGCTTGGAAAAGGACAAAGAAAACTTTCTCAAAAACAAAACATCGTGAACTTATCAAAGATTCATTAGATACCATCATTGCATCTGTCACTATGATTTCATGCAAAGAACCCTATTAATACCTTTCAAAGCATTAAACCACTTTCAAATAACTCACAAAATAGGATCACACAATGAAACAAACATAATTGATGAAGCATGTTGGACCATCACTGACTATACCAAACAAAGCATCCACTTGAAGTAAGCATGTATATCAATGTACCAATCATACTATGTCAAGAGAAAGCATTAAAATAACTACACCAAAAAATGGGTGAAGAATGAATAGTGAACATCACCACTATGAACCCAGAACCACATCCTTTACAAGTAGAGATAATGTGCATGAATTTTTTGTAGTTCACTTTTTTGCAAAATGTGGAAACCCAAATCTTTTGCAAACAAGCATTGATATCACATTGTCAAACTTGAAAGTGGTCACTGTCAATAGTCAAAGTTGTGGACAAATATATGAACCACTTTCAAAAAAATTCAAGATCAAATCACTTAAACCAAGAGCCAACCATTATTCTTTGCACCATTCCTTAGCCATTGTCATTGTACTAACAAGAAGATTTAGTTATAACAAAAACTATTATCCACCATGATAACTACTACTAAACAATGAGAACTATTGTTAGTATCCTTGGAATAGTTCATCAATGTGTTAAGACCCCTTGCAACATTATAATCATTTGAAAACACCTCACTTACTAATACAATTGATTATGTGGAATACCATTGTTGCAAGAAAAGAGAATAGACCATTGGGTAGATGCAAGATAACCTTCATAACATTGTCAAAAGAATACTGGTGTCAAACCAACTATCCAAAGAGAACTGCAGCCATTGTCAATTTGTGTGGTACTTCATGCCACTTCACACATTATAAGCAACCAATCAGAAAGTGAATGACTATACATCCATAATGCCATGTCACTATGCATTTTGATGTCACTAATTGTTAAACAATATGCACCAAGCAACTATCAAATCCCAGACATATCTTGGTCTCAAAGATTATCTAAGGAAAAGTAATTTCTCAAATACTGTCTCAATCAAGATACACAAGATCTCTACCTCAAATATATAGTCTAGGGACAGAAGCAGAAAGCACTTTAAACAAGCATACCAAAAAGAAGTTAGAACCATACAATGCTATATAAGAGCGAATTTGTACTCCTTGGGAAAATTCTTCTTTTATGCACCATCACCTTAGAAAATCAAATCTAAAGGAAAAATTCCACATAACTCACCTACCTCCCATCCACTTGGTGCATGTTTTGTGTGTCGGTGAGGGAATTTTCATTAGGGATGCGAGTGCATTGCGTGAACATCTATGCAATGCATTGTCATCCCTAATAGATTCCTACATTTGAAGTCTGTAGGGATCTTACACTCATTGGGGTTGAATTGTAATGCCTCTATGTGACCAAACCTCCCGAAATGACTCCTTTTGGTCTTTAAATCCATTGTATTCTCTATCTTTCATCTTCTCTAGAATCTGAGCAATTTTCCACTCAATCTCTTACACATTCATTTGATATGTCAAGCATTTCTCTTCACAATCCAAGCAAGTCTACGATCTCTTGACCACACTCTTGTAGTATTCTACCAGCTTGAGTATTGCAACAAGTAGCTTGATACTCCATCAACACCATCTTTACACGTTAGGTGATACCATAGAAGTTGCAATTTCAAATTCATGCAAGACCTCCCTTTTTCACTACTACAGTGTGTCAACTTTACCGAATTTGTCACTTGTATTCTCCCTTCATTGCCTTGAGTGTCTTTGGGTAGAGGTTGTAATGCTTCATTTCCATTTTGTGGTTTGATAGAGTAGAGTAGCATCTTTTGTAGTGTTTAGTACTTACATTTCTATTTCCTTTATCACATATTCTTCTCTAATGTTTTTATGGTTGTCCATGGAGGTGGAAACACCAAAGTAGGAGTTTGATTGATGCAAACCACTATACAGTCCACCAATTCTCCCCTTCTTTCTTGTGTGTAGGTGAATGTGAGTGTGGAGCTAGCTGGTGAACTAGTGTTTCAGTGAGATTATATTTGTCACCCTATTTTTCATCTACTTTATTATTTCCGCACTTACTTTTCGTATTTTATCATTTTATTTATTTTGTTAAGATTAGTCAGCTATGATGCTTAGTAATTTTTTGGTGTCCTTTACTATACTTTACATGATCTAGTAATATGGACACCAACACACTAGAGAGATGCCAGCGCGATGCACTGTCATCCTAGAATCGTACTATCATCCTTGGATAGAGAGTTGTCTGAGGTGTAGTACAGACTCTAAAAACCAACTCGTCTAGCCCCAACCAAACTTTTGAGTTTGTAGAGTGATAGAAGTGCTTGAGAGTGCTCTTCATTCTCGATCCCCAAACCAAAGCATTTCTTAGAGCGAGGTAAGTTAGGGTAGCCTTTCACTCTCAGCTCTTCATGACCTAGAGCCTTGGTGTGGTTGGTTCCCCTCTCTTGCATTTTTGGGGAACCCAAAGTGAACCATTTTGGTTTCATTTTTTGGTGCTGAAAATGCCTTTCCTCATATCCTAGGAGCATTATACGTGTGAGTATTTTGAGGCATTCTATCTTGCAACCCAACCTACAACCCCTAGAGGAGTAGTTGGAAGATTCCATAGGCTTTGCAAAATGATACCTTAATTGAGTCACTGTCCAATTGTGAAAAATTTGGGAGTTTTGTGAAAACCTAGTTTAGTATACGTGATGGCTTCATTTATGCATCTACATATCCTATCTGAATAGCCTGTGAGCAGTTATTCTAAAATATCCTTCACCTCTTTGGATGTGTTGATGGGTTACAATAGAGAACCCTCTCCTCTTTACATCCCCACACGAGTCAATGGGAATATTGTAACATGTGTTCTTGTTGACCTGATGAGTCAGGTGAATGTGATTATCAAGGAGATTATGTTAATAAATTTCTTGCACAAAGATGGGTATAATGCATCTAAAAGCACCATTCATACACATGATGGGATTTTCATGCCTCCCCTTGGTAGCATCACCTTTTCGGTTCTTGTCAGACCTAAGTCAATAAATCTATTTTTTGACATAAAACTAGGGTCCAAGCTCTTCAAAGAGAAACAGGGTATCCCATGGTTAGTAGCTATGAATGTAGTGCCCTTGATCGTACATAAATTTATGAAGTTTATTCATGAGGGTTCAGTGCATGTTGTCCATGATATTGGTTATAGACCAATGGTTGTGCATGGTAGCTATTCTCAAAGATCACTTTTGGCATGTGCCCATTGGTTTAGCTTTGCCAAGGATAGACCTCTTGTACCAAAATTATCAAAAGTACAAGAAGGGGCACATAGTTCTTAGGTTGAGGTACCCTCCATCTACCTATGATGTTTCACATAGGATGTGTTTAAAAGTTGATAGTGATACCACCCTGGCTCAGAGAAAGGGAAGAAGGGAAGTGATCATGAGCATCTTCTTCTTCCTCTTCTATTGTCCAACATGTCGCTTCCTCTCACACTATTGCAATGCCATTGGATTCCACTCCCCAATGATTGATGGAGAACCCTATGGTTCCCACTAGGTGAAATCCTAAGTGGCCTAAATTTGAGCTTCTTCTTCTTCCCATAGTGCCTAGGCCTGTTCAATATGGTAGAGGAAAGGGCCTCCACAGAGAATCCTCTGTGGCCTCCTACTACTCTTGCTCTTAAAGTAATAAATGGGAAAGGGCCCACCCTCAAGGCGCTAGAGTTGAATCCCCTTGTTATCTCTCAATATCTTCCTCCTGCTTTGGTCTAGGATTCTATCCCTCCATTGGATACATCCAAGCAAGAGTCATTCGTTCCATCCCATCTTCTAGGCTCTAGCTCCAGAAGCCACAAAAACTGCCTTGTGCATGAGCGCAAGAGTTGGCGAAAGGCTCTGGCAGTTGAGTAGGCTGCTTTGCAGAGGAAGGAAGAGGAACTGACTACCCCTATTTCAAGGCCTCCTATTATGTCCTCCTCTCCTTGTTGGTTTTTTTTTACACTATAACCAGGTTTGTCTCCTAATCTACCTATGGAACTGCCAATCCCAATCAAGGGCAACTCGAAGGACTTGGACCAACTGATGAGGAATTTAAGAAACCTCCTACACTTTGGGCTCTGCAAGACCTAAGAGGGTGATCCCTTATTGTGTTTACAACCTCTACACCATTATTATAAACAACATTAAATAATAGAAGATGATCTCACTTAATAGCTCAACAAAGTAGGATAATACTGAAATAAATTGGTTGTTTATTAGTAATATCAACTACTTGGAGCATGAGATAACTACAACACAAGGTAGTATAAGATGGTCATTGATTTAAAATTTGAAGCAAGCTCTAGGAAAAGACAAACAAACACCGAATCATATGGGTAATCACAACTCAGACTAGTGCCATATATCTATTGGGCAGGAGTCAAATTTATAAGCATCTAAAGGCATATAACAGATTTAACACATAACACATGAGATCTTTGATAACATTACCTTGTAATCTCATCAATGTGTATTCTAGCTCAATACTACTTACCAAATCCTTATACAATACATATCCTTCTATAATCCCATTCAAGCATTTTAATTGATTCTTTGAATTAAAGCCAAAACAATGAGATGGATAAAACAACCCTTGGTAATTTTATTCAAGTCTCAGATATGCAAGTACAATGGAGAGACATGAGCTTGAATTTTTCATTTAAAATCAAATGCTAGTACTATTATATAACATTAAACCTCCATGAACTCAAAACCTGCTACAGACTAACTCAAAACCTAAGTTGCACTTCCTCCTGAAACCATCAAATTTTACAAATTGCTCTACAACTTCACCTAGACTCAAATTTTTTTGTCTAACTTGCTACCCCATACTTCAAGCCTTGAAATACTTCTCATAGAGAATGAAGGAGAATAAAAGCATCAGGCCAAAGAGTACATATGTCATCAACTAATTGGCACACCTAGAAAAGAGTTGATGCAACCATAAAGACTACCAAAAATCTACATTGAGATTGCCATTAAAATAGAACTAGAAACTGTTGCAACCACAACATCTGTCATATTTATTGAATTGCACCAGTAAGCATCCATCCTGCCATTAAAACTCACCCGCTCGCCTGCACAAACGGTGCCAACCGTACTTTGACCTAGACTTTAAATTCTAGTTGTCAATCCTTTAGTTGAATCAAACCATCGAACGATCGCCTTCAAAAACTAGTTGACACAATTGCCAGCATGGAAGAAAAGGGCCCATCACACCATACACCATGAAGGAAATCCACATGGTGGTTGCCTGTGACATCACAATCCCACAATTTTTGATCGCACGATGGTGGGAAATTGTCAATCTTGAGCAACAAAGTCGGAAACCCTATTGTTAACTATCAAGCACATTTTTTTCACAGACCATAACATCTCCGCCGATTTGAAACATGTGCATCCCACAAGTATTTTAGTAACCCATCCTTTTACTCCTTTGGCTTCATCGGTTGGGACACATGGCATTTTCCTATAATATCACCATCCACAATCTTGGATCATGGGATGGCTGGCAACCGTCGATCTTTGATAAAAATCAACCAACAACATACAAACTTATCTCCATCAGCCCCTCCAGATAGGACATGTGGAACCCACCCGCTATATTGAATCCCACGTTTTTGGATCATAGGATGGCAAGGAATGGCTAGGATGCGACCAAACTTAGCTTTTAATCTTTTTCATAGATCTTCTTTGACTTGACCAGTTGCCCTAATTTCTCTACCTAACATTTTCTTATTTAATGAATCCCATGGCCACATCAAATATTTTATTTTAATTATTTTTCCTAAAGCAATGAAACATTTAAAATACAATGCTCAAACTTCCTTGAGCCCCACCTTGTAAATGTGGCACCCACCTGTGATTTCACAATCAACCAAAACATCATCACAGGATAGTGGGGAATGGCCCAAATCAAAGGGTAGTTGATTAGTGGTGGCACAAGTTTGATCCCCTAGATGGGACACTTGGCATCCGACTGCTACTTCGCAATCATTCAATTCCTGATCATAGGATGGCAAGCAACTATTGGTATCTAAAGGTAAATGATCTACAACAGCACGAGCACCCCACTTCTGCAAAATATAACCTTTATTAATAGGACAAGGGGGAATTACTTAGGCTGATGGGACATTAACGACATAATTTATATTTAAACAATGAAGCACGTGGTCAACCTATACTTAGGGAAAATAAAACCCGAGGGGAAGCAAAAATTAAAATCAAAGGGGTCGAAGTCTAGATGAGAAGATGGGGCATAAGATGTTTTAAAATCCTTCAAAAAGGTAACAAAAAAATTCAACCCAACCAAGGTGTAAAACAAAGATAAGGCTTTTACATGCAAACAAGGACAAAACCCTAACCCTAGGAATTTTGACACCATGAAAGACAAGTTGACACCAAGTAGGGTGGGAATAAAACATAAGGAGCAAAATTTTGAAGTTCCAACAATGGCTCTAGTTGGGGATGTTCATTCCACTGGAATGAAGCAAGGATTCAAAATCTCAAGTGAAGCAGACCAAGAGGTAGAGATGACCAAAAGGGATTGTTTGGACAAAACAACCCAAACTATAAACAAAATATACAAACCTAAACTATTGTTCATGGAAAAGAATACTTCAAGTGAAGTATAACTTCAAGAACTATCCATGAACTGGAAGTTCAAGAATATCCCCTGTCATATCATGGAGGAAGTAAGAATCTTCACCCCTCTTACTATTAATAAAAAATGGACCCAACCAAATTGCATCAAATTTCCCATGCTTCCCTTTATCTTCCAATCTAGCATTCCACATTAAAACCAAATATCCATTTTTGAAACTCCTTGCAGTTGCCCTCTTGTCATACAAATTCTTTATTTGCAATTGTAACTTTTCATTTCTCTTTTGAGCTTCCATCCTAGATTCATCCAATTCTACCAGAGCTTCCACTCTCAATTACATCTCATCGTCAATTTCATTGTCATACATCTGGACAAACTTATAAATTTCCATTAAATTATCTTGGGTCAACCTGACATTAATCCCATAAACCAAGTCAAATGGGGAACAACCAATTTCCTTCTTTATAGTTACTCTATATTCCCAGACTGCTAATCTCAGCTTAGAATCCCATGCCCTTTTATTCTGATCTAGGATTCTTTTAATGATCTTCATCAATCTTTTATTGCTTGATTATTCTTGTCCATTTCCTTGTGGGTGATATGGTGATGAATAAGAAATTTGGATGCCATGCTTCTCACAAATTTTTTTGTATTCCTCAGATCTAAAACACATTGCATTATCTGATACAATTCTTTCTGGACACCCAAATCTAGTCAATATGTTGCTCATCAAGAAGTCAATTACTACTTTACTAGTAGCTTTCTTTGTTGGAATTGCTTCCACCCACTTGGTAAAATAATCAGTAGCCACCAATATCCATGAATGGCCTCCACTAGATTTACATGCTATCTCTCCTACAAAATCAATACCCCACTGTTGGAATGGAGCTTGTACTATAACTGGTTTTAGAGGAAAGTTACCAAAAAAATTTAACTTACTAGAGAAACGTTGACAGGCATTACATGTCTTCACTAGTTGATGTGCATCCTTAAAAACTGTAGGCCACCAAAATCTAGCCCTCATTATCTTATGTGCAATTTTTTTGGCCATATAATTCCCTACACAAACTCCACCATGCATATCCATAAAAGTTCTTTTGCTTGATCTTGGTCAACACACTTTAGCATAACACCTTCTTCATTTCTCCACTAGAGCTTTCCATCTACAATAATATGTTTGATAGCGTGTAACTTCAATGTCCTTTTCTCATTTTCATTTAAATTATTAGGACATTTCATTATGTGAAAATAATATATCACATCTTTGTACCATTTAGAATGCTCCCTATCACATATGTGTGATCTATTCTCTTCTTCTAGTAGATTTATTTGATTTGCTTCCAGATTACTTTGGGCCAAAAGATTGGCCAATCCTTGTCCTCTTACTAGCTTAGTAATTGGGACCTCAATATTGAATTCTTGGATCCTATTTATCCATCTACATCTCCTTCCTGACACTTCTAGTTGTGTGAAGATGTCCTTAACAATGACATTAGGAACATAAGAATTTATAGTAGCTCCCATCAAATAAGGCCTAAAAGCCTTTACTGCTTTCACCAGTGCATATGCCTGTTTTTCATTTATATCATACTTAAGTTCTGCAACTTGTAAAGATTTGTTGAAAAAGGCTACAGGCTGTTCAAACCTTCTACATTTTTTTGTAACAACACAACTGCAATTGTATGAAATGAAGAAAATGAGAAAATCTACAAATGTTTGGAAAAATCAGGGGTTCTCAGCATAGGAGCCTCTTTTATTACTTGCTTAACTACTTGGAAAGCTTTTATAGAATCCTCATCCCATTCAACTTTGGCTCCTTTATTGAGCATTTTGGAAATAGGGCAAACTGTCTTAGCAGAATTTGTCACAAACCTCCTTAGGAAGTTTATCTGTCTGAAGAAGGATTGTATCCCTTTGACATTTTGGGGTTGGCATTCTTATATAGACATGCATTCCCCATGGTGTGGTGAAAGTTTTCTTAAAATTCTTAGACTCCTTGACCATAAGTTGGTTATAACCAGAAAAACCATCCATCATTGACATTAATTCACAGCTTGTCACCCTTTGCAACATGGCTTCCATATTGGGTAATGGATAGTTGTCTTTCAATTAAGACACATTCAAATTTATGAAATTGACACATAATCTGATGTCTCCATTTTTCTTCCTCACAAGTACCAAATTTGACACCTAGGATGAATGTCTAATTGGCTTGATGATTCCTGAATCCCTTAATTTCATCAATTCTTCTTGCATTTTGGGGGCTAACATGGGATTAATAGGCCTCTACTTTTGTCTGAATGGCTTGGCATCATAACACAAAGGAATCTCATGTTGGAAGAGATCTTCCCTGTATGCTTTAAGATCATCATTGGACCATTCAAACACATGCCTAAAATTTCTTAATAAATCAATCAACATCCTTCTTACCTTTGGTGACATTCTCTTTCCAATACACACCTTCTTTGGGGATGATTCAGTTCCAAGATTTATCTCCTCCAAGTCATCAGAATGGGAAGTAGTGTGATTAGCCTTTGTCTTGTCCTGATTATCAAAAACCATTTCTAGTACAACTAGAACCTTGGGGATTGTATTTGTCTTCAACTGAATGACCTAATTTCCAAATATGGTATCCTTACCATCAACATTCTCAACAAAAGCTCTGAAGTGAATTTCTTGATTTTCATACTCTCCCACACAATTCAAGAATCTTAACACATCATCATCATTATCAAAGACTTTCCAATATTTTATGTTATCAGGGACTGATGGCCTGGTTTGCACCTCAACCTTTGAAATTCTAGCATAAGACAAGTCATCTGGTTTTAATGCAATATTATTTAATAGGTTTTCCGACTTATTTTGACCTCTCTCCATCCATGTATAATTCCAAATGCATCAAAGCTCTCCAATTCATCCCAAACAAAATTCCTATAATGTTTCAACCTCTTGTTCTTTGATACATGCTTGGATATGACTTGGGAAACCACAGGCTCAGAATCTCCAATTAGCTTGAGCTTCTTAATCCCATGTTTTACAACCAATCTAAACCCCAATAACAAGGCTTCATACTTTGCCACATTATTTGTACATTCACACAACAGAGTGAAAGAGAACCTAAATGTCTTTCCACTGGGTGATCGTAACAAGACACCTGCACCAAAGCCTTCCTTTGAATTTGCACCATCAAAATACATAACCCACAAATTATCAGATTCTGGCAAGTGTTTTATTTCTGTGTCAATCGTTGCATCAGGCTTGTCACAATTGTTAGGTAATTCCTCAACCCTGAAATCATCTATACTAGTGTCAATAAAACATGTCATGTTTTCAATCGGGCTATGCTCAATCATATGAGGTACTTTTGATTCCCCTTCAATTTTGACATCTTTACCATCAATGGAGAAAGTAGCAAATGAAAAATCACATTGCATGTTACCTCCCATTGATGCACTCCATTTTCTTGACAAAAGCATACCAAAATGAGGTGGGATGTCTGCCACTAATACTATCATGATTAAATCCTTATCAAGGTACTGAGTCAATTTATATGGCAATGCTCTGATAGTTCCAATAACTGGCACTTCTCTCAAATCCATTGCATAATTTTTTCCTTGAGTAGTATCTACTATCAAGCCCATTGCCTCCATTATTTTGAATGGAATAACATTATTTGACGCCCTTGAATCTATCATACAATTTCTTAAAATTTTCCCATTTATATCTACACTTAAGAAAAATGGAGTTATATTTTCAAGGCACATGTTAATAGAACTTCCTAAATATATAGGAGGAATTTGTGACACAATTCCCTCCACTTCCTTTTCTTCTTTTCTAGTTCCTTGTTTAGTTTTATTATTAGCAACATTTGTGATCCATGCCAGTGTCTTCTCTTTGTGTTCATTTATTCTCATCATTTCTAACAAAGGTACAGTTACTTTAACCCTAGAAAGCACATGAAACATATCTACAGGTGTATACTTAGGCAGATTAGATATCATACCTTCATCATTTTCCTTTTTCTCCTATTGATTACCTCCTCCTAGCTTTTTTTGCTTCTTCTCCTTTGCAATTGCCTTGGTCTTCACTAGTGATGAAGTCACATCTTCTTGAGGCTTTGGGATTTCATTCTTTTTTGTCCAAGACTTATCATTCTTAACCTCTTTGACTTTCACAACACCTTTTTTGTTGTCAACCTTAACACATTTGTTTTTATCCTTTTGTTCTTTAATAAATAGGCCAACATGTTTACCTGGTTCACCACCCACAGTTCTATTTCTCAATTGAAGTGAACTCTTCATTTGGGAAGCCATTTCTTCAATTAATCTTACAATCTCTTCTTCTTATGGTCTCCTTAAAGACACTGAATCTTTAGCCTGTTCCATATTGCAAGCATTGTGATCAAAATCACCTTCCTCATCAAAAAATATCTGTTGATGATACACTTCACTTCTCTGCCTTTGATTTTCCACATCATCTTCCTGTATCTTATCATCAGAAGAACAATCTACCTCATCAACATATGATCTAGTCATACAAACATCTACATCATCCTACTCATATTCAGATGTTTGATTATGGACATCCTCTTCCCCTTCTTCAGCAACAAGCAACTAAGCAATACCATAATAATTTTGATCATGAAGGTGTTCACACACTTCACACCATGGTCTATCTGCTACTAGATTCACTAAATGTTTCTGCAAGGGACCTGGTGTATGCTAATCAATTTTATGCCTCTGGCTAGGCAAGATTGGTTTCCCATCTTTCCAATTTGTATTATAAGGATAGTTTTGCAATCTGAGTGGCCTATCATTCTTATTATAGGGTTTCCTTTCATGTCCTATACCCTTCTCTTTCTTAGCAACAATTTTCTTTATGTCTTTCAGAGTATTATAAACCTTTTCCCACTTTTCATCATCCTTAGGCTTTGCAGCCAGAATCTTCTCAACCTTATTCTTAGGTTTTTTTCAAAGTCCAAGTTCTTCTCTCCTACCACACTTCCCAAAATCTCTTTTGTTACTATCAGTATTTATAGCCACTCTAAATGCATCCCTCATAGTTCAAGGGTCCTTATCTTTGAGAAGATATGCCATTTTAGCATCAAAAGCATTGAAGTATGTAGTTAAGAAAATATTTTCATCAAGCTTTAAAACCTAAAGTAATTTATACATTTCTTTTTGAAATCTTAGATTAAACTCTATCACAGGCTCATTCAATGACTTCTTGATGTTATTAAATTCATTCAGCATAAAACTATAATTAGTTTTATCACCATACTACTCCTTGAAACACTTTTCAAACTCATGCCATGAGCCAATACTAGCATTAGGTAGACCTCTATACCAATCCCTTGCATCTTCTACTAGAGATTGTACAAAAAAAATAATTACATCTTCATGTTCTACCTCATAATCATTCAACATATCTATAAAAGCTTTGAAGTGTTCCTCTGCTATTACAACATTATTGCCAACAAACTTATTCATCTTTTCTCTCAAGTCAGCACGGATGGGATTTGGATAACTAGGGATACCATCAAAGAATAATGTCCTATACCTTTCTAACTATATAGGTTGTCGTTGAAAAAACCCCTCATTCTTTTAAGGATCAACACCAGACCCTAAATTTTGTACTTTAGAACCATCCTAGCCTAGATTTATAGATCTATTTGCATGAGTCTTCAGGCTAGAGTTGTTTATGGCAGGGTCTTGGTGACTTGATGAGGTGGCAAATTGTGCAGCCTCATCCATGTTTAACATCTTTAGGAAACATAGTTTCCTCTTCATTTTTGCATTTGTAGCCTCAATTTATGCTTCCTCCAACTGTTATGCCAGAGCTTCATTCTCCTTTTTAGCCTTTTCTAAGAATTTTTTTTTTTTGAAATGACATGTGGTTGAAGATCTTGTTGAGTGGAATGGGGAACCACTTTCTCATTTATTTTGATCCCCTCAAACTTTTGCTTTCCCTTATCTGAGATGAGCTTATTTGGTTGAGACCTAACATGATTTGAGGGTTATGGGTCAACAGGTTTAGGCTGGACATCAATGTGGCCTATTGGGTTTTCTTCAAACACGGGCTTTGTGCCTCTATTATCAATCCTCTGTACAACCAGACCCTCAACACTTGGTTTAGGTTCTTTTTGGTTTAGGAACTTCATGCTTTTTAACTGTCTCATTAACCTATCCCTTTCAATCACAACATTTCCCAACTTTGCTTCTCTTTATTCTTCTCTTTTCCTCTTGATCTCAGCTTGCTTTTGGATTTCCCTTCTCAAGGAATTAATGTCTCCAAAAACATCATCAGGGTCAGGAAAAGTCACATAAGAACTTTATGAATCACTTAGGTCTATTAAATTGACCTCTTCTAATACATGTTCAGACAATAAAGGGTTTACATCATTTTCAACAGGAGGAGGAGGCACATCACTAGTGCATTCTCTATGATGGCTTGAACTTCTACTCCTACTTCTCTTTTCAACATATTTAACACTAACAAGCCCTTTATTTTGACATGTCACATCTTCTTGAATAGGTGTATTAAATAATGCATCAGAAAATACACAACTATCTGAATCTGAACTTCTAGACACTGAACTTGTAGACACCTCTTCAAGATTTTCACGGATAGGGTGTAAAAACTTACTTGTACCTTGGTGTACAGGGTCTTGTGATGCAGGAGCTTTTGGTCTTTTCTTTATCAAGTCCTTCATTTTGGGAAGTCCACTTTCCAATATCTGTTCTAGGTAATTCCTCATGAATGACCTGGTGTTCTTCATTCTTTGTACTTGTCCAAAAGTCCTCTTCACTTATAATAAACCTTTTTATAATAAAATGCACACTGGTGCAGAGACTTCAGAGTTGCCACCTAGTCATCTTGGGAATAAGCAATACCTAAAGGCATGTGGTGGAGAGTGAAAACCTTTGGAACCTTGTACTATCAACACACAAAAGTGGTTTATAGAAGAAGTGGATAGACCTAACAAAAAAATTTAGGCTCAACCTTCAAATCACTGAACTACTATGACAACTCTATGCAAAATGGACAACTAACACACTGACAAGCAATATTAAAGCTAAATCCCCAACAAAGTTTCCATCTTGTTGGTTTCTTTTTACACTGTAACTAGGTTTGTCTCCTAATCTACATATGGAACTACCAATCCCAATCAAGGGTAGCTCGAAGGACCTGGACCAATTGATGAGGACTTTAAGAAACCTCCTCCACTTTGGGCTCTACAAGACCCAGGAGGGTGATCCCTTAATGTGTTTACAACCTTTGCACCATTATTATAAACAAAATTAAAATATAGAAGATGATCTCACTTAATAGCTCAACACAATAGGATAATATTGAAATAAATTTGTTGTTTATCAGTAATATCAACTACTTGGAGCATGAGATAACTACAACACAAGGTAGTATAAGATGGTCATTGATTTACAATTTGCAACAAGCTCTAGGTAAAGACAAGAAAACACTGAATCATATGGGTAATCACAACTCAAACCAGTGCCATATATCTATAGGGCAGGAGTCAAATTTATAAGCATCTAAAGGCATATAACAGATTTAACACATAACACATGAGATCTTTGACAACATTACCTTGTAATCTCATCAATGTGTATTCTAGCTCAATACTGCTTACCATATCCTTATACAGTACATATCCTCCTATAATCCCATTCAAGCATTTTAATTAATTCTTTGAATTAAATCCAAAACAAGGATCATACACACCACAATAGTGAGATGGATCAAACAACCCTTCGTAATTTTATTCAAGGCTCAAATATGCAAGTACAATGGAGAGACATGAGCTTGAATTTTTCATTTAAAATCAAATTCTAGTACTGTTATACAACATTAAACCTCCATGAACTCAAAACCTGCTACAGACTGACTCAAAACCTAAGTTGCACTTCCTCCTGAAACCATCAGATTTTATAAATTGCTCTACAACTTAACCTAGACTTGACAAAATTTGTCTAACTTGCTACCTCATACTTCTAGCCTTGAAATCCTTCTTATAGAGAATGAAGGAGTAGACAAGCATTGGGCCAAAGAGTACACATGTCATCAACAAATTGGCACACTTGGAAAAGAGTTGATGCAACCATAAAGACTACTAGAAATTCACATCAAGATTTCCATTAAAACATAACTAGAAACTACTACAACCACAACATCTGTCATATTTATTTAATCATGCCAGTAAGCATCCATCCCACCATTAAAACTCACTCGCTCATCTACACAAACAATGCCAACCATACTTTGACCCAGACTTTAAATTCTAGTCGTTGATCCTTTAATTGAATCAAACCATCGAACGACTACCTTCAAAAACTAGCTGACACAATTGTCAGCATGGCAGACAAGGGCCCATCACACCATACATCATGAAGGAAATCCACATGGCAGTTTCCTGCGACATCACAATCCCACAATTTATGATCGCACAATGGTGGGCAACCGTCGATCTTGAGCAACATAGTCGATAGACCTATTGTTAACCATCGAGCAACTTTTCTGCCTAGATCATAACATCTCCATTGATTTGAAACATGTGCATCCCACAAGTGCTTTAGTAACTCATCCTTTTACTCCTTTAGCTTCATCCGTTGGGACACATGGCATTCACCTACAATATCGCCATCCTGCAATCTTGGATCACAAGATGGTGGGCAATCGTTGATCTTCGATAAAAATCAATCGAAAACATACAAACTTATCTCCATCATCCCCTCCGCCCCTCCAGATAGGACATGTGGAACCCGCCCGCTATATTGCGATCCCACATTGTTGGATGATGGGATGGCGGGGAACAACTAGGATGTGGTCAAACTTAGCTTTTAATCTTCACCATAGATCTTCTTTGAATTGACCAGTTGCCCTAATTTCTCTGCCTAGCATTTTCTCATTTAATGAATCCCAAGGCTAGATTAAATATTTTTATTTTAAATATTTTTCCTAAAGCAATGAAACATTCAAAATACATCGCTCAAACTTCCTCGGGCCCCACCTTCTACACATGGCACTCGCCCGTGATTTCACAATCAACCAAAATATCATCGCGGGATGGCGAGGAATGACCCAGATCAAAGGGTAGTTGATTAGCAATGGTGTAGGTTTGATCCCCCAAATGGAACATGTGGCACCTACCCACTACTTCACAATCCTTCATTTCCCGATCACAGGATGGCAGGCAACCATCGATATCTAAAGGTAAATGATCAATGGTAGCGTGAGCACCACACTTCTACAAAATATAACCTTTATTAATAGGACAAGGGGGAATTACTTAGGCCGATGGGACATTAACAACATAAGTTGTATTTAAGGAATGAAGCATGTGGTCGGCCTAGACTTAGGGAAAATAAAACCTGAGGGGAAGAAAAAATTAAAATCAAAGGGGACAAAGCCTAGATGAGAAGATGGGGGATAAGTTGTTTTAAAAGTAGGTTCAAAAAGGTAACAAAAAAATACAACCCAACTAAGGTGTAAAATAGAGATAAGGTTTTTACATGCAAACAAGGAAAAAACCCTAACCCTAGGAGTTTTGACACCATGAAAGACTAGTTGACACCAGGAAAGGCGAGAATGAAACATAAGGAGAAATTTTTTGAAGCTCCAACACTCCCCTCCTCTCTGCTTTAGTTTAGATAGCATCAATGCCGCTTCTGGCTCCTACTGCGAGCATGAACATCCTCAACCCTAAAAAGGTGCAAGTGTTCATTGATCCTTCGGTCAAGCCCCTACTTTTGATGTCTCTTTTGGACACCCCACCTTTCTCAAAACCCATGGATATTTCGAACAACTTGGTGATATCCACTGCGATTTTCTCCTCTATATTAATGCCTCTTACCTCATCCGTGGGGAGTTCACATCATTCAATGAAGTAGAAGGTGGAGGTTGGCCCTTCTAGCAATGGGGGGTATAAGAGGAGTCCACCCTCTTTAAAGGGTGGCTTTTTGTTAGCATGTGTCATCCTTATGACAGAGGAGATTCTGACTTCCCCTGAGTTTTCCACTACTCCCAAGTCACTTGGTGAGCCAAACAGTAAATCTCAAGCACTGCCTCCCTCACCCATTGAGGTAACACATGGCACTCCTATAAAGTCCATGTTTAACACTTTGGATGAGGTCCTAGCCTTGTTAGTGATCTTCATGAAATCATTGACCTTTTCTCCATAAGAACTTAGTGGAGGAGACCCCGAAGAGTCTCCTTCCTTAGCTCTTGTTATGAGAGTGTTGGAGGGTACCCCCCTTAATATTCCACCTTTGTAGGCTCATTCACATTCCCCATACAATGATCTAGATTGGGAAGTTGATGACCTCTTGGTTGATTAGTGTTAGGGAGTGTCGCTTCTTTACCTTTAAATTAGGTGTTTGTGTGTTGTGATGTGTTCACTCATACTTGAATTGTGTGTTCATGGATGACCTTGTCACCCTTGTTGGTGCTTGGATACATGAGTAATTATGTGTCATAAAACTTCTTCTATATATTGCATCATTCTTCCTCTGTTATGTGTTTTGATTTTTTGAAAATTGGGGACAATGCAAAGTGTTGGGGGCATTTAGGCTTCCCTTCCATGTTGACCCAATTTTTTTATTTAAATACTTTGTCTTCTCATACATTCTTCACATTGTTTGATATAGTAAGGGTTTGATGACAATTCATCTATATACTATTACTATACATACATACATACATACATACATACATATATATATATATATATGAGCAGCTCTGACCCCATAATACTAGATCACCCCTATGCCCTTTGTATGTGATTTCATTGTTTTCCTTTTTGTTTCTTTGTTATCTTTCTCTCTTCTTTTCTTGGGTTGTGATTTTGTGGTGGTGGCATCTCACTATGTCTCGTGAGCCACAACATCACTTATTTTTCATTCTTGCTTTTATCTCCTTAAGAGGTCATGTGTGCACCACCCTAAGGAGAGGGCTATCATAATACTTTAATTTTTAGAAAATGCATTTATTTCCAATGAATTGTTTCTCAAAAAATTTTGCAAGCTTTTTTCAAAAATTTCATTCTCAACAAGGACCCCTATCAAAATGTGTTTCCTTCATCATGGGTTTGCAAAGAAAGAACTTGAAGAACTTTCCTCCTAAGTGGGAGTATATTTTCTTGTATAAGAAGTCTTGACCTTCCCCTCACAATGGGGCATTTACTTCCTTTCGAATTCCTTGATGAAGTGAACATATTTTGAAAGGATTCCTTGATGTTGAATTGATTTGAGAAAAATGTTTCTTCTACACTTTCAAACAATGCATCCCTTGAGCAATCCCCTTTGAAAACTATTCCTTTAATTTTTTGAGTGTGTACGTGACTGTTTGTATGTTTTCCTAGATGGATGCCTTTTGTTCTATGGCATGTTTTATCTATGGATTAACATGTTGGTTTGTAGGTGTACCTATGAAGTTTCTTTTTAGTCTGACTCTATGGAGTCCCCTTTTCATTGGGATTATTTCATGAGAGAGTAATTGGGGGAATGCCTCTTTCTAGGTCTGAGGGCCTGTGAAGTAATAGCATCCTGCGGGATCTGTCCATCATTGGTCTGCGGGCCTTTTAGTGTACTTTGTTCAAATTCATAGTTCTACAGAGCAATGGAGTCCTTTTCCTACCCTATGCTTTCAAGTTCACTAGATTGTGGTCTACTTCCTCAACGGTTTAGGTATACATTTATAATCCTTCAATCTACTTTACCAAACACTCATCAATACTCATACTTGCTAAAGTGGGGGAGAAATTTATAAGAGTGAATTTATACCCCTTGGGAAAATTCCCCTTTTATGCACCCTCACCTTAGAAAATAAAATCCAAAGGTGAAATTTCACATCACCCACATTCCTTCCATCCACTCGGTGCATGTTTTGTGTGTCAGTGAGGGAATTTTCTTCAGGGACACAAGCATGACATGCGAATGTCAGCATGACACAATTCCATCCCTAAAAAATTCCTACAGATAAAGTTTGCAAGGACATTACACTCCTCATTGGGGTCGAATTGTAATGCCTCTATGCAACCAACTGACTTGAAATGGCTCATTTTGGTCTTCAAATCCATTCTATTCTCTATATTTTCATCTTCTCAAACTCTAAGCAATCTTCCATTCAATCTCTTACACATTCATTCGATCTATCAAGCATTTCTCTTCACAATCCAAGCAACCCTAGGATCTCTTGATCACACTCTTGTAGCATTCTACCAGATTGAGCATTACAACAAGCAACTTGATACTCCATCAACTCCATCTTTGCATGTGAAGTGACACCATAGAAGTTATACATTTGGAGTCTTGCAAGACCTCCCTTTGTCACTATTGTGGCTTGTTGACTTTACCAAATCTGTCACTTGCATTCTCCCTTCATTGGCCTTGAGTTCCTTTGGATGGAGGTGGTAATGCTTCATTTCCCTTTGTGGTTTGATAGAGTAGAGTAGCATGTTTTGTAGTGTTCAATACTTGCATTTCTATTTCCTTTATCACATATTCTTCTTCATTGTTTTCTTGGTTGTCCCTAGAGGTGGAAACACCAAAGCAAGGGTTTGACTAGAAGGAAAACCCCTATACAACCCAATAATTTTACCCTTATTCCTTGTGTGTAGGTGAACGTGTGTGTGGAGCCCGCTGGCGAATTGGTGTTTCAGTTAGATTATATTTGTCACCCTAGTTTTCATCTACTTTATTATTTTTGCATTTACTTTTCGTATTTTATCATCCTATTTATTTGATTAAGATTAGTCAGTTAGGCAGTTTAGTAATTTTTTCATGTCCTTTACTATACTTTATGTTTACTATTCGTACAGATGCCAACACACCAAATAGATTCCAATGTGTCATGTTGTCATCCTTAGACAGAGAGTTGTTTGAGGTGGAATGCAGACTCTAAAAACTAGCTCATCTAGCCCCAACCATAATATTGGGTCTGTAGAGCGACAAAAGTGCTTGAGATTGCTCTTCATTCTCGATCCCCATCCCAAAGAATTTGTTAGAGTGAGGTAAGTTAGGGCAGCCTTTCGCTCTCAGCTCTTCGTGACCTGGAAACTTGGTGTGGTTGTTCCCCCTCTCTTACACATGCAGGATGCATAACCACTATACCAAAAGAATAATGCTTCATACAAATACTTTTTCATGTCATATCTTTTTTCACTTTCACTATACAAGGCAAGCCACTCTTAAGCAAAGGAATCCATTATCAAGCACATGAAAATAATACAACCACTATCACATCAACTAAATGCATGTATAACTGAGAAACTTAGAGTCTTTCATGATACCCCACTATCGTTAATCACCATCCAATTGATCAATATGCATGATATTTACTACTCCAATATTGTTGTATCATCCATAGAGCATGGTGCCACTATTGAATCATTGACATATACTCAACATCGACAAGCCATTGTCAATGTATTAGAAACTGAGTATTAATAGCATAGCACTAAAAACTAAACCATAGTCACTGTCATAGTGTCATCTAATCCCATCAAGTAATTATTGCTAATATGACTGTTGTGATCATGATATTTATGAGCATGATCAAATCCATCACTCATGATTTTCATCAAAATTAAAAACAATACTCTTAAGTAAAATGGTGATATTCATAAGTATCATAGCATGCCATGCATCAAATCGACTGAGCATCAGTAAAGCCTCTGTCTTGTTAATATAATCAAACTATGCAACATAATCTATGCAATAATTAGATAGTGAAGATAAAGAGCATTGATCACTGTTATTACCATTGCACTGTTCTTCAATATCAAAGCACTGATGTAGGAAATCACATTACTTACTATCATGAGACCACTGTCTTTGAATGATTCTTTGAAAAATAGGCACTGTCCACTATCCTTGAAAGGTCCATTGTCCACTGTCTAATTGCAAGTCATTATTGAGTATTGAGAATGCATCACCATGAGAATTGTACATAAAACCACTATCATATCATATGTAAACAATCAAGCATTGTCTAAGAAATCAAGGAAAGAGTTATAAATACCCACTTTCCTATGACCAATGTTCATTATTTTCCAAGTAAATCATTGTATAAGACAAAATTTAATTGTTCATTGTCTCACCACTGCCCAAGGAAACTCAAGAAAAGTGTATTTTCACCATTATGCAAATTATCTCATTGAGCTTATGCAAGAAAGAAGATAAATAATATTATGTTTGAAAGAACAAGATTGGCATATGAACAAGTAGTACTTTGTATAGACTTCATACAAGAACTTTTTATATCATGTTGGATGAAAGCTACTATCACTAATCACAGAGAGAAGACAAGAGTGAGTGATCCAATTTATTGCTCACTGCCCCAGCAAAAAGACACTATCATGGCAACATGGCATTGATATAAGATTGTCAAACACCATAACTATGTGCCATTGTTCATGCTATTCACAACATTATGTCATTATCACTAGCTTCTACCTTTTTCATTGCTCTTGTACAGTTGTAAAAGACATGTAGGTTGTCCTTTATCCTTAGACTTATGCTTTCTTTTTCCACTGTATCATTTCTTTTATGTATAGACATTTATATATCTTTATTGATTATCTTTTGAAACCAAAGTCACTACTTTGACATATAGAGATGACCTAACATCATATGAAACATCTGCTACCTTGTTAGCAAGATAGTCAATGAGAAGCATTGATAAAAAAAATTGATTGAGATCACATGAGAATATAACACACTTAACTAGGTTGGACAAAGTGTAGTGCCCCTCATACTATTCTCTAATAGATTGACAATTGATATGTTTAGGATGAGACATTATGATACTTTATTTGATGTTGGACTTACTGTTGTGATGATACTTTGATGACACTTCTATTACTTGAGTTTTATGCACATGTTATGATTAACATTTGGTTTTACTTGCTTAGGAGGACTAACCCTATCATGAATGCTATATGATTATATGATCATGACTATTATATGATTATCTTGTGATTGTTCTTATCTTGATTGTTATGAGTTGATGTGGTTACTTGGTGATGTTCTTACTGATGTGTTTGGGTGAAAGGGACAATGTTGCATCACTCACTTGTGAGTACCCTACGATGTTGCGATTCCCTTTTATAGTGTGCCTAATTATATGTATATGTATATGCACGACTATTTTGTGTGTTGCAGGATGCAGGTACTAGGCATCAACTCCACCTAAATTGGTAGGTCTGAGCATGCCTTAAACCTAATGGAATAGTTGATTGGAGGTAGCACTTGGTTCCCTACCCTAGCCATCATCCTCGAAGAGGATGAGTATCCGATCTGATAACTTGTCAATGTTGTCAAGTTTTCTCTATGGTCAGTTGGTATCATTTGAATCTTTGCTTTTGACCCTGGTTGGTGGTCAAGTATTTGTTTTGGAATTTGGTTTATTTGATTGGAATTATCAAACTAAATGCATTTGATTAGCCTATGCATTAAAATAAATCATTAAACACCCTTGTTAAATAAATATAAATATATATACATAAATAAATGATTATAGTTTATAATAAAATGAATTCCTAATGTAAAATTAAAATAAAAAAATAATAATAGAATAAAATAAATTAAAATGTAATGCTACATTTTCTTTTAAATAAAAGCTTAGAAGTCGTTATATTATATATTATATAATAAAGTATTACATCAGTAGTTGTAGGAATTAGGAAAAATATTAGAAGATTTTGTAATTTTCTAGTATGTTAACATGAAATCTTCTACGAGTTATCAGGAATACAAAATAGCCAAAATTTGCTAATGTCGACATACATTCCCTTAGATTTGATACTGTAAAAGACAAAAAACCTCCTTTCATATACCGACCATGAGTGATGAAACTAAACTGAAGAAACTAGTCATTACTCTTCCAAGCAATCACCAACCTACACAAAATTTTCATTCTGACCTTTAGGAACCTCCTATAGATGCAATTCATTTGCAAAGAAATCAAAGCCAATTATCTGCTCCTTATCTTTCAGGTCTTTGCCTGAACTATGTGAGCCCTAGCAATAGTCCCATGATGTCCACCAACAACAGATTTGGCTACAAGTTGACCTAGCACTATCTCCACTTTGTCATCAAAATGTAATGCTACAATTAATAAATAATAATACATTGGTAAATAAATAAGATATTATTAAGTCAGGCATTTAATTGATTATATGATGTGTGGTAAATGATTTCCCCTGGTTGCATGAAATTGGGTGCTTATTATATTATTTTGTAAATATTTTATTAGCCGATAGGCTATATATTGTAGGAGCTTTGGCCGGAAACCTGTCTCACGCCGGCAAACTACAGAAATTCCCCACAAAACCAGTAATGGTTTTAGAAATGCGGTCCGGCAAGGTGAGCTTTAAATTTAATCTGTTGTGGTAGGGTTTCTTTGTCCATTTTTTGTCAATGGCATCATTGACAAGACACAATTTGCACAAAATATTTTAGGGCTTCTCTGTCTATTTTCTCTCTGTGGCATCATTGATGGTAGGACACAATTTGCGCAAAATCTACTAGGGTTTCTGAACTGTGCACAAACCCTAGCCGTAGAAGATATGATGAATTTATGGGGTTTTAATTCTACATAGAATGTCGACCTTTCTGATCTCTCAAGCTCAAGAACACACTCGTAGGCCATAGAGGCTATGTGAACATTGTCATTGTCTCTCATGATGGCTCACTCTATGCCAGCGGCGGGAAGGATGGGGTCACAATGCCTTGGGACCTTGCCGAAGGCAAGAGGCTTTATTCATTCGATGCCGAGGACATCATCCATGTCATCTGCTTCAACCCTAATAGGTACTGGCTCTGCGCCGCCACGCAATAGAACACCAAGAATTGGGATCTCGAGAGCAAGAGCATTGTTGCCAATCTAAGTCCCGATTTCATGCCCACTAAGAAATCCTAGGTCAGTAGTTGATAAATAATTGATTTATTTATCTATTTTTATTTCATTCGAACTAACAGATGTATGCAGCCTCAAATGCTTGCACTGATCAAAGTATCAGAGCTATTCCTGAAAACTGTGCAGGTAATGTGGCTTTAACGGGTTTATGCACTGTTTTGTTTGAATAGTGGCAGATGTGATGTTATGGAGGCAAAGTAATGTATCGATAGGAATCCTTGTGGGCGTAGGGGCAGCCTGGATATTGTTTGAGCAATCAGGATAAACTTTCTTGTCACTCGCCGCCAACGTGCTTTTTCTCTTGGTAACAATCCTATTTGTTTCGACAATAGCAATAGCTCTCATAGGCAGGTGAAAATTTATACCAAAATCCTTATACTCTGATGATTTTTTGCCATTAATTGAGGAAATGATGTTTTGTTTAAGAATATAATATGATATGAAGATTTTTCAGTTGTAAGAATAATTTTAAGATTGTATTTTTTTAGGTGTATGGAATTGGGGAAAAAATGTATTTATAAAAAAGAGATTTCTTTAAGATGTTTCTGTTATAAAAGAAATGAGAAAAAATTCAGAAAGCAAACATATTTATCTACAATAGATTAATTAATTAATTTAATGGCATGAATTTAATCTGATTGAAGACATGTGATGACCAAATAAGTATTGTTTACATGTTAAAGAAGGATGTAGTGGAAGAATCGAAAAGCAAAAAATATTTGTAATTTTGCATATGGTCTAGGTCACTATTTCCCATCTATATCGCATGTATCGATAATTGTCAATTTTCTTCTACCAAATATCAAAGGTTGAGGATATCCATGATACAATAAATTTTTTGGTATTGGAACAGGGCTTATCTATGATGACATATTTGGTACTTGACAAAAATTGATTCTTATTCTACTCAGTTCTTACTTGTGTTTTATAACATTTTTTTAATAGCTAGAAGTTAACTGGACTACCCAAATTTTCTTGACCTTGTTGACTTATGGGTTTTGTAGTGTAGCATCCCATGCTTTTCTTAATTTCTCTTCAATTCCAAACCAAATAAAGCTTGATAGAAATTAAGTCAATGAAAGATAATCTCTTCCATTAATATTTTTTTTTTTTCATAATTTTGAACCAATCAATTATCTTAAGAGTATTTTATATTATTCACGAGTTTGTTTTGTTGTTTAATTTAGGAACACAAGTCTATATTGATATTTCTTTGACTGAAAACTAAAGATTGAGGGGTATCCATTTTATCAAAGTCATCCAGGACATTAGCCTATCCTCATCCCTTATATCATATCTTCAAACATTTGAATCTTGATGAATGACATAATCATAAAACATATTATCACCCTAACGAATTGTACTAAACCAATTGAACACAACCCATTGATGAACAATTAATTATACAATTTGATTTTTTATTGATAATCTCATGTTCTCCCTTATGAACTTGCGAAAGGGTTTCTATCCTCTGTTATTAAGTTCCAAAGGCTCGAAGACCAAAGAGGAATGTTTGTGCAAGATCAGGATTAAAAAATTGGTTTAAACTAAATAAACAATTGTTATATCTTCAATAAAAGTGTATCATAGCTTGTAATGAGAAAAGCTTTATCAATCAGGTTTGGCTGCTCCCTCAATGACTGCCCATTTTTAAGCAATAGTAAAAATGGTCAACTGTTGTTTGTATAGCCCAACTTTTGAAATTGTGAAAAATTTTGAATCGTACGTAGCCTCCAAGTTTTCAATTCACAAACTTATTTTGAAGTAAACTGATTTCATTTGAAAAAAAATTGATGGTGGAATTTGGTGCTATTTTGAGTAGTCACAACATATATGTAATGCTCCAATTTACTGACTATCTTCGATTGTACAGGCCACCGCCTCCATTGTTTGAATTAGAATTATCAGAAGAATTGGTGAACGAAACGGCCAGTTCAATAAGGGAACAAGTCAACTTTCTATTTAGAGTTGCAAATGATATTGCTCTTGGGAAATATCCCAAACTCTTCTTCAAGGTGATTATAAATGAAAACTTCCTGTGTGCATGCATTTCTTTTCCTTGCAAATAAAATTGTTTTAATGGTTTCTTATTATCTGTCTCAGGTGGCTGCTTACTTGTGGCTTATCTCAACCATTGGAGGTTGGTTATATTTCCTTACACTTGGGTATACAAGTAAGTACCAGATTCTATTGAGAGATTTTATAAATGAGATTATTTTTTGAGAACATGTAGATTGTTTACTTGTGGATCAGTTCCCAAAATGACTAGCTGTCTGTTTATGACGGACCCATTTTCTGTAAGCAAGTTTGCAAACATAGTCTTTATGCTTTATTACAACCAAGCTAATGGATGGTGGCTATGACAGGTCTTGTCACTTTCCTCACAGCTCCTGTCTTATACGAGAAGTATGAAGACCATGTGGACAGATATGCAACTATTGCCCTGAAGCAACTAACAAAGCTTTACTTGAGAATCAACGAATATGTTTCATATATCATCAGTAGGATACCTAAGAAATACAAATACTTCAAGGGAAGGAAGATACTATAGATAAGTACTTTTTTTTAGCATTTGAATGAAGAGCCTGTAATGCTTTAGCTGTTCATAAGGGAAGTGAAGGTGGTTTTCCCAGGAGGGTAAAGTTGAGACATTTGGATTGTTTTTTATGTGTGAGTTAATGAGGAAGCCAAGGCAATTTTTCAGATTCCTACCTTCTTGTACTAAGTTTCAAGTAATTTGGTCTTCATTATTGGACACCGACATTATTTTGGACATCTTTTTTATAACATTCGAGTGGTTTACTGCAAATTATGATGAAAATAGTTTTAAATTCAAATGTTAGAGCTAAAGCTAATTTGAATTATTTTGATTGTAACATTGGGTGCTTGGAATGTCCAGTTAAATTAATCTACTCGTTTGTGGAAGGTTTCTTACCAATAATATTTGTTGAAAGTAGTTCTTTATACATCCAGGATTTTGAAAAAAAAAAAAACTATTCATCTTTAGGATTGGGGTTAGATAAATGCACTGTTAAATTGTCCTCATATGTATATGAATGTCAATAGACGTGATATAGAAATAACATATTTTCCAAAAATCTGTTATATGATATAATTGAAATATCACATCAGTAAAAATAAAGAATATGCCTCCTTAACATGTTAATTTACATATATTTTTCTATCGGCGTAACCCTTGCACCCCCTTCTTGTGCAAGTGCTAGTAGATACCCAAATTGAGATTTGGAACGAATAACTTTTACTTGCTTTAACTATAAATTGAATAAATTAAAAAATATCGAGAATTCGTTTGAGAGTTGATTGGTTTTCCCGTACATGTTTGGGGCTCCAGAAACATATTTGTTTGGGGAGAAAATTTCCTATAAAGGATTATGATTTCTCTGTGGAAAAGGGTCTGAAAAAAAGTCTATTCTAACTGTTGGTTTTTGCCTGGAGATTGGGGGTTTTGGAAATCGATTTAGGATTTGGAGTAATCAAATCTGCAAGTGGACGCTGGAGCTCAACATTGAATCTCCTCCTGCCAAGCCTTGGATCCAGGTTTTTTTCTTCTGTGTAGGGCCTAGGCTACGTTTCAATTACTGGTGCATTCTATTTTAGACGTTCACTATATTTTATGTTGCTCCATTGCTTTTTTAACAAGTTTTTAAAATATTTCTTTTAATCCCAATTCAATGCATATTTTGCAATCATTGCATTTCTGAAGAGTTTCTTAGCCTTTTAAACAAATACCATTTTGTGCATCTTTTGCAATTTTTGCATTCTTAGCATCGATTTACACTTCCCATTTACGTTCTTGAAAGTCTTCGCAAGCTCTTTTTGTGCATCACTTGCAACCATTGCATCCATCGATTTGGTGTCTCCTTGAGGCATCCTGTTAAATAGTCTACGCCAAGTTTATGCCTCCACTTTTTTCATAGAGCACTCTAACTATACTATCAGGCAAAATAAGTGTCGTACCTTCATGCTTTGGTGAATTTCCAAACCACAGTAAACCAGTGCAGCCTCCCCCCTAGCCAATCACACTTGCTTGAAAGTTTCTAAAGCCTTTCCACCTAATCCTCTTTGTGCTCATCCCTTTGTCATATCATTTCATGGGATGAGATCTCTTTTAGGCTTTTGTGTCATCGTTGCTTGTGCAGCCTACCATCAGTCTTTGCATGCGATTAAACACACTTTTTTATTGTATTTCTTTAAGCCTTGGCATATCGTTTATAGTTACGATATTATATTAGACATCTCTTATTTTTAACTACATTTTATATGGTTTCTTTTATGTTTACGCCTACAAACTCATTTTGCCTGTTGATGGTTCAAAACCAACGAGAGGGCTTGCAATGTAGTTAAATGGTTTTTAGCCATTGATCCATTTCACCAGTATGCTTTTCATGTTTTAAGTCTTATCCATTTCGCCCGTGTGCATTTAATATATCTCCAATCGCTCGCCGTAGACACATTTTCTGTTGGCATTTGTGCATGATTTTTTACCATCGCCAGGTCTCCGAAGCTTAGGAAATCATTTTCTTTAGCTTTAACACTTATGTCTCAGTCAGACCACATGTTGAGCACTGAGTAAAAATGTATTTGTCGGGAAGAAATAAATGTATGCACTAGGAAAAAAAATAACAGAGATATTAGTAATTTATATCATTCTTTTAATAAAGCATATTTACTTTTATCAATCCCTATTTATGGCAAGGAAAATATAAAATTAATGTTTTTTTGATTTATTTGGAATTTTGTATAAATGAATGATGAAAATTTACCATTTTGAGAATCCCAAAGTTTCTAAAAGCAAGGCGGTAGCGATCACCTCAGAGTTGAATTGTACTAACTGCTACTACTCCACTTACTACTTCTCTATTCTCCCTTTTTGCAGTGTTTTTTCCACAGTTCACCGCCTTTGACATTAACAAGGAGCTAAAGAGTAGTTTATGTGAAAGGACCTCAAGAGTAGTTGTTGCAGTGTAGTTTATGTGAGAATTCTTGGTGACAGTTGCAGTCTCCTGCAGTGACAAAGGTATTTCGAAACTCAATCTGTAATATTTACGCTTTTTATACACATTAGGTTTAGGTTTTGAGTTTTTGTCTCGATAGTTTTGTAGGGAAGCCTATCTTTTTTTTGGTATCTTTATATTTATGTTTGGGGGTTTCTTTCTTTACCTTCAAAATTATGTTTGTGTTCTTTCCGGTGTGAATTACCGCAAAATTTGGCGGTGGATTGATCTTTCTGAAGATGAGGGCCAGTAAATTTGGGAATAGGGTACATATTTCTGATATTTATCCCCTGTAAGATTTATTATTTACTATTTTTGGTCTTTGAAGCTACTGGTTGAACAGTCCTGTCCTCCACCCACCAGCTCATTTTCCCAATGAAGGAGCCATTTTTTTTTTGCCATTTTTCGGCTGTTTTTTACCGGCCATTTTTTGCTACTTTCCCGCCGCTACCGTTTTCCCAGTTGTTTTTTGCCATTTTTTTCTGCTTGCTCCGCCGCTATTGGTTTCCCCTCCTCCTCGCTGGTATTTTTGGTGAGCTGCGCCTGAAAATAAGATTTCGAAAAGGGTTTTAGAGTATGTTTATTATATTATTTTGAAATCTCAGCCATTCATCATTTTCTTTTGCCATTTTTGCGTTTTCCATTATTTTTCACCATTATTTTTGAAGCTTGCCTTCTCCCTTGCATTATTTCTACACTCGTAATTTTTTTCAATAAAAAAACAAAGGGTTTTCACCACTTTAATTTTTTACCACTCATGGAATGCTCCTATTATTAATGCTCCTATTATTATTATTTTTTAATTATAATTTTTTTTTAGGTAAATAAAGTATTATATTAGATGATTTTTTAATTATAATTCTTAATTACTTTTACAATTTATTAATTAAAGTTATCATTTATATTTTCTATTTATTTTATAATTTTATAAAAAATAGTTTATATAATTTTATATTTTGACAATATTATGATTTTATTAATAGCATATATTTATTAGATTATTAATTTTATAATTTTATTAGTCTTTATTTTATTGGTTGTAATATATTTTTAATTCAAATTTCATATGTATTTATATTTTTCTTATTTTTATAAAAAAGAATTTATATAATTTTATATTATGTCTTGTTTTTCATCAATATCCACACCAATTAAAAAATAAAATATAGCTTTTTAACAATAAAATAAAAGGGTATACGCGATCTAATAGTTTTAAATAAATAAATTACTTTCACTCCTCCAATTTGACAAGGTGTAGCCTAAAAATAATGATGCTGTAACATTAAAACCTAAATTTCTGACTATTAGAATCTAACCGTAATTTTCATTGGTAACTACTTCATTGAAGGTAAGTAATCCCCTCCATAAAACTCTTACTATGATGGGCATGACTCTAGCACAGCTGCAATTGTTGGGGATTTTGGAGCAGTAAGGTCAAATAGAGAATAGATAATGTAGACACAACCTAAAATCAGCAGGGAGGATTGCAGTAGTCTATAGAATAAATATTTTCAAAACTTAATATTTTTGTTAGTTTTGCCATCCAGAAAGTTCCTAGATCATAGCCCTAGGTCCTTAAAGTTAAATATTATGACATTGACGGATTCAAACTGTTAAGTACAGTTAACAGTTAAATGAAAATTACGACTAGATCCTAATAATTAGCACATTTAGGTTTTAACTTATGGCTTCGTTCACCCTACATAGTTAACGATACATTAGCATAATTAATATAGAATGTGAAATTTATATAATAAAAAAATACATCTAAGTATATGATTATATTATTTAACAATTATAAAATAAAAGGTTTAACCACCTTATAAAATAATAAATATTATGTGGCACTCACAACTTAAAAAAACAATTAACTATATATAATTTTAGACTTCTTCGTTTCAAAAATAATTAAAATAAAAATGAACAATAAAAGTATGGGATGAACTCTATTTATATCAATATAAATTTAATATACTTTCCTTCTTTATGATGTATAAATTTTAGGTTTTGTACATTTTAATTAATAATGTAATAAAACATCAAAAAATATGTCACTCCTAACATAAAAAACAATAAACTTTCTATCATTTTAGACTTTTTACTTTCTTAAAATTTACAAATACAAAAGAACTATAAAAATTGAAGTATCTACTAAAATGTCAAAATTTCTTTCACATTCCAACGAAAAGGAAAACTCAATAAAATTTATACAGATCAAACATCTTTTCTTAGCATAGCATAACAAGCTGACAAAGCCCAACATTTCTACAAATAGTTTATCAATTGGCCTCATGTATTACACAAATCTTTCTATAATTGGTCTTCCACAATCTTGGGCTTGTTATGAACCCTTAGGTCATGCCAACAAGTGTTGTAGTAAATATTGTAATATATTTGAAAACATCTTCGTTTTCTATGTATATATATTACATGCACATTTAATTTATATGTAATGATTTAACATGATCATGTCATACAAAGCAATGTATTTCCTTAGCTTTTATGATAAATGGGATTTATTGATGAGTTTGTATAGCTCATGAAGCACACATAGGACTAAATCAAGCAATTGTGTTTCATGCTAGTTATTTTTGCTACCATAATACCAAATGAAAGACTGGTACACACCCTTGTAATCTTAAATTATGACATATAGTGTTTTTTTACATTCTCCTTTACGTTATATTTAGCCATTGCTTATCAAGTATTGTTTCATATTTTATGTGAACTTACAACAAAGTACAATCTTTGAAATACTTTTTTGCATTCACATACTTTTAATTAGAAATTTACAATTCTATATTTTAATGTTATTTCGTAAGATTTTATGTTCATTATTTTGTTTTTTCTACTTCTATTCAACCCATCTTGTACAAAAAAAACCTACCAAATAATAGTGTATGTTCATTTCCCATACTTCATATAGTTATTTGTTATATATTTTATATTAAATATATCAAGTATTTCTTTCACATAAACTATTAAATGGATTTGGAAAACACAAGGTTGCAAGATAAATGTGCTCATCGCAATCAACAACAACGTACATGCTACCATGCAAGGAAAGATACCATAAACAAAAGAAGGCGATAAAATGCTCATAACAACCATGATGGTGCCTCCACATCTACCCTCCCCTCCTCCACTAACCTCTCCCATATCCATCCACCTCCAATTTTCCCTCAGCCCTTTTTTGTTGCTAGAAATACCTTCCGTTCTGAGCTGGATACCTTTGAAAATATGTCAACCTGTTTAATTTGCATGAAAAAATATCCAAGTATTAAAACAAAACATTTGCATGGACTATCTACCTGTTACAAATGTGTATCTGAAAAAAATAGTCATCGCTTCTCCAAATGGAATAACATGGACCCTGGTGAACAACCTCTATGTTTGAAAAAGTTAACTCAAGTTGAAGAGATGCTAATAGCAAGGGTCAGTCTAATCCTTCAAGTTACCTATGCAAAGGGGGGCCAACTAAAGTATAGTGGCCACACTATTTGTTTTCCTCAAGATATTTCTACAATTTGACCAAGGCGTGTAGATGAATTAGATATCTTATTGGTTAACAAAAAAAACATCGGCCAACAAGACTATAGCTTTTATGTAAGTAGAGGCCATGTATATGAAGCACTACAGTATAAAATCTTAAATGACCCATACTACAGACCTATACAGTTAGATGAGGTTGCATTATCATGTCTGCCAATTGCTTCAATGAACATAACATACCTCCTATATGCAACAACCACAATTGCTAGCCCAACTTCTACAAGCTTTAGTCCTACAAATGCATCATCCACTGATCCTTCCAAAGAAGATATTCGGCCCATGACTTCCTTTGTCGCTAGCCTTCCACCCGCACATAGCGAAGTTGAAGAATTACGCCCTTTACTGCAACTCGATCAAGGCTGACCAACCTAGTCTATAGATTGGCTACCCATTTCACCATCTCCTATCAATGAATACACCATTGAAGGGTTATTTGTTATGGCATTCCCCACTTTGTTTCCACAAGGCATAGCCATATTCAAACAACAATGGATGAAAGAAATTAAATTGCATGAATATGCTCTCCATTTGCTCAGGTACTATGATAATAGGTTTGGACAACACCCTCACTTTAGGTACTTCATACTCAACATTTTGATGTGCCATTGAAGCCAAGCCACAACATCTGTGTTCGTACATAAACACATCGATAGTTGCTTGCCCACAACTATTTCAGGTCTTCATCACATATTAAAGGACCTGCCCAATGACAAACTTGATGACCAACTCATGCACTTTGGCTCATCAATTTGAGGAACTCACTCTTTTTGGAATCGATGTTGAGGGGAGCTTTCTCATATGGTCATACAAATTGATTCCCCAACACTATTTTTTACATAGTGCAACAGATACAAAATGGCCAGCCCTACATAGTATCATGCCATCAACTACACCGTCCAATATGCAAGCCACTTATAGATGGAGGATACAAAATATAATTCAAAATCCACACCTTACCACACAGTACATGCACCATAGGTTTACTGCATTTCATGAAGAAGTTTTGGAAAAACTACTTGGTGCATCCGACTACTAGTACAGGTATATTCTTACTACTTTCCTCCATTTACAATACATACCATTTAAATATTTTCTAAACAAAAAAGTGCACCAGGTATGAATGGAAACACAGAGGCTATGCACTTATCCATGGTTTCCTTTGGCTAAAAGATGCACCTGATATTGCCAGATTACATTGGCATAACCTTTAATCAGTACAAAATGCACTTTAGTACATTGATAGGCATGTCTCTTCTTGGAACCCCCAAACCCTTCTGTTAAGGAACCAAGAAATACATCGATCTCCTAGTGATGACCCTTGTTTGATGGACAACAGGAGCATTATGCTATCTGATCCTCTTTTCGATTACATTGAATTGGCGAATTATGTTCAACGCCATACAAAATGTTCCTCACAAACATGTCTTAGAAGAAAAGGCCCATCCCTTCAATGTCATTATAAAGCCCCATGGCCCTTGCAAGATAGTTCAAGCCTTGTACTTGACGAGAATGGCCAACCAAAATTCACCGCATGTCACAATGATGATTGATTAAATCTACACAACCCTTCTATCCTCTCTATTTGGAGAGAAAATATTGATTGCCAACTTGTTATATCTATCCATGCAGTCCTCAAATATATTACAAAATATGCAACAAAAGTTGAAAACAAATCAAAAACTTACCACGCAATGCTTTCCTAAATCTCAACCAATATTGAATTTGACAAGCCAACCCCTATAGCTTTTCAAAAAATTCTTGCATAAACATTAGTGGATTGTGATATTGGAGCCCAAGAAACTTGACACCTACTTAAACTTCCACTCTCCCTATCTAGCAAGACTTTTGTCTCTTTAAATGTGAACCAAAAAAATTTCCGTCGTGTCTTGTTCTGCTCTAAATCAACCACCACATCTCCAAACTACATTGATGCTTACATGGCATGACCAATGTATTTAGAAGGGATGTCACTTATTGAAGTGACCCAAAAATGGACCTACAAGGCATCTTGAAAAAATAGCTAGTGAAAAGAGTGATCTACAAAAGCCATTTTTCGTGTCTCCCCACGATTCACAACCATCCCCACAAAAGATGATAAATGCTTTGAGGTATTTTTTTGGAGTGCGCTATTCCTATACAAGCCATTTTGTAGCATCCACAGTGACTTTGCTTCATCAACTGCTCAAATTATAGCACAGTGGAATAATTTTGTAGGAAGCTATCATCCTTGGCACGTGTTGCGCACACCATCTAAACCTTCAAAAGATACTACTTCTAGCTCCTCTTCCAATCAAGAAGTAATCATGCAAGACAACAACCCATTTGAATGGCAAGTATTGTCAAGCCTATACCCAAGCCTTCCTTTTCATTTTGATGAACTAGATATGCTTGGTCGTTGTGACATTGATTTGAGCCATGAATGGGGTTCTTCCTAATTAAATCCACACCAACAAGTCTATGCTACTACCTACATAGAATCAAACCATCTAGCATTTCAAGTCCCCTATCTCCCCACTCGCCCTATCTAGCATTCACTCTTTGTCCAACAACAAAAAGCATTAGATATTGTTCTATCGCATCTAAACGTTGATACTTTGCAAACGCCTCTAAAATGATTGTTTAAGGAACTACTGGAGTAGGAAAATTGCACCTAATTAAAGCCATCAAATCTGCGCTCATGAGTTTAGCCTAGATTGGCCTATCGCCCTTACTACTTCTTGCACCTAAACGTGTAGCAACATTCAACATACAATTGTCGACAATCCACTCAACCCTTCAAATACCTATCAAAGATATTGCCCCCCTCCAAGGCCAAGCACTATCAAGGTTCCAAGAGAAAATGTACTTCATTCGCTACATATTGATAGATGAAATAAGCTTCATTGGTCCCAAGTTACTTCAATGCATTGACATGAGATTACGCGAGGCATTCCTCGGCCAAAACCAGGTTCCATTTGGAGGGCACTCCATCATGCTTTTTGGTGACCTTGTCCAACTTCCACCAGTGAAGGACATCCCTATGTATGCCTCTACCTCATATGGGGGCACTTTATGGCGCAACTTCACAAAAGTAGTAACACTAACCAAAATCTTTTGTCAAATCGACGAAGAACCTACACAGATTGCTTTCTATACTCTTCTCTCCAATTTGTGAAATGTTGAACCAATAGTTGAAGATTGGCAAGTTCTAATGTCACGTTCAAGCTCATCATTGACCTCTATAGAGCAATATGCTTTCCTATCCTCCATACATCTCTTTGTAACAAATGAAATGGTCTCACTACATAATGAGCGAATGTTGTTATCTTTGGCAACACCTATTGCCTTGTCAATTGCAGAGCAACTATTGCCTTGTCAACTGTGGAGCAACTAAGGGGATCACCATGCTCAAATCCAGATGAAGAACAACTTCAATCAAAGGTTCTTTTATGTGTTCACCAAAAGGCAATGTTATGTTCAAATTTATGGGTGGAAGTAGGCCTTGTCAATGGTGCACTTGGGGAAGTCAAATATATATTCTACAAGGATAATGAAAAACCACCTTCACTTCCCATGTTTGTTATTGTTCATTTTCAAAATTACATAGGCCCTACTTGGGATCACAAAAAACCAAAAAATGTCCCTATACCCCCTTTGAGCCATGGTCTCCTTTGGAAAATCCCCCTCAAGATGGCATGGGCCTTAACAATCCACAAATCACAAGGGCTTACACTTGAAAAGGCAACTGTTGACATTGGCAATGTAGACCGTCAAGGCCTTACATTCACAACTATTTCTAGAGTGTGTAGACTTATAGGCTTGTGCATCAAACCAGCCTTCACATTCCAAAGATATGCACACATGCAACAAAGTCCATTTGTAGCACGTTGAAAGCAAGAGGAACGCTTATTGACTTTGTTTGAAGATATCTCTTGAAATATTAAAAAAAAATTGCAAACAACTACAGGTTTGCTCCTCAACATTACTCCATTATAATTTCCTTTCCTACTTCTACGTTTTTTAAAAAGATCCAATTTCTGCCACTCCACCAATTATACTCGACCATAAGTATTATTTTCGACTAAAGCATACATACATTGTTCCAATTCTAAATCTTTCTTTTTGGCACATGCAGGGACAATGTTGTCAAGTGTATCGCTCTACTTTTACTTTTATCTTCCACATGTATGATGGTTTTTATACCTGCAATAATTTCAAAGGAATGTAATTCTTATTCAAACCAATATCACAAATTTTATGGTAGTTTTTAAACCTGCAATAATTTCAAAAGATTGTAATTCTCAAGCTCCTTTACAAAGTAATTCTAATTCAGGATTCTAAAACTTTTGCAGATTATTTAACTCTTGAAACAAGACATTACCTTGGTGGTTTGTTAATCTCAAACTTTCATTCTTGAGTTGTAAAGTTATTTACCTTAAACACTAGCAACGTTCATAAGGAATGATACAACTCTACTAATGGTCCACATATTTTATAAGGCAAACTAACCTACATCTTCGTTGTCTTTGTTGAGTATTTTTAGCTTATTGAAATAGAACTGTACCCACATATGAAAAAGTGGGAATGCATTATTCAATGGCTATCTATTTCCCGTTGTGTTCTATAATATTATAATCAAGTAATTAGTGGCATGTTTTCATGCTTTATTGTTTTTATCTTGATCATAATAGTTGTGTTTGGAAAAATGAAGTAAATGTGATGTCAAGAAAAAGTGTATTACATTTGAACAAAAACAAATTGAGAAAAATAAGTACAATTTCTATTGTCTAGACAAAATATACAAGAAAACATGATTTTTCAGTTGCAGGATGGTGTCTTCTTCTAAACAACATTTTTTTTAGATATACATTCTACTTTTGTGTTAATACAAATGGTTTGTTGAGCTAAACTCAAATGGCTGGCACCAGGACCTTCTTTAAATATTTTTTTTGGTATAGTTGTAATTTGAACTTGTAATTAAAACTTTTTAGACAGTTTTGTTAAAGAAATTAATCTCTTTATCTTCAAAATGCTTCACGAAAAAAATACATAAATATGAGAATTCCACTTTATGGATATTTGATTTTTCTTCAAAATTTAACTCTACAAAAGTTCTACAAAATAAATTTTATGCAATTGAATGTAAGTAATCCCTTTCATAAAACTCTTACTAATGATGGGCATGAGTTTAGCACAGTTTCAAGGGCTGGGGATTTTACTATTGCTACTCCTATATTAACTATGTGAATATTTTCCTATTGAGAAGATAGGGTTTGTATACTATAGACACTCAAAACTGTAGAATTTAAGGTCAAACAGAGAATAGAAATATTACAACTGATGATTGCAGTAGTCTATAGAAAAATTACAGCAGGTAGTGGGAAGAAGAAAACCCCCAAAAAATAGATTTGACATTTCAGGTTTCTTGTTTAATTATATGCACATATTACTTAGCTACAATTTGTTTTTGTGAATCTTGCACATGCATTCCTTTATTTTGTTGATTACAAGTGTAAATCCTCAACTTTCTTGAAGTTGTAATGTCTTATTTTCATGAAGTTGTAATATGTTAACTTCAATTAAAAGATCAACATATTAATCTTCATATCTTCCACATGTATGATGGTTTTTAGAAAGAATGTAATTCTAATTCAAACCAATAGCACCCGTATTATGGTTTTCAACAAATCCATTTTCTACATATGTTGCAATCATTCCAATCCATTAGATGTTATTTTGTACATATGTTGGAATCATTGCAGTTATTGTTTGTAGGAGGAGTGATGTCAATCATTCTAACAAGCAAGTAGGTGATGAAGGGGAAGAGAAAATAAATAAGGAACTAAATTTTTCATTTTGTAGAGGCATTGGATGTGTTTCAAGACAAATTAGGGTGATACACTCCATATTCTCAAATTAACATCATTCAAAAGTGCTAGAATTTAATTAAAATTTAACATCATTTAAAAGTGCTACAATTTGATTAAAATTTCATGGAACTAGCTATGGTATCTATGTTACAATCATGGTATCATGCTTCTTTGGTTTTTTTGGTATATCAATTTCTCTCTATAAAATTATATATATTTCTACAAACAATACTCTACGATAGATGAACTAGTAAGGGAAAACACCAGCATAAAACAATTTTATTCTCCAATTTCTATTTCCTTTGCTCTTTTCAAATTAAAACTCTTCGGCATACTCATTGCACACATGTGTGATTGCTAGTTTACTTTCATTAGTAAAAAGGTACCTATAAATGGGAATTCAGCTAAAATATGTGTATTAAATGGTTATTATGGCTTGTGAATTAAATTCGATAGCTTAGATTATTCATTGTATTTGATAAGGTCTTTTATGATCTCACCTTATTGAGAATAAGATTCTTATCATGTTAGGGTTTCATTCTTAGTGATATTAAGTTAGATATATCGATTGGATTTAAAATAATAATACGGTTTTCTTTATTTTATATATGTGTGTATTATTTTTGGATTGTGGAAACAAATGTCATTTAAATTGAAATTTTTAATTGGAGGGTTATTACTAAAAGAACATTTAAATTGTTAAAGGTAAATGATTTGGGTAAATTATTAAAGAGAATTGATTTAATTTATTTTAATTAACTAAGAGTTAGGGAAAAGTTAATATTGGTTGAGAGTAAAAGTTTAGGAATTGTTTATTTAATTTAAATGATTCTGCATAAATGTTAGATGATTCCGATGACTCACTGTTAGCTAATAGGTAAACAAATGTTGATTGTTTTTTTATGATTATTAAACAGTTGATTAGTAGAATTACTATGTAATTAATTAATATAATTCATATAGTTATTTTTAAATTATTATGGTAAATGATTAGATTATTCCCTGTTAATTAATTTTTAGGTGAATATTGATTGTTTTTATATCTTTTTATAGTTGAATTGAAAAATTACTATGTAAGTTAATTAATTAGAATATTCTATTATAGTTTTTCAAATGTAATTATTTAGGGAAATAATCTTTATATTTAATTATTTGGTTAAGTGAAAATTAGTGGAATGAAATAATGTTGTCTTATTGAGAATATTTGCATGGTTATAATGTACTGAATGATTTTTTATCCTTAACAATGTATGGATTAAGTGTTGTGTAATTATTAAAGGGGGTGTCATTTGTAAGTTGTTTAAGGCCAGTTTCCAGAGGCCTAGGAAGGGGTATTTAATGTGTGGATGGTTCTTGTGATTGTTTCACTTCATAAAGTGGTTTGGCAATGTTCCGAGTTATATGCTTTGTGGGAATGTAGACCCTAGGGTGTTACTCCTTTATCTCTATTAGATTATTAAGGTTATAATATGTGTGCAAGATGGTCAATGCCTTGCTTGATGTGTACGGTTTACTACTTGCAAGTAGGGGGGAGTGGCTCTCAATGGGGGTTGGAACACAAAGTGGTGTCTAGGATAACCCATTGGAGGGTTTCTTAATCCAATGATAACCTTAATAATGACTTAGGGGGATGGGTAGATTTCACATTGTGTGGTCAACTTTTATGTGTAATAAATGTAGATTAAAAAAATAAATCAAACACACCAATGAAACTTTAAATCAAAGCATAAAATAAAGGAAATAATTGCAAACTCCGTTTATGCTTCAAAGACATTCTATTGTCCTCTATTTCCAGTGTTTTTGTTGATTCTAGCTTTGCTCTCAAATCTTGGGCTAGGCTCAACAAACAGTCTTCCTAGAGAATGATATTAAAGATGAATGCATGCAAATGCTATACTAAGATATGATTATGCTGATACTAAACATGATTGATAAAATGAAAGATTACGAAATTGATAAACTAAAGATCATAATGACAATACTAAAATGCTATAATGCTATAATGTAATTAAATTTTAATGCACGTGTGTTGTGTGTTGTAACCAATGCTTGGATTCGTAGGGGTATTTATAGAGTTTTTGAAAGATTCTGATTGATTGATGTGATCAACGACTGTGAAAATTCCAGGCAAATCGAACGGTTGAAGATGGATGAGACTTGAGAGAAAAATAGAAGAAAACAAAAAGCAAACTTTGTTTCCTTTTCCGAAGAAGAGATAAGATGAGATGATAAAGATGAATTGTAAAATTCATCTTTTTGTGAGATTATGGAAAGATTTTGAAGATAAATAATGAATTATAAAATTCAATATTCATTTATTGGTGACATGGAAATTTTTCTTAAAATAGAATATTTACTCAAGATTTGAAGAATAATGGAGGATTTCATAATTAAATAAAATATTTAATTATGATTTGAAAAGATATGAAAGATATTTAATTGCTTAAGAAATGACATGTAGATGAAATTAATTAAATAAAATATCTAATTAATTAGAAGAAAGATTTTAATAGGAGAAAAAAAATATTTAAATTTAATTAAATCAAAAGACTTAATTAAATTCAACAAGGTGATAATTAATTAAAATAAATAAAGGGTATTTAATTAATTAATTAAGTAGACATATGAATGTGAAATAATTAAATAAAGTTGATTTTTTTAATTATGGTGAAAGAATAAAGTGAATGAACAATATAATTAAATTAATTAAATTTAATCATATGTAGAGGACTTTTAGAGAGATTAATTAAATAATAAATATTTAATTAAATGTCAAGATTAGACATGACCAATTTTATGCATAAACATTTTTCCCCTCTTTGAAGTGATGTGTGAAACGCATTGTTTCAAAGAAAATATTCTTGCTTTTGAAATTTGCTTTGTTTGATTTTTTCCTTGATTGGAAAAATTTTAACTAATATGCCCTTGATTAAAAAAATGTGCCTGATATGCCTTTTGATTTGAATTTGATATGCGGTTGATACTGATGATGCCCCCTCGGGAGATAAAACGCTAATGATGAGAAAAATGTTGAGTTGATGATGAAATTTGGATGATGAGATGGATGCAGTTATTCAGCTCCCAATAATTGATTAAAAGATGCTCCAGTTGAAAATGATAACCCTTTTGATGGAAATGATGATAAGATAATTTTGTTGATATGGATAGAAATGATAGAAGATCTGATAAATGATGAATTGATAACTTTGCTTCCGAGAATAGAAAACAAAGAGTAGATAACCGATAACTTTGTTTCCGAAGAGTAAAATGATTGATTGCATTTTGCTTGATAAATTTGCTTTAGAAAAAAAAGAGTAGATGATTGATATGACTTCTGATAAATTTGCTTTCTTTGATAGAAAAAAAATAGTAGATGATTGATAGGACTTCTGATAATCTTGCTTTCTACGATAGAAAACAAATAGTAGATGATTGATATGACTTCTGATAAATTTTCTTTCTACGATAGAAAACAAATAGTAGATGATGTGATATTTGTATTCATGACTGAAGTACAAATGGGAAGATGATTTAATTTTTGATAAATTCATCGTGATGAAGATAGATAGTAAAAATTTGATTTGATGTCTAATAAATCCATCCTGATGAAGATAGATAGTAAAGATTCGATTTGATGTCTGATAAATTTGCTTTCATTAAAAAAAAAACAAAAAGTAGATGAGGATTGATAGATTGATTTGAGATTCTGAAAGATAGAGGGCATGATTGCATGATATGAGGCATTGATAGATAAATCGCATGATATGAGTCATTTGATAGATAGAGATATTCTGATTGACCTTTACACAGTCAAGGTGTGTCGGGACCACGCAGAAATCCTGGGGTAGGAGGTGCAGGAAGTAGTGGACTACCACCATAGAGGCCAGCTCCATCAGGGGGCACTAGCAGTTAGAGTTATGAGACTCATGATTGATTCATTCACACATCGCGATGTATATTATTTTTTGGAGTGTGTACGTTATTTTGGTCAGATCCCTTGTCTCTCTCTTTGGAATTTTAAGCTTCATTGGACATTAGACATTTGTATTATTTTTGATGAGAAATGATATGCAGCGGTGATGATTTTTGATCACGTGATGTGCATTTATGAGATGATGATGTGGTATGCATGTATTTCTGCATGATGTGATATGGATTTTGATATGCATTTTAATGATTTGATGACCAACATTATAGGAAGGATGATTGGATATGATGTTTATATGATGGTGATGATGAAAAATTATATATGATGTGTACTAATGATGTCATGCAAGTGGATGATGATAAAAATGCAACATGTTGAAATGATATGATATATGATATGAAATGTTATGAAAATGTATGTTTTGCAAATGATGTGGAAATGTAATGTATGTATGAAATTTTTGTTTTTGGGTTTTTCAAATGCAATAAATAATGATGATGTGATGGAAAATGGATGTTGTGTTTATGAAATGCATCATGAATTTGTAATATGTATATGAATTAGGAAATGATATGAAATGATATGTGAGATGGGTCAAATGTTATGTGAAAAATGGCATGATATATAAATAATATGAAAATCATAGATGGGTAAAGATATGATATGAATGTAATGTGACGAATGATAAAATTTAAGGAGTAACTTATGCTTAGTCTTAATTGGTAGAGATACCATTGCATTTTGGGAAAAGGGGAGTAGGTTATTTTTGGGGTTAAAGATTACCCATTGAAGGAAATTACCTAAGCACAGTATACGAACAATCATAATCCAAACGAGCTATAGAAGTCTATGTGAATAGGAAGACTGTCACTCAAAGTACTAGGTGAGAATGCTTTGGCCAAATTAGTGTAAGTATCCATTGTTTACATTGTCAATTCACTGTGTTCCTTTTATGCATTCTAGTTCAGGATTTTCATACTTATAGGGAAGAAAAACACATGATTAGGTTCTAGTTTGTGGGGAACAACACTAAACTCAGATAGGCTATTGTTATGATATGGATAATGATATGTAGTGAAATGACTAATAATAATGAAATTTATGATAAGATGATAAATGGTATGCAATGAAATGAGATGAAACGGATGAAATGATAATGCTAAATGAAATGACAATGAAAATGTAATGAAATGATAAGTGAAATGAAATAGATTATGAAATGATGACACAAAGATAAAATATGATAATGAAATGGTAATAAAGATGATAAATGGTATGCAACTGTGTAGAATGAAAATGAAATGGATATGAAAATGATAAGTAAGATGTTAATGATATGAAAACGATAGATAATATGAAAATGAAAGTGGTATGAAAATACCTAATGAATAAATGAGTGGTATGAAATGATAAAGGATAGAAATGATATGAGAATGAATGATAAATGATAAACTATATGATATGTATAGGACCTAGATGAAATGATAATGATTAATGAAATGAGGATGAAGAAAGAGGATGATGAAACAAATGTTTGAATGTCCTCCACAAATAGTCCAAAGAGACATGACAGCTATTGATGTTTTTTTTGAGCCTTTTTAAAACTCTGATGCAAATCCAGTATGCAGATATGTACAATGATCTAAATTCAATGCAACTAAATGAAACCAACTGTTTGTTGAGCCTTTTGTTAGCTTTCTTGAATCATCATAGAGTGTTTTAAAATTTTGGAGGTATGTACAAGCATCAAAGGGGAAATTAGCACCAATGATGACCTGAGTACAAATTTCATAGTTTTTGATATAGCAAGTGAACACAAGCATTGAGGTATAATTGAATCGAGATGACTTGAGCATTTATTGCATAAATAGACAAAGATTAACCACTTTCTGATGCAAATGTGGAACTGTTATCAATGATACACTATAGAAATCATGTCTCGTGAAATATTTGCACCAAATTGATAGTTAACCTCAAGACAACAGACAAAGAAAAATCATCCTCTTTCCTCGCCACTCTAGTTCAATAAATCATCGAGTGTGCTCCAGAGAGATGATATCAAAAAATAAAACAACCATTGTTCAAAATATAATACTGTTATTCCTAACATTATTCAGATTTTAGATCATCCAGATATGAGTCATGATATGGTATTTTGCTAATAACGGTTGTGATATGGATCAATGATTGGATAGCTGATCATAGGATTTGATTGTTTGTTTACATGATTAGATTTTATGTTATTGTCTAACTGTTTTGGTAGAATCTGAAAGTTGAGTGCCCTTAGTATGTTTTCCCCCAGTATCAACACAACTTGCTAAAAATGATATGTACAATGATCAAGCCATGGTAAGACATTATCGCTCTAGGAAAATAATGGTAGTATGATGCTGATATGGTTCTAAGATGATGGTGAAAAGATGCATGAAATGAAGGCTAAGAAGCTAAGTATAGAACATGAACTAATAGATGGAGGGCTACAAATAGCGTCTGCTTGCCACATTTTCACTATCTGTCTTTATTGCATTTTTCTAATTTCTTTTTGATTTTTTTGTATTTTTCTTTGTCAATAGACTACCTATTGGCATGTTTTTCACCCTATGACATTTTTTTTTACATTTTTTTAGATTTTTATGTTTTCTGATTTTTTTGGATTTTGATGTTTTTTTATTTTTTTTGGATTTTGATGTTTTCTATTTTTTTATTTTTTTTAATTTCTTCAGGACTTTTTCTACTGTTTTTTGTGATTTTTTTAGGACTTTTTCTACTTTTTTTGTTGTTTTTGTGATTTTTTAAGGACTTTTTGGATGATGATGACTACTTTAGACATAATACTTTTTCAGGTGCATGTTGTTGATAGGTTCATCAAATAGGTCCCCTTTTGGCATTGATATCTTGTATTCTCCTGAACCGTATACTGCAATAACCATGTATGGTCCCAACCAATTTGGTTCAGACTTTCCTTTCTTCTCTTTGTCTTGCTAATTGTGTGGGTTTTCTTTTAGAACAAGATCATCAACCTGAAAAGTGTGTGCCTTGACTCTATGATTATAGCTATGAGACATCATCTATTGATATGCTTTCAAATGATTAGTTGCTTGTTGTCTCTTCTCATCAAAGAATTCCAAATATTGCAATTGAGAAACTCTGTATTCATCATCTATTGTGAGACCTTTTAAGGATACCCTTAGTGATGGAATCTCAACCTCTAGTGGAAAAATGGTTTCTCCTCCATAAACAAGAACAAATGTTGTTGCTCCTATTGGTGTTTTGATACTAGTTCTATAGGCCCATAATGCGGGATTAAGCTAGACATGCCAATATTTCCCTACATCATTCATAGTCTTTTTCAAGATTTTCAGTATTGTTTTGTTCAAGGCATCTACTTGGCCATTCCCTTGTGGATAATAAGGTGTTGAATATCTACGTTGTATATGGAATCTTTCAAAAAGTTCATCAACATCTCAATTCTTGAATGGTCGTCCATTATTTGTAATAATGGAGTTGGGAATGCCATACCAACAAATGAGATAGTTGAGTATGAACAATGAAATTTTTTTGCCGGTAACCTTAGTCAGAGGTACTGCCTCAATCCACTTGGTAAAATACTCTGTCACTGTGATGATAAACTTGTGTCCATTCGATGATGAAGGATGAGTCTTGACAACTAGATCTAACCCCCATTGAGAGAATGACCAAGTTGGCGTGAACTGTTGAAGTTCTTGTGTAGGAGCATGAACGAGATTCCCACAAATCTAACATTTAGAGAACTTTTTCATGAAAGTGAATGATTCCCTCTCCATAGTCGGCCAATAGTAACCCATTCTAATCAATTTCTTGGATAAGGTTAGTCCACTTGAATGAGTACCACAAATGCCACCATGAACTTCTTGTAAAGCCTTTTTAGATTCATCATGTTCAATACATCAAAGTAAACTACCATCAAGACCACAAAAATAGAGGGTGTCAGTGATAGGTGTATAGTGAGAGGATTGGCAAATAAAATTACACTTTTGGTTACGAGATAGGTCAGGTGGTGAGATGTCATCTTTTAGGTAGGCATAAATCTTGCCACACCAAGGTGAATTGGATCCTACTAAGTGGAAAATTATTTGGCTTTTAGGTGTGTCACAGGTAGGTGCAAATGATTGTTCCACCAGAAATTCATAGCGAGCCTAATTTTCTAGGAGTTGCAACAATGAGGCGATCATGGCCATGGTGTTAGCAGCTTTGTTATCAAGTCTTGGAAGCTATATGAACTTGATATCTATGAAGTACTTCTTGAAATCGTCAACCATTTTCTTATATGGCAACATTTTGTCATCTTTGGTCTGATAATCATCATTGATCTGATTAATGACTAACTGTGAGTCACCATAAACTTGAAGTTTTGTGATCCTCCATTTCAATGCTATCTTGAGTCCAGTGATTAAAGCTTCATATTCAGCTATGTTGTTAGTGCATGGAAAAATTAACCTATATGACCGAGAAATGGTATTTCCTTGAGGGGTGACAAAGAGTATGCCTACCCTTGATCCGTGTTGAGTGAAAGAACCATCAAAATATAAATACCATGGTTGTTTGGATTCTACAGTGAAGAAATCAACATCTAGAAATTCAATGTGCATGGGATTTTCTGCTTGTAATGGTGCTTCAGCCAATTGATTAGCGATAACTTGTCCTTTGATTGCTTTGAAATCAACATAATGAATTTCAAACTCACTTAGGATCATAATGTTATGAAGTAACTTGCACAATAGAAGAATACAATATGAAATATGCTAGAAATACTTGATAATAACTAAGAATAACAAGCCACTTCGAGGGGGAAAACCTCCAAATATCTCTAATGAGAACACACTTCATAACTTGATGATAAAATAAGACTCACAACCTCCTATATATACCTATTTATGCCTAGGATATCACCTAGGCCGACTTAGACACACCTATATAAGTCTTAGGCCAACCTAAACAACTAAATAACAATATACTAATGATAATATGACTTAATAGAGAGTTAAGATAGCCACAAGTTCACTATTCATAACTCGATGTACACTAATATTAAGGGTGTAGCATGCCCCCCTTCTTCAAAGAAGCATTGTCCTCAATGCTAATCAAGTTTGGATACTTTTGAATGAACTCCTCATCCTCCCATGTGGCATCTTCAACTAGTAAATTCTTCCATTGGATGAGATACTCATTGAGAGTTCTATTCCTAAGCTTCTTTGCACATGTTTGACGAATGCACTATGGTTCCAATATGATTCTTCCTTCTTCATCGAGCTCTGGTAGTGTTGTTTGAGTGGGAATATTATGCCCAATGACCTTCTTCAAACAGGAAACATGAAAAATTGGATGTATCTTTGTTGTTGGTGGCAACTCAAGCTTGTAGGCAACACTATCGATCTTTTGCATGATTTGGTATGGACCATAATACCTTGGAGACAACTTATTAATCTTTTTTTGTTTCTTTAGTGAGATTTGCTTATAAGGCTACAATCTCAAGCAGACCCAATCCCCAACTTCAAAACTTCTTTCACTACGATGTTGGTGTGCCTACATTGTTTCATTCGATTTTGTGCCATGGTTAAATTATCCTTGAGTCCTAAAATACTTGTTGTTGATGAAGCAAGTGGTCTTCTACTGCCTGAACTCTTGGGGACACCTTTATTGATGATGTGATGGAAGGAGGATGCTATCCATAAAGTGACAAAAATGGAGACATTTTTTATGAGCTATGAAAATAAGTGTTATACCACCATTCTGCAAGTGGTAGCTAATCTACCCACTGAGACTGTTTCTCTAAAGTGAAACAATGTAGATATCCTTCCAAACACTTATTAACAACCTAAGTTTGCCCATCTGATTGAGGGTGGTATGAAGAGCTATAGGCCAATTGAGTAGCCAAACATGAGAATAAATCTTTCCAAAAGTTTCTAGTGAAGATAGGATCATGATCACTAACAATAACCTTAGGTGTACCATGTAGCTTTTGGATATTATCCAAAAAAGCTTTTTCCACTGCACTTTCTGTAAAAGGATGTGATAATGCAATTAAATGTGCATATTTAGTGAGGTGATCAACTACCACCATGATGACATTATGACCTTTAGATTTGGGAAGCCCTGTGATGAAGTCCATGGATACCTCTTCCCAATGCTGGCTAGGAATAGATAAGGGTTGCAAGAGACCTGGTGTCTTAATTGTCTCCCCTTTATGCCTTTGACAAACTAAACATTCAACCATAAATTTTTGAACATCACCCTTTAGCCCTTCCCAAAAAAAGTCTTGCTTGACTCAATGATATGTCTTCAAGAATCCTGAATGACCACCCACTGGAGACTCATGCAACTCTCTGAGAATCTTGTAAGGAAATCTAGGAGCGTATCTTATGAAAACTCCATGCAGTAGTGCCTTCGGTAACTTTCATTTTCATTATGTTACCTCAAAGACACGAACAACTATGTCCAAATGCAGAACAGACACAATTTATTTCCTACATTGATCCATCTGAGAGAAACACATGTAAATTCAACAACAAGCATTAACAGATTCTACTACACGAACCAGCAAACATGAAAGATGAAATAGAAAACCAGAACACAAAGATTTACGTGGAGAAAATCCTTTCAGATAAAAAACCCCACACTCCAAAGATTGAACCATTGTATTATTCAGCAACATAATGGTTACAATACAAATCCAAGCTTGAAGCCTTTTCATAGTTTACATCTTGTTCATCTAGATACAACTGGTAACAATAGATCAGCCCACCAGACTATACAACCTTTGCACTATTACAATACCCTCACAGTATACAGTGTAGATCAACATGAGAGAGATCTATCATGATTCATGATCAGAAGAGATTCCATCCTCATGGCCTCGGCCTTTCAGCCAGCCACTTGGTCCCTCCTTTTTCGCTCTCTCTGGCTTTTTGGATCTTCTTCACACCCTATGTTACAGAACGCTCAATGCATACATGTATACATTCGTTCTCTCTCTGTCTCTATGAATTAGTTTGTTTCCAACTGTCAGATCACAATCTCCAGCTTAGCACATTGAAGATGTTTCCACTTCCTCAGTTCAGCAAATGATTCACATTCTTCTTTCTCTGATTTGTCCACATCGAACCACGTAGGACAATCATCCAAAAGATCAAGGACGTTCAACCTATGTTGGCATGTCGGTGAGACACTAACAGTGTCTCCCCGATGCCAACCCATCAAGCATTTGATATTGCCAAGATTCCATGCTATCGACAAGAGGTTATATCAATCAGAAATTCCATCAGCAAGACACTTCATTCTCACCAAGACCTCATGTCGAGTTCACAAGTCACACCGATGAGGTTTCCATTCGGTGAGACATTTACTTTTCGGAGAGACTCATATCGAAGTCTTCAGTCACAATGATGAGTTGTTCCTTTCGGCAAGACATGCCGAACTCGCCAAGACTTTCGTCATTCTCTGAGAGATTATACCGAGCTCTTCGTGTCATATCGAACAACAAGCAGTCACCAAGACTCATGGCGACATCAAGATTCCCATCGGCAAAACAAAAACTCTTCGCCAAGAGTTCACACTAAGATCTTTATGTTATACTGAGCACCAAACTCAATCGACAAGACTTCTCTCTATCACCAAGAGGTTACAACGATGTTCACATCTATAGGTGAGAGAACCCACCGTCGACAAGACTTCATAGCGAAGCCTTTGAGTTACTGTGAGACACCAAAAGTACACTCATCGGTGAGACCTTCCATTGTCACTGGGACTTCATACCAAAACCACCGTGTTACACTGAAGTCTCACAACCATCAGCAAGACTCACATCAGTCGCCAAGACTTCATATCGAAGTATTTGAGTCACTGTGAAGACCCCAAGTGTTAGCCCAAAACCACAGTTCACCAAGAGTCACACCGATGACCCCTAACACTATCACCAAGACATCTCCACATCGGTAAGACATCTTACTGATAGACTATGAGGTATGTCGAAGACCACACCTTGTAACATGTTGTCGGCGAGACTTCAACACATCGCCCAAACATTACAACGAACAAAATCTTTTGGCCAAGGGTCCTCCCGATACATTATAGAAAGGCCTGTTGGCCAGAGTTCTCCATGAGCGGTAATAGGCAATGCCAAAAGCTTCTTGTCACAGCAATAGGTTCCTTCGGTGAGATATAAACAAGGTCACAATGACCACAGCATTTCACAAGGTTCACAAACTTCCAGTTGGCCAGACCACCCAAATGTCACACTGACATTGCTCCTCCAGAAGTTCCAGCCTATGAGATTGAGGCACATGATTCCAACAATCTCCCACTTGACAAAGATCACATAGGCACCTACAAAGCACCTAGAAACTAGAACCACACTAGCTCCACCAATTCAAACCCTGCAATACTCAAGACACCCAATCAACATAATTCCACAGATAACAATCCATTAGAAAATCTACTACAAAGACCAGGCATCCCTACTGCAACTCACTTTCCAACAAAACAACTGATCCCAGCCTTCTAGGAAAGCACATAGATCTCAATATGCTCTCATGCTCCATCAAGAATTATGCTCCAACATCCAAGATGTCCACCATTCAAGCAAAAATCCTATCATCTTCCACCTGTGGAAGAAAGATACATCACCAAGGTGAATAAGCACCATTCCAACAAACACAAGAAAAAGACTCCAGTGACATCTTCAACAAGATACTACTACCACTTCACTGTGCTCAAACGCTACACAGAAACAATATCAACTTCAAAGCTTCAACCAGAACACAACAATGAAGTTATTCTCCAGAAACAAGATAAACAACACCAATTAGAACAACAACCAGTTTGACTGCTTCCATCCAACTGATAAACCCACACGACTAAAAAATAGCACCCATGGCTCGTGCTATACCATCCAATCTCACATACCTTAAAGGTATCACCATTAGTAAACTTCTGCCAATCCATTAATAGCAAATACAAGTTCCAGTGTCAACCAGTCGAAGAAGACAAGACACATACAGGAACTCCCACTGCCTGAGAAATCCAGATCTGAAAGATTAGAAGACATTGCAAGTCTACCAATACCAACACATAGAAAATGTAACCCTGTAGTACGAAGGAAATATCCACAATGACATGAGCAACTTGCAACAAACTGCTACAAGAAACATTTCTCTCATCACAAACCTTCACGGCCACAGAGAGAAACACTGCCCATCAACTTCTTGTAGAAAAATCCTCCTACATACACTTCTAATAGTCAGCTGTGTCAAGAATGATCTTCTTCACATTCCAAAAGAAAACCTTAACAACATCCATCTGTTCAATCATCAAGATCAAACCAACTTTAAAAACATGGATGTAAACCTCTCAAAGAAGATCAAGCTAAAACATTTCCCATTTCAGGAAATCAGCCCATACATCATCTCCTACCAATTCTCATCAATAAATGACATATCACAAAAGCTCAAGGAGATAATACAACCAATACAACTTAAACTATGAATCCTCCAGAACCAAAAGTTAAATAGTAATTCAAGATCCATATCATGAAAATGAACTTAAATACATCTGAAAGATATAATGAGGCAAATACCTCTCAGATAAACTTTCGAGTAGACCAAGAGTGGGAACAAGAATACTCCTTCAAGATATATAAGCCATCATGACTAATCCAAGAGCAATCTCCTCATAGATCTCTTATTGAACTCATGTTCAACCTAGGTGTAGGCTTCTCGGACTTTTTGCTAATAAACTTTAACAAGAGTAACACATAGCAACACATCTCTCATAAGAGAAAAACAACCTCACCTTATTCTTCATGTATCCATGAGTACTAGCAACCGACCATCTCATGCTAAACTCCATCTGCATTACTGCACTATCATGAAGTATCAAGCAAGTAATCAAAAGCACCCAATACACAAAGAATTACCAGACCACTGTCAAAGCTCCAATCATCTGAATCAGGAACTTATCATGACACCATGATCTATACATCCCCATAGGAGATACCATGCTTCAAGTGACTCCACCATTTTCTCAAGTACAATGCACAATGCCAAAACTCTAGTGCACAAACAAGAGTATACCATGACATAAAGCAAATAAACTCAAAACAACATCACCTATCAAGCACCACCAACACCTCAGCCAAAGACTCCAAGTGCCCTCCATGGTTCCAAGATGTTGCACATCTTCAAATAATGTCCATGAAAAATCAAAAAACAAAAGAACCCTTCTGCAACACTATAGAAGACCATTCACCACCATGTGATGAATCCATAGTCACTACTAGAGCTCCCACTAAAACATGGCACTTGAGCTTTCCAAGCATCATGACCAACTGTTTTAGGTTCCCATAACTGACTATTTAGGTACTCAAGAATATCCATCCTCTCATCTCACAACAATCACACCAATGCACAAGTGACTACAGACAAGGCCAACTAAGAAATCTACACCACCAATGAATCAACCTTGTGGATAAAGACATTCCACATCCAAGTTATCTCACTGCAGCCAATGGGTAGCTAATCCACCAACCGCATAACTCGTAGATCACAAACATCAAACATGCAAAACCCGTTATCACATTGAAAACTGCAACACTGAGATATCAAAGAGAATAACCACATAGACAACAAAACATCAAATCATGCTAGATCTGATTTTCCAATCATGTCCATAATGAGCACCATAATCAAGGACCCCACAAGCATTACCACAACAATGCTGAGTGACAAACCACTTACTAACACTCCCATGTAGAGAAAGAGTCATACCTCCTCAAAACCATGCACCTAACATGCATGCAGACCTACAACTACCTCATCTAGCAACACTCCAAAAGGTCAGTGTCTAGACAATAGCTTAACATCAATTCCACAATGATCACAAGTTTTTCTTAACCATGTAAAACTTGCAAAACCATAGAGCCATGCAAGTAAAAATCATCCTTAGAAAGTAAACAACAGTTCAAAAGGGTCCAGGCCCCTTTCAAGCCAACTTTAAACCACCACCAAGTACATGCATCCGAGAAATAGAGAAAGGCTATTTCAAAAGCTTGCAAATTATCTAATGATTATCTCCATAGCCTTCAAGCATTCGAGGTTAATAGGAAACAATGCTTTCCAACACGAGGAACCTCCACCTAGTATAAGCACTCTCTTCCATGACTGAGAAACAATCTAGGCTTCTCCATATCACCCAGGGGCCTATCACACAAACACCAATATGAAAGACTTACTGCTACACAGCCATAGAGTAAGAAAATCCACCTCATACTTCCAAGGTTATACCTCTACCAGCCAAGAGACATGGATCACAACATGATCAACTCCCTTTTCCATCTAGACCATCCTTCAAGTTGCATGTTATCTTAGAATACCATAAGGCTTCCACTCATCAAAGGGTCAATTAATCAGTCCATTCCTCCAGATTTCCTCCAGCCAATCAAATTGAAAAATCTTCACAGGAGAAATATCCCAAAACCAGCAACCAGAAGAAGGCTTTGATACCACTTGTAAGGAAATCTAGGAGCGTATCTTATGAAAACTCCATGTAGTAGTGCCTTCGGTAACTTTCATTTTCATTAGGTTGCCTCAAAGACACGAACAACTATGTCCAAATGCGGAAAATATAGTTTATTTCCTACATTGATCCATCTAAGAGAAACACATGTAAATTCAACAGCAAGCATAAACAAATTCTACTACACGAACCAACAGACATGAAAGATGAAATAGAAAACTAGAACACAAAGATTTACATGGGGAAAATCCTTTCGGATAAAAAACCTCACACTCCAAAGATCAAGCCATTGTATTATTCAGCAACATAATGGTTACAATACAAATCCAGGCTCGAAGCCTTTTCAGAGTTTACATCTTGTTCATCTGGATACAACTGGTAACAACAGATCAGCCCACCAGACTATACAACCTTTGCACTGTTACAATACCCTCACAATATACAGTGTAGATCAACACGAGAGAGATCTATCATGATTCATGATCTGAAGAGATTCCATCCTCATGGCCTCGGCCTTTCGGCCAGCCACTTGGTCCCTCCTTTTTTGCTCTCTCTGGCTTTTTGGCTCTTCTTCACACCCTATGTTACAAAATGCTCAATGTATACATGTATACATTCATTCTCTCTCTGGCTCTGTGAATTAGTTTGTTTCCAACTGTCGGATCACAATCTCCAGCTTAGCACATCGAAGATGTTTCCACTTCCTCGGTTCAACAAATGATTCACATTCTTCTTTCTCTGATTTTTCCACATCGAACCACATAGGATAGTCATCCAAAAGATCAAGGACGTTCAACCTATGTTGGCATGTCAGCGAGACACTAATAGTGTCTCCCCGATGCCAACCCATCTAGCATTCAATATCGCCAAGATTCCATGCTATCATCAAAGAGGTTATATCGATCAGACATTCCATCAGCAAGACACTTCATTCTCGCCAATACCTCATGTCGAGTTCACAAGTCACACCGATGAGGTTTCCATTCGGTGAGACATTCGCTTTTTCAAGAGACTCATATTGAAGTCTTCAGTCACAACGATGAGTTGTTCCTTTCGGCAAGACATGTTGATCTCGCCAAGACTTTCATCATTCGCTGAGAGATTATACCGAGCTCTTCATGTCATACCGAACAACAAGCAGTCGCCAAGACTCATGGTGACATTAGGATTCCCATCAGAAAAATGAAAACTCTTCACCAAGAGTTCACACTAAGATCTTTATATTATACCGAGCACCAAACTCAGTCGATAAGAGTTCTCTCTATTGCCAAGAGGTTATAGTGATGTTCACACCTATCGGCGAGAGAACCCATTGTCGACAAGACTTCATAGTGAAGCCTTTGAGTTACCATGAAGACACCAAAAGTACACCCATCGGTGAGACCTTCCATTGTCGCTGGGACTTCATACCAAAACCACTGTGTTACACCGAAGTCTCACAACCATCGGAAAGACTCACATCAGTCGCCAAGATTTCATATCGAAGTCTTTGAGTCACTGCGAAGACCCCAAGTGTTAGCCCGAAACCACAGTTTGCCAAGAGTCACACCGATGACCCCTAACACTATCACTGAGACATCTCCACATTGGTAAGACATCTTACTGATAGACTATGAGGTACACCAAAGACCACACCTTGTAACATTCTATCGGTGAGACTTCAACACATCGCCCAGACATTACAACGAATAGAATCTTTCGGCCAAGGGTCCTCCCAATACACAATAGAAAGGCCTATCGGCTAGAGTTCTCCACGAGCAGTAAGAGGTCACACCAAAAGCTTCTTGTCATAGTGATAGGTTCCTTCAGTGAGATAGAAACAAGGTCACAGCAACCAGAGCATCTCATAGGGTTCAGAAACTGCCAATCGACCAAACCATCCAAATGTCACACCGACATTGCTCCTCCAGAAGTTCTAGCCTATAAGATTGAGGCACATGATTCCAACAAATCATTTGTTTAAGAGTGGAATTCTTGCAGAGATACAAACTCTCTTTATACCAAAGAGTATCTCCCTTCCAACAAAACTTATATGAACTACTAGGATCACTTTTTAATTGTTCGATGAGATTACTTGTCGCAACATCATTTTGCCACTCTACTTTGGCTTCCTCCACCCAATTTTCTTGTAATATTGAAAGGGAGCACAATAAGGCTTCATCTTTCTCATCCTTCCTTGAAAGTGCATCTGTGACAATATTTTCTTTCCCTTTCTTATATACAATCTCAAAGTCATATCCTAACATCTTAGTGACCCATTTTTGTTTCTCTTCAGAAGATAGTCTTGTTCCAAAAAATATTTTAGGCTATCATGATCTGTCTTAACCTTGAAGTGTCTACCCAATAGATAAGGCCTCCATTGTTTCACTGCATGGAGGATTGATAGCATTTCCTTCTCATAAATAGGTTTTAGTTGATTCTTACCTTTTAATTGATGACTCTCAAAAGAAATTGGTCAACCTTCTTGCATGAGAACTACTCCTATCCCATTTCTAGAAGCATCACATTCCACAATGAATTCCTTGATGAAGTCAGGAGTGGCAAGCACTGGAGTTATACACATAGCCTCCTTCAATCTCTCAAATGCTATATTGGCAGAATTGTTCCAATGAAAAGAATCATTCTTCAATAGAGTGGTGAGAGGTGCTACTATTCGACCATAATTCTTCACAAATATTCTATAGTACCCTGTCAATCCCAAGAAACCCCTCAGTTTCTTAATGATTTTTAAAATAGTCCATTCCATGATAGCCTTAATTTTGTTAGGGTCCACCTTTACTCCTTCATGTGAAACTATGTGTCCCAAATACTCCACCTCTGTAAGACCAAAAGCATACTTGGATGGCTTAGCATAGAGTTTATGATCTTCAAGTATTTTTAATGCTTGGTCCACATGTTGCAAATGTTCTTCCCAAGTCTTGCTATAAATCAATATATCATCAAAGAATACTAACACAAACTTCCTCAAGAATTTCTTAAAAATGGAATTCATCAAACTTTGGAATGTAGATTGTGCATTGGTAAGACCAAATGGCATCACCAAAAATTCATAATGACCCTCATGAGTCTGAAATGTTGTCTTACAAATATCTTCCTCCTTAATCTGAATTTGGTAATAACCAGATCTAAGATCTAACTTGGTAAAATATGTAGCTCCATTCAATTCATCTAGAAAATCATTAATGACTGAAATATGAAACTTATCTTTAATGGTGTACATGTTGAGCACTGTATAATTTGGAAACATGTGCCAAGTATCATCCTTCTTATGTACCATCACCACAGGCAAGGAGTAAGCACTCTGGCTATGCCTGATAATTCCTGCCTCTAGCATCTCTTCAACAATTTTTTCTATCTCAATCTTTTGTATGTGTGGATACGTGTAAGTCTTGATGTTTGGTGGTTGGATCCCTGGGACTAACTGTATGGCATGATAATGATCCCTCTTAGGAGGAAGTCCTTTAGGCATATCTCCAAGAACAATTGGGTGACGATCAATTATAGCTTGAAACTATGGATGAGTAGGAGCATTAGATTGAGAGACTTCTAATGAACATAGTTGTGCCACAAATCCATCCACTCCTTTCTTAAGCAACATTTTAATTTGATGAGACCTTACCATTTGTGGGGATTTTTCCTTCAACCCCCTTAGCTCTACTAGCCTTCCTTCTAATTGAAATTTCATGAATAGTTCTTGGAAGTTAATCTCAATCATTCCCAATGTAGTAAGCCATTGTACTCCCAAAACAATATTTATTGCACCCATGGATATCACATACATTGGGGTATCAAGTTGATAATCTCCCATGGATAATTTAATGCTATGACACTTCCCTGAACAACTAACTATAGCACCATATGTAATCAAAACCTCAAAACTCTAGAGCTGGATATATAAAACAATTTAGACGAGTAGCTAACTTTTTGTTGATGAAATTATGAGTACTACCTCAGTTGATCAACACTGTTACCTTCTACTTCTTTAAGAATCCCACCACCTTGAGAGTATGTGGAGCACTAAAACTAGAGAGTGCATGAGAAGAAATTATTGGTTGAGAATCATTTGATTCCTCATTTGACTCCCTTTCATCCTCTAGTATGGGTTCTTCCTCTTCTTCCTCACTTGGACCTTCAATATAGAACAATTTCTTTTCACTGCATTTATGTCCTCAACTGTATTTTCTATCACAATTGAAACACAACCCTTTTTTTCTTTTCTCCTCAATTTTTTGTTGAGTCAACTTAGTAGGTTGTGTTGAATATCCTTTCTCTCTGTCACATTAGCCCCTTGCTTCTTAGGAATCAAATACTTCTCCTCTACCCTGCGTGCTAAGATAAAAGACTCATTTATGGACCTAGGGCTAAACATGCGTACCTCATGTTGAATGTGATCCTTGAGACCACCCAATAATAAGTCATTCAAGTTTTCCTCTATAATTGTATCCACTCTTAAGGATAGATTTTGAAATTGCTGAATATAATCCTTAACTAATCATGTTTGTTGAAGTTTAGCCAGCTGGCTGAAGAAGTTGTTTGTCATGCTATTGCTATATTGTGCTTGGACTTCCTCTGTAAAAGTTGACCATGAGATGGTGAGCCCCTTTTTCCTTTAATGAGTGCAAATCGAATGATACCAAATGAATTTATCTGGTTCTAGATATAGGGAAGCCATCATGACCTTTTGTCCATTTGGGATTTGGTGTACTTCAAAAAAATTATCCATTTGGTTTATCCATGTTAGAGGATCCTTGCCATCAAACTTGTGCATATCCAGCTTTGGAAATAAATTCCTAGATCCCATAGGAGTACTAAAGCTTGTGTCAATGGTAGCTGACCTAGAATTTTCATCTTGGGTGCTTGAGAACTCCTTTCTTGGTTCAACCATGTAGGTTCTTAACATATTTTGCTCTGATATGTCTTCTCTTAGGTCACACATATCCATCTTAATTGAGTAAATTTCTTCCTTTAACTTATTTATTTCCTCATTAGGAACTTAATATCCTCTATTTTTACTCCATCCTTATCAGGAGTCTTCCCCAAAGTGACAACATTCTTTTTGCCCCTTGTTGCAGGCTCCATCATGATGGAAACCACTAATTTTGAGATAAATCACACAAATTAAACTTAAATTCTCTTAAATTCTGACTTTAATAGCCTTTATTATTTCTTCAAAAACCCAATAAAAATTAGACTCCAATTCAATAAGATGTGAGAGGTATGTAGATTCCAAAAAAAAGTGTAGAAACCCTAATTCTACAATAATTTGCTTAATTCTACTCTAATTCTTCTAAAATCTAGACTGTAGCTTCTTCAATATGTTCTTCAAAAACCCTTTAAAAATTAAAAAACAATTCACCAAAATCTAAAATATATACTCTTCTCAAAATCATCTCCAAAATTGAGAAAAACCTTGCCTCTACGGTGCAAAGATCATGCTCTGATACCACTTGTTATGAAGTAACTTTCACAATAGAAGAATATGATATGAAATATGCTGAAAATACTTGATAATAACTGAGAATAACAAGCCACTTCAAGGGGGGAATCCTCCAAATATCTCTAATGAGAACACACTTCACAACTTGATGATGAAATAAGACTCACAACCTCCTATATATACCTATTTATGCCTAGGATATCACCTAGGCCGACTTAGACACACCTATATAAGTCTTAGGCTGACCTAAACAACTAAATAAAAATATACTAATGATAATATGACTTAATAGAGAGTTAAGATAGCCACAAGTTGACTATTCATAACCCGATGTACACTAATATTAAGGGCATAGCACATAATCCATTTTTCTAACCTTCCTTCTCAATGTAGCCTTGCTTAGCAGATACTTGAGTAGATCAATCTTTGCAACAAGATTGATTGTATGAGTTAACATGTAGTGTCAAAACTTCTGTGATGCAAAGACTACGTCAAGACAAGCCTTCTCGATGAAAGTGTAGTTGAGTTAATGACCTGTTAGCATTTGACTGATGTAATAAATTGCACATTCCTTTCTTGTAGAGTCCTCTTGTGCTAATAATTCCCCCAAAGATGTCTATGTTGCATCAATATATAAGCTTAGTGGTTTGTCTATATTTGGTGGTACTAGAACCGGTGGATTCATTAGATATTGTTTGATCTGTTGAAAGGCCATTTCACACTTATCATCTCATCTGAAAGGAACATTCTTATGCAATATATGTGTGAAAGGTAGACTTTTATCTGCCAACTATGCGATGAATCTTTAGTTAGATTGAAGTCATCCTTGTAATGATCTCAGCTGACTAATATTCTTTGGTGGAGGAATTTCCATGATTGCTTGCACCTTGGCAAGGTCTACCTCAATTCCTTTTGCTAATACAATGTATCCTAATAGCTTTCTAGATGTGACCCAAAAACACATTTCTTGGGGTTAAGGAACACTTTGAACTTTTCTAACCTTACAAAGATTTTAGATAATATTTCAAGATTTCCTTCTCTTGTGTATGACTTTTCCAATATGTCATCTACATAATCTTCCATGAATGTGTGCATCATGTCATGAAAAATTGTATTTATATCTCTTTGGTAAGTTTCCCTAACATTCTTGAGACCAAAAGACATGACATTCCAATAGTAAGTTCCCCATGGACATGTGAATGTTCTTTTGTCCTGGTCTTCAGGTGCAATCTTGATTTAGTTGTAACCAGAAAAACCATCCATTAGTGAATACATGGCATGGCCAACTGTTAGACCAACTATAGTATCAATTCTTGGAAGTGGGAAGTCATCTTTAGGACATGCCTTATTAAGATCTCTAAAATCTATGCACACTCTGACACTTTTGTCAGGTTTAGACATAGGAACAATGATGGAGATCCATTCTACTTAGTAAATCGATCTTATAAATCCCACATCTAGGAGTTTTCAGAGTTCTTCTTTAACCAGTAGTGCAACATGAGGATGCATCTTTCTGAGTTTTTGTTTCATAGGTTTAACTCTTGGTTTGATGGACAAGTGATGCATGATAAGATCAGGATCAAGACCTGGCATATCTCCATAAGACTAGGAAAAGTTGATTTGATTTGCTCTGAGAAATTCCATAAACTTAGGTACCTCCTTATCTGTCATTGTTGCAGCCAACTATAGGATCTTTGGTTTTTCTAGAGTTTCAAGATTAATTGCTTTTGTAGGCTCAATCAAGATAGGTGATCGCTCATGATAATGCTCTAGGAGAGTGTCAAATATCTCATCATTAGGTTCCTTAAAAAGGTTTTCACCATCTGATACACTCTTTATTTTGTCTTTTGTTTGATCTAATACTACCAGATTCTGGTTTTCACCATTAGATCTTTCTTTTTTATTTTTACCTTTGCAACTAGGAGACTTGACACTCTCCTAATTAAAGACTCTATGCCAAAAATCACTAGTGGAAGAATCATTTGTGTCATCTATGGAAAGGAAATTCATGATAGATTCATCGCTTGGGAACATAGGTAGATCAATAGGTCCGGATGAATCCCAGTCAATGAGATCGAGATGGATTAGTGGTAGTAGGTCATTAGGTGTCATGATATTGGCTATGGTTATGGTCATAATGGAGTTTTTTGTAGGATCCGAGGTATGAGGTAGATCAAAGATGGTACTGTTATCACAATAGTCTTGTTCGATTAAATTTGACTCGGTATCACTAGAATCATAGTCACCTTGTAGTTCAGATTCTTGCAGTTGGGACCCTAACCCTTCACTTTCGATTAGAGTTGGGGTGTACCTATGTACCACATCAACCTTTTTGTCCCTCCAGAACTCATCATTGTGGACAGTTTCCCATTCATATTCACTAGAGTCTGTGTCAGAGTTGTTATCCACGAAATTCTAGATTGTTGTCAAACATGCTTCTCTTGTATCAGACCCTTCCTATAATGTGAGAACAGTATCATACAATTGCTTAGATGTTATTTCCTTTGAGTTAGTATCATAGCCTAGTCTTGTTTTATCTTTTGCAGCAAGTCCTGGAGGGTGAATAGGCTCAACTACGCCTTCTTTTCTCTTTCTGATAGGGCCATTACCATTGTATCCCATCTTTTGCATGATTGAATATCCTTTACCATATTGATCAGTTGGTAGTTTGATATTGAGAACTATTTCCTCTCCATCTTTATAGAGCCATCTTATAATTTCTCTATCCTCATAATCTTCCATGGGAAATTTTTCTTTGATAATTAATCTATTAAACTTTGTACTTGGCTCTGATGGTGGTTGCATTGATGTGGATGCTACAGATATCTATTGTTGAGCGATAGAGGGTTGTCCATGTGACCGAGGTGATATAGGTAGATTAGCAAGATAGAGAGAGTACTCCCCTACTCCATTATCCTTGAACCATAGTTTCTTTTCAAAGCTTTTGGTTATCTAACTGATTTGTGTATCAACATTGAGAGAAGTACTAGTAGGAGTTTCTCGATTGTTGGGAACCAAAGTGTCTTAACTAGCTTTGATGTTAGCACAAGTCTGACTATTTGAATTATTAGTTGGTATTGTGATCTCCTATTTTTCATAAGGAAACTTAAGACATTGATGATATGTGGATGAAACAGCTTGCATTTTGTGGATCCAAGGATGACCCAACAAGATGTTGTATGCAAGATCATGATCTAACACTTGACAAAAAGTATTCTTGATAACAGGTCCCACTCTGACTGGTAGCATGATTAAACCCTTGGACACTCTTTCCTCATCATCGTAGGCTTTAATAGTAATTTTTCTTCTAGGATCAATGGAGTCCTCAGAAAATCCTAAAGCCCGAACTAACTTCATAGTACATATGTTCAAACCGGCATCTCCATCTATTAGTACATGTCTGACATGAAACTTATGGACCATGACTTTTAAGTATAATGATGAATTATGGGGATGTGTCATGGAAACGTCATCTTTTTTGAAAAATGAGAGGCATGTGGGTGAGGACAAGTGTCCCACCACAGCTTGAAATTGGTCCACATCCAGATTGGTGGATACAGTTGTTTCAATGAGGGCCTTTTCCAGAACTTCTTTGTGTGCTGGGGAAAGCTTCAGGAGTTCTAAGATAGAAATCTAAGTAGGATTTTTTCTAAGTTGATTGACTAAGTTATATTGATTTGAGGTGGGGGCACAACAGATTTTGAAGAAGCACCCTTTAAGAAAACTTTAGCTTGTGCTCTTGTTGTTACATTGACTTCTCTTTATTCCATCTTTTCCTTAACTTTTATAGCATTGACCTGCTCATCGTCAGTGTAGATATGATTGATTATGTGATCATCATTGATATGATTTACACTTTTTCTAGAAGACTCTCCCTTTTGATAGTTGAGCAAAGGATTGTGAAATGCTTGGTGGTCTTTGTTTGATTGTTGGTGTCCTGTTGTGATGGTGCCAATCTTTATTAAGTCATGGACTTTATTTTTCAAGGCTTGAAAATTGTTCATGTGATGTCCCTTGCACTGATGATAATCACAATATTATGCATCATTCCATGATGGATGTTTCACACTGGGTTCAAAATCATGTTGAGGTGGCAAAGTAAGAACATTTTTATCCATCAATTCTTTGAACATGGATTCTAAGGACTGACCCAATGGAGTAAAATTTCTTCTGCTCAAGAAGAATGAAGATCATTGTGGATTTGTGTTCGAGGAATTGCTTAAGGAATTGTTGTTATTTTTTCCACAGTAACCTTGATTGTTGGTATTCCCTTGATTGGGGGTAGAAGTTTGATTCATGTTATTCCTTGGAGGAGGAGGATTGTTTCCCTGATTTGTGACCGAGTTGACATTGTTATGGCTATTGTGAAATATTTTGAACCAATTTTTTTCAATTTTTTCAATAACAGATACAATGCAACACACATCCGTCAGGGTTAGCACTTAAACCAAAATGATGCAGAATTCAACTCTAACCAAGAATGCACCAGATGACAACGAGCATATGGTCAAAGGATCTCAAAGCAAAGCTGAATAAAGAACTCTAACCAAGTATGCACCGGATGAGGACAAGCATATGGTCAAAGGATCCCTAACTTCTATTATGCTAAAAGTAAACTCAACATCCAGAATGTGCTTTAAAACCCGGAGTGGGAATGGAGCTACCATAGGGTGGAGATGTAAGATATTACAATGCAAATCAAAGTAAATAGGCAGCAAGCCAGCCTCTTCCACTTATCCAGCAGGTATTACAATGAAATAACAGAGAAGAAGTAAGATTGCTGACAGTACTACTGTTTAGCTTACAATAATTAGAGATTCGCCTGCCAAAAACACAGAATAAGAAAGTCTAACCATGCTACAATATAGTATAATGTCTCCTCAATGATCACAAAGACTTTCAACCCAAACCCAACTCAAAAGATGGACTTTACACAAGCTGATATGACAAAACAACAACTTAATATGCATAACCAACAACCCTAGAATCCACTAAAATGCTCACAACTCACTCAATACTTGCCAGAATGACATGAGACTTGATGCAAACGAGAGCTAGGATGATGACAATGAAGACTAGACAAAGAAATAGCTGACAAATTGAAGTATTTTTTTTTCTAAACACTTTCCAAGCAAAATAGAATGGTACAGCCTCAAGAAATGTTCTACCAACAAGATAAAATCCAAGACACCTCTAAAAAATTTGCAACTTGGCATAGAGGGGCACCCAAGGGTAGCAAATGCATGGGTAAACTACCTAGAACCAAAACAAATTTTCCCAAAGACTTATGAGTATAAACTTCAATCTACAATACAAAATTAACAACTCTAGATTTTGATTAAAATGAAAGAAACTGAACTACAAATGCAAAACAACTTCTACAATGCAAAATCTCACTACAAATCTCACTCAACTACAATCTAACTCTCCACTAGTTGTTGTCTTTCAAGCAAGAAGTCGAGCCAAGGCTAGGAGGCATTCATTCCTTGAAGCAATCCAAATACCATTCCGGCAGCATAACTTTACTCAAGACATAAGATACTGAAATGAAGAGAAGAGGTCTCCATTTATAAGCTCAACAAGGAATCTCCAGAAACTTCTAGAAAGTGAGCCCTAATTCCAATTTGAATTTGACTTCAATTTCCCTCCAAGCATAGGCGTCCCACTTTCAAAGCTAATTTTGACTTTTATTTAAAATTTATCTCCTCAACAAAGTTGGCGTACCTTTCTCCTTGTGCATTTTTTACTTTAGAAATATCAAAATAATTCCCCATGAGATGACCACCCTCAAAGTCCCCATTTTTAAAACAAATTAAAGTTGTAACACTAGACCAAGGGGTCATAAGACGAAAATAAAACATTATTAATTCAAAATAACTTATCTCTCCAAAAAGAGCACCTTAAAGCCAAAATCAATATTACCAATTGAACTTCCAGAAGAGGAAAGCTTGCTGAGCTGATGTTGACTGGACCACTGCTAAAAATAGAATTTACTAAAAGTAGTAAATTCGGAAAGTTGCTCAGATCAAAGTGCATGCGACACCATTGCGAAGCTTTCTGAAAACCCAGAAAGAATCCGCAATCCAAAATCCCAGACTCCAAGCTGTAGCCATCATAACTTACTAAAAATAGTAAGTCTGAAAAGTTGCCCGACGTAGTTGCATGTCATACCTCTGCGAAGTTCTCTGAAAACCTTGAAGGAATCCAGAAACCAAACAACCGAACTCCAACACGCAAACCCCTGAATCTTCAAAAGGGACTATCAAGTAGCTGGAAACCCTAATTCTGCCTCTGACTAGCTGAAAACAAACCAGGAATAGGCTATCAATCACTGGAAAGTGTAGGGCTAAAAATGGGGACATTACAGTCCGCCCTTCCCAAAATTGCTTGTCCTCAAGCAATGCCACCACAACTTTAGAGAATATAGAACTGATTAATACACCAACAAGTAAGATCCCAGGGTCCCAAGTCTGTCTCAGGGAAAACCCACCATGCCAATGCTATACCACTCTGATCTCATCAATGAAGACATCTCGCCAATGCTACATCAACCTCCCTTGTAACTCCAGAATATTACTGTCCATGATACTCAAATTGAGAAATCTTAAAGGACTAAGATCAATTTCATGCAATGTCTCAAGTCCAAAATGCTCTAAGTCAAAAATATCAACCATACCAATGTCTATCACAATCCTAGGCAAAAGGAAAGATAGTCTACTCAACTCAAAATTGAACTCTTCCGCATACCTCCACATGGTAACAAACGGAACCATGACTACAAATGTGACATCTTCAAATCTTCTTGCAAAGAGGAAGGCAATCCTTTGCAAGAGCTCAACAAATTCAAACTCATGACTCCACATGAATTCTCTATGCCTCAACTGAATTATCATGGCACAACTATGAAGTCTGAAGAAGTTTTTCACAATTCCAACCCCAAGAGTCTCAAAATGTAGAATCAAAGCATGGGGTAGCTCGCTGTCATGAACCAATAATGAAAATAAACCATCAGAGTTTGCATCACAAACCTCCAAAGTGGCTGAAAAACACGTTAAATCCATCTCCATCAGAAAACTACCACTTCTTTGATTGGGAGTGAGGAACCAACTCTCTTGAATGAAAGTAACTCCATAAGTAAGGTGGCTGGTCTGCCTCCAACCAGCAAGCTCGTGTCTCAAAATCTGCCCTTGTCTAAGCTGAAAGTCACTTCCAAGAACTACCGATCGTTGATCTCTCCAACCCATATTCAAAATTTCTCTCCAATCCATTTGTTGATGAACAAACAGAACCATCAAGTAGCTGGAAAAGAAGGGAACAACATCAACAAATCTGGAAATTTGATCCTTATCCCTCCAAAAGTCTTTTCCATAAGTAATAAACTCTAACAACCCAAGTTGAGAATCCCAAGCATGGATACCCAACTGAAAGTGATTTTCAACACACTGAAAAGAAATCTCTACACATTCCCAAGTGCTAGTGAGAACCAAGTTCCTTCTCACGAAACTGATGTCCCATCTAGTAAATCCTTGAAGCTTAACCATGAAAGCTTCCACATTAAGGGAGTATGAAACATAGAGTGGCTTGAAATTCAGCTCCCAAAACTGATCAATATGATTCCAAACATCATTCCACCCAAGGGATGGATTGTCAAGAGTGCAACCACCAAAGTCTAGTTCACCTTTTTCCCATTCCTCCTAAGTAGTAGGTCTAAAATCTTCACTCGTTGCTGTTGTCATGAAGTTACCAACAGCTACCAAGAATTGTCTCATCAACACCTTGATGTCATAGATGTTGAAATTACCTTGCTTCGTCACCTCCCATGTAGAACCTTCATCCTCAAACCCACTTATGCATTCATTACTAATCAGCAAATGTGGCACATCCACATGGAGTGAGATCAAAGCATCCAAGCACTGGAAACCATACTCAGTCTCATTCTCTGTTTCATCTTCCATCACATAGAGAGGATTGCCATAATCTCCTTCATCACCTTCTTCAAAGAGAGGATTGTCAAAAACTCAAAAGTTATTCCTTTCATCTTGCTGCTCCAAACCAGCACATGCAACTTCTGATTTTCTTGAGATGCTTTCAAGATCAAACTTCTCTTGAAGACAATCAAGCTCTCCAATCACTTGCTTGATTTCTTCAACTCTTTGTGCACCCTCTTGCTCCTTGAAAAGTTTGAAGTCAGCAAACTAGTCTTCAACCTTCGTTAGATCGAGCTGAGTTTCTTTCAACATGTCCCTTGTTGATTCGAGCTCTAAAGTGAGCTCATAAACCATACTCTCCTTTTCTTGAAAAGCACAAATGTTCTTCTTTGCAACTTCAATGGCATGATCTTGGTCTTCAATCAAGTGCATGTACTCGGACTTCAAGGTCTCCAAAGAATCTCTGATAAGTTGCAAATTGGGAAGAGCAACTTCATCTTTTACTCCTCTTAGTCTCTCTTCCAGCTGAGCCTTCCAGTAGAGCTCTTCAATCAAACTGCGAGTGTGATCAAATTGGGATAGAACTCACACTTCCTCTTCAAAGGTCTCTCTGACTTGATCTTCCCTTTCAAGAGTATGCAAAGATGGTAAACTATTGATAGGCTACAACTGAAAATCAGAACTTATTTTCACACCTTTGCTGCCCTCAAAGCTACTCCAACATTCTTGTCTTTCACCGCCAACTTGTTGAGAATGCTCATTGTCATAAAGAGCATCATACTCCATGAATTTTTCAATCCATTGCTTGCAATCAGCTTCACGCATTGAAAAATCAGATTTGTGTTTAGTAACACCTTCAAACTTTCCATCTTCAAGAGCCATAAGGTCTTCTAGCTCTTCTTCTTCATTACTGTCTCCTTGATCAAACATTATAGCAACATCCAACTTGCTCAATGGATCATAATCATCCGCTACTTAGAAAGCTTCCGTAGAAACATTTTCTTCTTTAGTGGCTGCAACCACTTCAAAGTGTTCATTATAGAGCTTCATTGAACACTCTTCTTCTTCAAAGACAACTTCCTTTTCAATGGCTACCTCATAGTTTGCAATGCAATCTGATTTTTGTTCTTCATTAGGATCAAAGGGAAATTCATCCCACAAGGGTTCTCTTTCATACCTTGGTGCCAACACACCCGGATCCCAAATGCTAGTGGGTTGATTAGGATGATCAACTGGGAAAAACTTATCATGCTCCCTTTGTAGTGATGACTCCTTAAATAATTCAACTCCCAAATCACTTAAGCTGATAACATCAAAATTATTTCTCTCCCATGGCTCAGTTTGCTACTCAAACCCAATGTCACCAACATAGTGAAATGAAGAATCTTCATTGCTTGCTATTTTGAAAAATTCACTATCATTATCTTCACCATGAGGAAGTATTACACTGATTTCTTTTTGTAGAACTTCTTGAGAAGTTGGGGCAGCAACATGAAGAGAATCCATCTTTACCAAATCGTCAACATGATCGGGTATGGAGTCATATGAAACATCTCTATCATCATTACAACTAATCTTTCCTGAATCTTGCTCTAATTTCTCTGAAAGTGGATTCAATTTCTCCTCACAATGATTAAACAATTCCTTAATCAACATAGCAGTAATAGGAGAATCCTCTTCTTCATGTTCATATGTGTCCAAGAGGAAGGATTGGACACTAGGTGGAATTTCATCAACCTCATTAGTGGTGAGAACGAGAATATTCTTCACAGCTGCAATAACATCCTCTTCTTGCTCACTCCAAGTTGAAGAGAAGAGATAATTAAACAAACAATAGATTTGAACTTCCATCTCTAAATCTATCAAAAGGTCGAAAACTCTAATTTCTGAAAATATCTTCAATATAGCAACTTTTCTTGAAAACAATTTATTTCCCATTTCATCTAGGTCTTGAAAACTCTCCACAATCATATTCAAAATGATTTTCATGGTTTCATCATCATAGGGTGTTAGGGGAGCTGTAATTCTCATTATCTCCATGAAGCAAGAAGAAATCAACAGTTTGGTATCTTCATCTGGATGTCCCAACCAATAGGGTTGTTTTAAAAAGGTTATTGTAGGTGACATTGCCAACTGCATCAATTAAGAAGGTGATTGCTTCACCTGTCTCAAACATTGTTCCAATATTTGAAGATTATTCTCTTCATCTTCCCTTGACTGAAATTCTTTGTCAAGTCTATTTCCAACCGTAAAAAGTGTTTGTTCCAACTTTATCTCTTCCTTCTTAGCCATGTTTAACTGCCACTTCTAAACTAAACTGAACTCCATTCGCATCTCTAGTGTAGAAATTGAATTCTCTGTCATTCAATTGTCACTAAACCTTGTTGGACACAGGATGGTAGGATCTTGGCTCTGATACCACTAAAATATTCCAAACCAATTTTTTTCAATTTTTTCAATAACAAATACTGTAGACACTAAAAAATGTCCTAAGTCTGCGAGCGTCATTTTTCTTGGTCATTGTTCTTCGATAATGGAATAACTTTAATTATTCAATTAGGTGTGACTGCATTCCTCTATTAATTAAATAGTTTTTAATTATTTAATTAATTCACCTTCTCATCTTTATTCTATCTGATCAATTAAAATTATTTAATTGCGTCACTAATATATCCCTTTCTTCAATAATTAAATAAATAATTTTTTATTTAATTATTTATCTTTCATCTATAGTCAACTAATAATAATAATCATTATTTGACCTTTTATTCTTCTATAATTAAATAATTGTCAAAATTATTTAATTGTGTTTCATTCCTCTCTTTTGGATAAATAATTCAAATTAATTACCCATGTCTAATTTCCATCTCTCCATTTAATTAAATTGATAAATTTAATTAAATGCTCCTCTTTTCATTTTCCCTAAATAAATAATTTGGATAAATTATTTATTTTCCATTCCACTTGTCATTTTCCTCCATTTTGAATAAATAATTTAAAATAAATTATTTATGCACCTCCACCTAGTCAAAGATGCTCTGTCATAATCCTCTATCATAACATCCATTTTGTCATAGCCTGCATGCCTTGCATGTCTGTCATATGCTTAGGCGTCATAGCCGTCAACGTCATAGCTTTTCCATGCATGGCATATTCTTGGTGCATCAATTTTGGACCATTGATCTTGGCATCTTTTCTGAGACTTAATCTCAACCATCCATTCTGTAACATCTCTCTCATGCATTCTCATCCATTGATCTTGGAATCTTTCTAGAAGATTAATCTCAAGCGTCCATTCCAATGGTTGTCTATAAAAGCAACCTTCCTTCTCCATTTTGATTTTAACAGATAATTATCTCCAACTTTCTTGCTACCATTTGCAGGTTTTGCACAAGTGTTTCAACAAATCTGAGGGCAAAGTTGCATAACAAGAAGAAGGAGAGCAAGAGAAAGAATCAACCATAATGGGGAGTGATTTCTTTTATGTTTTTCATTTTTGATTATCTCCATTATTTGTTTTCTCTTGTTTGGATGTGGTTTAATAGTTTAGAAGTGTTGGCTGTCACTTTTATCTATGCTATTTGATTTCTAACCCCCATCCAACAGATACAATGCAACACACATCCGTTAGGGTTAGCACTTAAACCAAAACAATGTGGAATTCAACTCTAACCAAGAATGCATCGGATGACGATGAGCATATGGTTAGAGGATCTCAAAGCAAAGCTGATAAAAGAACTCTAACCAAGTATGCGCCGGATGACGATGAGCATATGGTCAGAGGATCCCTAACTTCTATTATGCTGAAAGTAAAATCAACACCCAGAATGTTCTTTCAAACCCAGAGTGGGAATGGAGCTACTATAGGGCGGAGATGTAAGATATTACAATGCAAATCAAAGTAAATAGGTGGCAAGCTAGCCTCTTCCACTTATCCATCAGGTATTACAATGAAATAATAGAGAATAAGTAAGATTGCTGATAGTACTACTGTTCAGCTTACAATAATTAGAGATTCGCTTGCCAAATACATAGAATAAGAAAGTCTAACCATGCTACAATATAGTATAATGTCTCCTCAATGATCACAAAGACTTTCAACCCAAACCCAACTCAAAAGATAGACTTTACGCAAGCTGATATGATAGAACAACTTAATATGCATAACCAACAACCCTAGAATCCACTAAAATGCTCACAACTCACTCAATACTTGCTAGAATGACATGATACTTGATGCAAACAAAAGCTAGGATGATGACAATGAAGACTAGACAAAGAAACAGCTGGCAAATTGAAGTATTTTTTTTCTAAACACTTGCCAGGAAAAATAGAATGGTACAGCCTCAAGAAATGTTCTACCAACAAGATAAAATCCAAGACACCTCTAAAAAGTCTACAACTTGGCATAGAGGGGTGCCCAAGGCTAGAAAATGCATGGGTAAACTACCTAGAACCAAAATAAATTTTCCCAAATACTTATGAGTATAAACTTCAATCTGCAATACAAAATCATCAACTCTAGATTTTGATTAAAATGCAAGAAACTGAACTACAAATGCAAAACAACTTCTACAATGCAAAATCTCACTACAAATCTCACTCAACTACAATCTAACTCTCCACTAGTTGTTGTCTTTCAAGCAAGAAGTTGAGCCAAGGCTAGGAGGCATTCATTCCTCGAAGCAATCCAAATACCATTCCGATAGCATAACTTTACTCAAGACATAAGATACTAAAATGAAGAGAAGAGGTCTCCATTTATAAGCTCAACAAGGAATCTCCAGAAACTTCTAGAAAGTGTGCCCTAATTCCAATTTGAATTTGACTTCAATTTCCCTCCAAGCATAGGTATCCCACTTTCAAAGCTAATTTTTACTTTTATTTAAAATTTATCTCCTCAACAAAGTTGGCGTACCTTTCTCCTTGTGCATTTTTTACTCTAGAAATATCAAAATAATTCCCCATGAGATGACCACCCTCAAAGTCCCCCTTTTTAAAACAAATTAAAGTTGTAACACTAGACCAAGGGGTCATAAAATGAAAATAAAACATTATTAATTTAAAATAACTTATCTCTCCAAAAAGAGCACCTTAAAGCCAAAATCAATATTACCAACTGAACTGCTAGAAGAGGAAAGCTTGCTGAGCTGATGTTGATTGGACCACTGCTAAAAATAGAATTTACTAAAATTAGTAAATTTGAAAAGTTGCTTAGATCAAAGTGCATGCGACACCATTGCGAAGCTTTCTAAAAACCCAGAAAGAATCTGCAATCCAAAATCCCTGACTCCAAGCTATAGCCTTCATAACTTACTAAAAATAGTAAGTCCAAAAAAGTTGCCTGATGCAGTTGCATGTCATACCTCTGCGAAGTTCTCTGAAAACCTTGAAGGAATCCAGAAACCAAACAACCGAACTCCAAAACCCCTGAATCTTCAAAAGGGACCATCAAGTAGCTGAAAACCCTAATTCTGCCTCTGACTAGCCGACAAAAAACTAGGAATAGGCTATCAATCACTGGAAAGTGTAGAGCTAAAAATGGGGACATTACATATTGTTGTGAGGGGGACTAAGAAAAAATGGCTTGGTTGAGACATGATTTGCATATACAACACCATCATTCACCACGTTTTTTTTGCGATTCCAAAACTTAGATTTGTCATTGTGGTAATTTGACGAGCTAGGATTGTCCTTGTCAAGTTTTATTATCCCTCTCTGGACCAAGGCACTTTCAATGGTGATGGAATTTTCAATCAATTTTTGAAAAGAGGGGGGAAAATGAAGATTAAGATGATAGCTCATCTCTTGATCTAATCTATTTATGAAAGTGGTGATATTTTCCTTTTTAGGAACATGGTGTGGATATCTAGTGAAAAATGTTCTCCATCTTTGAAGAAATGTAATGAATGGTTCACCAGGTTTTTTTTAGCCTTGTAGAGATCAATCATGGTGATTTGATGTTGTATGTTGTAGGAATATTGTGATATGAAATTGCTAATCAATTCCACAAATGTCTTGATAGGCGGTGTGATTTTCGATAGCCATTCCATAGATTGGCCTCCAAGGCTTCTAGGAAATAAGTGCATCAAGTATGTGTCCTCATGAGAAAACTCTAAAGTCATATTTCGGAAGCCCCTAATATGATCGATTGGATCCAATTTTCCATTGTAACGACCAAACTTTGGGATTTCACAATGTTTGGGAAATGTGATAATGTTAAGATGTCTCTCAAAAGGATAAGGACAAATGTCATCAAGGGAATATGTCTTTGTTGTGGCTCCCCCTAGTAGATCTTTAATTTTTCCTTGTAGTGCTTTAACTTGTTGAGTCAAGGTACAAAGATTAGACAAGGGTGTTTAATCAGGATTACTCTTTATGTTCTCAGTATCAAAATCATGAGGCAATTTAGCTCCTTTGTCAGCCAGATACAAGAAATATTTTTCTTTATTGCACTCCAAAATATTTTCAAAGGCTTTATGAAATTTGGGATCTTGCTTAGCCTCTCTAAGACGTTCCTCATCCCATTCATCATCACTATCTACAAGATTTTTGCTCACATCCTTGTATTTGTGGAATGGATTTTCTTCTCTTTCACCCATATTTTCATTAAACAGGGGATTTTGACTCACACTATAAAGGGGATTACTATTCTCACCTTCTTCTTGAGTTCTTTGGGTATGATCTTCTTGTTGAATATCCTCCTTCAACTTATTGTATTGAGATCTTGTAAAAATAGGCATATGATTTTGAAATGTTCTTCTAGACTTATATCACAATTTGATAAGTGCAAAAATGATGATATTTTGATCTGATAAGATGAAAATATTATGATATGATCAAAAGATGTTCCTAATTCTTGATTGTGGCTTCCAATGATAAAGGATATCAAAATCATATTGGGGAAGTTGAATCAAATAATCAAAAATTTGTTTGAAAGGTGCACTTTTTAAGATTTGATCGTTATTTTTGAAGAATGATAAGTATATCAAAATTGCATAATTAAGATCACTGAAGGATTTGACTAGGATGTGTTGAATATTCAATAGAAGGTTGTGGTAGATAATCAAACTTAAGAGGTTGATTGCAATTGTGTCATTGAGATAGAGATCTTCTCTGGAAATATGCTCATGAATATCAAGGCTCTACAACATACTCGTCAGTAAAACCTCTAGAAAAATCTTGGTATCTATGGAGAAACTTTCAGTAGTGGAGCAAGACGTTTCAAATTTTATACAAAACTTTCTAATTTGCAAGGTTTTCTTGTAACCTAAATGTTTCTTAGGTTTCTTGATCATATTGATAATCGATTTCTTGACAAATTTGGTTGATTTCCACTCTCTAAGCATGGGATAAATATCAAGATGATACTGGATCAAAGATGTTATAAGCTCAGATATGTCAAAAGTAACAATTCTAGAAAGGTGATAGATGCGCTACTTTGTACATTGTATGTGCTGTAGAAATAGGTATATGAGCCAGAGAAATAGTCAAATGTGCTACAACAGACCTTATATGAGCTACTATGTGTCCTATATGCACTGCTCTATGTCCTATATGTGCTACTCTGTGTCCTATATGCGCTACAGAAAAGTACTTTGCATAGTGACAAAAATTGTTTGCAGAATATTCAGTCTATGCGCTAAAACAGACTCTAAAAGCATCAAACTATCTAGTGAATGCACTAGAACAAACCTTATATGCACTACTTTGTGTCCTATATGCGCTAAAATAGTTTTCCAAAGTGGTTTTCCAAACAATTTTGAATAGTTTTCAGCTAAATTTTTGCATGTTCATTTTGGATGATCTTTTGTCTAAATTAATGTAATTGAAGACACAACAAACACTTTGAAAACAATTTTTTTTAAGCCCTATGCTAAACATCAAGTGTATATTCACAACTTTTTTTTCAAAAAGTGTTTTCATAGGTTTTGCACATACAAGACAATTCAGGCAGACTCACTCTTAGTACTCAAGTAGGTCATCATAATAACCACAACCCACATCTTAGAACTGTGTCGAATCACACAATCATTTCATCCCTAAAGGGGCGCTCATGTTTTTGTCTTTTCTAGGTGCGTACTCAGAGTGACGAAAGTGGATACCAGATCCCTTGAGTAAACGGTCCTTGGCAGTTATATGGTGAGTGTCTTGGGGGCATGCAGAATCTTCCCTCCCCTTGCACTGTGATTATTAGGATGTTCAGAAACTAACTTTGGCTGGCTACTACACTAGGTTCGTAGTAAGGGTTTTCATTCAGTGCAACAATAATAAACTCCCTCAGGAGACCTCTCAACCTATAGAACAAAGGCTTTGGGGATGGTTATCTTGCACACTACTGGAAAAAGAGGGTTTCCCTAGATTTGCTTTAAATTTTATGGTGGGGTGGAATAGTCTAGCTTTGACTTGAACCCACTTGGTCATTCCTCTTGGGTGAGTACTTTTTCCCACAAGAGTAAGACCTCTACAGGATGTAATAAAGCATTAGAAATTGCATAAATGTAAAAGGAAAGTCTAGTATTCTGATCACCTAGTTAAGGGGAGATCATAGACCTATCGCCACAAACACAGTAGACAATGTTCTTTTTAGAGACCAAATCACAATGATCTAAACTATGTGAAGATGTTACTTAACGAAAACAAGTTGTTCAATTTTAACCACAAAAATCATTGTGTGGTGACTATCCTAAACTACTTCGTTTTAAATCCATGTCTACCCTAGGGTTGTTTCTTTTTAAAAAAACCAGATGTGACTATCCTAGATTGGTTCTTTTTAAGCCAGAAAAGGTTCTATCTATGGAAGGTGTCAGACTCATAAACCTATTTAGTTACAAATTGCATGCACTAAAAGATCACCTATATGTGCTACAAAAACAAGTAAACGTGCTAAAACAGATCCTACAAGTGCTACAGAAAATCCTAAATGCGCTAAAAAAAATGCAACATTTTTTACAAAATTTTTAGTAAACTGAGTTGAGTATATGCTCCATTCTGTTTCTTATAAGAATTGTTATATTTCCTAAATGTGCCAAACTAGTTCCTGGATGCTCTGAAAGACCTACAAAAGTGCCAAAACGAACCCTGGATGTGCTATAGAAACCCGCATATGCACTAAAATGGAAATTTTTGCTGAAAATCCAAATTCCAGCATGCAAAATCCCGTCAAAAAACTACAAATAGACGTTAAAAACAGGGCAAGGCCCCATAGTGGGCGCCAAAAATGTGTGGTCAATTTTTATGTGTGATAAATGTAGATTAAAACAATAAATCAAACACACCAATGAAACTTTAAATCAAAACATAAAATAAAGGAAATAATTGCAAACTCCGTTTATGCTTCAAAGACGTTCCATTGTCCTCTATCTCCAATGTTTTCATTGATTCTAGCTTTGCTCTCAGATCTTGGGCTCAACTCAATAAACGGTCTTCCTAGAGAATGATATTAAAGATGAATGCATGCAAATGTTATACTAAGATATGATTATGTTGATACTAAACATGATTGATAAGATGAAAGATTACAAAATTGATAAACTAAAGATGATAAAGACAATGCTAAAATGCTAGAATGTAATTAAATTCTAATACACGTACGTTGTGTTTTGTAACCAATGCTTGGATTCGTAGGGATATTTATAGATTTTTCAAAAGATTCTGATTGACTGATGTGATCAACGACTGTGAAAATTCTTGGCAGATTGAATGCTTGAAGATGGATGAGACTTGAGAGAAAAATAGAAGAAAACAGAAAGCAAGCTTTGTTTCCTTTTTTGAAGAAGAGATAAGATGAGATGATAAAGATGAATTGTAAAAATCATCTTTTTGTGAAATTATGGAAAGATTTCGAAGATAAATAATGAATTATAAAATTCAATATTCATTTATTGGTGACATGGAAGATTTTTCTTGAAATAGAATATTTACTCAAGATTTGAAGAATAATGGAGGATTTCATAATTAATTTTGATTTGAAAAGATATGAAAGATATTTAATTAAATTGCTTAAAAAATGACATGCAGATGAAATTAATTAAATAAAATATTTAATTAATTAGAAGAAAGATTTTAATAGGAGAAAGGAAATATTTAAATTAAATTAAATTAAAAGACTTTAAATTCAACAAGGTGATAATTAATTAAAATAAATAAAGGGTATTTATTTAATTAATTAAGTACATATGAATGTGAAATAATTAAATAAAGTTGATTTATTTAATTATGGTGGAAGAATAAAGCAAATGAACAATATAATTAAATTAATTAAATTTAATCACATGTGGAGGACTTTTAGAGAGATTAATTAAATAATAAATATTTAATTAAATGTTAGGATTAGACATGACCAATTTTATGCATATACACACATTAATCAAGATAATGATATGCCTCACTCATGAATAAAATGCTCATTTAGGCTTGAGATGAGATGGGAAGGCCTGGAATGGCAAGATCAACTGCCCTACCCTCAAGAAAGGTATATTGATTTTGCATGAGTTTGTATGGGGGTTGGGGATTTGTAGAGGTTGCCAGAATAACCCAAGATGGGGTCGAGGCCTAGGAAGATCTACTAGGATAACCCATATCAAGTTATGTGATGACGCTCCTCCCTATTGCAATTTAGAATTCCCTAGTTGTACTTTCTCTTTTTTTTTTGTGAGTGCCTCTGGAAGTAAATTAAGTGTTGTAAGTGATGATTGTGTTGTGAGCAATGTTTTTTTGGAGTCCATGTATAACCCCTCATTTATGTTAGCCTGTTGCTTTCCTAACTATTTGTATGATGTGGGACCTTGTGCTATTTCTTAGCATGGGGGGTGGACCTCAGGGTTCCACATAGTTGGGAGGTTGCTATTTTTTCCTCCATTGTGTATTCTTGTTTCATGTTCGTGTGTGTGGAGATTCTTCCTTGTATTGTTGACTCTAGTTCCTGTTCCAATTCGAGAAGACAACCTTTCATGTAATTATATTGGATTGTATATCAGTTGCATCTCTTATTGTAATTTGATGTAATCTCCCCACATGTACTAGGGGAAGCATTTTTGTAATTATTATAATGATGTAACAATTATTGATGAAATTCTTCTTGTAATGATTTCTGTAATGTAATGCATCTTGCATATGTTAGCTAGAAATGATCTTTAATGTTGATTATCATTTGACATGTTATGGATGTAAGTAATGTAGAAAACATTTAAGATGAACCTTGTTCTAGTTATCTTGATTATTAGTTTTGTGAGTAGCACAAGTGAGGAACCTCAGAGGATCTAGGTTTAGATTATTTCATTATGTTATGTTATGCATTCTATTGTTATTTCATTTCAAAAAAAAAAAAATGTTAGTTGACCTAGTTTAGTGTTGTCCTCCCAAGTTCCTTGGCGGGGGAATTACACAAAAACAAAAAGAAATTGCTCAAAAATAAAACATTATGAACTTATCAAAGATTCATTAGACACCAACATTGCATCTGTCACTGTGTTGTCATGCAAAGCACCCTATTACTACCTTTCAAAGCATTAAATCACTGTCAACCTAACAAGCAAGGATCAAGAAAAGATAAAGATAACTATTTACAACTCAGACTGCATAATCAAACATATCCAAATAACTTTGTGGGTCACCTTGGAACATATCCTTCAAATTCATGAAACTACACTGACCTAGTAGACCAATTACCTATCACTTTTTCAAAGGAAGTGTCTCCATTTATTTCAACCATTTTTTAATAACCACCTAGACCTTGTTAAAAGGTGTCAAAAGGCCTAATTCAACAATTTTTAGAAGCACTAACATTCATCTAGCCACTATTAAATAAAACCCTCATTTTTTCACCTATTTAGGGTAGGGTTTATTGGAACTTGATGTTCCAAACCTCTCTAATCTTTTCCACCACCTTCAACACTTTTGAATGTCTTCCCACACTCACAAAACCATATCACAACCTCTAATCACAATATTGCATCGAACTCTCTCACAATCCTATCATCTTCATACCCAAATTCATTGCAATTTCCACAAGACAGTCCTTATTTTTCCCCAAAACTTGCACATAGACCAAACCTCTTACCATAACTTCCTAAATATAACACCATGAGCCCATTCCACTTAGAAACAGGGAGTACAGAAGATGGAATGGGATTTATTCCATGATTAAAACCTCAAACCCTAAGAACAGGGTATATTAGACTAGTTTCAATAATTTGAAACAAACTTGCACCAAAATTAATATGAAAAACTCAAATAAAATGTAGAATACAATTAACACACTCCACTACTAAATTCACAAACCCTCAGAAAAATGTTATATAGTAAAAAACTGTACAAATGACTAGTAATGTAGAATTTATTCTAACACATAAATTAAAGAAAAATAGGGGCTTCCTTTATTAATTCTCCTTCACAATCTTTTCAACCACCATTTACATCGATGGAGTGCACATTATAGACACATAAAAATGACCTAGGCCTACAAGCTTCATTTTTTATCTTTCATCCTAGCATAATTATGACATTTAATTATGTCCTTGGTCCACATTCAACTATTAATTAAATAATTCATGTCTATTGTATTCTTCATGATTATTAAATAAATAAATTTTATTTATTTATTCAATACATCACTAAGGGTCTATTATCTTCTCACAATTAAATAAATGTCTTAATTTATTTAATTCATTTATGTCTTCTTGATTATTAAATAAATAAATTTTATTTATTTATTCAATATGTCACTAATTCTCATAATTAAATGAATTTATTAATTTATTTAATAATCGGTCATAATCCTCTAAATTAAATAATTATCTTTAATTATTTAATTACCTAATTTAACATTTCTCTCATTTTAAATAAATTAATTATTTAAAATGACCTCTTTTCATTAATTGTCAATTCATTTTGGTAAATAATCTGAAAAAAGATTATTTATTGTCACACAAAATCCTTATTTTGAATTAATTTAATTCACAAAGGTAATCTTCTTCCAAAAATCAAGTAATTGAGCAAATTCTTGATTTTTCAAATCTACTTTTTAGTCCAACTCTTATCTTCTTGATTTTTTGAATCTTACAAATCAAGCAATCTTTATCCTTTTGACTAATTATCACATTTATTCTTGACCGTCAATTCAATTTTCTCAAATGACATCTTGATCACTCATTTAATAATTTTTCCCTAACCCTAATTAGGGATTGTCACATGAAATCTTGACCTCTGATTTTAGGCTTTGTCATCTTTTAATCTCATCCATCCACTGAAAATTGTGTTTTCTATAAAATGTCAATTTTTCTCACAATTTAGACCCCACTTCATTATTATAGACATTCATGCTTAGATTTAACATGCACTTAGCTTATTTAATTTGATTATTGTCATTTGTCATAGTCATAGGCATAGTCATTGTTTGTCATTTTCAAATCCTTCAAAGCTTGTTTAGGACATTGTCATAGTCAAAGATTGCTCACACATTCGATCTAAGGGCAACAATCAAGAAGTTAGAAGGTGCTATGGAGGTGAATCATGGAGGCTTCAACGAATATCTCGTATAATCATTCTTATTATTTGCTTTCATTGTGCTTTATAGTTCTTTGGATTTATATTATTGATCGTCATTGCTAGCCTTTAATCCTGAAATTTACCCATTGATACACACATATTTAAACACTTTTCTACTAAAACTACCCTCCAAATAGACCAACTACCCTTCAAATCCCAACTGACCATTGGGCTTCTTCAAAATTGCACTTTTACATTTTTTGCCTTGACAACATTTGACTATTTTTATCAATTTTGCAAATTAAACCCCCACACCTCCTAATGACCACTAAAATGGCTCATTACAATATTAAATGTTCCACTAAGACCTTATTCACCAAAATACACGACTCAACACACTAAATTCTATCTAAGACCCTTAATTGCAAATTCTTGCATTTTTTAGCATCATTTGTCAACATTGTATTTTCCACAAAGATGAACACCTAATACATGCTAGGTGGTCAATTTAGACCTTATTGAATCAACCAAAGACCTCAAACCCCTAAGATATCCTATCACAAAACAAACTTGATCAAATTTAGTAGAAGTGGATTGGTGCTCCTGCACTATACAACCACCCTTGAATCTTTTCCAAGTCTATTGGAAATGAAATTATAGATTGCTCAAACTTTCTACTCCACCACCTTGATCTTCAAATGCTCTTTTCCTTTTCCTCTAGATCATACATTTTTGGCTTGCATCGCCATATTTGTGATCAAACAACTTACCACCTAACTTTTGTTTCTTTTGCACAAATTGCCTTGATAAATGTCTCCTGATTGTCCCTTCACTTGTGACTGATCTTGTACTTTCTTTAACACCTACAAACAAACCTTTCCCAATATTGTGTCCAACTGCTTCTTCCTTACCTCTAGTTTCACACTTGAAACTACTCATTTTTCCTTGAATCACCTTTTCTTTTCCATGCATCTTTGTGTTTAGATTTTCTTTCTTAGTAACCTCTGCCTTGACAGACTTACATGCCTCTATACTATTAGTACTTGGCTTCCTCTCCATTTCCTTAATAGCTACAGGACAAAAAATTGTCCCAACCTCAATTCCTTCTTGCTTTTTCAACTCATTTTTAGGCTTTTCAAGGATTTCATCCTTGACCTTCTCTGACTTAGTCTTGGTTACCTTTCACCTTCTTTATTTCTTTTCATGACTGTATCAACCTTAAAATTCACTATCCTGACATCTCCTGAACTTGAAGTGGCTGCAAATGTCTTTTTATCCTCTTGTTTATCTTCCACAATTTTCTCAATCTCCTTCTTACCAAAAGTGATGACTTTGGCCACCTTGTTTTGTTCTTCTCCACCCTCTAGCAATGCGGTCAATATAAAAGTGATACCATCTTTCACAATATGATATTTGTTAGCTCTCCCATCATAGATTGAGTGCCTATCAAATTGCCATGGTCTTCCAAGAAATAAATGGCAACAACTCATTGGAAAAATATCCTAAAGCACCTTGTCCCTATAATCACCAATCTGAAACTCAACTAGTGCTTGCTCTTGAACAAAAATGGATTGGTCATCACTCACCCAAGAAGCTTTGTATGGTGTTTCAAGAGGGATCATTTCTAACTTTAACTTATCAACCATTTCACAAGACACTATGTTATCAATAGATCCTAAATCTATCACTATTTTACACACCTTACCTTTACACTTGCAAGTTGTCTTGAAAAATTTCCTTCTTTGAGCCATCTCCTTCTCCTCGGATGCGTCAAATAAGGTTCTTCTCACCATAAAATTTTCTCCAACTTTAGGAGCAGCAAATATACTATTGGAATTTGAACTCTCACCTTCATCTTCTTAGACAATTTGAGCTCTTCTTTCATTCTTCTTTTCTCCACCACTTGATGAAGCTCCAAAATTTTCAAGGCACTTGTAGGTTGGATGTCCAAAATCATTACAGTTGTAGCACCTACCTAAGAATATTTTTGCATTCCTACAACCACCAGATCTTCCTCTTGATCCCTTGAATCCACCTCTAAAATCTGCAAGTGGTTCTTGTCCTTTATGTGCATCACCTTGGGTTTCATTGGTTTTTCTTGAAGAATAAAATGTACCTCTTCCCCTTGAAGTGTTTCCTATACCTCTTGTTGTCTTTTCTTGTCTCCTTTTCACTTTCTCTTCTACCTTTATAGCCATCTAATAGCATTCTTCAATTGTCTTAGGATTATGTAAACTTATTTCATCATGGATGTTAAATCTTTGTCCAATACAATACTTGGCCACTTTTTCAACATCATCAATCATATGTCCCACCCTTATGGTTAGCTTATAAAACTCATTAGTGTAATTTTTCACATCCATTTCCCTTTGCCTTAAATATTGAAGCTTTTTTGACATTTGGATAGCATAATCATTTGGCAAAAATTTACCTTTTAACTTACCTACCATTCTATCCCATGAAACAATTTTAGACTCACATTTTCTTCTCCTCTCCGCTTGTTCATAATCCCACCAAACTAATGCATGCCCCTTCAATTTAGTCTTGGCTATCTTCACCTTTTCCTCATCAGATACATCCTCACATATAAAGAAGTTGTCTAAAGCTGCAATCCAATCCAACAATGCTTCCTCATCTAAAGTACCATCATACATAGGTAAATCAACTTTTACCTTGTGCTTGTTTCCCTTTACTGCCTTTAGTAGCTTGGCCATTCTTTGGTCTTCAGGATCCAACCATTCATCTACATGTTCATACTCTTCCTCTTCTTCATCTTTAGTCTCACTTTCATCCCCCACAATCATTCCTCTTTTCTATCCCATTTCCACATTCTCCAACCTTGTTGCAAATCTATTTTGCAGTTCTCTTAATTTTCTGATCTCCCTCTTAGTCTTCTCTTCCATCTCTTGCATTTTCCTAGCCACATTATCTCTTTTTGGAGGCATCTTGACACTTTGACTATTCAACTTCAAAATTTCTTCTCTTCAACCAACAACCTTCAACTTTAAGAAGACTTATTCCCTATGCTCTGATACCATTTGATGCAGATCTTGGTGGCTTTGATCTAACCCAACACAATTCAAGTTATTTCAGTCAAAAAATACATTCACAAAAACCCTTACAAAGCACTTCTACAATCTAACTTTGTCCTTCCACTAGTAGGTCTGCAAACCCAAATTGCTCAACTTTACATCACAAATAACCTTCCAAAAATAAAAAACTTGACACTTTCAAATACCCTTTAGGGCATACTCAAACATATCCAAATAACTCCATAGGTCACCTTGGAACATATCCTTCAAATTCATGAAACTACGCTGACCTAGTAGACCAATTAGGTCACTTTTTCAAATGAAGTGTCTCTAATTCTTGAAACCAGTTTTGAATAACCACCCAAACCTTTTCAATAGGTGTCAAAAGTCCCAATTCAATAATTTTTAGAAGCACTAACATTCATCTATCTACTGTAATAAAAAACCCTCTTTTTTTCACCTATTTGAGGTAGGGTTTATTGGAATTTGATATTCCCAACCTCTCTAAGCTTTTCCACCACCTCCAACACTTTTGAATATGTCTTACCACACTCAAAAAACAATCTCACATCCTCTACTCATAATATTCCATTGAACTCTCTCACAATCCCATCATCTTCATACCCAGATTCATTGCAAATTCCACAAGACAATCCTTATTTTTCCCCAAAACTTGCACACAGACCAAACCTCTTACCCTACCTTCCTAAATATAACATAATGATCCCATTGCACTTAGAAACATGGATTAAAAAATGTAGAATGGGCTTTATTCTATGATTAAGACCTCAAACCCTAAGAATAGGGTATATCAGACCAACTTTAGTAATTTGAAGCAAACTTGCACAAAAATTAATATGAAACACTCAAATAAAATTTAGAATGTAGTTAAAACACTCCAATATTGAATTAAAAAACCCTAAGAAAGATGTGTTATAGTATGAAATCATACAAATTATTGATAATGCAAAATTTACTATAAAACACATAAATTAAAGCAAAATACGGGCTTCCTTTATTGATTCTCCTTCACAATATTTTTAACAACCCTTTACTTTGATGGAGTGAACATATTTAAACAATTTTCCACTAAAACTACCCTCCAAACAGACCAACTACCCTTCAAATCCCAACTGACTTTTGGGCTTCTTCAAAATTGCACTTTTATATTTTTTGTCTTGACAACATTTGACATTTTTTGTCAATTTTGCAAATTAAACCCCCACACCTCCTAATGACCACTAAAAGGACTCATTACAATATTAAAGGTTCCAATAGGACCTGATTCACCAAAATACAAGATTCAACACACTAAATTCTATCTAAGACCCTCAATAGAAAATTCTTGCATTTTTGAGCATCATCTGTCAACATTACATTTTCCACAAAGATGAACACCTAATACATGCTAAGTGATCAATTTATACATTATTTACTCAACCAAATACCTAAAACCCCTATTACATCCTATCACAAAATAAACTTGATCAAATTCAGTAAAGTGGATTGGTGCTCATGCACCAGTTAAGTCATTTTCAACATATGACATAAGGTATGTTTAATATTTTTGTCGTTCTTCAAAGTGTAAACCCCTTTATCAAAACAATAAGCTTGAAATCATGTAATAAACTTTTGCATATCCATTGTGGCTTCTAGACATCAATACATCATGAAATAAACCATAAAATGAAACAATGATAGAATGATAGATTGAAGAAACTTTAAGAAACTCTTCAGCAATATACACTTTTACATTTTACAACACCACCTTATCTCAAGCATCAATATTAAATGAACTTCACTGCAATGAACTAAACAATGAATGAGTAGTGAATGTGTCAAAAAAAGAATAGAGTGCATAGAACATGAATATGAAGGAATAAACCATGAAATGCATGACCTTTGACATCAATGCCAAACAATGCCAAATCCAACAATCTCCCCCTTTGGCATTGATGTCAACCCTCAAACTTTTCTCCTTCCACTATGAAAAATAAACCGATTGCTACTGTAAGCGGTAGAATGGGGAAAACAATCTAAACTCTGCATCTACGCTTCTAAATAAGATATTGCATCTAAAACTTAATGAATTTAAATTAATTTAAACTACAAAAGCTTCAGAAATCTATCCTATTGCTCTCTAACTCTAAAGATTTCTTTAATCTACTTAGCTCTTAGATTTGTAAGCTAATTAAACTATTAAAATGACACTTAGAGAATGAGAAATGAACTATTCTACTCTAATATGATTTAAATATGCAAATTCTATTCTAATGGCAGCCATGACTGCAAATGATGGATGCTTGATTGCTGCTTGATGGATGCTGGATGAATGCTTGAATGCTGGATGGTTTGGATGCTTGAATGCTTTGGAAACCTGCAGAGTAAGATTGCATAAGTTGGGATCTTTTTCCTGTAGCCCAAGAGCTATATTTATAGCTTTCACGGCAGCACAATTGCACAGGAACACACGATGAGGGGTTGTGATTTCCTCTGGAGAATCCAAAGGCATGGGATGAGAAGAAGGAGCTGATCATGGAGAATGGTTTCTCCCCATGAAAACACCAGGCAAGATAAGAGGGAAGGTGGGTGGAAGGTTGTTGAAATAATTTCCTACAAGTTTGTCCCTGAAGCTTTTCCCGTGAATGGCAATGCCATTAATTTGAATTTTGAGAAATTAATTTTATTGGTGAGTGAATAGTGGTAAATCTTATGCATAAATTTAAATAAATTTAATTTATTATTTAAATTTAGCAAAAGAGGAATAATTAATTTAATAAATCAAACTATAGAGTTTGTTTATTAAATTAAAAGGAGAATGATAATTAAATAAAAGATTTTTAGCGATCTTTATTTAATTAAGAAGAAATGTGATTTTAAATAACACAAATTATTTGAATTGTGTATTTAATTTTAAGATAGAAGTAATAATGATAATAATTAAATAAAACAAAGTTTTTAATTTTGTTTATTTAATTGGGAGAGAAAAATAGAAGAATTAATAAATGAACTTAATATAAATAAATATTTCTATTTATTTACTAAGTAGAAGAATTTAAGATTAATTAATTAAATAAGTCGTATTCAATTAATTAGATTCTCCAGACCATTTTTAGGTGTCTACATTTTGCCCCTCTTTGAAGTGATGTGTTTACGCAGTGCTTCAAAGAATGATTTTGCTTCAGCTGCCAGTATTGACGAAAGGTTTTAAAGCATGCCCCAGACTTGCCCCAGATGTTGAATTTCGAAATGATAGTGATATATGCCCCCTCGGGAGATAAATTGATGAGTTTTGGATTTTTATGATTTTTCAAGAATTTTGAATTTTTATGATGGTTTGATGATGAATTGGTGAAGAAACAATTTATCTCCTGACTAGATTTTTAAATACGGCCCTGTGATTGATAAGAATTAATTCCTCAGAAGGAAAAAGATAAATAAATCTCATAAAATCCCCCAAAAATAGCCTATAAATACTAAAAAGGTCATTCTCAAAAGTCATTTGTTCATTTGACTTTGACAATCTTGTGATAGAGACCCTTAGAGTATTCTGAGCTAGGATGTCGATCCCTTACCACACCCACCGACTCGAGCGTGTGTGCCGTCATGTCCGGCCAACTATGGACCTCCGGTATGTACCCCAACTCATCCTCGTAATTTGCGCCCATATTTTTGATGTGTTTTTGCATGGTTTTAGTGTTTTAGCGCGCGGTGAACGTGGTTTAGTGTGTCCATGCTCTGTTGTAGCGCGCCATAGTTATAGTTTGTCAGGTCCATAGTGTAGCGCGTCCGGTAAGTTTTGTAGTGCGTCAGAAGTTTTAGCACGCAGGGTCAGTTTTGCAGCGTGTCCATGTAATTTTGTAGTGCGCCAAAAATTTTAGCGTGCAGGGTCAGATCTGTAGAGCGCCCGGGGAGTTTTGTAGCGCGCCAGAATTTTTAGCGCATTGGGTTGATTTTGTAGTGTTTTGGGTATAGATTGATGTAACATTGTGCGTTTTGATTTTCGTTGATTTGTTGGTGATTCCATCTAGTTTAGCTTGATGTTGACTAAATAAATGGTAGACGATCTCTTGATGAGCGAGATTCATTGATTGATAATAATTACCCTCATGATAGGCGAGGACTAATTATGCGTTTCGAATGATTGAACCCAATTGATAGATGAGGGTTCCTTGATGATTTGATAGGTTGATAGGAAAAAGCACATTTTTGAAAATTTTGATGATCTTTTGATATTCTGATTAAAATATTTTGTTTGTATAATAACAGGAGCATTTAGATGTTATCCAGGTGCGAGAGCAGTTCCTGTGGCCCTTTGATATGATACCGAGACTGTCACCTAATGAGAGACAACATATTGCTGCTTGTGGTTTGGCGACATTACTTGACATGCCCCATATTAGACTCAATAGGGGTCTATTTACAGCTTTGGTGGAGCGGTGGCATAGTGACCACAACACCTTTCACTTACCTACTGGCGAGATGACCGTGACGCCAGAGGATGTATGGCGTATTCTTCGTATTCCTTTTGTTAGAGAGATTGTGGTACATGATTCATAGGAGGTTGGTGGGGTAGAGGCCATGCAGAGAGTCTTTCAGGATCCCCACGTTGCAGGAGAGTGGATTCCATGGGTAGATATGTATGAGTCATATGCTCCGCTTCCTTCAGTTTTGGCCAGTTTTATTGGTGGATTCCTTTGTCCTGATAAGAGGTCAAAGGGTCTATCTCTTGGATGGGGTCGGGTGCTAGAGGGTCTGGTTGTTCATAGGACGAGATATGCTTGGGGCATGTGCATGCTTGCCCAGTTATATCATGATTTGCATTGGATCGTGTATCTCGGCGGAAACAGTCTATTGGCGGGAGCTACCCTTCTCCAGGTATGGGCATGGGAGCATATTGCTATTACGCGTCCCGTGCCAGTGTTGGCCAGACTAGCGACGAGGCCATATGTATTTCGGTATAGAGGCAGACCTACCCAGCATATGATGTGTAAGCTTGAGTATTGGAGGTGGATTATTGATGATATAGAGGCAGTGACCTGGCATCTGTATTTAGATTGTGATGACTGGGACGATGATGATATTGAGTTGGGGTTCTTGTCCGATTCTATGTATTTGATCGGGAAGAGCCCCAGGGTCTTGGAGCAATTCCTATTTCATCGTGTGTATAGACAGTATGGTATTGTGCAGTGCATGCCACAGGGTGTAGCACATTATGGCCGACGTCAGATAGATGTTCCTGATTGGGGTCCCAGCTTGCCTTACAGGGCACTTGTTGAGGGTTACCGTGCCTTATAGCCATCAGCATGGGATGTTCGACGGGACATTGTCGAGGCGCCCATTACTCCCGAGTACGGAGAGTATCTAGCTCTGCACCCTCCTCCACGGATCACTATTCCAGATGAGCCAGCACCTGTACCAACACCTACACCAGCAGTACCAACAGTAGCACCAGCAGGGGGTGTTCAGGTTGGTCAAAGACGGGAGAGAGAGGATGATGTAGATGTGGATGTGGAGAGTAGCTCGGAGACTGATAGTGATGAGAGTACCGACAACAGTGATGATGATGGCGGAGATGGGAGAGGACCGAGCGTAGTAGGCACTTCTAAGCCATCCACCAGTGTGCCTCGTAAGAGGCAGGCTGTCACTTCCTCATCGATAGATCCATCAGAGATTGCAGGTTTACAGGTGCAGATTTAGAATTTACAGGGACAGCTAGCACAGGTGTAGGGCTTATTAGCACAGACACAGGCTCAGACGCAGGCATAGCTAGCCACTGCTCATACTCAGATTACATATTTGATTAGTGAGAGAGATGGAGCGAGACAGGTAGCAACGACGGCATAGGCTCAGTTAGCAGGTGTACGAGCACAGTTGGCCACTGCCCAGGCACAGATCACAGCCTTGACTGCAGAGCGAGATACCATTAGATAGACAGCAAAGACAGCACAGGCGACTGCAGAGAGGTTGCAGAGAGTGGCAGATGGGACTTCTGTGGCAGACTACATGCGAGAGGCCATGCGGGCCGGTGCCGAGATTGAGTTCTACAGGAGCCACTACCATGAGCTTTGCCCCCCAGAGCAGAGAGTTAGTTATGCTCAGTCTCGCTCAGAGAGGACTCAGTCAAGGACAGTGAGCAGAGGTGTGACATAGCCTCTTCCGAGAGATCCGAGAGATCCTGGGACGTCTAGTGGTGGTACTGATACTAGTGTAAAACCTGCTCCTTCTGGTGGGAGTACTACTTTATATTAGTTGTATACCCATTGAGAGATTTATACAGCCATTTTTGACATGACGTTATTTTCATTCTTTTCAGACTTCATTGTATACTTGACACTTAATGAGATATATATGTGCAGCGGTTCGATTGATCTATGATATGTTTTGACATGATTTATTGTGATGGATGCATTGATTTTATGATGTATTGATGTGATGGATGCATTGATTTTATGATGATCTATTTTGGTAGCTTGTATGGATGCAGTAATGATGTGAAATGATATTGATGATGTATTTCTTTTCTTAATGAGATGTAATGTATGATAGATAAAATGTGATGTTATGGAAATGTAAATGAACGATGGATAACTGAAATGTAATGATGTATGCAAATGTAATGATGGATGAGCGGTAAATGTATTAAGAAATGAATGATAAATATTAATAAATGATGAGATCCAAATGTGATGATGTATGGAAATGTAAATGAACGATGGATAACTGAAATGTAATGATGTATCTAAAATGAAATGATGTATGAATGAAGAAATCCCCTGATGTATCTATACGTAATGAATGAAACGTAATGATGTATGTGAATGTAAATGAAATGTAATGATGTATGATAGATGAGATGGAATGCAATGATGTATGATGAACATGTGATGATGTAAATGTAAATGATGTATGATGAAAATGTAATGTCATATTTATGAGATGAAATGTAAATGAAATTTGATAAATGAATATGTGATATGTGATAAATGAATGAATGATGTTTAATGAGATGTAAATGGAATGATATATGAATGAATTGCAAATGTAATGATAGATGAGTAGATGATGTTTAATGAATGATGAGATGTAAATATAAATGAATGAATTGCAAATAGATCATATATGAATGATATGTAAATGAAATGATGTATCTAATGAAATGGAAATGAATGATGTAACATAATGTGCATATGATGTAATGAAATGAGATGTTTATTGTGAATTTATGATGAGATGAAGAGATGATCCTATATGCATGCCATTTATGAAAATTGCATGTGTCGAGTATACTCCATCTTTAATAAGAAAAGATAACATCGTTTGTGAATGAATCATTTGTAAATTGTGCCACCAGTACTCTACAGATGTATTATTATGAATGCAATCTATGTTAACCATGCAAATGTCTATTTTATCAATGCAAACCTAAGTGTCATTTCAATAATCATTTTATTCTGCTTTGTATCATCACTGAGCTTTATTTTAAAATGTTGAAAGTGAATACAAGCATCAATGATATGAGATAGACCAATGATGACCTGAGTATTTCTTTCATGATTTTTGATATTGCAAGCGAACACAAGCATCATGGTATGAGATAGACCAATGATGACCTGAGCATTTCTTGCGTAAACAAACAAGGATTAATCATTTTATTAAGTGAATTTGAATGTCATCCATGATACTTGGTAGAGCACTTCCCGCAACAATTCACAAAATAATAATGACTAACTCATAAATAGCAAACAAAGAAAAGGTATCATTCTTCTTCCTTACTTCTCTAGTTCAATACATCATTGAGTTGCTCCAAAGAAATGATAATCAAATGATAAAATGAAAATCACAACAATTCAAATTCTACTTAATGTATTTTCAAATTCATTATTCAGATTAGATCATCAGTGTTGAGATGTGTGTGCTGATGTGTGCATGATATTCCCAAACGTTTGACCAAATGATGTGACCTAAAAGACCTATCCTAGGGGTCTCGGGGACTGATCAAAGATTAGTCTTGCCTACGTTATACATGCAGAGACCATGTAGTTCGACTGACACAGACTCCACTTTTGACTGATGTAGACTCATCTTTGTGTTTTTGATTTTTTGATGTTTTTGGATTTTGGATTTTCTGATGTTTTTGGATTTTGGATTTTCTGATGTTTTTGGATTTTGGATTTTCTGATGTTTTTGGATTTTGGTGGATTGCCACTTCATGTTGTCATGTTTGACTGCCTTTTCCATGTAAGCTGAAAGTCTACTTGTACCAGATAACACTAGGATGTTGCCCCCATGCCAGGGTAAAACATGGTATCTCCGCTATGATATGTATAGTGATAATAATTATTCAAATGATAGATGGAATGATATGAAAGGAAACAATCGTAACAACACTGTACCTAGTAGATAGAGGAGTTTGGTGAAAATCACAAGTAATGCCTGTTTTCCAGGTTTTCATCACTTGTTTTTATTGTGTCCTCTTTCCTTTTCTTTTGTATTATTATTTTTTCTTCTTTTTTTTTGTTTATTTTTCTCTTTTCTGTCATCATGATTCCTGTTTGCCAGGTTTTCATCAAGACAACTTTATTGACCGTGCACTAGATATCCTCAAGTGTAGAATCGCCTGAGATGAATGTTGTTCATGGGCTCCTCCAACATGTCTCCTTCTGGTGTAGACAGTCGATATGCTCCTGATCCATAGATTGATATGATGACATAAGGTCCTATCCAGTTAGGTTCAAACTTTCCCTTCTTTTCTCTATCTGCTTGATTTCTAGGGTTTTCCCGTAGGACCAAGTCTCCGATCTGGAAGACTCTAGGCTTAACCCTATGATTATAGTTCCTAGAAATTCTTTGTTGATAGGCTGTCAAATGATTGACAGCTTGTTGTCGACGTTCATCTAGTAGCTCTAATTCTTGAAGTCTAGAGATCCTATAATCTTCATCTGAAATGAGTCCCTTTAGTGAAACTCGAAGGGATGGAATTTCTACCTCAATAGGTAATATTGCCTTTGATCCATAAACAAGAAAATATGGTGTAGCTCCTGTTGGTGTTCTGATGCTAGTCCTGTAAGCCCAAAGAGCAGGGTTAAGCTGAACATGCCAATCACGTCCCACTTCATTTACAGTCTTCTTGAAAATCTTTAGGATTGTTTTGTTTGAAGCTTCTGCCTGTCCATTACCTTGAGGGTAATACAGGATTGAAAAGCGATGTTGGATGTGGAACTTTTCACACAACTCTTGGACATCTTGGTTTTTGAAAGGCCTGCCATTATCTGTAATGATTGACTGGGGTATCCCATATCTACAAATGAGATAATTAAGTATGAAAGATGATATTTGCTTTCCATTGATTGTGGTTAAGGGAACCGCCTCCACCCATTTTGTAAAATATTCAATTGCTGTGATAATGAACTTGTGTCCATTAGATGAAGATGGGTGAATTTTCCCTACTAGGTCTAATCCCCACTGATAGAAAGGCCATGTAGTTGCAAATGGATGTAGCTCCTGTGCCGGTGCATGTATAAGATTGCCATGGATCTGGAATTTTGGACATCTTTTGACAAACTGATAAGATTCTTGTTCCATGTGTGGCCAGTAATATCCCAAACGAAGGAGTTTCTTGGCTAAAGATAATCCACTTGAATGTGTACCACAAATTCCTTCATGGACCTCATGTAAAGTGTAAGTGGATTCGTTATGTTCTAAACAACGCAAAAGAGTACCATCTAGGCCTCGACGGTAAAGGGTGTCAGCAATAATGGTATGTTTGGCGGATTGGCATATGAAGTTGCGTTTTTGGTTGCGAGAGAGAGCTGGCGGTAAGATATTATCCTTTAGATAGGTATAAATGTCTCCATAAATGGAAGATTGGGCATTATCCAAAAGGCTTATAGTTTGGGATTTTGGATTTGCGTATGCGGGATTTGATACTTGTTCTACAATAAATCGATAACGATCTTGTGTTTCAGGCATTTGTAGAAGAGATGCTATTGTGGCCATGGAATCTATTGCCTTGTTCTCTGATCTTGGTATCTACTCAAATTTGATTTCTATGAAGTATTTTCGTAGGTCATCCACCAGCCTCTTGTATAAAATCAGTGTGTCATCCTTATTTTGGTAATCATTGTTGACTTGGTAGATGATTAACTGGGAGTCTCCATACACCTGTAGTTCTGTGATTTTCCATTCAATAGCCACTTTAATTCCAAGGATCAAAGCTTCATATTCTGCCACATTGTTAGTGCAATGGAAGGTAAGCCTGTATGATCGCGGGACTGTGTGCCCGAGAGGTGTGACAAATAGAATTCCTGCCCCTGATCCATGTTGTGTGTAGGATCCATCGAAGTAGAGTTGCCATGGTTGTGTTGTAACGTTGAGGATATCTACATCGGGAAATTCCATGGTCATAGGATGACTGTCTGATAATGGAGCTTCTGCTAATTGATCGGCAGCCTTTCAACATACTGAATATCAAACTCATTGAGGAGCATGACCCACTTTTCCAACCTTCCTGTTAAAGCTACTTTGCTCAGTAAATACTTGAGAGGATCAATTTTTGCAACGAGCTTGATAGTGTGAGTGAGCATATAATGTCACAATTTTTGTGTTGCAAATACTACTGCTAAGCATGATTTTTCAATGAAGGTGTAGTTTACTTCATGTCCATTGAGTGTCCTGCTGATATAGTATATTGCATGTTCCTTTCCTTCTTTATCCTCTTGTGCTAGCAAGGCTCCTAAAGAAATATCTGTTGTTGCGATATATAGCAACAATGGCTTGTCTTCACTGGGTGGTACCAAGATTGGTGGTGTCATCAGATAATGCTTGATTTGATTGAAAGTACTCTCACACTGTTCATCCCATTTAAAAGGCACATTTTTATGCAAAAGATGGTTGAATGGATGACACCGATCTGCTAGTTGAGAGATGAATCTTCTGATGGACTGTAGTCGGCCTTGTAGAGATCTTAATGTACTGATATTCTTAGGAGGTGGCATTTCTATGATGGCTTGGACTTTTGCTGGATCTACTTCAATTCCCTTTGTAGAAACTATGTATCCTAGGAGTTTTGCTGATGTTACTCCAAAGGCACATTTCTTAGGATTCAATCTGACTTTGAATTTTTCCAACCTGTCAAATATTTTGGCCAATATCTCTAGATGTCCTTCCCTGGTGTAAGACTTGGCTAAGATATCGTCCACATAGTCCTCCGTGAAGGTGTGCATCATGTCATGGAAGATTGTTGTCATAGCTCACTAGTATGTAGCTCCTGCATTTTTTTAACCCAAAAGGCATGACGTTCCAGCAAAAGGTGCCCCATGGACATGTAAATGTTGTCTTCTCTTGGTCTTCAGTAGCTATCTTGATTTGATTGTATCCTGAAAATCCATCCATGAGTGATAGCATTTGATGGTCGGCTGTGAGATCTACAATCATGTCTATGTTTGGTAAAGGAAAATCATCCTTTGGACATGCCTTATTTAAATCCCAAAAATCAGTACATATTCTAATTGTGTTATCTGGCTTTGAAACAGGTACAATGTTGGATATCCATTCTGCATAATCAATAGATCTGATGAATCCAGCATCTAGTAGTTTCTTCAAATCATTTTTTACTAATAATGCAACATGTGGATGCATTTTTCTCAGCTTCTGTTTTACTGGTTTAGTGCCAGCTGGTAAGGATAAGTGATGCATAATGAGATATGTGTCCAATCCTGGCATGTCAAAGTATGACCAAGCAAAATTGATGCATCGTTCTTCAAAGAATTTGATAAAATATGGCTTTTCTGTATCTGTCATGGATGCGGCCAGGTGTAGTATTCTTGCTTTCTCTATTGTGCCAATATTAATAGACTGTGTGGGTTCTATTAACACTGATGATATTTCATGGTAATGTAGTGGGAGGATGTCAAGCCTTCCATCCTTTGGTGCCTCCATGAGGTTTTCGCCATCGGATGCGTTCTTTGTTTTTACTATTTTAGGATCAAATACTGCCATAGAATGGTTTTCACCATCAGATCCATTTTTTTCTTTCATATTTTTGCAACTGGAAGACTTGGCATCCTCCTGCCTAAAAGCATCATTAAAAGAAGTATTGGTAGAACAAGTATCGGATTCCTCATAGCAAAGGTAGTTAATAATGGAGGAATCATTGTCAAATATAGGGAGATTAATAGGATGTTGGGGTTCCCATTTGATAAGCTCGGGATGTAGTAAAGGCAACAAATCATTAGATGGGTTGAGGTCAGCGATTGTGAAAGCTCAGATGGAAATGTCGTCTAGGTTGTTTGTGATTATGTCGAGGCCTACAAAGGTATTTTCTTCCACATCATTTATCTCAATCGATGTCCGTTCATCTTCACTTGAGTCATCAAAATTTTGTGTTTCATAGACAATAGGATTAAAGCTTGAGCTTTGACCTTCCTCGTGTTTGGGGGTATACTTTTTGATAATGTCAATCTGAATATCTTCATAGGAAACATCTGATAAGTTGTCCCACTCATACTCATTTGAATCCATTTCAGAATTATCTCTTATTTGAAGAATACGCTCCACAGTTTTATTGGTGATTTCTACTCTTGCTTTTTCTGTGTATCCTAGTCCAGTTTTGCCATTCTGCTGAATTGTGAGGACTTGGATTGGTTTTGTCACACTTTGTTTCCCTCGATCAAGAGATCCTTGTTCTGCTACATATCCTAGTCCCGTTTTATCCTTATGTTGGAGCGTAAGAGGTTGGATTGGTTCTGTTATGCCTTATTTCCTTAACCCGAGAGGTCCCTGTCCTGAATATCCCATCTTCTCCAGAATAGTTTTTCCTTTCCCATATTGATTTGTCTCTATGATGTTACTTGTGGAAGCGGAAGCTTCCTCATCCTTATAAAGCCAATTTAGTATGGCCTTATCTTCTGATTCTTCATCTAAGCTCCCATCTTTTACAAATCTGCCATCTAATGTTGTTGTAGATTGTTCTGAATTGTGGGTGTTTATAGATGGCTGTCCATACGTTTGTAAGGGGGGTAACATTTGTGATAGATGAAATGAGTGTCCTACACCATATTCACTTATTCCTTCATCACTTATCTATACTTCTTTGGTGAATTGATGTGAGAGTGGAGCCAATTGCTCTTCAACATTTGAAGGGTTAGATTGTGCCATCCTTATCTCTTGTGATTTTTGTTGTTTTGGAAGCCACTTTGAAATGAAGCTCTGTTGTTGCTCACTATCTGATGTGCCAACTTCCCTATTGTTAGGTATGAATGTATCTTGAGATGTCTTCAATGTATGACAGGCTTGGGTGTCATTGTAGTCTGCTGTGATTGTTACCTCCTGTCCATTGAAGGGAAATTTCAGGCATTGATGATAGGTAGAAGGTACTGCTTGCATATCATGGATCCAAGGGTGTACCAACAGTATGTTGTATGTTAGTTCTCTATCTAAAACTTGGCAAACCACTTTTTGGACAATAGGCCCAACTTGAATGGGTAATATGATTAACCCTTTAGAGGACCTTTCTTCTTCATCATATGCTTTGATTGTGATTTTTCTTCTTGTATCAATGGCTTCATCTGAGTATCCTAGTGCACGAATCAGCTTTAAGGTACAAATATTTAAACCAGCCCCTCCATCTATTAGGACACACTTTACACGGTGTTTATGGATAAGGACTTCAATGTGAAGAGCAGAATTATGTGGATGGGTGAGTGATACATCATCATGTTCAGAAAATGAAAGACAATGAGGTGCAGATAGATGTCCCACCATGGCTTGGAACTGACACACATCCATATTGTTAGGTAATGTGGTTGATACAAGAGCTTGTTCAAGAACCTCTTTGTGTGATGGGGAAATTTTCAAAAGTTCCAAGGTTGATATTTGTGCCAGTATTTTCTGCAATTGATCGATGATATTATATTGGTTGGAGGAAGGATCCACAGATGGGGGTGATATTGATGCTCCTTTCAATATAACTTTGGATTGTGCCCTTGTTGTGGCATTAACCAGTTGGTACTCTTGTTTCCCTTTGAGTGTGATTACATTGATTTGGTTTTCAGATTTATCCATATGTTGTACCAAATTGGTAGATGTGATGTCATTGTTCTGATTGATTTGGTTGCATAACTCTTCATCCTCCTTGGTAGTGGACAAACAAAGGATTGTTGTGTCATAAACATAACCAACGTTTTTACCTTTGGTGTTTGCGGAAGAAGATTCTCCCTTCTGATAATTGGGTAGAGGATTTTTGAATGTTGTATGATCTTTGTTTGTTTGAGGGACCTCTACAAATACTTTCTTTTGATCTATGAGGTCTTGTACTGCATGTTTTAATTGCCAACAATTTCAGTCATGTGACCTTTATTTTGATGATAGTGATAGTAATGTAAGTCATTCCACCATGATGGTTTGACTTGAGGGTCCCAATTTCTAGCCTCTTGCACTTGAATGAGTTTTTCGTTTAAAATTTCTTTGAGGACTGATTCCAATGATTGTCCTAATGGCGTGAATTTACGTTTATTGGATGGTCGTTGGAATGATTGGGTTTTTATCTCTCCACTGTTTTGATTATTCCCTTGATCATTACTTTGTTTGACATTAAGACCATTGTTTTGTCTGTTTGTGGGGGTTGGCGTCAAGGTGAATACTGGTTTAGATGCGTGTGTATCGATCATGGTATTAGTATTCTTGTTCTTTTTCCAGAATCTTGGCTTTTCATTATTGTTGTTAGAGGAATTGTTATTGTTTGAACCTTCAATGAAGTGTTTGATTGTTCCTCTTTTGATTAGAGCCTCTTCGATTTTGAGCCCCTTTTCGATAACTTGTTCAAATGTGGATGGACATTGTAAGTCCAATCTGTAATTCATGTCATCCACTAAGTTATCAATAAACATCTCTATCTTCTCCTCTTTGGGAATAGATCTAGGGTATTTAGCAAATAGCCTTCTCCATCGTTGGAGAAAGGAAAGAAATTTTTCACCTTTTGCTTGTTTGGTGTTGTAGAGTTCTTGCAAGGTTACCCCATGTTGGATGTTGAATGAGAAGTGTGTAATGAACCTATTGATTAGTTCTTCAAAGGATTGAATCCCAGGTTCCAATTTAGAAAACCACTCCATGCAAGTATTCCCTAAGCTCCTTGGAAATAATCATAGTAGGTAAGAGTCCTCGTGTGCGAACTCTATGCTCATGGCTCAAAATTCTCGTACGTGATCAAATGGATTGATTCTTCCATTATATTTGTTGTATGTTGGGTATTCACAATACCGTGGAAATGGTATCATGTTAATGCTTGAGTCGAATGGATAAGGGCAAATGTCTTGCAATAAATATCTCTTTGTTGGCCCTTGTTGGATATTTTGGAACTGTAATTGCAACTGTTGGATTTGTTTTTTCAAAGCATCTATTTGATTTGGGTTTTCCACACTAGTTGTATTTGGTGCAGTTGTTTCCTTGAGTTGATTGACATCAAATTCTTTAGGAAGCTTAGCACCTTTGTCAGCTAATAATAGAAGATACTTTTCCATATCTTGCTCTAGCATCTTTTCCATAAATTTATGGAAATGAGGGTCCTGTTGAACTTTCTTGATTTCCTCTGCATTTATTTCTTTCGCATGTGAGTTAGTGAGAGGATCCATGTTGCTATATCATCCCCAAGGGTTTTCTTCAGCCATGGCTGCTATTCTTTCATTTTTCTCTTGTTGTTTCTTTTGATATGTTGATCATGTGAAGATAGACATACAAATTGTTAGAGTTTTACTCTATACTTTGATCTTGGATTTTTTGATTGAAGTGTCGAGGTTTTTGATTTAAAATCTGATTTAGTCGTGTCTAGTTTCATGATGGAAGGATGATAAAATCCTTGATAGGGAAACTTTGACAGAAAAATTTCAGATTTGGTGATAATGACACTAGGTGAGATGTTTCAAGATCTAGGTGCAAGGGTAAAGCTTTCCTTTTGTGTGATTTAAGTATTCTGGATTGTGGAAAAAAAATGTTCTGGACTGATGGAAACCTTGTTATCAATATGGGCAAACTGACAAAATGTCCTATCAACTCTATTTTTCTGGTTTTATGGCGCACTAAAACAGAGACCGGGCACATTGAAACAGAGACTGGGCGTGCTGAAACAGAGACCGGGCGCGCTGAAACAGAGCTACAAAGCACTGAAACAGAGACCAGGCATGCTGAAACAGAGACCAGGAGCGTTGAAACAGAGACCGGGCACGCTGAAACATAGATTGGGCACACTAAAATAGAGACTAGGCGTGCTAAAATAGAACCTTAAGGTGTTTAAGACAGAAAAAACTATCTTATTCTATGAAACTCACTTGGTCTGGTATCATATTGGATGGCTGGTTGTGGGATGTATTCTGGACGAATTCTTTGACTGTGATTGTGGTGTTGCCTAAGAGCTCTTCTTTGATAATATGCTTGTGAATCTAAGGGAGCTACAGCGTAGTCGTCTGTATAACCTCTAGAGAAATCATGATACCTATGAATAAAAGTCCTATGTTGGAGTAGAACTTTCCTGCTTCGATACAAAAATTGTTGTTTTCTTAGGATTTGTTTGTATGCAAGTGTTTTCTTTGGTTTTCGGATTCATTTGGCAAGAGATTTCTTGACAAACTTGGTGGATACCCAATCTCGAATCATGAGAAATCCACAAGTGCTTTGATTTTAAGGATTTTCTTTTGTGATGATCTTATCTGAGTTTAATGATAGAAAACACAGCAATCAAGAATAGAATGGTTGTCTTTTAAAAATCCTAAAATCTAAACAAATGGTGTATGTTCTCAAGAATCAATGATTCTTCTTGATTTTCACTAGTTTGATAACAAGATAAAACACTTCAGATAGACTCACTCCTAGAGATAAAAGGTCATCGTTATATACTCGAACGGCCCACAGCTTGGAATTGCGTCAACTCACATAGCCATGTCACCCCCTAGAGGGTGCCCGTGTTTTTGTCTTTTCTAGGTGCGTACTCAGAGTGACGGAAGTGGATACCGGATCCCCTGAGAAAACTATCCTTGGCAATTATATGGTGAGTGCTTGAGGGTAGATTCTTCCCCACCCCTGCACTGTCGAGTATTACAATGTTTAGAAACTGACAGGCGTGCTTCTATTTCTAGGTTCTTAGATAGGGTTTCCGTTCGGAGCGGCAAATGGATAAACTCCCTTGAGAGACCTCCCAATCTTTAAAACTAAATTTTTGGGGATGGTTATCCTACACACTTCCGTTGAAAGAGGGTTTCCCCAAATTCACATAAATTTTTAAGTGGGTTGGAATACCATGGCTTTTGGTTGTCCCCACTCAGGTCGTTCCCGTAGGGTGAGTACTTTTTCCCACTACAATAGGCCTGTCTAAAGGTTTTAAGAAAGCTTTAAAATGCATAAAGTAATGGTGAGTCTGGTATTCTGATGCACCCAGTTAAGGGGAGAGCATAAACCTATCACCCAATCACAGCAAAGATGTTGTTCTTTTTAAAACCCAAAAAAAAGTGATTTACTCTAATGGAGATATTGCTCCATGATAAGCATGATGTTCAATTTTAAACCACAGAATAAGTATGACGTTTCTATCCTAGGATTGATCAATTTTTATCCATTTCTATCCTAGGATTGGTAAATTTTAACCATTTCTATCCTATGATTGGTAAGTTTTAACCATTTCTATCCTAGGATTGGTAAATTTTAATCAAGAAAGTAGACAGAAATAGAATTCTGGCTGTGGACGCATCGGATCCAGATAAAAGAAATGACTTCAAAGATAAAAAGGTGGCGCGCTGGAACAGTGACGTGGCGTGCTGTAACAAGAACCCGGCGCGCTAGAACAGTAACCCGGCGCGCTCGAACAGTAACCTGGCGTGCTGGAATAGTAACCTGGCGTGCTGGAATAGGAACCCGGCATGCTGAAACAGTAACCCGGCGCACTGCAAAAACTCATGATTCTGCGAAAACTTTCACGCCGATACCTGTAGGACACAATTTTCAAAATTTTAGCAAAATATGGGGTTAAGCCCCATGGTGGGCGCTAATCTGTAAGCGGTAGAATGGGGAAAACAATCTAAACTATGCATCTATGCTTCTAAATAAGATATTGCATCTAAAACTTAATGAATTTAAACTAATTTAAACTACAAAAGCTTCAGAAATCTATCATATTGCTCTCTAACTCTAAAGATTTCTTTAATCTACTTAGCTCTCAGATTTGTAAGCTAATTAAACTATTAAAATGACACTTAGAGAATGAGAAATGAACTATTCTACTCTAATATGATTTAAATATGCAAATTCTATTATAATGGCAGCCATGACTGCAAATGATGGATGCTTGATTGCTGCTTGATGGATGCTGGATGAATGCTTGAATGCTGGATGGTTTGGATGCTTGAATGCTTTGGAAACCTGCATAGTAAGATTGCATAAGTTGGGATCCTTTTCCTGTAGCCCAAGAGCTGTATTTATAGCTTTCACAGCAGCACAATTGCATAGGAACACGGGATGAGGGGCTGTGATTTCCTCTAGAGAATCCAAAGGCATGGGATGAGAAGAAGGAGCTGATCATGGAGAATGGTTTCTCCCCATGAAAACACCAGGCAAGATAAGAGGGAAGGTGGGTGGAAGGTTGTTGAGAGAATTTCCTGCAGGTTTGTCCCTGAAGCTTTTCCCGTGAATGGCAATGCCATTAATTTGAATTTTGAGAAATTAATTTTATTGGTGAGTGAATAGTGGTAAATCTTATGTATAAATTTAAATAAATTTAATTTATTATTTAAATTTAGCAAAAGAGGAATAATTAATTTAATAAATCAAACTATAGAGTTTGTTTATTAAATTAAAAGGAGAATGATAATTAAATAAAAGATTTTTAGCGATCTTTATTTAATTAAGAAGAAATGTGATTTTAAATAACACAAATTATTTGAATTATGTATTTAATTTTAAGATAGAAGTAATAATGATAATAATTAAATAAAACAAAGTTTTTAATTTTGTTTATTTAATTAGGAGAGAAAAATAGAAGAATTAATAAATGAACTTAATATAAATAAATATTTCTATTTATTTACTAAGTAGAAGAATTTAAGATTAATTAATCAAATAAGTCGTATTCAATTAATTAGATTCTCCAGACCATTTTTAGGTGTCTACAGCTACCTACAAAAAAACTTGAGAAAAAGTTAACCATTGTGGAGAAAATGTTAGGAAAGTATATACAACCATTATCAAAGCAAATATGTACTACCACTGTCAAAGATAGTCACTAAATCAATGAGATAACAATTGCATCAAAATAACCACTAAACCCAAAAATGTACACCCAACATGAAAGATAATCACTGAAACAATGTCAAACAAGTCAACAACTAATAGAAAGAATAATATCATCTCATATTCAACTATAACAATCTCAAATTGAATCATCAAGGCAACAAAACACTATGAAAAATAACATTATCAAACTAAAACAATACTTACAAAATGAATAAGTCATGTTGAATAATTAGTGTGAAATTTCATGTCTTCTGCCCCCTTTGACAAAAATTCCAAAGGAACAAATAAATCATACTTGCAAATATTTGAGTAGAAAATAGAAGCAAGAACTCATCTTGAAATAAAAATACGTAGCAAGAAAATTCATCATACTGCCTATTGCTAGTACCATTTGGTATGCCAAAACTACATAGGCATCTGAAACATTGTCACAACATGGGTTAGCAATGTAAACTGTTCAAAGAAGAAACATTGATTTGCAACCTAATGCATTTTTTTTGCCAAACTATCACATAGAGCAAACCACTATGATACACTTGCAAACTGTTATCTTCTCAAATGACATAGGAATCTTACGAGAACTCCCACTAAATCACTTGAGGATGAGATCACTAGTATCAAAAATATGTTGTGAAAGTTGCAAGACTAGCCATAAGCATTCAAATATTCTAGCTTGTACTAAACACCACTTGGAATCATTGTTAAAACAACACTGTACCAAAATTTGTTAGATTAAAGAAAACATCCTACAAAAATTTGTGATTGAGGATATTAGTATGGGTTGATTACACTTGATCCATGAAGAATCAAAGCATAACAAAGCCACTAATGCTATATCTAAATAGGATCAATCAAATTGAAGTTAAACTAAACATTCATTAAAACAAAGCATTCTAAATTACTAAAACATTTGAAATGTCTATTCTAACCCATTTGAAACTTATCCCATTTTTGGAATGGTGTCGCATTGATGTGGAACGATGGCCCTTTCCCAATCTTGTGATCAATTAGCTTGTTTCAATCGATTCTATTGAAGAGAATTGATGAAACCCTAAATGAGATTTAAAATAAAAAAATTTAAACCCTAATTATCTAATTATCTAAATAGATGTATTATGGAAGCCATTAATGGAAGCTAAGCTATTATGCAACTAATTTAAACTAAAATATGTTAAAAGTGAGCTAAATATAACTATGAGTATGAGTGATTTCAACAGCATAAGTTTTCTTTTTGAAATATGGATCCATTTATCTCCAAATAGTGCTTTATTTATAGGAAAGCAAATGAGAAATGAAGTGTTGAGATTAAAAAATATAATCAATGGTCAAGGATGGAGGAAATTGGAGGCATGGATCATGGATTCTCATCAATGGATGAGAATGAAAGATGAGATTTAATCAAGGTTTCTCATTCCTTCCAAACAAGCACATTTTTGACCTATACAAGAGGTCAAAAGCTAACTTGCACAAGAAGTCACAAATTAACTTGCATGTGAAGCCAAGTGAGAATATTCCCTTTTTCAAATGACTGGAGGAGAGAATATTCTTTGGAATATTCTCATGGGTGAGGGAAAAGGATATTTTGCAAACTAAAACAAAGTTTAACTATGCAAAAAAATGGAGGAAATATTCTATGAGAATATTCCCCTTTTGGAGGAATGTGCAAAGGAGGAATATTCCCTTGCAAGTGGGAGGGAAATTAGATTAATTAGATAATTGCTAATTAAACAAGGGTTTAATCATGCAATTACTAGAATTAGAAGAATAAAGTGATATTCACTAAATTAAATGGTTTAATGAAAGGGGGAAGGTGAAATGACATTTATTTAAATAACTTGTGGTTATTTAATTAAATAAGCAAACTTAGGGAATTAAATTAAATAGTTTGATTTAATTAATTTAATGAGACAAAAATTTAGCATGAAAAGGGAGAATTAACCCAATTAAATGAATTAGGTTAATGATGCAAATGATGCAATTAATTAAATAGCTATAATAATTTAATTAATTCAACGAAAAGAGGATGGGTTTCAAGGCAAAATGATGTCAGTATACCTGATTCAAGTGTATGATATCTTTCAGGACATTTTTAAGTGTCTACAAGATGAAAGATCACAACTAAGTCACAAATAAAATAGCATTACCATGAAGTAATGCAACAGTCTATCATTATAGTTACTAATATTGTCATATATAAACTCAAGTCACTGATCCAAGGGTTGCTATGTATTCTGATCAAAAAATATGAACCATGAGCTAGGGATAAAAGATAATGTTTGAAGCTCATTAGCAAAGATATTTTCAAGAAAATGGGTTAAACACTCCATTGTTCACTGTCCATTCACTATGTTACTATCTCATACCAAGATATATAGCACTGACAAGAACCAACAAGTTTAATATTGTTCATAAATAGATTTTTCCTTTGAAATGAATGTAGAAAATGACTCAAATTGCCTAGGAAGATGAACAAATAGTACTAACAGTTGAGTCATAGTTGCAAGTTCTCTCTGCTTATTTTACAAGGCACAACTACCTTCGAAAGATATGCAATGAATGAGAACTCAAATATGCTTTTAACTACAAAGCAATAAAGGAGAACTAACACCTATTTCTAGCTAAGAAAGAAGATGTGGAGGTTTAGACTTAGAGTGAAGTGAATGGAAATAGATGATATACAACCCACCTATTCTATATCCACAAACAATACCCAAGAAGAGAAATGAACAAAAAATTCCCTTTCAATAGATAAATTGGATTGAATTCAAAGATTAAAAAAAACACCCACAAAATTTGATATAATAGAGAATGCATTGGAAAAGATTATGTAGACACAAAGGACATTTATAATCAAAGGAAAATTTAATAAATTGATAGATTTAGAAATACATTCCTTATTTCTCCAACACAAAAAGTGAGTTCAAAGCCTACACCTCCCTATATAATAAAACTGCATGAAAGAAAAACTATGCTACTCCTACTTCCCCCCAGATAGCAAAAAAAAAAAAGATCCCTGTTACATTGAAAATTAGCAATAAATAATCCCCAAGAGAAACCTTTCGGTTTCCTGTGTAGACACGTAAAATGTATCGATTGACATTGTGCATCTGATCCCGACTACTAACATCGTTTCATCCTGAATTATCCCTTGAAGTCTAACCATTTAATCAAATTTCCTTATTTTATTAAATTCATCAATTTCCTTCCCTTAATTAAATAAATCATTTTATTTAATTAAGTTTCTCTCTTTTGTCAATTAAATCAATCAATCTAATCTAATTATCCCCATTTAATTAAATAGTCAATTTATTTAATTAAATCTCTAAAGTCTATCGATTAAATTAAATAAATTAAAACCTTATTTAGTTTAATATAACATCATATCTTTTCATTAAATAAATAAAAATCTTTATTTAATTAATCCTTTATCACATTCTTCTTGTTATTTGATTTAAATAAATCCATAAATTTAAGTCAAATAGGTCACATCATTTAATCCCCTTCATTAAATTAATTAACTTTGATTAATTTAATCTCTTATCATGTCCCATCCTCTAGCATTTACCACTTGCACATGAAAATGAACTTAATTGATTTATTAAATCTCTATTTTCCTCAACAAGGCATCTTTTAGAATATTCTTCAAGTTTGAATTCAAATATCCAAGTTGACATGTACATCCAACAAGGCATTTAATCCATCTTACATGTCTTTTTCCTTGAGCCAAGTGGCCTTCAATGCATTTTTCCTTCTCTCTTGCAAGTTATTTCAACAAAGTTCAAAATTCAAAAATAAGCATTTATTGGCACAATCCTCAAAACTTGCACATCCTCCATCCACTCATAGGTTGACAAGTGGCATCTTTCCATTGGATGAATGTTATTCCCACATTGATTTATTTTGGGCATTCATCCTTCAATATCATCTATAAATAAGAGGCTCATCTCCTCATTTGATCATCCAAAAATTATGCAAAGTTACCATGCTCAAATATCTATCAAATTCCATCCATCATCATTGAATCTTAGCTAGGTTATGTAGGTTTTTAGCTTGGAGCACTCATCCTTCATCAACAAAGTGGATCACTCATCAACAATCATCAACAAATATCAATCTTGCATCATAGGAGTTGGGAAAGGGTCAATTTTCACATCAAATTGGCACCAATTCCCTCATGGGATCGAGATTTTTCTTGCTTAGTTAGGATTCAATCTTTATTTTGTTGTTTTCATTGTGTTCTTCATTATTTTCCTAATTTGAGCTATGCTAATGGATTTCATGGGGAATCCTTGTTCTTTCTTACATTTAACAATCTAATGTGTTTATTCTTATTGTTTTGCAGGTATTAGGATTGGGGTTCGCACATTTGGTCCTACAAGGAGGGACAAATCTCATTTTTAATCACTTTTTCCTAAATATTCCACGTTTTTGTTTGTGCACAGAAAAATTCCAATTCTGGAAGCTCAACGTCACCATATAGCACCGTTGGTTCTCCAACATCACCATACAGCACCGCTGGAAATTCAAATTATGATGCTGAAGTTTTCCCGCCCAAGATTTTGAATTTCAAACTACACCGCTTGACCAATCTGACCTACAAGATTTTTTCAAAAAAATGAAACAGCGATGCTGAGAAAAAGTGCAATGCAGTTGAGCTCACTGGTCCAGACACAAAGCGACGTTGACTAGTAAGCTGAGTTGTACAACACCGATAGGAAATCAAACTATGATGTAGTCATGGGTTGTGCTGCTGGCAAGGAGTTAAAAGTTGAAATTTAATTTTAGCACGTGCTTTTTTTCAATGATGAGTTTATCTTCTGTTTTATGTTTTTTAACCTCTGTGTTTTGTAGGATTTGACTAATTTTTTCTTTCTTGTAGGTTGGATCAATTAAAATGAAAGAAAAGGAAGCATAATGATGGTACTTCACAAAATCAAAGTCTTTTTAAACACTTTAGTGTTTGTTTAACACTTTTTTAAGAAATTGTCATCTCTTTTTGCTTAGGATACTAATTTCGTTTAGGTTTTAAAAAGAATCTTTTCAATCTTTTGCAAAGGCTTAAAATGAACATTAGGACTACAACTTACTAGAGTTTATTTTTTTGGTTAACAAATTGAACAAAACAACTCTCATTTGTCTTTTGGTGCTTTAAAAAGAACTCACAATTGCTTTGTGGATTTAAAATGAACATTTGAAACTTTTTCTTTGTGATGGATTACTCAAACTAACTTCATTAAAAAAGGACGTATGCACTTCTCTCTTGCTTTATAGCGCTCTTGAGAATCAAAAGGCCTTTTTTGTGATTTTAGGTTGGGATAAAGCAATCACCTCCACTCTTCATTTTGGGTTTAAAAATTGAACAAAATCTTGTGTGAGTGTGAATAAATTTATTGCATGTTTTCTCCCTTTATTTCTAAACAAGGGTTGATCGAACTATGAATAATTTTATTCACTTTTTTTTTATCTTAGAGGGCCTACCTTGGGGAAGAAGTACTCACCCAAGGGAATGACTCAACTGATAACACTTTGAACCTGAGAGTATTTCCAGCTGGGATATAAATATGGGTATTGGAATATACGCCAATATCATGTAGTTGGCTTCGGTGAGATGGATCTGAAAAGGGACTCTCATCATATGGGTCAACCTCCATGAATGGAAATTCTTAATTAAAACCCATGTCTTAGAATTGCCAAAATCCTTAATCTATTTGTTGGTGTAAGAACGGTCGTTCTGAAGCTGCCCCTCACTTTTACGGTCTTTTAGTATAAATGGAAAGCATGCCATGGGAGTTTCATGGGTGTTGATGCTTGGATACCCCATATAAGTGAGTTCCATGGAGGGGATCCAGTGGGGTCAAGCATCTAACCATTCGCTAAAGATAAGTGTAGCTAGACTTGTCCAAGTGGGTATTCAACAAATATCATTTTCCACATCCATAGGGTTATACTTATTATTGGTTACAAATTCTTTTCTTGTTCAAAAATATTGGGAAATAAACACTTAACATCATCATCAATATTTCAAACCCTTTAGGAGACAAATACAATTGAATCAATTCATGTGTTATTGCTTGCCCTTGGGATTCTATCCTTAGAGATTTCTAAACACTTCAATTACATCTCAATTTGTCTACTAAAGTTAAACAATAGGTAATCCTTTCCTTAAGTTCATCAAATTTCTACATAACATACCTTGTGTGATTCGAAGAAATTAATAAATTGGACATCTAGCTTTGAAACCTAATCAAAGAAGTGTTTGAGATAAAATAAAGTCACTAAGCAAAGACACAAAATTGAATCTCACATGTGTTGAAGCCTCATGATTTCCAAGAAGGTTAAAATCCCAAAACCAAAATCCTTGAGTCAAAGTTCAAAATTTAGGAGTCATACTAAAGAGATCATCAAGAAATACAAAAGAAAGCGCAATCAAAAGAAATACATCAATATAAACAAAAAATTCACAAGGTTCTATAGGCTCATCCCTTTGAACAATCCAGAAATGTATGCTTAATTTGAACCACTTCTTAGTTATAGAGGTCCTTACAAGCATTACATGTTCTTCAATACCGAGGTCTAGCTAAACAAAATGTATTTTTTAGGTTCATCTTAGGATCAAAAGAAATCAAAAATCCTTTCTCATCCATCCTTCAAACATCAAATCAAAAATCATCTCATCATCACCTTTTGAGAAATATTGAAATCATCCTTTATGCTAGGCTTTTTGAAAAAAATCAAAATCATCAAATCCTTGAGACAAGATCCTTGAAATAGTTATCAAAATCATCTTTGGATAGGTATGTGTAGATGAATCCTTTTGCATATACTTAGTCAAAGTTATCAAACCATCTTGTTTAGCTAGGTATATGTAGATGCATCCTTCTTCATATGCTTGCTTAAATTATCATCTTGTTTGAATAGGTGTGGGTAGATGCATCCTTCTCCCTACACATATTCAAATTATCATCCTTTGAGAAAAATTACCCCTTAGATAATCATCCAACATCTTAGGGTGTATTTTGTTCAATCAAAGCAAACCAAAATCAATCAAGTCAAGGACGATCCCAAATCCAAAGCCAAAATCAAAATCAAAATCTGAAACATATCCAAAAGTCCCAAAAGTCTAGCATCCTCCTCAAGATTTATCAAAAGATCAAAACTTCCACATCATCCATCTCTTTCATCATCATTGTCATATCACCTTTTGATCTTCAAGGTATCCTAAAAACTTTCTCTTTCATGCATAAAGTAAAGATCAATCCAAGGAATTAAGAGATTCATCTCCCATATTCTTGAGAATTGATGCTTGTTTTATGGTTCAAACTAGATCACAATACAAGAAGAACATGGAAGCCGACAAAGAAACACCCGCTTCAAGTGATCTAAGCCAAACAAATGTCAAAATGAATCTAGTTGAAGCAAGCAATCCTTTGACTATCTCATCACAAAATCCACAAGAGGAAACCCAAGGAGAAGATCTTACCCTTGGGATGTCGCATGAAGAAATAACTGAAATGCTCCAAAATCCCGAAAACCATAAAATCATCAACATCATGATGAGGCTTAACCCTTCACTATACATGCTTGAGCTAGAAAAACAAAGGGCCAAATTACCTTCAGATTTTGACATGAGTACTATAGTGGAGACATCTTTACCACCAATCTCATCCACCATCCCCATCTCATCTACCCCCCCATCCCAAAACATCACCCAAAACATTATGCAAATCACGACATATTTTGCTCCAACCCAACCCAATGTTAATAAGGGAAATGCATTTATTAATGCTATTCAAACACACCCCCTTGTTAATAATCAAGACTTGGATGCAAACAACATTTTGGAACAAAACATACCCCAAAATCCATTACATAAGTATGTTCCTCTCATTTTCCATAATGATCCATCATCATCATCCTTCCACACAACACATAAGAAGGTGACATGTTCAGACCTGGGGGCATTTCAACACCACACCCCTAATATTTCCACCACGTCTACCATTTCCATCATCATCCACACCACTTCTTGTCTTAGGGAGTCCCCCTTTACCAAGTATCAATCAAACCAATATCCCAAATATCAATCAAAACATTATGTCAAACGCTCAAAAGTTGTCATCGATATCATAACAATAGATGAAAACTACACAAGAAATTGTGACATCATCAAACACCCCCTAACATATCAAAGCATGGTCTCTCAAGGGTCAATCACATCAACAACACCATTCACCACTCAAACCACCAACATGACAACACCATTCACCACTCAAATCATCAACACAACATCACTGCTTATCACCACCACAAATTCCATTCCAAATCCACCACCACCCCCACCACCACCAACTTCCAGCGTATCAAGACAATACAACATGGAATTGAGAGAAGCTCAACAAGTTGCTTTTCAAAGGGGATTTCTACAAGTGCAAAAACAAAAAGCCACACAACTAGCTGCTCAACAAGCTGCTCAAGCTGCCCAAGCAACCCAAGCTGCATTACAAGAGCAATAGGCTGCACAAGCTCAAGCTTTATTGCAACAACAACAATAAGCCTCTCAAGCTGCCCAAGCAGCCCACGCTACATTACAAGCACAGAAGGCTGCTAAAGACCAAGTTCTATTGCAAAAAAAAGCAGCACAAGCCCAAGCTCAAGCTCAAGATCAAGCCCAATATCAAGCACAACAAGCACAAGTGCAAGCACAACTTCTTGCACAAAAACAAGCAGTGCAACTACAGGCATATCAGCAAACAATAAAATAATATCAAGAGCAGCAAGAAGCATCCCAACAACAAGCAATCCTAGAACAACAACAAGAAATCCTATCACAACAACAAGCAATCCTAGCACAACAAGAAGATCAACAACAAGCGTTGTTCATACAACAACAAGTGAAAGCATACCTAGCTTAGTAGAATATATAGATACCATTAAATAGCACACCAAACAACCCACCCATCAAACCCACAATAAAAACACCCCATAACACCTTCATCCCACCCCCTAATCCACAAAATGATGTAACATCACAAATCAGGTTGCTCTCACAACAAGTGCTCGATCTTCAATCAAGGTGAACCACAAAAACACCAAGCAACTTGTGTCCCTATCCATTTGATAGGAGTCTTGTGATGAAACCCTTCCCCAAGGGATTTGAAATCCCCAAGTTTGACAAATATTGTGGGATAGGAAACCCTTAAGATCACATCAGGCAATTTTAGGTTCATTGCATGGAAGTCGCATACAATGATACTTATCTGATGTAGCTATTTCCTAGGAGTTTGGCTGGCCATGCTATGGAATGGTTCTCTCGCCTACCTTTAGGCATTAGAACATTCCAAGAAATTATAGATGCATTCATTAAAAATTATGCATGCAACATTGCCATGGATGTTAGTCTAGAAGAACTCTCAACTCTGAAACAAGGAAAGGGAAAATCATTCACTTCATTCCTACAACGATGGTGATCCAAGGCCAATCAAAGAAAATGGACCATGCCCGAGGAACAACAAGTTTGCACCATCATATCCAACCTTGACGGCCTCTTGGAATTTCATCTCAAGGTTCAAGGGATCAACATCAAACGGGCCCTTATGACTCAACCAATGGGATCAACTTCATACCCCAAACAACAAAACAACTACCCACCCGCCAATTATAATGATAAACCCCACATGTGGGCAAGGAACAAAAATGTTACTAATGATGGTGTTGTCGATGCTAAGGTGGTAATCACTGGCCCTCACCAAAACACACCTGCACCACAAATCCAAATCCAACAACAAAACAATCATCAAGCAACACAACAACCAAACAACAATCTAGTGATTAACAATGTCAATGATCAAAGGGGACCACCCCAATGGAACAAAAATTACCCCAAATGAAAATAAACTACTTTGGGGGAACCACTTGAAGTCATAATGAAGAAGCTGATAAATGAAAAACTCATCAAAACTCCTACCTTTGAGAATTACCAAGAATCGGGTGTGAAACCTCCTTGGTATAATGAAAATCAACTCTATGAATTCCATAAAATCAAAGGACATACTACGAATAGTTGCATGAGATTAAAAAAAATAGTTCAAGATCTCATCAATCAAAGGATTATAAATGTGGAACAACCTACAAGAAACCAAGACCTTAATATATACAGGAATTCGATGCCTAATCATGGCAATAAAGGGAACAATAATAATAATACTGATAAAGGGAAGGGAACCCACACAAACATGAATCATATTTATGAGACTGTCATTGCCTCCCTAGATGAATATTGCATAGTCATCACCATCAAAGGTGCCCATGCCAATTGGGGAGTCACCACAAGAGGAAAAAAAGTTACCATCGTGGGATCATCCAAGCCAAACAAAGTCCCTGCATCTAGATCTGTCCCTAATGGCTACAATGTTCTAGATCAACTCAAGAGAATGCTAGCACAAACCTCCATCATGGAGTTGCTAAAAATTTCATCTTCCCATAGGAAAATCCTTGAAGAAGCTTTGGTCTCATCTACTATCCCCGTAAATCTTGATGCAGAACAATTCCAAGCTATGGTCAGAAATATCATTACGCCAAATCTCCTCACATTCTCTGACCAGGATTTCCCCACTTAACCATCTCACAACCATGCACTTCACCTAGAATTCATCATACAGAAAAAAAAAAAAAGTCAAAAGGTTCTTGGTGGATGGAGGTGCAAGTTTGAATATATGTTCTCTCAATCTCATCAAATAATTGAAAAGATTAGAGGATTCTATGAAAAAAGGAAGGGGTGTCATAATAAGAGCATATGATGATCAAGAAAGAGTGTCCTAGGGCACAATCAAACTCCCTATTCAACTAGGGTCGGCCATCATGGAAACCACTTGTCAAGTCTTGGACCTCAACTTACCATATAACATCCTCCTAGGATGCCCATGGATTCATGCAATGAAGGCAGTAGCATCAAATTTGCATCAATGTGTGAAATTTACACATGAAGGACAATAATTTACCATCCATGGAGATCACGAACCCTTCTCCTATTACAAAATCCTTGAAGCAAAGTACTATAAAATCCCCCAAGTACCAAAAAATATGAGGGCCCATCTACATCATACATCGATCCCGCCACTCTCTCATCCACTTTTACGACATAGACACTTGCCACTCTTGCCATTCCCACCATCTCTAAAATTAAGGTCATCATCCAAGATAATGGTTGTGGAAACTACATGATCCCTAAAAATGCTTTCATGGTAGGAGAAATACCATAGTCTTCTAGATCACGGGGACGTCCACAAATAAATGAAGCCTCCACATCCCAAACATCTCTTGAAGACTATCCCAACATTACAAATTGGGGAGCTCTTGGCCAAGAAGTCATTGAGGCAAATCCATCTCATATGCTATACCAAGATGAGAGACTAGCAACTGATTTACCAATGGATGACAGAAGCAAGGGTCTGCAAATGATGCTCACAATGGGATACGACAAAAATCAAAGAATTGGGAGAAATTACAATGGGATTCTAACACATATCATTTCGGAGAAGCGAACAATAACAAATATTGGCCTTGGATGTACACCTCTGAGTATAACCATGCGTGGCCAAAGTCCTTCGGTTAGAACGGTTAATAATCCTCCTCAGCCAACCACAACAAAACTACATTTATCAGTATCTACAAGTCACATCATAGATAACTTTACATTTGATATAATTACGTATGTAGTAGTAGTGATGATGAGGATCCCCTAACCAATTTACCTAGGCTATTTGAGGATACCACTCTTTGCATGATTAACACCCTATCTTTTGAATCAAACCACCAAAATCATGAAATCTGCCTAGTATATCCCCAACTCATTGACTACGACCAACGAGGAGCACCAGTTCTTGATACATTCAAAAATAATGAGGCACTCTCGAAATTCATGGGACTACATGATAACATTCCATTTGGGGATCAAAAAGCAGGGTTCCTAATCGAGCTAGATACACATGCCTATTATGGGGAAATGATTGAATCCCTTAGTCGTAAAAGTGAAAAATTAAGAATAATATCTAAGTCCTTGAGTGAAAACCACATTGTGGCACTCTCCGACTAGAAAAAAGTAAAAAGAAAGGATGCATCCAATGGTGAAAACCTCTCTAAGGCACTCGAGGATGGGGGATTCAATCTTCCTTTCCAAGCTATTCATCAAGAAAAATCAGCAATCTTGGCAAAAAAATGCAATCCGGTCAATATAGGAATAGAGGAAGCCCTGCATATCACATTCTATGCAGAATCGTTACTATCAGAAGAACAAGAGCTCCTAGCAACCTTCCTAAGAGAAAGATAGATAAACTTCACATGGAGCTATGCGAACATGCCAAGACTTGATCCAGAGACCATGGGTCACCACTTAGCAATATATCTAGAAGCAAAGCCTGTTAAACAAAAGCTTTGAAAAATGCACCCTTAGATTGCCTTATTAGTCAAAATGGAGCTAAAAAGGCTATTAGATGAGGGATTCATCCAACTGATAGACTATTCAGAATGGGTGTCAAATTTGGTACCTGTTTCAAAACCTGATGGGAATATCATAATCTGCATAGACTTTAGAGACTTGAATAAGGCATATCCAAAGGATGAATTTTCGCTTCTAAACATTGATATGATTGTAGATATGATAGTTGGACATGACATGTTGTCACTAATGGATGAATTTTCAGGGTATAATTAGATCATGATAGCTAAAGAAGACCAACATAAGATGGTTTTCACTTGTCCATGGGGGACTTATTGCTGGAATATGATTCCATTTGGCTTAAAGAACACAGGAGCAACATACCAAAGGGATATGACATTAATATTCCATGACATGATCCATAATATGGTCGAAGATTATGTCGATGATATCCTAGCCAAATCCAAAAAGAGAAAAGATCACATAGAAACCCTAAGTGCCATCTTTGATAGGATGGAGGAGTACAAGGTCAAATTAAACCCAAAGAAGTGTGTCTTTGGTGTACAATTGGGAAAATTGCTAGGATATATAGTGTCAATGAGAGGTATCGAGGTAGATCCAACAAAGGTAAAAGCAATCCTCGATATGGAGGCACCAAAAACATTAAAGCAATTGAGAGGTCTCCAAGGAAGGCTCCAATCCATTCGAAGATTCATAGTACAATTGGTAGACAAAAAAAACCCATACTCTCAGCTACTCCACAAGGGAGTAGCATACAAATGGGATACCAAGTGTGAAGAGGCATTCAATAAAATCAAAGAATATCTATTGACACCACTAGTCTTAATGCCACCAATTCCAAGAAAACCATTGATTCTCTACATATCAACAACAACAATAGCCCTTGGAGCTCTCTTAGCTCAGCATGACAAAAATGGAACAGAAAGGCCTATCTATTACATCAACAGAACAATGGTTGGGCATGAGCTAAACTATTCATTCATCGAGAAAGCATGCCTCACAGTAGTGTTTACATCACAGAAATTTAGACATTACATGTTGGCACACAAAATAAAACTCATCACAAAAATTGATCCTCTCAAGTACTTATTATCAAAGGCAATGCTCACAAGAAGAATGGAAAAATTGGTGATGATACTATCAAAATACGACATTGAATATGTGGAGTAGAAAGAAATCAAAGGCCAAGTCATAGTAGATCAATTTGTAGAAGCACCAATCTATTCTGAGAATCCTCTCGTCTTAGAGCTTCCAAATGAATCTATTTTCAATCTCAACATAACTGACCACTGGAAACTGTACTTTGATGAATCATACACACATCATGGATTAGGAGCCGACATCTTCTTTATCACCCCACAAGGGGATTGCATACCAAGGTGCTACAAAATGGCATTTCCTTGCACCAATAACATTGTAGAATACGAGGCTTTAACCATAGGTCTCAGAATAGTAGTGCAGTGGAATATTATAGCTCTCAAAGTATACAAAGATTCTCAATTGATAATAAATCAAGTGAACATTGAATACCAGACCAAGGATGAAAAGCTCACTCCATATAAGAAATTGGTGGAGACTCTTAAAGAATCCTTCATTGAAATAACATTTGAGCAGATTCCTAGAACAAACAATAGATCAACAGATGCCATGGCAAGAATTGGATCCTTACTAGATATCCCCCACAATGTTCCAAAATATGAATTCCTGATAGAGCAACTTCTTGTGCCTACATTTAAGGTACCAGAATCAAAATTCTTATGTAAAATTGTAGGTCCTGGTGATCCGTGGTACCACGAAATTTACACATACCTTCGAATAGGAGTCATACCCGCTAACTTACCTTCAAACCTAAAATGAACCTTTCTAAAAAAGGCATCCAAATTTGTCATACTAGGAGATACCCTATATCATAGGAGCATAGAAGGAACCCTATTGCGCTACTTAAATGCTGCGGCACTAACCGCTCTAACTAAATTACACAACAATATCTGTGGTTCACACTTGAGTGGAATGACCATAGCTAAGAAATTGCTGAGGATGGGGTATTATTGTCCCATAATGGAACGAGAAGGTGTCAACAATGTTAGCAGCATGGGGACCTCATCCATGCTCCAACTCAAGAGCTTCATCCCATCATCACACCATGGCCCTTTTCACGGTGGGGACTCGATCTCATTGGAAAAATCACACCCACTTCATCTAATAGCCACAAATTCATCATAACTGCAATGAAATACTTTACTAAGTGGGTGGAAGCCATACCCATTACATATATAACTAGGAAGAAGATTTCAAAGTTCATCCTAAACTATATCATTTTTTGCTATGGTGTTCCACAAGCTATTATCTCAGATAATGGGACACCATTCAAAAATCAGGAGGTGCATTACTTATGCAAAAAATTCAAAATCCAACATTGCTTCTCCACCCCATACTATCCCCAAGGCAATGGCCAAGCAGAAGCTACAAACAAAACCATTTTGAAAATCCTCAAGAAAACAGTCAATGATGCAAATCATGTCTGACATCTACAGCTTAATCCCATCCTCTGGGCCTATCGAACTAGCATCTGCACACCCACCGGTGCCACCCCTTTCTCCCTAGTCTAAAGATCAAAAGCAGTACTCCCCATTGAGATCGATATCCCATCACTCAAGATATCACTGCAAAACCTCATCACGGATGAAGAGTACCGAGTATCAAGATTGAATGAGCTAGAGCTACTAGATGAGCAACGTATAGATGCTTTGAATCATTTGCAAGTCTACCAGAATAGACTCAAAAGAAGCTATAATAAGAAAATTGAAAGCAGGACGTTCCAAGTCAGAGAACTGGTATTAAAGGAGAACCAGAAGAATGTCCCAAACCCAAGCAACAAAGGAAAATTTTAACCCAATTGGTTGGGACCATTCATTATCACAACAAGTTACAAATCAAGGGCATATCAGTTATCAACACCCAAAGGGGAACCTCTGCAAGAGCCCATGAATAGCTCTCACCTCAAAAAGTTTTATGCCTAAATCTTTCAAGGTATAGAACCAAAAAATCCAAAAAATTAGAAAATGTCTTGAAAAAATGGTTACTTTGGTGAAAACCTGGCAAACAGGTGTCTTAGTGACAACAAACAAATCAAAAAAGAAAAAAATCCAAAAAAAATAGAAAAAGGATTGAAAACAATAAAGAGAAAAAATTATCCTCTAGTGAAAACCACTTCGATGGCACTTTGGGCAAATACCTTGGTGAAAACCTAGAAAACAGGCACCTTGTGTAAATAAGCACTTTCCATCCACCAGGATCTTTACAGCTTGTTCTGCATCATCCATCCATTATACTTCCATCATCCATTGCATTCGGATCTCCATCCATCAGTCATCCACCTGCATCCGCATCATAACTTGGTCCTGTGTTCGTATCATGAACCCTCTTAGTACTACTCAGCCCATCCTCAAGGTCAGTTTGTCCTGCCTTTATTAGAGTAGTCTATTGCATCACGATGGGGGCATGTTCTTATTGGATCGGATTTGTGTATGTTCTTAAAGTCCTCAAATCAGAAAATCCAAAAACATCAAAAAATCCAAAAACATCAGAAAATCAAAAAATCCAAAAACATAAGAAAATTAGAAAATCCAAAAAACATCAAAACATATCAAAATCCCAAAATAGGTCAAAAAGTCATTCAAAAAGTCAAAACAAAGTTGTCTTGTCGAACTACGGGTCTCTGAGCCTTGAATGTAGGAAATGTTGATCTTTTGATCATCCCCCGAGACACTTAGGTCAATCCTTTAGGAGTTTGTCACAATAAACTAGCATCTCATCATGTATATTGTCATCTGTAAAATCGGTCAACTCGTCAGTCAAACTACAGGGTCTTTGTGTGTATAATGTAGGCAAGGCTAATCTGTTGATTAGCCCCCAAGGCCCCTAGGATAGGTCTTTAGGTTAGTCTCCTAGTCAAAATCTCGGGAAACCCCAAAACATCAAAAAATAAAAAAAATCAAAACATTTGCAAAATCTCAAAAATACCAAAAATAGCCTCAAAACATTCTGAAAACGTCAAAAAATCCAAATATTTGAAAAAAATACATCTGTCTTATCTCACTTGCACTCGCAATAACATCACTCATAATAAACGATTGTCATCCTCAATCTTTGGTAAGATAATCAAAAACAAGTCTAGCAGGATAAAAGTAAAAACTCAAAATGTCAAGTCTTAGGTCTAAGTTAGTATCATCCAATTGTTCCCATATCAATCATTTGAAAGAACACTTTGGATAAACGAAATGACATGCCACCATCCACTAACATGTCCTAGGATGCATCCTTCCTACAATGGGAATTATCTTTTGGCAATAGTTTCGGTTCTTATCCTTAAAAACACATCCCCTTTTGGTTAGCAGTATTGAAGAACATTAGCTTGTTTGTTTACTTTGTCTTTATTCTTTTGACTTATCTTATTTGTGCTCATTCCAAGGACTTGTCGATGATATCTGAACAGAGGATTTAGAGAAATAGGAATGGGGAAATGATCATTATCTTTTGTTTGATGTGCTTATTGGACGTTCTTGTAAAATAACCTTGGTGAATACTTGCTTTGTTAGGTATGAATGGAGGAAGTTTTTGGAAACTTGTTGACTATTACATTGATAGGTTATACCTTTCCATGTTTTGGTCTGAGTTGTTTGAAATTTCTAAACTACATCGTAGCAAGGTTTCCATATGTCAGGTGTGAACAAAGATACTTCTATCTATTTGTCAAGTCAAATTCCATCACACTGGATACAACACCATCCTGGTTTTCTATACCTTGATGCATCGTACCATGTGTGTCATCAAACATAAGAAAATTGTCCCTTTGAAAATCCCAACTCCTCGACAAGTAATCATCATCATTTTCATTTTCATCATCTTGTGTTTTGTTGAATTGACTTCTTCTCTTTCATTCATTATGCTCACCGCACTAACAACGTACTATGACAGTTGATCATCATCATCATCCTCATTGCCATCAATCCTGCATCCAAAAATCATTAGCATATTGCATCAACATATCATATAGGAAACATATGCAATGCATTTCCACCATCATATAAACACGTTATTATAAGCATTCTTCACAAATAAGCTCATCCATTTTATTACATTGCATCCATTTCTTGCATCACATTGCATTTATCACATAAATCATCACATAACATTCATGAACATAAACATTTCATAGTCACTTCAATCATACATAATAGGTACATAAGCATTATAGACAATCCATTGCATACATATTTGCATAACATCGTAAGGTCATTTCACACATTACGTTCATTTTACATAAAACATCATCATATTATTGCATATAGCACATCACATTAAGAATGCATCACATACATTGCATTATCATTTAACATGTTTAGGATAATATTTGTTATTCTAAGCATCTTAAAAAACCATCTCATTTGCATCATCAATACACATTATATAAAACATGACCATTGCATCTACATTGCATTATATCATCCACTAATCATCTATATCATCTCATAAATAACATCGTAATCATTTTAGAATTTCATTGCATAAATCATTTCACATCATTATAAGCATAAATAGGAACATACAAAATTCATTACATGTAAAGCGTACATCCATCCATAATCATTTCATATATAAGCAAGATTCATATCATTTCGCACATACAACATAGATCATTTCCATATCATTTTGCATATTGCATATCACATCATTTTGCATCATTACACATCACATAAATATATTTGCATATCATAAGTCAACATAATATAGATCTATTAGTCATAATCATTACATAATGCATATATCATCGGAAATAAATACATCATATAGCGTCATAAACATCATTGCACAACATATAGAAATAGAATCATCCATACATGCATAAATAAATGGCACCACATCACATCACATCAAAATCACCATCGACTCATATATATCATCAATAATGTAACTATCATAGTACAAAATAATCAGATCACTGTACATGTATGTCAATCAGTACAAAAGGCCCATCAAGCTATCAAAAAGGAGCCCATAAGGCACAAAAAGTATCATCTCAATCAAGGTCTACCCCATGTATGCTGCCCTCACCCCTATCAACGTGACCCTCTATTGGTTTGTGGCTGGTCCACTACGAGAACTTTGGGACCCGTGCTACTCAGGGTACGACCTCATGATAATGCATCTAATAATACTCAACCTCTTGGATGACATCCTTGTAGGACCAAACAGACACTGTACTCTAAGAGGAGGAGGCTACCATGCTCTCCAACTACTGTTTCCAACCTAGCTCTGTAGCTACCTATAGCTCCGTGGCTTGTCTCTGCTATATGCCCTGATCCCTCTCAGCCCTAACCTGATCTCTCTCAGTCCTAGCCTAATCCCTCTCGGCTATCACGGTCTGGACTTGGGCCTACAACTGCATAATCAACGCATCTCAAGGATCCACCTACCCTACTAGCTGCACTACTGGCTATGCTCATGGAGGCTATACCTAAGGTTGATCCTCAGCGCGTGGTGGTATAGCTAACAGCACCTATTGCTGATCTTGCATCTGCACATCTATCTGATCGGGCTAAACTGAAGGCCCAATTGGCTACTCTTGATGTACACCATCCCTCCATCCTCATCCTCCCCCTCTACCTCTCACTCTCTTTCGATCGAGGATTGCTCTTGGAATCGTCAAACATAGGGGAGGCTGGAACCAATCCCTATATGCCTATGTCACACCTAAATCTATAGGCCCCTAATCATAGGCCCATGGCCAAGCCACCAACTATCTAAAACTATCCACGAGCTCTGAGGAAGGAATGTATCAATTGCCCCCATGAAACTTGTGACATGGTGTGGGCAAAGATGACCACATAATAATCATCTGGCCGATCTGGGGCTCACCAAACTAACGCTTCACACGCCCGAGTAGGTATCTCTCAATCATCATATGCTCTCGCGCCTTGCATGAAGCAGTCCTGGCAGGAAAAGAATGGATGATCTGCATCACCAACCCATCCAGGCCGACCAAGGTACAGATGCCATATAAATACGTGCATCTCATCTAGGACCCTTTGCTAGTAAGGAATCACGTGCTCACCTATGTTTGTAAAAGAGACACCGCCTCTGTAGCGCCATACGATAGGATCATCTGGATCATCAAAACTATAAAAATCCATGGCTGAAGGAAAATAATGTGCTCCCACTTCCATATGTGGAGGAGTGTCACGCCTACTCCGAGTGCTTTGCCTTTGAGGTAGACATAATTGTGGAGATCCCTCTACAAAGAGGCAAGAAGAACTGACCCCCAAACAAAACGAACTAGTCTGTCATGAACCATGCACTCCCAGTAGAGTCCCCAACCAGGACTGAAGTACTGGCCTTATCGGTGTAGGGCAATGAGACCTGAAATAATGGCTACAACAACCAAGTGGAAGGGAGGTGCCAGGGCCCTATGTCGCTCGAGCTCAATCTGCCCCTGACAAATAATGATGTCCTCTGTGGCAGGTGTCCCACCCATTGTCCATATCAAAAATCACTCATCGACCATGAATCAGCAATCTCAGAATGTGCCAAACATCCTCCAAGGTGATGGTGGCCTCGCTGGTAGGAAGGTGGAACAAAGAGGTCTTGTTGTGCCATCTCTCGGCAAGCGCTGATAGCATCCTTAGGTGAGTGTGAATAGGCACTGTGTAGGCAATATACCACAACCCCATATCTCAAAGTTGATTTTGATCTCTGTCGCTCAGGTCCTGAAAGTAACCGAATAGATCCCACGACCTATGCTCTTGGGAGTAGAACTCCCTTGCCGCATCTTGCATCAGAAAGGGTCACCATGTTAAAATTTTGAAAAATATTTTGTCGGGCATCCAAGAAACCACTCTAGCATCACAATCTATGAAGGTGTCGTAGTTTGATTTTTAATCAAACTCTGACACTAGGGCACAAAAGTCCAAAAGTGCACAGCTGTGATGCACTTTCCTCCCAGTGGTGCACTTTGAAAAGAAACAGGACCACCGCGTTACAGTTTAAAAATCACCCCACTGGCCACGAGCTTAGCGTCAGAGTTTGGAGTTTATTTTCAAACTCCAAACTCCACCATCGTGGCACAATTTGACACCAAGTGGCACAGTTTTATTTCTGAGTGGCAATATATAGTGTCGTTGCAGAATGACTATCTTTGAATGCATTAAAATGAGCGTTAAAAATGAAAAACGAAGCTCAAGTAGGGATCACTTATTGGTGCCCCAATATCGGGTAGCCGCTGGTACATTTGGACTTGGTCAGAAATGTGCATCGGAAGCTATCATTGCGCCATATTGTCAGGAGGTCAGAGCTCAAATCTCAGGGTTGCTAGATGGCTGTGTGGGAAAATGAATTGAAAGTGACCCCTTGGACCCCTTTTAAGCTTGAAAATTAGGGTTTTTTCATCCCGATTGGCTATCCTACTAGGGTTTTGGACCCTTGAATATGTTTTTGTCTAGTTGAGGCCTATTTTACATCATTTTATTGTGTTTAGACATGTTTTTGGCCTCTTGGAGCCCTTTTTAGACCTGTTGGGCACCTTGTCCTCTTTTTTCGCAAGATCACCCAAAAATTGAAATTTTCATTCAATCTCTCGAGGGGGTAATATATTAGCATGTTTTCTTTCACCAGGAAGTAGTGGGGCAAGATTTTAAATAGCAAAAATTTTTGGCTTTGATTGAGATCATTTATTCTTTGAACCAATGCAACAAGTGCATTTCTTCAAAGAGGGGCAAAATGTAGACACGTAAAATGTACCAATTGACATTGTGCATCTGATCCCAACTGCTAACATCATTTCATCCTAAATTATCCCTCGGTCTAACCATTTAATCAAATTTCCTTCCCTTAATTAAATAAATCATTTTATCTAATTAAGTCTCTCTCTTTTGTTAATTAAATCAATCAATATGATCTAATTATCCCCATTTAATTAAATAGTCAATTTTATTTAATTAAATATCTAAAGTCTATCTATTAAATTAAATAAATTAAAACCTTATTTAGTTTAATCTAACATCATCTCTTTTAATTAAATAAATAAAAATCTTTATTTAATTAATCCTTTATCACATTCTTCTCATTATTTGATTTAAATAAATCCATAAATTTAAGTCAAATAGGTCACATCATTTAATCCCCTTCATTAAATTAATTAACTTTGATTAATTTAATCTCTTATCATGTCCCATCCTCTAGCATTTACCACTTGCACATGAAAATGGACTTAATTGATTTATTAAATCTCTATTTTCCTCAACAAGGCATCTTTTGGAATATTCTTCAAGTTTGAATTCAAATATCCAAGTTGACATGTACATCCAACAAGGCATTTACTCCATCTTACATGTCCTTTTCCTTGAGCCAAGTGGCCTTCAATGCATTTTCCCTTCTCTCTTGCAAGTTATTTCAACAAAATTCAAAATTCAAAAATAAGCATTTATTGGCACAATCATCAAAACTTGCACATCCTCCATCCACTCATAGGTTGACAAGTGGCATCTTTCCATTGGATGAATGTTATTCCAACATTGATTTATTTTGGACATTCATCCTTCAATCTCATCTATAAATAAGAGGCTCATCTCCTCATTTGATCATCCAAAAATTATGCAAAGTTACCATGCTCAAATATCTATCAAATTCCATCCATCATCATTGAATCTTAGCTAGGTTATGTAGGTTTTTAGCTTGGAGCACTCATCCTTCATCAATAAAGTGGATCACTCATCAACACTCATCAACACATATCAATCTTGCATCATAGGAGTTGGGAAAGGGCCAATTTTCACATAAAATTGGCACCAATTCCCCCATGGGATCGAGAGTTTGCTTGCTTAATTAGGATTCAATCTTTATTTTGTTGTTTTCATTGTGTTCATTGTTTTCCTAATTTGAGCTATGCTAATGGATTTCATGGGGAATCCTTGTTCTTGCTTGCATTTAACAATCTAATGTGTTTATTCTTATTGTTTTGCAGGTATTAGGATTGGGGTTCACACATTTGGTGCTAGAAGGAGGGAAAATCTCATTTTTAATCACTTTTTCCTAAAAATTCCGCATTTTTATTTATGCATAGAAAAATTCCAATGCTGGAAGCTAAAATTTTCCATATAGCACTGTTGGTTCTCTAGTGCCACCATACAACACCGCTGGAAATTCAAACTGCAATGTTGAAGTTTTCCCGCCCAAGATTTTGAATTTCAAACTGCGTCACTTGACCAATATGACCCGTTGGATTTTTTCAAAAAAATAAAATGATGCTAAGCAAAAGTGCGATGCAATTGAGCTCACTAGCTCGAACATAGAGCGACGTTGACTGGTAAGCGGCGTTGTATAACACTATTGAGAAATCAAACTGTGACACAGTCACAGGTTGTGCTACTGGTAGGGAGTAAAAAGTTGAAATTTAATTTTAGCACATGCTTTTTGTCAATGATGAGTTTATATTTTGTTTTCTAAGTTTATCACTAGTCTTTTGAATGGAGACTAGTGATCAACAACAAGAGGACCCAATCGGAGCCTTTGATAGCCTCTTCAATCACTGTCAGAGATGTTGGAGGTTCTAGAACATGGAAAATTCCTATGAAAGAATTAGGGAGTGGAGAATTTTACAAACTTTAGAACTGATTATTGGAGGTTAGGAACTCTTTATAACCCCCAACAATAGAATACTTCCTATTTTATAAGTACTTTAACTTTGTAAAAAGACTTTGGGAAACACATTTAATTTTTGATAAAGTTTGTTGGATTTCTCAAAATTGTTAGATTTTGTAAGTTGTCCCCGTGAACTGAAAATAAAGTTGTCTTCAAAATAATTTACTTTTTCGATGTGAAAATTCAATTAAACTCAGTAAGTACACTCAGAACCTTTAGAAATAAATCCCAACAACTTCCTCATAAAAGCTCCATTTTTCCCAAAATTTTGATAGCATGAAGATTAAGCATCATAGAAAAGAACCCAAAAAAACTTTTAATCTTCAACAACAAAGAAATTAAATTTTTGGCTTGTTTGTGAATCACCAATAAGAAAATGTGTAGCTGAAAATCTTGCAAACAATGAGGCATCTAAGCATGAAAACTGCTCGAACTATGTGGAATGGGGATATAAACATGTCCATAAGGGAAATTTATACTAGCTTCCATAGATTTTGAAAATAATGGTTTTCATGATTTGGCAGGCTCAAAGGCATGTAAGGGAATGCATTAAAAAAATTGAAATTTTTTTAGTTCAAATTTTGGGGGGATAACATTGGCTCTAACTGGGAATGTATTTCCTAGTGAAATGCAGAGAGCTCTAGAAACTTTGGGGTAGGCCAATCCTTGTCTATTGGGTATAGAGTCAAATAGCACAGGGGACTTCTTGTAGAGGGGAGAAGGGGAACTAGGCACAAGCCAAAAATGGGACAAGAACACCAAACATGAAAGGAAACTAACTACATCACAACCAAAACTTATTTACAAATATGTATAGGGGTATAAGCCCCTTACCTCTGAAAAACTCCCAAATGAATCATGCAAAGCCATTAATAGGCTGGGAAAAATATGACCCACTGTAGAAAAGAAGTGTGTTCCTATGCAAAACTTGCAAAGTCAGAAATAGCACATAGGTCTAATGGCGACTCACCAAATATAAGAAGCTCTTGTATGTCAACATGCAACCAAAGAGCCATTTTTCATCATAAACCTCCTAAATATGACCAACCATAGCTTCATGTTTTGTTTCATATAAAAAGGAACCAATCACTTGACAAAAGTTGGCTTGTATACCTTGATTCAGATTAGCCTTCATTTTCCAAAAATCATAAATTTTTTCATTACCAGTAGTATTATTAAACACATAGTCATCATTTACTAAAGGAATTTCATCATCTTTTTCAACCACCAATTCAGCTAACCCATTTTCTTTGAGCATCATTCCAAAACCTTCAACTTCATCAGCTATATAATCCTCCTCTTTTTTTTCTCACAACATAACTTTAAAACAATCATTTTCAATACTATCCTCAAGGATATATTTTCCCGATTCATTTTTACCATGAGGAAAGAATAAATCTCCATCAGTAGACTAGGAATCATATAGTTCAAAAAGGGGATTATCTCTCATCCTTGAATTTTCATAGTATCCAATTGGTACATATAATGCATTACATTCACCCCAACTAATTTTATTTTCAAGTTCTTCTAATTGTTTTTCCATTTCCATTGCTAGTGTAACATTTTCCTCACATGCATCATTAATTATGTTTTCATTTGAACATACAATGGGAGCATCCAAGATTAAAGGATCTTCCTGCAATTGACCAATAGAACTTATGCATGCTGCTAGTTGTGACCTTTGGGAATTGCATTCTAAAAGCATGGGGTCAAACTTAATAGAAAAAGCTTCTTCTTCTTTTACAAAAAAGAAAATTTTCATTTAGGATAGATGCAAGCTAAAAATGCAAATTTTCCATACCTTCACCATATTTGACTTGACCATTCTTTTGTGCATGCATCTCCTCTAGTTCTTTATCAAGTGACACATTCATATCTCCTTTTGTATCTCTGGCATTGGGAGTGAATGCATACAAATCAACCTTTTTAATACAACCATCTTCACCCACAACTCCACACTGGAAGTCATCATCTGATCCTTTGAAGAACCAATTTGGGATGAAGACATTCTTGTGTTCAACCAATAATGCCTCCTTTTCAGGAAAAATAAATGACTACTCACTTGGTCTCGCATGTATGCAGGTTGGAAATATTTTTGGTTCTTTATCTTATACATGGTGGGGACCTCTTTCTTGTTGTTGATTCTGAATCCAAGGCACTGATGGCTCTACCAATGCTGGTAGAGAATCTCATTCTCCAAGAATAGAGAAGTTAAAAGAAACTTTCTCTTTATTCTCCGGTTCTTCCTTAAGCATTTCTAACTTTTCTACCTTTGTCTAATGAATCTTGTGCTCAAGGTCTTTAAGAATGTAATATCTGCAATGCAAATCTTTGAAAAACAAGGCAGATTGATGATCTTGGGATGGGTGTAGCCATTTCTTTTCTACTTTGGAAATGCTAGTTTTGATATTGCTCCACAACAAATGAAGTATTTCATCATCTTCAACCAATATCTCTTCAATTGTTGGCATAGGTTATCTTTTGCATTTGAACTGATTTCCTTGGTGTGTATGGTATTGAACCATTTTTTGAGATCTTCAAATAACACAAAGTCACTAGATTCTTTTTTTGGAAGGCACCATTAAAATTTGAAAAAAAGCACCAATCTTTCCTCCCTAGCGGAGTCACCAAAAATCCGTTAGTAAACAAATTTGTCCTTCAAAAATGAATGTAGAAAATGACTCAAATTTCCTAGGAAGAAGAATAAATAGTACTAACAATTGAGTCACTTGCAAGTGCTCTCTACTCATTTTACAAGGCATAGCTACCTTTGAAAGATATGCAATGAATGGGAACTCAGATATGCTTTTAACCAGAAAGAAAGAAAGGAGAAAATTAACACCTATTTCCAGCTAAGAAAGAAGATGCAGATGTTTAAACTTAGAGTGAAGTGAATGCAAATAGATGATACACAACCCACCTATTCTATATCCACAGACAATACCCAAGAAGAGCAATGAACAACAAATTCCCTTTCAATAGATGAATTGGATTGAATTAAAAGATTCAGAAACAAACACCCACACAATTTGATATAATAGAGAATGCATTGCAAAAGATTACGTAGACACAAAGGACATTTATAATCAATAGAGACTTTCATAAATTCACATATTCAGAAATACATTCCTTTTTTCTCCAACATAAAAAGTGAGTTCAAAGCCTACACCTCCTTGTACAATAAAACTGTATGAAAGAAAAACTTTGCTACTCCTACTTCCCCCCGGATAGTAGAAAAAAAATCCCCGTTACATTCAAAATTAGCAATAGATAAACCCCAAGAGAAACCTTTCGGTTGCCTACAACTGCTTCAAAATGAAAAATAATTTCATTACTTCCTCATAAAGTAACTGTTTCTTGGAATTCAATTACACATTCTCTTCGAGCTTGATTTCCCCTTATAAGTAAGCTCTCCATATTCTCGATATATAATACTTTTAACAAAAAGGCAGACACTAAACAAATCCTTTGATATTTTCATCTTGCTTTTTCCATCATCCCAATATTAGAATAAAGGGAAAGAGGCCTTTGAGTACCATATTGAAAAACTCATAAAGGAATAATTCTAAGATACCATGGACAATGTTTATTAGCACCAAGCCTATTTTTGCACTTATCTTGCACTTATCTTAAATGGGGAATCATGTGCACTCATGCCATGACATCATATTTGTTCCTATATACTGCCAAGCTGAAGAATGCTCTCATAGGTTAACACCTATCCTTTGAACCCCTATTACATCACCGCCAATTAATCCAATTATAGCAATAATGCCATCACTTCGTAGCCAAAGTAAGGATGCACATTTAGTGATCAAGTATACCCATACTTTATTCCAACAATATTTACCCTTGTATCGACATTTGAGTTAGAACTAGAGCTATTGATCATGCTAATAATGGTGTTGTTGAGATAATTCCTAAAAAATATACTTAATTTCCCTATTTCCTCCTCTATGATTTCACCATCCTTAGAAAGAAGAGGATGTCTAAGTCATGAAGTGGCCTCCACAACAAACAGCCATTGTTCTAAAGCTTCATATACCTATTGCAACTATTTGATGCCCTCAAGATGTAGCCCACAAAATGCTTCTCCAAGAAGATTGTATTACTATGTATAAGTTATCCATTCAGCTCAAGATGAGCCACAACTTTGGTAATTCAATAACATTGAGCACATCAGCAAGATTACGTTCAACTAATGGATGTTTACCTTTGACAAATGATTGTAATTCATCTAAATCTGTAGGAATCCTCTTAGCAATTCACAATAGCACTTTGTTTGGAAATATATAGCTAGTGCTTCCATCCTCGATGTGAGCTATTCCATCCCTCAATTCATGGAGTCCTGCAACAATAGCTAGTTTCTCTTGGCTGAAATTTCCTTCTTGTAAACCGTATACCTATAGATATGATTTTTCTGCCACACGTTCCTTTTCATAAAATTGTAAGCATCATCACAAGCATCCACATTTGCAACATAAGGAAGAATCAAGTCTTACTAAATCCATACAACACCAGGTTTATACCAATTGCCTCTCTCTATTTTATTAAATCTTGTGCTTCAAAATTTAAGCACCAAAGGATACGCTACACCTTACAGGATCAGAAACAAGATGTTGCAGTAATCTCAATATATTTAACTGTAAAATTGTGGTGACTAAATGGATTGTCTCCTCTGTCAACTTTAACACCTTCTCAAATATGTCAATAAGTTCTTGAATATCTTCAGTTTTCATGATGGATGGTGGGGACATCATGATTGTACCTTGGAAACACACACAAGCATTCCCATTTCCATACATTTCCGTATGAAATATGCTCCTATACCCCACTCAGGCAGAAGGATGTCATTAGGTGACTTATTATCTGTAAACTCTACTCCCATGATAAGTCATGTTCCACACATCTCTCCCACAATAGGGCTCCCAGCCAATGCCCACATACCATCTTGGAATAGGGGTGAAATTCTATTTACATATTCAACAATGTTTCTTTCCCTATATATCTTCGAAGCTCCCAACGCAACAACACATGATACAGGGTGTCCAAAGCAAGCATGGGTAATTACTTGTCTGGCTGAAATCAACATTAGATGAGAATGAAATATAGTGGGCAGTAATTCCTTTGCTATTCCAATATGAGACAACTCTATTTCCAAATCTTCCATATAGAGGAAACATTTAAGGCAGTCAATGGTGGCCGAGATATAATTTCTAAGGCATTGATATGATAGAATGGTGAATTGCTTACCAGAGCAGTAGAGTGTATACTTGAAGATCATTTATATTCAGGAGGAAATGATAGAGATGGCCCAACTAAAGAGTTAAGAATGAATTATCAAGTTCAAACCTTGTTATTGAATTTGACAAATATGCATGATTTCTCACTATAATCCCTTTTAGTGAGAACCTTGGAGATGCCATCATCCAATAACATAGATACTCTTCCTTGTATAGCACAGATGATTTCTATTTTGTGCATATCGTGGGATGATTGTGATCATGTCATGACACCCAACCATGAGAAAGTTCCTTTGATTAATGCTTATGACTGGCTCGAGTCCCCCATGCGCATTCGTCATGGCATCTTGTAGAACAATTTATATTTGGTGATCGTGCCTATATGTCTTTGGTTATTCTTGTGACCTCGATGCAACAATTAGAACATAATTAATGGCCTACAATAACTCTAAAAATCACTCTAATCATCATGCTTTGACAAATCAAATACAATTTCCAATTCCTCATTATAGTGACCATCATATGGGGAAGTTGTCTTTTGAATGGAGACTAGTGATCGGAAACAAGAAGACCCAATTAGAGTCTTTGATAGACTCTTCAATAGCTGTCAAAGATGTTGCAGGTTTTGGAACGTGGAAAATTCCTGACTTTGAAAGAATCGAGGAGTCAAGACTTGTACGAACTTTAGAACTGATTATTGAAGGTTATGAACTCTTTATAAACCTTGACAGTAGAATACTTCTTGTTTTATAAAGTACTTCAGCTCTATAAAAATAATTTGGGAAACACATTTGATTTTTAATAAAGTTCAATGAATTTCTCAAAATCGCGGGATTTTGTAATTTGTCCCTGCGAATTGAAAATAAAGTTTCCTTCAAAATAATTTACTTTTTTGACATGAAAATTCAATTAAACTTAGTAAGTACACTCAGAAAATTTACACAGAAAGCCCAACAATTTCCTCATAAAAGCTCTAGTTTGATCAAAATTTTGACAGCATGAAGATTAAGCACCGTAAAGGAGAACCCATAAACCTTTTAATCTCTGGCAACAAATTAATTGAATTTTGGGCTTTTTTGTGAATCACCAATGAGAAAAAGTGAAGCTGAAGATCTTGCAAACAATGAGGCATCTAAGCATGAAAATTTGTCGAACTATGTGGAATGGGAATGGAAACATTTATATAAGGGGAGTTTATACTAGATTCTACCGATTTTGAAAAAGAATGGTTTTCATGATTTGGCAGGCTCAAAGGCATGTAAGGGAATGCATTAAAAAATATGAAATTTTTCAAGTTCAAATTTTGGGGGGATAACAAAGATACAAGGAAATACCATTGTTACCAAGAAGCTACAAATTAAATCAACTTCAAAAAGGAACTATCTTTATTTTTTGTCACTGGAGATGTTTCTTCACAAAGTGTGCCATGTCACTATTTGTATCATCTCATATTCATTGAAAAATAACAAGATGATAGAAAAGATACCAGTGTTAAGCATCAATGTGCATGAGTAACATAGGTAAGCCTTGATTGAGAGCATACAGAGCATTAGGTAATTGACCAAGATATGAAACCTAATCATCGTATAGAGTATTTTTCAAGGAAAGAAAGATTATTTTCTCAAAGAATTGTAACCAATTATATTACACTATCTCCAAACTCATGCAATAAGAATCCCTCAAACTTTCAACAAACTATCCATCATAAAAAAGGATTGCACCTACATCATACCTCTACAAACACCAAGGGAAACATCCAAAAAAATGAGTTCCAAGATCCCTTAAGACACTTGATCATCAAGAAATTACTCCCCTTCTGTCAACTATCAAAAAAACTAAGCAAGTGACTCCCACTGCAAATAATACCACCACTATGCTTTGCAAGATCAAACATTCACCATAAAGAAAGTCAAAAAGTGTCAAGATCTCTACACTTTCAGAAGCACTATTTGACAACTCACAAAATAGGATCACACAATGAAACAAACATAATAGATGAAGTAGGTTGGACCATCACTGACCATACCTAACCAAGAATCCACTTGAAGCAAGCATGTATATCACTATACCAATTATACTATGTCAAGAGCAAGCATTAAAATCACTACACCAAAAATTGAGTGAAGAATGAACAGTGAACATCACAACTATGAACCCACAACTACATCCTTTACAAGCAGAGATACTATTCATGAATTATTTGCAATTCACTTTTTTGAAATGTGCAAACCCAAATATTTTGCAAACAAGCATTGATACCACACTGTCAAACTAGCAAGATGTCACTATCAACAATCAAAGATGTGGACAAAGATATGAACCACTTTCAATGATCATCAAGATCGAACCACTTAAACCAAGAGTCAACCATTATTCTTTGCACCATGCCTTATTCATTGTCACTATACTAACAATAAGATTCAGTTATAACATAAACTATTATCCACCATGATAACTACTGCCAAACAATGATAACTATTTTTACTATCGTTGGAATCATTCATTAATTTATTAAGACCCCTTGTAGCATTATAATCATTTGAAAACACCTATCACTTACTAATGCAATTGAGTATGAGGCATACCATTGTTGCAACAAAAGAGAATAGACCAATGGGCATATGCAAGATAGCCTTCATAACATTGTCAAAAGAAGAATAGTGTCAAACCAATTGTCCAAAGAGAAATGAAACCATTGTAAATTTTTGTGGTACTTCATTCCATTTCAAACATTATAAGCAACCAATTGTAAAGTGAAGCACTATACATCATAATGCCATGTCACTATTCATTCTCATATGTCACTAGTTTTTAAACAAGATGCACCAAGCGTTTATCAAAGCCCCAAGCATATCTTGGTCTCAAATATTATATCAAGAAAAGTACTGTTGGAATTTTGTTAGATGTTGTGGTTGTGTTATTGATATGTGGTTGTCATTGATGTCAACACTATTAGCATTAGTGTACTAAAGGTTGTATATGTCGATGATATCAAGAAAGTTGTTAAAGGAAGAATTGTAAGTTGCCAATGGAACAGTGAAGGTCATGAAGGTATTTTGTATTGTACATTGAAGATCAACTATTGTGGACTAAAGGGTTTATTTTTTAGAGTATCTAGTTCATCTACCAAAAGTTTCAGAGGTCCTTGTGGAGAATTGATCTTGTTGTGTTTTGACAATGTTTTTGTGGTCTCTGTCAATATTCCTAATTAAGGTTTATGTGATTCTAGTAATTTATATTTCTATGGATATTTATATGTTAGTTCTTGTTGTTTGTGGATGTTTCTAGATCATTCTCCATCATTCTTGTACATCTCCGTTAATCAGTGTGCTTGTGGTCAAAGAATTTTTTGTGCATGTTCGAGTTTTAATGTTATTGGCCAACATGATGATGGTAACGTATTGCAGATCCTTGGAGATTGAAATTTAAATGTTTTTTGTGCTCATGGATATTGTTTTGGGTCACATCATTGTATTGGCCAATGGTGTTTGACCCACATTGAAAATTTAATTGTTATTTTGGGCAAACATTGTAAATATATTTTATTTTTTGGCCAACAAGGTTATTAATGTAATTCCATGTTGCGGATATATAATTGTGATTATTTTGAGTGAATTTAGTGTGCATAAGAGAGCAAATGTATGCAAGAGAGTGCAAATGTGTGAATAGTGTCCTAATCATTCGATTGCAAAGTAGAGTGAGAAGAAGTTTGAAGAAGGTTTTTTTTTGTTTAACTAGGACTGTAATCAGGCTTGTATAGAAGCTATTTTCTCGGTTCATACCCTCTTGATTTAATCCTATTTTTTATTATTCAGTAGTGAGCCCTATTCTATTTGAGCAGTGAGCTCTACGTAGTGTGCCTGAATGCATGTGCATTCCTCCTACTATTTTCATTATACTTTGAACAGAGTATAATATTGTGGAATAACATCCACTATGGTTTTTCCCCTAATAGGGTTTCCATGTAAAAAAAATTGGTGTTCTTTATGTTTTTGATGTGTTGATTTCTTATGGTTTACTATTCATTCATCAGATCTTAGATTAAAGTTAAGTAAAGATTGAAAAGTTTAATATTCTAAGAAAACTAATTCACCCCCCCTCTCAGTTGTCTAACCTTGCTTTTCCAACAAGTACTATCTCAAATACTATCTCAATCAAGATACAAAATATATTTGCCTCAAATATGTAGGATTAATATAGTCCAAGGACAGAAGCAGAAATCACTTGAAACAAGCATACCAAAAAGAAGTTAGAACCATACCATGCAGGATGCATAACCAATGTACCAAAAGAAGAATGCTTTATAGAAATACTCTTATCATTCATATTTTTTTTCACTTTCATTATACAATCCAAGCCACTCTTATGCAAAGAGTGCCATTGTCAAGAACATGAAAGTAATACAACCACTTTCACATTAGCTAAATGCATATAACTGAAAAACTTAGAGTCTTTCATGATACTCCACTATCATTAATCACCATGCAACTGATCATTATGCATGATATTTATTGCTTCAATAATGTTGTATCATCCAATAAGCATGGTGCCACTATTGAATCATTGACATATACTCAACATTTATAAGCCATTGTCAATGTATTAGCAATTGAGCATTAACATCATAGCACTAAAAACTGAACCATAGTAACTATCATAGTGTCATCCAATCCCATCAAGTAACTATTGCTAATATGACTATTTTCATCATCATATTCATGAAAATGATCAAAGCCATCACTCATTATTTTCATCAAAATTAAAAAAAATACTCTTAAGTAAATGTTGATATTCATAAGCATCATAGCATGTCATGTATCAATTCAACTAAGCATTAGTAAAGCCTCTATCCTATTAATATAATTAGACTATGCAACATAATTTGTGCAATAATCAGATAGTCAAAGCAAAGAGAATTGATCACTATTATTACTATTGCACTATTCTTTAGTATTAGAGCATTGATGTAGGAAATCACATTACTTACTATCATGAGACCACTGTCTTTGAATGATTCTTTGAAAAACATTCATTGTCCACTATTCTTGAAAGGTTCCTTGTCCACTGTCTAATTGAAATTCATTACTGAGTATTGAGAGGGCATCACCAAGAGCATTTTACATAAATCTACTATCACAACATATGGAAACAATCAAACATTATCATGAGAAAACAAGGAAAGAGTTATAAGTACCCATTTTCATATGACCAATGTTCAGTATTGTCCAAGAAAAGCATATCTAAGAAAAAAAACATTGTTTACTATCTCACCACTATCCAAGGAAACTCAAGAAAAGTGTATTTTCACCATTATGAAAATTACCTCACTGAGCGTATGCAAGAACGGAGACAAAGAATACTGTGTTTGTAAGAACAAGAATAGCATATGAACTAGCAATACTTTGTATTGACTTCATACAAGAACTTTGTATATCATTGCATCAAAGCTATTATCACTAATCATAGAAAGAAGAAAAGATTGAGAGATCTAGTGTACTTCTCACCTCCTATGAAAAGACACTATCATGGCAACATGGCATTGACATAAGACTGTCAAACACCATAACTATGTACCACTTTTCATACTACTTCACAACATCATGTCATTATCACTAGTTTTTACCTTTTTCATGGCTCTTGTACATTTGCAAAAGACATTTAAGTTGTCCTTTATCCTTAGAATTATGCTTTCTTTTTCCATTGTCTCATTTCTTTTATGCATAAACATTTATAAATCTTTATTAATTATCTTTTGAAACCATAGTCACTATTTTGAAATATAGCAATGACCTAACATCAGATAATTGTGAAAAATTTGCTACCTTGTGAGGGAGATATTCAATGATAAGCATTGATAAAATATTTTGTCTAAGATAACATTAGAATACAACACACCTACCCATCTTGGACAAAGACAAAGATAAATTTCTCAAAAACAAAACATCATGAACTTACCAAAGATTCATTAGACACCATCATTGCATATGTGACTATGTTGTCATGCAAAGCACCCTATTACTACCGTTCAAAGTATTAAACCATTGTCAGTCTAGCAAGAAAGGATCAAGCAAAGATAAAGATGACTATTGACAATTTAGACTGCTCAAACAATCATTGGACAAGATAATATCAGAGGAACACTATGAGAATCAAGACAATGAGAGCAGCTAACTGAATTTCCATGAATTCGTTAGCTTTTCTATTTACAACCTCTTTGTTGATATCTAAGGGGCTGAATGATAAAACTATAAATACTTCCCCTTAACCTCATGTTATTCTTTAATTTGTTATAAATGTTTCTTGTGCATGTTGCACAAGATTAGGTTCATCATTATTTTTCACATGTTTCCTTCTCTAAACCTTCTTAATGCTTGTCTTCTTATGGTGATTAACTAATTTCATTATATCATTCCTACAAAATTGAGAAATATGTCCAAACCTGTGACATATATAGCATATTATTTTATTTCTTCTATTTAACCATTCAAAGGAGTTCTTATTACATCCCATTTTCCTTACATGCATCCAACAATTCATTTCCCTATGACCAAACTCATAGAACAAATAATAATAACCATAAAAAGGATTTTCAAACATATACCTTTGTTGTTTTTTGTATAAAAAGAACTTATGAATGTTGTATTTTTTGGCTATGTTGTTGATACGTGGTTTTCATTGATGTCAACACTATTAGCAATAATTCATTAGAAGTTGTATATGTCGCTTATATTGAGAAAATTGTAATGGAATGAGTTGTAGGTTGTCAGTAGTGAAGTGAAGTTTAGTATGTTGGTAAGTTTTGTACATTGATGATCAGAGGTTGTGGACTAACAGGTTTGTTGCTGAGTGTATCTATTTTATCTAAGTTGAGTTTCAGAGATCCACATGAAGATTTGATTGAGTTATGAAGATTTATATTTTGATAGTTTTTATGTTGCTTCAGTTGGTGTTATTGATTGAAGATGATGTGATTTCAGTTAGTTCAATTGTTGTGGATGCTTCTCTAGTGATTCATGATGTTTTTGGATGCTTCTAGATCATGCTCTATCTTTATTGCACATCTGCATTGATCATTGTGCTCGTGGTTGGTGATTTTCTCTTGTGTGTTCATGTTTTTCTTGTTCTTGGCCGACATGGTAATTGTAGAGTGTTTTGGATCTTTGAGGATTAATTAATTGAAGTGTTTTCATGTTGGAGATGTTGATTTGGGTCCTCACTAAGTTGTGGCCAACCTTAGTTGATTCACATTAATAATCTTTAATTTTTTGGGCTGACAACTTATATTCATTTTAGTATTTTGTTGATGCTAACATGTAGGGATGAGATTTTTTGTTGCAGATATATATAAATGATTGTTTATTCGAATTGAAGTATGTGAGTGTATGAAAGTAGATGTTGAGTGTGTGTGTATGTGTGAATTAAGTTCTAATCATTCAAAGGAAGAGAAAAGCGTGAAGAATTATTCATGTGCTTAATCAGAACTATGATCAGGCATTAGAAGATGCTAACTTATCAGTTTAAATCCCTACGAATGTAATCTGATTCTTTATGTAAGATAGTATGTCTTCCTTTGGGAAGTTAGTCTTCTTGTAATTGAGTAGTGAGCTCTAGAAAGTGTTCCTAAATGCATGTGCATTCCCCATATTTCATTCTTTATAATTTTAACAGGGTATAATCTTGTGGACTAACCTCCACCGTCATTTTTCCCCTAATAGGGTTTCCACATAAAAAAATCTTGGTGTTATGTGTGTTTCTAATGTGTTGATGATTTATGCTTTCATGGTTTATAATCTGATCTAAGAATAAGGTTAATAAGATGAACAAGTTTTAAATTTTAAGGACAACTAATTCACCCCACCTCGCAGTTGTCTTCCCTTGTGTTGCCAACAATTGGTATCAGAGCAGGTTCCTTGGAAGAAGTTTAATAGCTTGAGGTGATCCAGGATGGCATCATAAAAGAAGGATAGTCTAAGATTTTATGGAAAAAATTATTCTCTATGGAAGACTTGAATGGAGTGTCATTTGAGATAAATTGGTGAACCCTTTTGGAACATTACATGTAATAGGTATGTTATTCCTCATAATGGTCCTACTACTACTACTGAGCTTAGAGAAGTTGAGTATAATATCAAGGATAAGGAAGCATTGTTGAGTTCCTTGACTAATTCTGAGATGACAAATGTTTTGGATCTAAAGCCTGTTTATGAGATCTGGAAAAAGTTGGAAACCTTGTATGAAGGTGGTGCTAATGTGAAGATTGCTAAGTTGCAGAGTCTAAAAGGGAAATATGAAAAGTTGAGAATGGGTGATGATGAGAACATTACTATTTTTATGCAAAGAGTGAATGAACTTGTGTGTGGTATTAGATGTGCTGATGGATAGATAGATGAATCAGAGATTGTTGCTAAATTTCTTAGATCCTTTCCTGATTCAAGCAAAGTCAAAGCTAGTGCTATTAAAGAGCCCTGGATTGTAACAAATGTAACCAAAGATATGTTTGTAATCTTAGTGCTTTTGAGTTGAGTGAATTTGGTGATGCCCTTCCAAAGGTTGAATTTGCATTTAAGGCTACTACTTCTGGAAGAGATAGACAAAGATATGATCCAGGTGAGAGTTCATCTAGAAAGACATTCTAGTAGGAGGATGAAATTAGACAGATTGAAGAAGAAGAAAGAGAGTTGGAAGAGTTGTATGCACTTATTGTCAAAAGAGTACTGAAAGGAAAAGATAAGTATGAAGTAAAATTTCCTATTAAATTTTTTTCTTGCAATAAGATAGGTCATTTTGCATCAAGGTGTCCAAAAAGAGCTCCTAAACCAAGACATAACAAGCCTATATTTCAAAAGAAGTGTTACTATGTTGTTGATGAAGGTGTGCCAAATGATGAATCTAATAAAGGATATAGAAGTGATAATGAATGGGTATTTATTGCTATCAAGGAAAATAATCTTTCATCTACTAAATTTGCTAGTTGTACAAATGTGGAGAAATCCCTAGCTACTAGAGTAAAAGAGAAATATGAATTAGTGATTAACAATGGATGTTCACATCATATGATAGGAGATAAAAGTAAGTTTGTAAGCTTGGAATAATATGATGGTGGTGTTGTGATATTTGGTGATAATACAGTTGGTGTGATCCATGGCAGAGGATGCATTTCTCTTGATGGTAAGCATTATATTGATGATGTCCTGTATGCGGAAGGATTGAAGCATAATATTCTAAGTGTTGGTCAGATGGTTGATAAGGGACACAATCTTCAGTTTAAGGATGGAAAGTGCAGAATATTGAGTTTCAGAAATGTAATTGCATCAGGTACAAAAACAAAAGTTAATATCTTTCAATTGAGTGCTACTAGTAAAAGTTGTTTGATTGCTCAAGTTGATGAAAGTTGGTTGTGGCATAGGAGAATGTGTCATGTTAACTTTGATAATATTCTCAAGATAAGTTCTACTAAGGCTATGAGAGATCTACCTAAGTTGGTGAAACCTACTAATGCCATATGCAAGGAATGTCAGTTAGGAAAGAAAACTAGAATTTCATTTCAGAGTAAACAAAATTGTTCAAATGAATTGTTGGAGCTTATGCATACTGATCTGTGTGGTCCCTCTAAGGTAATAAGTATACAAGGTTATAGGTATTTTATGTTACTTATTGATGATTATTCTAGAATGGTGTGGATTACTTTCTTAAGGGAAAAATATAAAGCACTAGAAAAATTCAAGATCTTTAAGGCTATGGTTGAGATAGAGACAAGTCTAAAGATTAAATGTTTGAGATCAGATAGAGGTGGTGAATTCACTTTTGGTGAATTTAATTCTTTTTGTGAAGAACATGGAATAAAAATGCAATTATTTGCACCATGGACCCCTCAACAAAATGGAGTTGTGGAAAGGAAGAATAGAACAATTGAAGATGTTGCTAGAACTTTGATGCTAGAAGGAAATGTCCCTCATATCTATTGGAGAGAATTTTTGAGTACTACTATGTACACACTCAACCGAGTTGAAATCAAATGTGATACTGGTAAGACCCCTTTTGAGCTATGGACTGGTTAAAATCCTACTATTAAATATTTCAAGATATTTGGAAGCAAATGTTATATCAAAAGAGATGAAAATATAGGAAAGTTTGATGCGAGTAGTGATGAAGGTATCTTTCTTGGTTATTCTACTAAAAGCAAGGCCTACCAGTGTTACAATAAAAGATTGAGGAAAATGGTTGAAAGTGAAAATGTCAAGGTTTATGAAGACTTAGGTATACCATCTAGAACCTATGGATATGATTCTGATGATTAGAATGATAATACAAACAAAGGAGAGCAAGTTCATACTACAAATCAAGTGCAAATCATTCCAGTGAATTAGGAAAATCAAGAGGAAGAAGAAACTAATGAAATTGTAGAAGAAAGAACACAAGAGCCTGAAGTTGAATAACATCATAAGAAGACGCTAAGGTATGTAAGATTGAATCATTCAGAAGATCAGATTATAGGTGATAAAAAAAAGGTGTCCAGACTAGGACAAAGATTGCAGAAGAATACAGCTTGATTTCAAAGACTATTCCTACTAGTGTGAATAAAGCATGTAATGATGAACATTGGTTTGAAGCAATTAAAGAGGAACTAAAGAAAATTAAGAAGAATGATGCATGGATTCTTGTTCCTAGACCTAAGGATAAGAATTTCATTGGAACTAAATGGGTCTTTAGAAACAAACTGAATGAGCAAGGTGAAGTGGTTAGAAACAAAGCAAGATTGGCATACAAAGGATATTCTTAGATGGAAGGAATTGATTTTGAAAAAACTTTTTCCCCTGTTGCTAGAATTGAAGTTGTAAGATTATTTATTGCCTATGTTGCTTACAAGAACTACAAAATTTATCTAATGGATGTCAAGTCAACTTTTCTAAATGGTGAATTGGAGGAAGAGCTTTATGTTGAGCAACCTGAAGGATTTCAATTGACTGATAAGGGAGATATAGTGTGTCAGTTGAAGAAAGCATTGTAAGGACTCAAGCAAGCCCCTAGAGCATGGTATGCCAGATTAAACAAGTACTTGTTGAATCTTGGATTTGACAAAGGTACTTCTGATAGTAATTTGTATTTCAAGATTGATCATAATAAATATTTTATTGTGGAATTATTCATTGATGATATTATTTTTGGAGGAGATGATAGTTTGTGCATGAAGTTTGCTAATGAGATGTAGAATGAATTGTAGATGTCAATGATTGGTGAGATGAGATTCCTTTTGGGATTTCAAATTACTCAGTTAGATAAAGGTATTTTTATATCTCAATCCAAGTATGTGAAGGAATTGCTGAAGAAGTTTGGTATGGTAGATTCAAAGTCAGTCGGTACACCCATGGTGACTAGATGCAAGTTGACAACAAATGATGATTCTCCAAAAGCAAATCAGACTAGATATAGATCAATGATTGGTGGATTGCTTTATTTAACTCAAACTAGGCCTAGTATCATGAATGTTGTATGTATTGCTGCAAGATTTCAAGTTGATCCAAAGGGATCTCATGTGATTGCTATGAAGAGAATTTTCAAATACTTGAAGGGAATAGTTGACTTTGGCTTGTGGTATCCTAAAGATGATGATCTTACTTTGAGTTCCTTTACTGATGCTAATTGGGAAAGAGATGTAAATGATAGGAAAAGTACTAGTGGTGGAGCATTTTTCTTGGGTAAGAAGTTGATTTCATGGTTAAGTAAGAAACATAATGTCATTTCCTTATCTACTGCAGAGGTTGAAGACATTGTTGTTGCTAACAATTGTACTCAAGTCCTATGGATGAAGCAGATTTTGAAGGATATTAGAGTTGTGTAAAATGAGCCTATTGCTATATTCTATAATAATTCAAGTGCTATTAACATTTCTAAGAATATGGTGTTGCATTCAAAGATAAAGCATATATCTATCAAGTTTCACTTTTTGAGAGAAAAGGTGAGTGAAAAGGAAGTCAAACTGGAGTATGTGCCTACTAAGGAGCAGATTGCAAACATCTTTACCAAGTCGTTTCCTAAGGATCCTTTTGAGTATCTCAAAGGGAAGTTAGGTGTGATTATCTCTCCTAATTAGAACTAAGGATGCATTGCATTGCATCAGTCTAAGCATTTCATAGTCATATCTTGATCCGAATTGATGTTGTGGTGGTTGTTACTCAGGGGGAGTAGTCAAATGTTCATATGCTCATATATATGGTTCAAAGTTTGTGTGGAGCTTAGAGATCTTTATCATTGATGTCAAAGTGGGAGAAGATCATGTGAAAAACTTGTTGGAATTATTGTTATTAAGGGGGAGAATATTATGTGAAAGAGTTGAGGAGAAAATGAGTCAGAACCTAAGAGGGAGTAAGTGTCAAGAGTTAGTTGCGTTGATGGTGTTTTTCACATCATGTGTTTCCATCAATGCCAAAGGGGGAGATTGTTGGATGCTGTTGTGTTTTTGATACGTGGTTGTCATTAAAGTCAACACTATTAGCATTAATTCATTAGAATTTGTATATGTTGAGGATATTGATAAAATTGTAATGGAATGAGTTGCAGGTTGTTAGTAGTGAAGTGAAGTTTAGTATGTGGGTAAGTTTTGTATGTTAATGATTAGAGGTTGTGGAATAAAGGGTTTGTTGTTGAGTCTATCTAGTTTATCCAAGTTAAGTTTCAAAGATTTGCGTGAAGATTTGATCGAGTTATGAAGATTTATATTTTGATATTTTTTTGTTGCTTTAGTTGGTGTTAGTGATTGAAGATGATGTGATTTCAGTTAGTTCAATTGTTTTGGATGATTCTCTAGTGATTTTTGATGTTTTTGGATGCTTCTAGATCATTCTCTATCTTTGTTTCATGTCCACATTGATTGTTGTTCTCATGGTTGGTGATTTTCTCTTGCGTGTTCATGTTTTTCTTGTTCTTGGCTGACATGGTAGTCATAGAGTGTTGTGGATCTTCGAGGAGTAATTAATTTAATTTTTTTCATGTTGGATACAATGATTTGGGTCCTCACTAAGTTGTTTCTAACCTTGGTTGATTTGCATTAATAATCTTTAATGTCTGACTGTGTGTGTATGTGTGAATAAAGTTCTAATCATTTGAAGGAAGAGCAAAGTCTGAAGAAGAGTGAAGAAGTGTGAAGAAGTATTCATGTGCTTAACCAAAATTGTGATCAATCATCATGAGATGCTGACTTATCAATTCAAATCCCTATGGATGTAATCTGATTCTTTCTGTAAGACAGTGTGTCTTCCTTTGGGTGGTTAGCCTTATTGTAATTGAGCAGTGAACTCTAGGCAGTATTCCTAAATGCATGTGCATTCCCCATATTTCACTCTTTATACTTTTAACAGGGTATAATCTCATGGACTAACATCCACTATGGTTTTTCCCTTCACGTGTTTCCACATAAAAAATATTGGTGTTATATGTGTTTCTGATGTGTTGATTATTTATGCTTTTAGGTTAATAATCTGATTTGAGAATAGGGTTAATAAGTTGAATTTTTTTAAAATTTCAGGGAAAACTGATTCACCCCCCCTCTCAGTTGTCTTCCCTTGTTTTTCCAACACTGAACTTGTGATTTTTGATTTTTGTAGGTGTAAATTCTTGTCTTCTTCTTATCTTTAGCATTTGGAGCAACAAAGTGATAATTTAAATCTATCTTCTTCCTTGGAGTTTTTCTGACATTACAACACTGTCCTTCAAATCCTAATCCAGTAACATCCTTGTGATGTTTTTTTTGTTCAACATCTCAAATAAACACTCAGTACTCTTTTCAAACTGAAGTGACTTGTGTAATTTGGAAGATGTTTTTTTCCTAATTCATTCCTCAAATAAACTAACCCTAATTCACACTTATCATAATCAACCTCTTTTGCTTTAAGTTGATTATTGACTTCTTCTATTTCCTTACCTCCTACATCTTGCACCTTCAAATCTAAGATCAACTCTTTTGCTTCTTGAAGGTCTAAAAGAGTTTTAGTCTTGGACACCTTTTCTTCATGGAGCTGCAACTTTAAACTTTTAGTCTCCAATATGAGTTTCTTAATCTCTTCAAGAGAACAAATTAACTCACCTTCAATATCAATTTCACAATCCTCTTCATCATACTCATGTTAAAAATCACTCTCAAAGAAGTCTCTTTCTTTATCAACATTCTTAACTAAAAAATCATCTTTTAACCTTGTATCTTCTTCAATTTGCAATTAATTTCTTACAAATGTTTCCTTATCAACTTCAATATTTGGTTTAGATGGTACTTGTTGTTTGGGATTATGTTGGGTTTTTTTTTCTTTGTTTCATTTTCCTTTTTCCATGATAGGTACTCTGCTACTAGGAACCCTTATGTTGGCTAAAATTTATGCAAGGGTTCAGATCTGATACCACTTGTAGGAGTAGGAAAAAACACTGAGAGTGGGGGTGAATCAATTTTTTAAAACAAATTCAATTTATTTATTTCTAATAGACTTATGCACCCCATTCCTTTGTTATAAATTAGAAGTTCAAATTCTGAAATTAACTCAATCAAATAGGAAAGACTAAATGCTTGATAAAGAAATTCAAATGTTGAAATATACACAAGACTGAATGTTTAAACATGAAGACCAAATACATAGAAAATAATGATTTATCATAACACAGTGAATTTATGTGTGGAAAACCCTTTATAGGGAGAAAAATCCACTCTAAAAGTTCATTTTATTAGCCTCACTAGAAAAATTGTAATCTCACTGATTACAGCTTCACTAGAAAAATGCAGCCTCACTAGCAAAACACAACCTCAGTAGTAAAATACAACCTCACTAGCAATATAAATCTCACTATTTATAGCCTCACTAGCACAACAATGTCTTTGAGAATCAATATAAAGAGTAAAATAAAGAGGATTTCTTTGTTTCACTATAGTTCATGGAAACTTTCTCCCTTAACACACTTTATGTCCCATAGGTTCCATTGTATTTAAAACCTAGAAAACAAAAAATACATTAATTTCTACACTATTTTTTTTGCAACAGTATTTTAAAGCACAAGATTCAATCCAATTGTAGAAGCATATTCAAGGATACATTTCGTTAAGCAACTACAAGATAGGGTTTTGAAAGAAACCACTTTTTATAAATCAAACAACTAAATCAAATGAATCTTGTAATCTTAAACATTCATGTCATAGTCTGACCATATGCCGAGAAGAATCAACTTCTATGTATGAAAATTAATAACCTAGAAAACTTCAATAATGCCATACAATAGTATTTGACATGATGCAATTGAAAAAACTTACAAATATAAACATCACAAACCACTGAATCCTCCAACTGTCAATGAAATCTTCGTAAGTTTGTTGTTCTCCAAGCTTCAAGAAATTTTGTTCATTCTACAAGCTTGAAACCCTAACTTTGTGTAAAAAAATGTATCCTTGACATTTTCTTGCTCATATGGGTCTTTCCTATGGATGTTGGCCTAATTTTTCCTAGATTTAATGTTATAATGTGGTCAACACATTCACATTAGGTCTTGGACCCTTGTGAATCAATAATAATTCTATGATGTCTTGTAAAAGTGTTGCGAAGTGTTGCAAACCACTTTCACACTTTTCTAGGACCTTTTTATTATAATTCACTTAAATAACCTCTTTTTATCACTTACCAAGCCTTATTTCAAAGTGTTGTAAAGTGTTGTAACAAACTTTGACACTTTTATAGGCTTGGCATCAATAATTTAACCCTTTCTTATGTTTAAATGACCCCTTTATACACTTATAGGACCTACTTAAGTGTATTTTTTAGAATAATCCATTAAACATCATTTAATACACTTTAATTCCCAACACCCGCTTAAATTTCCTTAGTGGGACCAAGTTGCCACTAGGGGTGACTTAGTCCCACTTGGCTCAAAAATCAAAATTATTTCAAAATTCTGGCAAGATACTATTTTCTAAACCTTGAGGTCGGCATGTGATGTAGTATTTTCAGGAAATTTTGTATAATCATGTGTAAATATAGGGTTTTCCTCTCATTTTCACACCCATTCATTCATTCACTCACCCATTCACTTAAACATTCAAGCAATTATCAAGCATTCACTTTTGCATTCTAGGCATTTTTAATCTTACATCTATTGGAGCTTTTACTTGCATATCTTCATATTTCTACTTGAAGGGTTTGGTGAGTTGTAGCATTACATGTTTTTCATTCATCATTTTCTTTTTATTTCATTTTATTTTCAAGGGTTTAATTACCAAATGAGGGTTTGACCAAGGAAAACCCTTATTCACTAACCCCTAACACTTTTTCACCTATTTGCATGTGTTTTGCAGGTCTTGTATGCAAATTTGTCAAAGAGAAAGGTGTGAGAAGTTTTCACCAATTCATCAAAGTCATTCAAAGTCCAAAAAACCATAAAAGAAGCTTGGAGATCACCTACAGGTCAGATTTTGCAGATTCAGATTCAGAAACCTGTTAGAAACTAATGTGCAAATTGGGAGCTATACATTGTATCTTCAAATTTCCCAAAATTTGAAGGTGGAATAAGTTTCCATTAGTGGAAAATTAGTCCCACTACTAGGCCTAAAAAGTGTTTTCTATAGTTCTGGATACCCTTTTGGTTGAAACTTGTTTCGGCAGAATTTGCTCAAAATAGGACTAAGTCACCTAGCTTGGCATAAGTGTCCCAGTTGGCTTCAATAGTGATTTCTGCTAGATTCCAAAGCCTCTTTGCATCACTTTCTAGTTTCCAGTTGCACCTCTTCAGTCTCATTTATTTCCATTATAGTTTACGTGCATTTTTAGTTCATTCTGCATATCACATTGTGTTTTCAAACAAAGTGCATTTCCTTAGTTTTGCATTAATAATCCATCTCTTTTATTAGTTCTTTGCATCTAGGGCATTCTATTTAGACATATTTCAATAATATTTGCATTATTATTGAGTGAACCACCTATATTTTTGGAATACCTTTCTCCTTTTAGGTGCAAAACACTAGAAGTGTAAGAGAGCCCATCCCCAAAAATTTACGATTCATTTTGGTGAACTTGCATTTTGAACATTCTATTTCTGGTTTAGATTTCATTGACATCTTAGGAATATCTTACATTAACATTGTATTGAATTTTGCATTGTCTAAATTGCATCCTAGGGTTTCCAAATTTACATTAGTGAAAAGTTCATATAGCTTACATTTTTGCATTGAGTCAACAAAATTCTACATATTCATCTTATATTTGCATCTAAAAACCTAAAAAGCATAAAATCTAATTAAAAAATTCTAAAAAATTTCAAAAAAATACTACTTGAACTAATTCGCCACCTTGGGTGACTTAGTCCAGTTGCATACTTTTCCCTGCATTTTCTGGCATTTAATCTACAGTTTCTAAGTTTTTGTTTGTTGTTTCTACATTTCAATTTTACTTTCTAGAATTTTATTTTTAATCATTTCATTCTCATTATTTTACATTGCATTTTCATTCACTTTTCCTTTAGAAACCCTTGCATGAGTGTTTGGTGTCCTATTGCTAATACCTTAGTGAGAAGAAGTTTGAGACTCATGTTATCCCACAATAATACACTCGTTGTGGATCTTGGGTTATCCAAAGCTTCCACTCCTAGTATTGCAACTAGTACACTACAAATGGGTACTACCTTTAGTAACTCTTTTCCTTCCAATAACATACAAGTTGACACACAAACTAATCATATCCCACAAGACAAAATAATTCACATTCATGAGGACTTAAAAAATCTCCAACATCAAGTGAGCCTTGAAAAAACTTCAGCAGCTACAATCCATAGAAAACATCCATCACATGCTTGAAAGTGAAGAAGTCCTAGACATTGTGAAAGATATAGTTTAGATATATACAAAACATCTTCCTCCAAACTCTAGTGCTTCTCGACCAGCAAACACTATTGTTAGTCAAGGAGGACCTAAAACTCCTCCTCCCTCAACCATAGCCTTAATAGCTACCTATACCACTCCTCAAGTCACAACAACATTGCAACAAGTTAGTAATGTGATTCCTTCCTTAAGTATTCCTACTAGTATTCCTCATTCGTATGTGGCATTGCATGTTCTATCATCTTCTACAATACCATCTATAAGCATTCCATTCACTTTCCCTACCACTACATACACTCCATCACCACTTTCCCTTCCACCCCATACTACTTATAATGACCCTCTCATAACACAACTTTTACAAACTATTTCATCCTTGCAAAAACAAATATCCACCATAAACCAAAATTAGAATGGACCACCCACCTATTATGTTTGAAGTAGCCTATTGTCTTTGGAAATATTGTGAACACCGATGCCACAAGGAGTAGAGATGCCTAGATTTGAGAAATATGGAGGGAAGGGAGATCCTTCTAACCATGTTAATGCTTACACTGCCTTATGTAGTGACTTTTTCCTTGATGATAAATTTTTAGCAAAACTATTTCCTAGGACTTTAAAAGACACTTCCTTGGAATGGTTTTCCTCTTTACTGAAAAATTCAATTCTTTCATTCAATGAATTTTTTGATGTATTTATAAATCATTTCCAAGTGCATATGACTCCCAAGAAGACCTTGGCCAATTTGATGAGATTCAAGAAAAATAAGGATGAAAATATAACTAATTTTATCTCATGCTATCAATCGCTTCATTCCCAAATCGATGTCAAGATTTCTGACCCACACCTTCAAAAGATGCTTATTGAAAACTTGAAAACTAAACTTTAGGACAAAATAACTATTGTGAAATTCCCCTCCTTCATGCACTTGTGTACTTCCCTTTGTGACTATCACAATTCGGTTAGTAGTCAAGATACAAATTCCACTTCTAGTCAAGATGAGAAATTTGAACATGCCAAACAAAATAATTATGAATCATTTAGAAAGAAAAAAAAAAGTTCTTATAGTTCATCCCCCCTCAACAATCAACACAAGCCATCAGTAGCCAAGTAGTTGTTGTTAAAACCATGGTGCCTTTTAAGTATGGAGATCCAAAAAGATAATTCAAACCTTTACTAGACACCCTTCATAACACAATGTCCCAACATTTACAACAACAAATGATTACCATGCCTACCGTCAAAGCACCTGATCCTACTAAACCTTTACCTTTGAACTTTAAGTCCAATTCTTATTTCCATTATCATATACAAAATGGACATGACACAAAACATTGTAAGCGTATTAAACATCTTGTACAAGACCTCATTGATTCTAGTCGTCTATCCATTGCAGGAGTTAATGATCAACGTAATAAGTCTATTGTCCCTCCAAATCAAAACTTGCAAATTTTCACTAATCCAATTCTCAAACATAATATTTCATTTTTCAAAGCTATTGAAACTACAAAGAATGATGTGATGAATGGGGATACAGATGATGAACATTCTAATCATATCCAGCATGTGACCTTTGTTAATCCTATGGATTAGATGGTAGGTACAATAAACGTTATCCCTTGTAAGGGCCAACCTAAGAAATCTCTTAATATTACTTTCTCCTCTAAGGAAATATTGAAAAATCTCCCCAATGGTCCTCTTTACATAGCCGATTGTATCTATGACAAGCCCACTAATGGGGTATTAATATATCCTTCCTGTGAGGAGAATGTGATCATCGAGGAATTTTTGTTATTACATGATCTTTATCAAGATGATTATGATAAACTGAAAGCATGGATCAAGACACATAATGGTTTTTCTTTCCCTACGATAGGATCGATCATCCTTCCATTAAAAATAGGACAAAAAACATTGGATGTCACATTCTCCATCATCCCGCAGTCAGACCAGTTTCCTTTGTGGCTAGGCCACCCATGGCTTTGCTTAATAAAAGTTGTCCCTTCGATTATACCAAATGTTTAAAGTTTCCATTTGACAATGAAATATTCACTTTTCACCATAGTGGCTTTAACACCTTGTCTTCCAAAGGAAATTTTTCGTTAGAATCCTTTTGACCTAAGCCCATGGAACCTATAATTCCTCAACAAGACTTCTTTTTAATTGCTTACCAAAAGTTAAAAGAAAATAAAATAGCAGAATTCTCTCCACAACATGTCCTCATCCACTTCTGACACTCCTATCCTAGATGAAACAATGCTTCAACCCAAACAAGAACCAAACAACACAGCTCAACCAACACCAAAAACCTCCTTGAAATTGTCCAAAAGACCAAGAGACAATGAAACCAACTATGTCATACCTCCTTGAATAAAATAGGCCCACAAAGCAAAGAAGAAAGTGGATGAAAAACCTTCCCTAGTTCCTTCCATTCCTCCCCTTGGGAAGAAAAAAAACCTATGGTTGTTCAAACCACTCCTTCACAAACACAACTAGACAAAAAAACCAAAATAAACAAAGGAGCTAGGGAGTGTAGGTATAAATGTCATGCCCTTGCTCACAAGTTACATGAGGAAGAAAATAAAGAAAATCAAAATCCATATTTGACAAAAGCAATACATGATGTCCCTCCTCCCCAACCACAACAACATGATCCCATACAACAATCACAACAAGAGTTACAATCTTCAATGAACATTATCATTTGTCCTTCTTTTGTGATTAATTTGGATGATGATGACAATATTGTTAAAATTGACAAAGAGGTTCATAATGATTTGAACACATTGTTCTCCTCTTCCATGAGGTTAAACAACAAATCTCCTATAAAGAGTGTTGAACCCGGTGCTTCCCCTAGTTTGACACTTGCTCTTGTCCCTTTGGCCAATTGCCCACCCTCGACATATCATGAACATGACTAGGAGGTGGATGACTTGCTTGATGGTTGACTCACATATGCATTACTATTCTTTTCCTTTTGTGTGCTTGCATGTGCATAATGTGCTCCCTTGTAATGTTATGTTTGATGTTCTCTCTCTTTATGACATTCCTCTATTTGTACCTTCAT
>VDFB02271358.1:190014967-190117227 GCA_007258455.2 Sequoia sempervirens | reverse complement strand
GGCCAAGTCTGAAAATTAGGGTTTTGTCTTCCTGGTCAGTACAGGGGTCGAATAAAGTGAATAACTTGAAAATTGAGCTTAACATTGATGTTAGCATGTTTCCAGCAGGTTCTCAGCAAAATTTCATCAAATTCTGAGGTACTTACTATTTTTAGTAAGTGTGAAATTCCAGACAATCTGTCAGCTATTTTGAAATTCCGACAGTCACACAGCATTCAGAGCGTATCAGGCAGCTCGCATGCAAAATTTGAGCGAAAACGGACAACTTACTATTTTTAGTAGTCTGGCTTCCGGCATGAATATCAGGGTGCAGATGCAGAGTTTTTCTTTGCATGTCTGCATATTCCTTCTGGGTTTTTCGAGACCTTCGCGATGACGTAACATGCAAGTCGAGGCAACCACTTTTAGGATTCAGCCTTCCGAGGCTTTAGGGTTTGCGTCAAGTTTCTTTTGTATGTCGCGGACGATGGGTTTTTCTGAGAGTCACATGGTGTGATGATGCAAACGAGGATTCTCACTCAGTAAGGAACTTGCTATTTTTAGCAAGTGTGTCCCGGCAGCCGCCACCCAGCAGTTCAGATTCACGAGCTGATCACAGTGTTGCAGAAACGAAGGCAAACAGAGTTCATTTGGGATGCATGCAAAGCAAATTAGGGTTTCCAGCTTCGGAGCCTAAAAATAGGCATCAAAAGTCAAAATCTTCAAAATCCAATGTAAACCACTGCGATCAGCGTTCTTCAGGCTATCTGCTGGTGAAATTTCGGGTCAAACGGAGCACTTACTATTTATAGTAAGTCAATTTGGAAACTGGCTAAAAATAGTAAATTGACTGCATGCGTCAGTGTCGGCAGACAGGTCACGTGGTGAGGAGCGCCTCATTCAAATTTCAACTCGATCGGAACATGGGAGCTATCAGAAACATGAGCTTACTATTTATAGTAAGCCACCTTCAAAAAACAGGCTAAAAATAGCAGGGTGACTAAAAATGGCAGTGTCGACAAAACAACGAGGTCATAAGGATGCAGTGTGCAAAATTTCAAATCAATTTGGGCTTTGGAGGTGTAAAATTTAAGAGGCTTACTATTTATAGTAAGGCATGAAGAAACCGGCAGAAGCGAGAAAAATGTCCAAGTCTGGAGCTTTATCCTCCACCACCTTGAAAATGCGCCCAGCTTGCCTTCAGATGTTTGAAGATTTTTCTAAGGCATTAAAAATCCGCCTGCCACCTCCAAATGCGCCCAAGGCACAAGTGGTCAATGAAAGTCAACAAGGTTTATCCTGTTGGCATAGCAAAATGCGCCCAAGGGAACTCAGGAGAAAGTTTTAAAATTTTCTAAGTGTTTACGTTCATCCTCCAACACATGTGAAATCCGCCCAGCTACAAGAGATATCAAGAATAAAAATTCTAAGGCAAACTCGTCCTCCTCCAGGGGTGAAATGCGCCCAAAGTGAGAAGGGTCAAAGAAGTCAAAACTTTTTCATCCACCAGCTAGGCTGAAATGCGCCCAAAAGGCAAAGAGGTCAAAGCAGTCAAAAGTTTTTATCCTTCATCAAGTAGCAAATGCGCCCAACTCAAGATGTTCAAACATGAAAAATATTCTAAGTATGCGCCCTCAAGGAAAAGCTGAGTAAGTTCAAAATGCGCCCCACCTCTCAAAGCCAAAATGCGCCCCCATGTTTGAAAGGCATGCAACAAAAATCAGGAAGTTCAAAAGTCATCCTTCTTGCATGTCTAAATGCGCCCAAGTTGAGGTGTAAAAGGTAAGTGGTGGGGGTGAGTGAGGTGAAAGGTGGTTAAAAAATATTCCAAGGCGTGGTAAAAGGCAAGTGAATACTCCAAGGCGTGGCAATATTCCTCCATCATGTACAAAGTGCGCCTAAAGTAGAGAGTCTTAGAAGATTTTTGCTAGGCGTTGGAAAAATATATCCTCCATGAAGTGTGGCGCCAGGCTTGTGAGATGGACATGAAGTGCTAAGGCGTGATTTTCCTCAAGGGTGGTAAAATGAAATAAAAGATGAGTGATAAAATATTTTTCAAGTGTGAAGTGAAATACAAAACGGTGGCTAGAAAAATAAAATGTGCCAGGCACCTCTAATGAAAAATTTTCTAAGTGAAGTTGATATTTTCTAAGGCAAAATTTTCCAAAGAGATGATTTAAAAAAATTTCTAAGGCACAAAATGTTTTCTTCCTCTAGAAAATGCGCCTAGACTCTGAGGAGATAAGATTTTCTTGAAGCACGAGCGGAGTTGCCAGTGGTGAAGTCAGAAGATGCCAGCTCCACAGGATTGATAAAAGTTTTCCAAGTCAGAGCAACAAGAAATCTCCGCAGACGTGAAGAACGAGAATAAATTTCACAGGGAAATAATTTCCTAAGGTTCAAAATTCGGAAAAATTAAATGAACCCGTTCGTTGGGGACCCATGGATTCGATGCGTTCTGGAGAAAATTTTCTTCTGGGTATCGAAGATTATCGATGAGGAGTTGATTTTAAGGTCTTCCACAGCTTGTCGAGAATTTTGGGATGAAGATTTTAAGTGGGCACCAGGTTGATGTATTTCCTAAGGGAAAGTTGAAAATTTTCTAAGGCAAGTGTGAAGGAAATATGTTTTGAAAATGAAATTCTCCAGACAATGAACTTGAAAGAAACTGCCTAGGTGAATTTGCTTAAATCCTTCGTGAATAAAATCAAAGTTGTCCGAGCTCCAGCAGGTGAAATGAGTTTCTCAAAGATGATACGCCCTTGAAGAGGATGGATTGAAAATTTGGCTAAGGCATGAAGAATCATGAGGAAGGCAGAGGTTGGCTAGTAGTTGGCGATGAACGCTTGAAAGTTGGAGCGTGAGGATCAGGTGAGTGAGTTAAGTTTATATCATGAAGTATTCTAACACCCCTCTCCTTGCTTGTTTTGCAGGAGAAATGTCGAGGCCAAACGATGATGACTTAGTGTGATGACTTGAAGTGGAAACACGAAGAAGATAAAGTTAAGAATTACAATCTTGAAGGAGGAAAATTTGCAAGAAAATGGCTAACTGTTAAGACTTAGTATAACTCAAGGTGACGAAGATGAAGACCCTCAAGTGGAAGAAATCAAAGAACAACGCCAAGAAAGAAGATCGAGAATAGTGTGAACGCGTCTACAAATGGAATCTTCTAGAAGGATGATGGTGGACATTATGGCGCATTTATTACCCCACTCTCCTCTGTGGCGGGTTTTAGGGCAATATTATTTAGGGCTGAGGTGGCACAATTCTGGCCACTCTATTGATTGTAACCCTAGCCGTCCTTTTGGGACTGGCTAGCTATAAAAGGGGGAGTCCCCCTCATTTGTAATTCATAGATTAGATTAGAAAGTTAGAATCAGAGTAGACATTGAGAGAGCATTAGAGCTAGATAGTGTAGCTTTGTAGAGCATTTTGCATCATTTGGAGAAGAAGAAAGTTTTCCCTTTGAAAACTTTTGAGAGATTGTTGTGTAACACATTTTATGATAATAGATCTTTTCATTGATGATGGAATTCGTCTTGTCATGAAATGCTAGCAAGGTTTCTTCTTCCTTTCATTATCCAAGTAGCTTAAATTCATGCAAGTAGCTTACTTTGGTGTGTGGTGTTTGTTGAGATAAGCTTCGCTTTATTCCATACCACTAGCGGCTTGTTGATGAAAGTTCGCCTTGTGTGGTCATTGGAGATTATTTTGTGTTTAACCGGTTGTGGTTTACATACTTATATGCGTCGTTCTGATGGTGTATGTATGTTAAATTATAACTTGAACATCTTTGCTGATTTCCCTTGAAGATTGCACCGATTTTACTAAGGCTGTCCGACGGAGGCTAGGTGAAATCCGGTTGAAGTCTATTGAAACGAAACCCCACATATCTTGCATTTAGAATAGAATATAAATTTGTTAGGCCCTAAACCCCTTTTACTTTCCGTACATTTCCGATTAGTATTAGGAATCCCGTGCTCACCTGCCAAATCATTCGAATTACATGAAAACCCTTAGTCCGCTGTCTGCTGTCAACCGCCGAACAATTGTGTAAGTCCCCTTGACATGACAATATCATCGGTGGCGGGCCTATTAGCACTTAAGGAACCTTGGAGTTGAAAGCATGATCTTACTCGCAATCTTAGCATCTTTGAATACTTTGTTCAGAAGAGAGGTTCGTGATAGTTGGGGAGACTTTGATACGTGTTGATGCGGTCTCAAAACTCACGTCAACAGGTAATCTTTCATTTTCGTAGTTCAAGAGGATTTTGGTTAGAACAAGCAAAAACAGAGAGGGCCGAAAGTGAACATTCTTCCATTTACAGTGTTGATTCGATTGTTTCTCTGGAGTCATGCTTTGAGGAACACTGAAGAAGTTGGTTCTAGTGATCACAAATCTGATTTTTCTTTGCTTGAAACTAATTTGAAGCAAAGAGCTAGTGACCTTGAGCATACCATTGTTGACGTGAGGAGAGAAGCACAACAAATATGTGACAGTCTCGGGAGGACAGTTAAGAAGAATTCTGATTTTAGTCTGTCTTATAGCAGCACTTCGCCAATTCCTCTAGAACATGGTTGGAGCAATCAAAATTTGTTATCTGCTGAAAAGGAAGTTCAAGCTCTATCTAAACTTGAAGACACACATAGGTATGTGGATAATTTGATTTATAATATGCCAAAGAATCAAAATGTGTGTAACATTCCACTTGCTGATTTGGAAGTAATTAAGAATTCTATGAAGGAAATCAAGGTAGATTTCTTGCATGTAGTTCACGATAAAGATAGGGTTACTAAGGCTATGGATGAATCTTTGAATTTAAACCAGCAAACTGAAGCTAAATTGTTTGAAGTTCAAGAGGCCTTAAGAGAAGCTGAAAATCAACTTTCAGCTGTCCACTTATTTAAGGAACAAGAGACTAAAGAAAGAGCCTTAGAGATTCAAGGAATCATTGATGAGCTTGACTGTATACAAGAGGCCTATGACTTGGATCAATGTCCTAGAAGAACAGAAAATTCAAATTTTCATCAGCATGATTTACATGTCTTTGATAATCCTTTGTTTGAAGTTGATGCAAATGAGGTTCTCATTCCTGACCAACAACAGAGAATTGTTTGGGATGAGTGTTTGCAGGACTTGGTAAAAGATGGGAGCACCATCGGTGATCTTGAGAGGTCTATTGGTTTCAGTCTATGGGATGGAGTTGGACATGTTGGCAGCGGTATTCTCACACCTTTTTCATGGGTTTTTCCTTCTATTCCATGGACTGATGGCTGTTCTACTTTGCTGATTGGTGTCTTGACAAATGATACTTTGAGGGCAGCAATTGTTGGTATGGAGAGGAGCAATTGGAATGGTCACTTGGCAGTTAGAGGATGGAGTGATGATGAGTTCTTCTCATCTTTGGGCAACAAAGACTCTTTTTGCCCCATCTTGGACTTGATTCATAGGTTACAGGCTATTGTTTTGCTTCACGCTAGTAGCTTATCAGATGTTGGATTATGTTTTTATACACCTATGGTTGGCATGATTCACATCTGTAGGAGACCACTTAGGGTGGATTGGCATGATGGTATTCTTCTCACCCCTAAAGGACATACACGACACTTGTAGTTGTTTTCTGAGGAAGGTTTCGATGATGTTGCTACATTGAGTTGTGAGCCTTCTTCAAACACTACCAGTACAGGACAGTGTACACTTGACCATTTGGGTCTTCCTTTGGTGCAGTCGGGGGAGTTTCACCTCGATTGCATTATGAGCTGTGCTAATCAGTTTAGCTTCAGCCCACAAGTTCAGGATTTGACCATGTCATTGTTTACACATAGAGGTGGGTTGAAGAATAGGAGTTCGAGTACACTCTGGAATGGTATAGCTTTGACTTCAGGTGATGAATCCAAATCTAATAATTTTCATAAGCAAGAGCTTGAGTTTTGGTTCGATTGGACTCTAGGGGTTATCAGAGTGGCTCAGCGAAAGTCCATTGGTGTTGAGATGGAGGAACTTCCTTGTTCATATGATCCAGGTGGAGGATGTTTTTGGAGAGTTTGGATGCATGAGGAATATTATTGCAGTTCTTGGAGTCGGCAAGGAGGGGTAAACATACAGGTTTGGGATCCAGGAGTTCTCTTTTTGGATAGATGGCCTTGCAAATTGGTAGAACTTCACGGTGATAGTTGTAGTTGTATACTGGAGTTGATGGTTGGAGTTTTTTTCAAGTTAGCATGGGATCTGGGCATTCACATGATTGGTGAATTATCTTTTGTGGTCCAAGACATATTGTTTCACCATTGGTATGCAGATGTTTTAGTCAGGGTTATGCAGTGGGTTGGTGGAACCAAGTTCCTGAGGATGATATGGGATCCTGGTATTGGTATGTTGATTCATTATTGCTTGGGGACAAGCAATATTGGGAAGGGCGGATTGTAATGTCCCCTTTCTAGCACACATGGAATAACACTGTTGTTAGCCTAATCTTACCATGGTTCTATAGGCTAACCAGTACATTTAAGGGATCTTGTGAATATTTGGCCTAGACAATTTCAGTTTCAGGAGATTCTGATGAGTTTTCATGTGTTATTTGGAATACTTACTATTTATAGTAAGTCACCTGGACCTGATCAAGGATCATCAGTGGGTCGCAAATATTATCCATTCAATGATTATTGATGATATTGAGTTGAGATTTTAATAATCAGATGCGATTATTAATTATTTTATCAATAAAGTTAAGTTATAAAGTTAAATTAAAATATTTAACTTTATTGTTGTGGGGACTTAAGTTAAAAAGGGAAAAATATATCTTTTATCCCACATTGGCAGGAAAAAGTGCATGAGCACTCCCAGGAAAGTATAAAAGCATCTTATGAGCTCATTTGAGGATGTCTTGGATTATTCTATTTTCTCATACCTGTGTGGTATTAGCTTCGGCTTTTGGGCTCGAGGGTTTGAAGACTCTTGAGAAATAGTTTCGGTTGTGAAAGATCAACCCTAGTTGGAGAATTGTGGAGAAATCCATCCAGGGTTTCTACAGGCGCTTATTGGAGAATTTCAAAGGTGCAATAGCTGATTTATTATTGCATCTTCATCTACAGGTTTATTGTTGCAGCCATCATTTGTAGACTTGCAGAAGGTGTTGTATTGCTGCAAAATCATTGAATTTGTAAGTTGCCATAGCTTATGTATTATTGCAACTTTTCTGAATAAATGCAAAAGCTGGTTTATTTTTGCAATTTAATATTGTGCTGGAACTTCATATTTTCAGAATAAATTTACAAGTTTAATTTAAAATTAAACAAGGCTGAAAACCTAGGGCAGAAAATTGGGGGTTTTGAGTCAAACCTAGTTTGGCTCATTTCAATTCTCGACTTTTCTTTTGTAGTATACAAACTATTATCGATCTCTGCAAAATAGACTTCTAATGTTTTTGGTTGTGTTTGCAGGTAATATGAAAATAGGGTATACTTAGCTATCAAAATAATTTAAATCTTATTCAGCAAGATAGAGCTATTCAAGTTTATATGGTGACTAAGGGTCCGTTTTTACTGCTGTTAAAAGTTAATACAAACAGTCAATTATTGGTTCAAGTCGGCCATTATCATATAACTTAATACCTGTAGTTTCAAACTCATCTGTGGCTTTTTAAGTTTTGGTCCAATAATCATTTTTATACATAGCAATATCATATATTTATGGCCAGATTTATATCAGCCTATAACTTCCAACACAGATACATATAGCTGCTAAAAAGATAATACTAACAGCTTGTGAATCAACCAAGGAGTTAAATAAATTGAAATTTCTTTCTATTTATATGTGTGTGTGTGTATGTGTATAGAATGTGTCTTATGATCATCAAGGTTTTGCATTTCAAACACAAACTTATTCTCCATCCCATAGGAAGAAATAAACAACTGCGCCTACGAGTTTCCAAAAATAAAATAGTGGTTTAGAAAACCATTTGACCTGAAACGTTTTACTTTATCTTTTTCCTTTTTTTTTTTCAACCCTTCCTTCATCTCTACCACTCGCTTTCTTTCCTCCTGCCAAAAGAAAAATAATAATAATAATCACCCCCTTCTTTCCCTGCATTCTGCCCTTTTATTAACAGTTTCACCCCCTCAATTTTCTCTTTTTCTGCCAGTAACTTGCATGCAATTTACTTAAATCTTCCCCCTCACTCCAGCTCGTTGGAGAAATATAAGACTTTGCAGGAGAAAACGGGGAAGAGTGGCAGCATTTTGGCCAGCTCACTTATGTACATGGTAATGACATAAAACTCCTTGATACACTGTAAAACGCCTATCATGGTTAATTATTTGGTAGTGAACACAAGGAAAAAGACAATTCTATATACACCAAGAACAGAACCTCTATAACCATACGATGTTCTTGCATGCAAAAGATGTTGGTTTATTATAGAAAGCTGATTTATCTATGCATGGCCTTGTATGCAAAGGATTCAACAAGTGGGAATTTTTGTGGATATGTATTGTATTAGTATACTTCACATGTTTTACACGCCTTACAGGATGTATACCTTATCACAACTTATAGGTGGTTTTTCAGCTCATAGTTTTATATCCATTGTATTGTAATACCACTTGGTGGTTTCCTATATTGATGTGCCTATAAATATCAGCACATGGATTAGGGTTAAGCACAAATGTGGAAAATCTTATTGTGTCATGAAAAGTTGAGTAAATATAGTGTGTTGTTTTAGCTGGGTTTTTTTTTGAGATAATTTTTGATGCAAAATCTTTTGTTATACTGTGCTTGTGCCACTATTTATTTCTGCTGCATTTAAGATTTTGTTACCATTACTTTTCCTATATAGGTTTATTGCTTTATCGGTATTAGTCTCTTCATATTCTTCTTGACCTATGGGCTCTTCAAAATTTTCTAGAACTTGACCATTTCTGGGTCTTCCAAGAGTGTAAACTAACAAGCCCTAACATAGAGATATCATATTAATCGTTTCCTTGCCCTTCATTGTTTCAGATGCATCAATATTTTTCTTGAAAATTTTGAGCAGCTTGTGTCTACTAGACATATGTGACCTGCTTGTTGAAATCATTAATGTTTCTGGTTGCAGAACTTGGATTTGGCAGTGGGAAGTCAAAAGCGCTGTATGGGAAAGAAGGTCACAAAGGGATAGTACTTGTTAAGTTTTCATCCTCTTTTTCAGGCTTACAAGAGGCTGAACGATTGCACAAATATTTTCAAGGCTATTGTCGTGGGCGGAAAGATTGGTTATGTTTACAGTCCTCCTGTACAGAAATATCAGTTGATGATGAGGATCCAGATCTTGTACGGGTTGATAAGGAAACAAATAAGAAAAGGAGAGTTTTGTATGGTTACATAGGAATTGCGGAGGACCTGGAGATACTAGACTTTGACACTAGAAGAAGGGTCTCAGTTAAAAGCAGAAAGGACATGGGAAAAGATATGAAGGCATAGAGCAGTTATAAGTTGATCTGCTTGTAAATATAATATATCCAAACAGAATGTTCATCTGTATGTTTCTGAACAGTGAATTTCAAATATGATTTTGTTGTTATAGATGGAACATGATTATGAAGTTATCTAACCAAGAGATTGCTTTCTAACCAGCTTGTTCAGTCATGATTCTCTTTTACTGATCCAATTTTTGTTTTACAACAAGATGCATTTCAAATGTAGTAAGATTATGCTTCCACAAGAGTCTTAGGGCATATTGGAACTTGGAAATGATCACTATATTTTCTTTAAAAAAAAGTGGCTTGACACTCTCACGTGTTGGGGAGATGCTACACTTTCAATCTCAGAACAATCTTCTTGCATGAAAACTGCATCAAAGCAAGCTCAGAGTTACCTTTTGGATTAAAATCTCCATCAAAGGGGTATTGATTCTATTGAAATTCACTGGGACTTGTATTTGGCCTTGTCTGGTTTTGAGCTTCATTATCATGGCCACTTCAAGACAGCGAACATGCCCGACTGGGTTTGAAGTTTGACCCATGTCATCATTTTAAAATCTACTATGCCTTATATCTAGACCATGGCATGCTAGAGAGGAAATAATCACTTCCTCAAATTACATTGCATGCTGATATTTTTTATTGTATAGTACAATCTGTAGAAACATTTAACATGTGGTAAAGTGATATGAAGTTATATGTATTTGTGGCATTCTTGTTGATTGAAGCATTGGAATAACTATTATATGGTCGTTATGAAACTCTTGGAAGCCTAAAATTTTGAATGATATAGCAAGTCCACACGCCTTCTGTGGCTCAGTTTCTGGCCTTTCAGTCACTTCAAATGTGAAGCCTAAATCCGTCACACTTGCTTGAGGCTTGGATGATTGCCCTACTTGCCTGGTGGTCTTATCTTGCTGTTTTGTACTTTTTAACATTGTATTTTTCTTTTCAAAAAATTCCATCTAGATAAGTATATGACTCTAAAAGATGAAAGAAGTCTAAAATAGGAAGCAATTTAGTTTCATTAAGAAACATTGTTCACATTTTTCTTTATGGTTTTCAACCTCCAAATTGAAAGATTCTTTATACTAAGAGGTTTGTAAATTTAGATATCCATTTGCAGGTACATAATAGATATCCATTTGCAGGTACATAATCATATTGTACATGCTTGAAGGACTAGATATCTTATTAAACAAGTAACCCACTAAATAATTAGCTGAATTGAGCATGTGAATGACCATATAATTTCGGTTCACTTCAATCCAAATAAAGACATCTACTAATAGATTACTTGTAGAGTGACAAACTATTTACTAATTAGATGGTGTGACAGATGAAAGTGAAGGTCATTCTGGAATTTAAGAATCATTATGTTCTATTGCAAGGAATTGGACGAGCTTCTATTAGTGTTGGACATATACATTGTGTATAGTGGATACATCTAAAGCAAAATGTATTAGATGTAAAGTAGACTAGCAAATTTATGTACTTCAAATTTGGGAATTATTTTGGATGCGGGGAATGATTGTTATGAGTTTCTGAGAGTTCATTTACTTGTTAGAGGTGGTGAATGATGAAGACAAAGGATACATACTAATCAGTTCGGAAATGAGGTAACATTAATTTTAAATTTTTTATTGAAAGAAAATGGATGAGCAGAATGTACTTACTATTGACAAGATGCTGTTCCAAAAATCTGTTCACTGCTGATATTGTGAGCCCCTTATCACTGTCTATTTCAAAGCTAAATCATTTCTGGTAGGGATCATCTTTCCATTCCAAGAGTTAGCAGATAAATTGATTATGAGTTTGACTTTAATGACATCAATTCTATGGAAGCTATATTTTAGGAGCTATGTTGTTAGTCTTATAGATTGCCTCTGTTTTAGCTGCAGGCAAACATGGAAACAACTGTTGATATGCAATGCATGTACTTGTTGCTGCAGGGAATAGAATGGTGATCCTGTTGACTTTTCCCTTTATCCCAAAGTAGGTTCTCAATGACTATTTTATAAATGACTCACTCATCTAATGACTATTTTATAAATGACTCACTCATCTAAGTTGGAACAATATGGGAGCCTAGTGCTAGGATGGAGGAATGTCTGAAGACATTCTATATAGCTTTAGATGCACATCGAGGATTTGGATGTATGTGAGAGATTTGCTTTTGAATGCTTTTGGTTTGGTGGTGATCAATAGTATTTTGTTGAAGTCAACTATCTCACACAAATCTATTCATCAAGGCTGCCGGCTTGAACTCTATCTCTATGTATTTGCCACAGATTCCTTAGGTTGTCTTTTGGATTTTTCCCTTCATTCCAAAAGGAGGTCTTGGATAACTACCTTGCAGATCTCCCAGTTGGATCCATATGGGAGTCTATTGCTAGATTGAGGAATATCTAGACACATTATTGCCCTAATTTTTGTGAGAATTCTTTGGTTCGGTTGAACCAGGCTTGGAGAAGGATGAATTCTGGTAAAAATGTTTGTTATTTGGCAATTTCTTTTGTTTCAAGTTCCTTGCAATCAAACATGTTGAGGTGCAGCTTGCATCATATTCAGATTAATATTCACAGATGTAAAAATAAAGATTTGCCACTCATCGGTAAGCAAACTATGATTGGCAGATTTTTGCAGGCAGAACATGTTTCCTTTTCATCATGTTGGTTCCCAGCTTTATCTTGGGTTCCAAAATCAGTTCTGGTTTAAGTTGGAGCTATGGAGGGATTGCCTTTGGTGCTTGATCTTATTTTACCATGTACAAGGGTTATAGTTCCTTGGGTTTTATGGATTCTATTACCCGAGGGAAAATGTTGTCCATAAAGTTTCTCCATTGTGTTTTGAGAGGCTTCTTAGCAAGTCCGATACAGACAATATTCAAAACTACCAGCATGAGGATAAATTCAAGGACCCTGTTGGTATTTTTGACATCATTGACTTCCTCAAGGAGTTCACAAATCACAATAGAGGGATCGAAGATTGGCATTATAGAAAGAAGTTATTTGCATAGCCTCTTGGCATTCAAGTATGGAATGTGGCTAATGAATTTTAATTAGTGTTCCATGGGGACATGTCCCCCTTGAAAAACCACACACACCCGAGATGGGGACATTCCCGAGACACGGGGATGCCTAGGGAATGTCCCCCCGTTGTCCCTCCACCGCCTCCAAGTTTCTCTGCCATTTCTCAGACGTTTCCTTGCAATGGGGGTCATTTCCTTGCCATTTCTTCCAAGGAAATGCCAAAAGGGGACTCTGGGAAGTCCCTGAGACTCCCTGATGTCCCTTGACCCTTAGGAAACTCCCAGGCATTTCCTGCAACCCAACATAAATTTGATGGTTTGAAAAAAAAGAAAAAAGTATTAAGGTCACTTTAGGCATAACCCTTAATCGACCCCAACTAAGTCTTATTCCATTGAATCCTATGCAGCCTCATTTCACATTTTAGCTTTTATTTCTTTACTGTTATCATAGTTGAGTCGTGAGTCTCCACTCTCCAGTTTGGCATGGGACTAAGGAGGTCGTGGGAGGTGCTATTGATCTCCATTTCATCAATCGCCTGAGCCTCCATACTTGGCATTATTTCTACATAATTAAGTGCCTAGAATAGTGAGGCCGTGGGTTTTGAAGGAGGGCGTATGACCAAATTTGCCTCTGGGTAGCCGCCACCGTTTGAAGATTCAAGATTTTCATACACTTACAAGTATTTACTTTAGTCTGGGCCAGAGGGCCTAGCTCGATTGGCTAAAGCATCCTGTTGCAGGCAAGAGGTCATGAGGTCTAGTCTCCCCTCTATCCCCGTGGTACCAAAGGGCGTGTCGCGCCAGTGTCACCAGTCATGTGAAAAAAGTTTACCAGACACACTATAGTTTATAGGGGGGCTATCCGATTCCTACAATCTAAAAAAAAAAGGTATTTACTTAGTCTATTTTTAATTTTTTAGTTTTTCATTTTTCATTTGTGTTATGATTTATGAACTTATGTATTGTGATTTTAGATATGTCATTTGAATTTATGATTATATAAGCAACTTTCCTATTTGTTTGCTCAAAACTTGTAAATGATAAATCTGAAAATGAAATATAAATGATAAATCAAAATGTTAAGAGCCTCTCTTTAATACTGCATTGAATGTAATGAATGATTCATCAATTTGACAAATTTGAAATTAATAAACTTAGAACTATGACAACATCATGTAGGTTTTCTGATTTTTTTTTTTAACATTGTTTTTTGCAGCATCATTATCATAATGAGTTCTTACAATAGAAGTGAGGATGAGGGCCAGGAGGTTGAAGTAGAAATTTAAAGTGAAAATGAATCATCTGATGATTTTGAAATAAGAGTGGGGGGTGAACATGACTCTTCTACTCAAACTGAAACAAGTTCTATTGGGAGCAAAAATTATGGCTGCCCTTTACAAATCCTTGAAAAATGGGCCAAGGGACCTTTTGATCCAAAATCACCTTTAAAATAGTTTGCATCTAAGGTAGCAACAGAGCTTGGGACAATTGGGGGCACTAGAAAGTGGAAGTGCCACATGTGTAATCTTAAATGGTTTGGCAGCATTATTAGAACTAATGCTCATTTCCTTCTTGTTTGAGGCAAAGGTGTAGATGCATACAAAAAGGTGGAAGGGAACTTGAAGTACATGTATGAAATATTAAAATTATGGGGTTGTAATGAGGATGAAGTATCTATATCTGCTACTTTTCCACAAAGGGGTAGGGGTAATCAAATTTCAACAATTTCTACTTCTACTTTGCAGAGTTTAAGGCCACTGAATCCATCTAGTTCAAGTGCAATGAAGCATAAGGGGAAACATAAGATGACATCTTCACAACCATTGACATATTTATTCAATGTGCAAGAAAAGGATGAGGCAGATAATGCCATTGGCAAATTCTTCTTTGCCAATGGCATTCCATTCCATGTGGCTTGCTCCCCTTATTATAAGGAAGTTGTGTCAAAGATAATAAGGGCAGGACCATCATATGTGCCACCAGGGGAGACTAAATTGAGGACAATGATCTTGGATCAAAACTATTCCAAGATTAATATTTTGATGGAGAAGATGAAGAGAACCTGGGTCACAAGTGGATGCAAAATAGTCAAGGATGGGTGGACACACATTAGGCATCGTCCACTCATCAATACCATGGTTACATCTACAACATGCCCTTATTTCGTTAGGGCTATTGATTGTTTAAAGATGCTTATTATTAGTTCCAAATCCTCAAGGATGCTATAGAGGAGGTTGGGTCACAAAATATGGTGCATGTAGTGACAAATGCGGCCCATGTGTGTAGAGCTGCAGGGAAGTTGATTGAGGCAACCTATAGACATATTTGGTGGACTCCTTGTTGTGTACATGCCACGAATAATGCACTTTAGGACATGGGTAAAATCAGTTGGATCAAAACAATTGCCAATGATGCTAGAGATGTGCAAATGTTTATCTACAACCACCATACTTCACATGCACTTTTCAGGTCCTTCTCTAAGAAGGAATTCTTGGAACCTGTAAAGAGTCGATATGCATCATACTTTATTCTCTCGAAGAGGATGCTTGAGCTGCAAGAGGCATTGCAACTAATGGTAATGACAACAAAATGGAATCTATGGCTTGAGTCGAAGACACAAGGGCTAAGGGTGAAGGAGGTCATGAAGAATGATGTCTTTTGGGCTGATGCCAAGTATACTATCTCCATCATTACTCCAGTCTTCACAATTATTAGATATGGGGATTCTAATGCACCTTCCCTTGGAGAGGTATATGAGTGGATTGATTCTATGCTTGATCAAATGAAGGTTGTTGTGTGAGAGAAGGACCCCACAATGCAATTCTACACTGAGCATATTCATCCGATCATTCAGTGTAGATGCGAGAAGCTCAACACTCCCTTACACATGGTTGCTTATGCATTGAACCCGAATTGGTACGTGCAAAGGATCAATAGAATTACACCTATAGAGGATGTTGAGGTGAAGGAAGGCTTCATGGCCGAGAAAATGTATGATCCTGTAGAGGCCAACTTGATTCATACTAAGTGGAAAAAAATTGCCACTCTTTGGGGATATTCAAAGGTGGCCAAGATAGATTTGGAGACTATGTCATAGGAGGACCCTAAGTTGTGGTGGGCTATGCATGGGCCTAGATCTTTGACTACTACTCTAGCCTTTCGTTTGCTGTCCCAGGTTTCTAGTTCTTTTGTTGTTGAGAGAAACTGGTCTACTTATAGCTTCATCCACTCCGTTAAGAGGAACATGCTTACTTCTAGGAGGGAAAAAAAGCTTGTGGTTGTACATAGTGCCTTGCATGTCATTGACTACAACATAACTACATATAGCAAGCACAAATTGATGATGATGCTATACATACAAGCCTGGTTGGTATTTGTTTAGATAGCTTGAGCATGTGGGGTCCAATAGTTCCAGTGATGAGGAGATTGACATGGAGCTTGGGGATGATTAGAGGCATCAAACCATTAGCCATTAACTCATGAGTCATGAGTCATTAGTATTACTATTTTTTTTTTGAAGTTTGAACATTGTTGATTGTAATTATGAATCATGATTATGAAATTTTGAAACTTCTAGTTCTAGTTTCGATGTCTATATTTTGATTTTCAAATTTCAATGTTGACTATTAAAATTTAAAAACTACTACTAGTTCAATGAAATCATTGCAATGTGTTTAAACTTTACTTATTCCTTAGGCTTCTACAATTATACATATTTTTACAACTAATTTTTCAAGTACTGTATGTATTTCAACACCACTCCCTTGCCGCCCCCTGCCGCCCCCAAACTTAGGCCCCCCATCCCCCTGTCTCCATGTCAGGAAACTCAGTGGAACATTGATTTTAATGTGCTTTTAACACTAGTATGTAGTACCCATCATTTTGTGCACTTCTTAGGGGTTTTCAACTTTGTCTACATTAATAAATATACTTGTTCCTACTGCTAGGATGATTTGTGGGTTTATGGGAGATATCTTGCAAGAGAAAATAGATTTATTCCTTGACAAGGCTGTAATTGTGGATCTACAAATTATTAAGTGTAGGATATTAGACATTAGTGGCCTCATTTGGAAGCATATTTTCCACCAGATATATCAAGCTATGTGCTTAAATATTTAATTGTCTCAATGTTGAGAAGCAGGTAATGTTTTGGAATATGAAATGCATTGGATTGATTCATGTGTAGTGTTTGGATATATTGGGAAGCTTGTAGATTGAAGGATTTTTTTTTGCTTGGTGCTTAATTAGAGGGAGCTTGTGAAGGCGTAGGTTGGCCAACCGAGGATTCACTATCCCTTTATTGTAATATTTATTAGGGATGTCAAAACACTTATCAAAAATTTGTTATTTTGGAAGAGCATTAGAAACAAATTAATTTTATTGTTGCGGATGCAACACTTATTAGACTTGTGTTGTATTTCATATAGAAGTTTAGTGGTAATGTTATGGTGATAATTTGGTCAGTTGGCTTTTCTATACAATTTGCACCTAGAATCAGTTGTCTAAATTTGAGTTGAGTCATCATTTTTAGAAAGGATGTCAAAGGGGATGAATTAGACTCAAGAATTTAAGTGAGCAAGGGAGTATATGTGGTTTTGATGTTTGATAACAATTATATTGATGATTCTAAGAAAGCTTGTATTATTTTTTTCCCATCTATCTTGAAGTATTGTAATGTGCATTTTTCAATTTAAAATTTAAAACTATGGACATTTTCAAATGGCATCTAAAACAATGATTGACCCCAGCTAGTATACTAGAGCTAATGAAACTTGAGATAAGATAGTCAAGGATGTGGCATACAAGCAAGTCTTCCTATTGATGTGGAAACCATTTGTGCACCTATTTGTAGGTGGTTACTAATGGAATGTCAAGGATGTGTGCATGAGGTCAAAACTAAAGTGTTTCAAAATTTGAACAATAAATATAGGTAAATAAAAAAATTCCCATGTCCTCACAGTAGGTGTCATTTTTCCATGTGAAGATATCAAGTGAATCGATCTAGATCACATATCATAGAGTTTCATCATCTTCATCATGTAGACTGAGGGTCAAAATTACTTTTATTTGCATTTGAAATTGCCAATAGCTATGTGAGCTTCTGCATTTCTAGACAATTTCTTTCATCATGCCTATCAATCTTGGGGAAAGTGTGAACTAGAGGAGGTGCTTCCAAACATAGTTGGTAGACTTGGACTTGGAAAAACTCCAGACCCAAAATTCAACTAAGCAAAAACTTGAGAAAAACTTAGCAAAACTCGACAACTTAAAAATTGTTTAAATTTCTTTAAAAACATTTATGTTTTTTTTGCAAAATTCAAAGACAAAATATATCCAATGAGTCCATTAATGAGTACAAAAAGTGTTTTCTATTAAATTTTATTCATTTGAATGCAAATTGAGTACAAAATTGCATCATCATGTGAAACCCTAATACAATAGTTACTTGGCAACTATTATGAATTTATGTTGATTGTCTTTGAAAATCATCATCATAATTCATAAATTGCATATTACAACATTTGACATCTTCCTCTATTCTAGTCTAGTGAAAACTTGGGGAGAGGTTCTAATCTTTGCACATCATTGTAGTCTAGTGAAAATTTAGAAGTTCTAATCAATGATATTGTGATAGTGATAAAGAAAATTGTCTAAGTTGTTGATTCTAGTCTTCATTCCCAAATCCCCTTGTTGTAATCAAATTTCTTATATGAGAAGAGATCCCAATAACTAGTGGGGGTCTAGGAGTGGAGATCTCAATGACGTTGAGGGGCAGTGCCCCTTGTAGGGGTTTTGGGGTAATACCCCTGGCGGGGTCTGGGGATAGCACCCCCGATGCATTCCTTGTTGCGATACAAGGCAGGGTCGAGGGGCAACACCCTCGCCACCAAGCCTAGATTACGACTTTTCAAACCACATAAAACCTCTTGTCGAACACCATTTCACAATTTTATCACTTAAGGGAGAAGTTAGGTATTTCACACTTTTTTATGAAAAATATTTTCTCTCCAAGTGCTATGTGAGGAAGTGCGATGTGTGTTCATGCATTTATAGGGAAAAGTTGTGTTTTTTGACTATTTTTTCAATTTTTTTTTGTGTTTCACATTTTGATGTATTTGGTGAGTTTTTTTGTCAAACTCGCTAAGCACTCACCAAAAAATCAGCGAGTACTTGCCATAAACTTGGCGAGTTAACACTGCAAAAGCTTGCGAGTGGTTTGACTCATCGATTTTTCGACGAGTCTGCCAACTATGCTTCCAAAGTTGGCCTTGCTGAGGGAGTAGACAAAAAAAACCTATTCTTCTTATAAAATGGATAGTTCCTTTGTGAAGGTATATCTTGATACTACTAGGTTGGAACATTTTTTGGGGCAATTGCCTCTTTGAGATAATTACATCATTGAAAAACCTTTTGCAAGAAAGGATCAACAAAATTTGCACACAATGCCTAATTTAGTACTCCCTTACTATCCCTTCTTGTGATCATGCTAACTTCTAATTCAATGACATGATTTAGTGCTCCCTACAAGTCATTGGCCTGACTTGTTTTGATCAAGAATCCTATGTCAAGAATAAGAGCATTGATGAATCAACTTAAGATAATTTATGGAGAGTGCTTCAAGGCAGTGTTAATCCGATTGACTAATTGGTTGAATTGAGCAATAAACTTCCTCATAGGTCCATTGTCATCTTTTTTGGCATTTGAGTGTTGGGAAAATAGGAGATGATTATTCTCTAACTAGTTTGAATTGCATCCAAAATTTCTTGTGCATGGAATCACATTTCATGATTAAGACTCAAGATGTTGAACCAATATGCAACACTTCCCCCAAGGTCTATACAAATAGTGAGATTGCTATGTCTTCATGAGCAACACCTTAGATACCACATGCTCTGAAATATTCATGGAAAACAAAGGGTGAAATATTCAACAAAAACTATTTGATTTGCTAAATGAACATTCACAAGATAATACAAAACAACTTGAACAATAATTTCAGCAAAAAGTATGCATAAAATTACCATTAGCTTTCTAAGTGGACAAAACACATTCATTAAGTCTATAATGTTCCAAATAAATAGAAAACATATTGAACTGCCCATGCTAAAAATAGTTGGCTTGCACACAAAGCAAGCCTTAAATACAAAACTATTTGAAATAGATCAACTGAAACAAAAGAATATTTAAATAAAACTTGACTAAATATATCACATCCTAAAATAAGTCTTATGGAAGATTATATAAGAATAACTCTCCTTTGATAATATTAACAAATAAAAATAATCAGCCTAGTGTCAATTACCCTTCTCAATGATTTTGATGCAACAATAATAGCTTCTTCATCTTGAAACTAATAAATCTTCAAAAGAAGCTTGAGACCCTTATGATAATTGAAAACTCACAAAAAAATCTTGAAAATCCTATACTTTTTCATAGATGAAACCTTAGTAGTCCATTCTTAGTTCTTTGATGATGACTTAATTATTAAAACCTAGGCACCATTAAGAAGAATGAAAAAGTGACTTTGATCCCTAATTGCAAGAGATCAAATTGTAACTTGGTATAGTGGAATTCCTAGGGCACGCTCTTCTCCACATGATCACCACTGACAAAAACCAAACCATTGACCTTGAATGATGAGTCAAGGACATGATAAAACTCCAAATGTCTAATCAAATTGTTATATACTACCCTTTTGATAGTTGAAACATGCTAAAAACTATCCTAGATGGAGACAAATGATAGAAACTATACTTATAACTCCATTTTAGATGATAAAAAATAAAGGGCAATAAACAATATGGTCATATTAAACCTACAAAAAATTGATGGAAGAACTGTTTGATGTTTATTGTCTTTTACATGATCAAAATCTACTTAAAAACCATGGTGCTTGCCTAAGTATTGGATGACGCTTTTGTCATTTTTGCTGCAAAAGTAGCATATCTTATATAAGTGTACTTTAATACATGAAGTGTCTTGTTTTTAACTAATAAATGTCTAAGGCCACTTTTTCTCATTAATATGTTTGGTCATTTAAGTGCTTTGAAGTGCTTCAATGATCTAAATGGTCATTTTTCTCTTTTGATGCTGACAAAATTTGGGCACCACTATGCATATACCTTTGCATTAGGTTTCCCCTCACTTGTTTAACTTTTGACACTCTTTATATTAGCACACTCCAAATCATTGAAGGGCTAGTTTTTTCACTCTCTGAAACATTTTTTCTATTAGCACTATTCATGGGTTTAGATATCCCTTTTTAACACAAATATTGCTTTTGGGACACTTTGTGTGTTGTGTGTCAATACACCAAGATTTTCACTTTTAAAGACAAACACTTAATTCAATACACTTGGTGTATTACAAATCCAATACAAAGGGAGGTCACTTATTTCGGGCATTTAGTGTATTGGAGTGCTCCTATGCGCTGGGATGTCCATTTTTATACCTTAAACTATTTTTGCACATTCTTTCACATCCAAGCTTTGTTCTTCATCTCATTTGATGTGTTGGAAAGCTCCTTTAGTTGTCTATGCAAATAAATGAATTAGAGGTTAGAAGTGTGAATGAAATTCGTGAACATGATAACCAATGATCCAACAATGATTCACTAGGTAAGGTATGACTTTCATTTGACTTAAAAAATTGGCATATACATTTTTTTGTTGTAAGGGTCAACACTTTGCCCAAGCTTTAGGAAAACATTTTGCAAGAAATAACAAGCAACATTAGATGATCAACATATATAAATTGCAACATCTAGGTGAAAAGCAAGGATGATTCCTCTATCCCACTCTTTTTGGAACCTATATAAAATAAAATTGAAGAATAATTATAAGATGAAGGGTTTAGTGGTAATAAAGGGTTTAGTAGGAATGATGATTTGGGCTTATTGCTACCCTTCTACTATATGATGATTACACTATCCTTCTTACTAAAACTCTTAAAGATCTTCACAAGCAATTCAAAGTTTTTTGATAGTTTTGTAAGAAAGAAAAATTTACCATTAATGTTGAAAAAACCAAGGTAATGATAATTAAATTTAAAAGTTCTTATCCTCCATTTTATTATGAAAAAAATAACATTGGAGAGGCCCAATCTTAATAATACATTGGCATCAAATTTAGTTGTAATTTAATAGGGGACATAACATATATACGAGAATTATTGGTGGTTTGGTGCAGGAGCACCTGATGGACTACATGCCTCCATGAGGCCAATATGTAATAAGAGTTTAATAATGATTAGGGGTCATTTAATAAGGTCTTTCATGACCATATCAATGTGTTTGAGTCATTTTTTGGGTGTTTGGATAGGTAATGTGGACAATGTATTCAGTTTGCAAAAGATTGAAAAATGTTGTCAAGAGGGGTCTACAATAGGGTTTTGGTGTTTAGTTCTTAGAATAAGGTCTTGGTGGATCATATTATCATGCGATTAGTCAATTTAGTGGTTTTTAGGCGTTGAGGGATTCAAAAGTGGGAAAAAAGCAAAATCTTGTAAAAATTGTTGTCAAGGTAAAGTGCAAAATTGACAAATGGCAAGTTAGGGAGTTAGAAGGTTAGTTAAGTTAGTTGTAGGCATTTGATCTGGAGTAGAAACCTTTAAAATGATTAAGAATATCAAGAAAAAGGTGGAGAGGGGTGTAAATAATGAAGAAACATTAATGGAGCCTCTTTTTATATGCAAATTTATGAGTTTTGACTGGTAAACCTGTGTTTTAGCCTACTGTACGGCCTCGTACAGTCATTTTTTCAAGGGGAAGTCATTTGGTTCGATAAATCTAAGCATCTAATACATTTTCCTTTTTGTTTCATTCAATTCCATACAAATTTGAGGGAGATATTGCTTATTTTCTGTAAATAGGTCAAAACCCTAGTTTAGGGTTACAATGGCTAATCAAAATTGTATTTCTTCCTCTCTGCCTGATGGAAAAGGCTAGAAATTTGTGGAAGGGTTCAAAATTATCTATTCTTTCATGTACTAAGGTGGTAGGCTATGAAGATCAAGTTTTCTATTAATCTCTTGATGCCCTAGGACTGTGTTTTGTGGTAAATAAGGGAAAATAATAATGGACAATGGGTTTTTGATGTTTGTTGTTGAATTTAATATCCATCATGAGGGGAAAATGCTTGAGAACAGTGTCAAGGTGTATAAGGCCCCTTTTTAGTTTTTTTTTAGTAAAAAATAACCAAGATTGGAGTATGTAACTTGTAAATAGTTATGACTGTGTTTTCATGGCAGACTGGTAAAACATGTTTAGTAAGGGTTTTGGATACTTGTTTGGAAAAAAACTAATGACCACAAGCTATGCCAATGTTTGGATTTGATACTAAGGAATGTTGTGTACCTTTTACAAAGTTGAGATGTGTTGAAACTAAGCTATTGAGTCCTTTGGACTATTGCCCTGTTATCACAGAGTTCTAACAGTCAAGTTTTTGGGTCAAGAATGAAGGTTCTAGTCAAGAGTTTGTTAAAGTAGCATGAAAAATGCATGGGAGATGGTGTATTTGGTATGTGCAGAGCTATGTGAACATGTTAGAATCCTCGGGAAAGTGAATGAATGGTTGGGTTACTCATTCTCAATAAACCCTTAAGAAGGTTGGCTTAAATATGAGTTTTAGAATTTTGTCTCTTAAATGGTTTCCATCATTGATATAGTTTGTTGATTTGGGTCTATTTTCACATGTTGAGCATACTTGGATGGAGTTTTTTGGTCTGTGAGAAGGATATCCCAGATTTGGTTGTTGGTGTGGCCTATTTTGGACCTGGACCTAGTCATTATAGGACAATCATGAAATAATGGTGTTGTTACAAAACAAAGTTTTCTAAATATTTGATATGTTTTAAAATGGCTTAGAAGGTGTCTCAAAAGCCTCTTATAGTGTGGAGTTTTGGTCTGGATCAGTGGTTGTGTTTGATAGATTGTAATTGCTTGGTTACTTGGAGTTTGGTTCCAATGGAGGAATGGTCAAAATATGTAAGGGAAGACTTGAGTAGGTGTTTGTTTGGGTTGATTCAGTGTCCCTAAGGAGTTTGAAGGTAATGAGTAATCTGATTATGGGTCAGGGTGTTTGTAAATCAAAATTTGCTTTGTGAAGGAGAGTTGTCTTGAAGGATGGTGAATTGGGAAGAGGGAAACTTATTGTTGACAAATTTGTAATTGCCTAGCATTTCATCATGGTTGAAAAGAAAATATGACCTTGAAAATGCATATTACAATTATGGGTTGGGATAAGAAACTTGTTTCTTTTAACATTTAACTCATCACCCTTAGTCTATATGGTTGCAAAGTTAGGCTTGTAGTGTTTTTCTTGAGACAAAACATTGAGAAAATCTAATAAATAAACTATAACTTTGAAATAAGATGTAATCTCTTGTCATATCCTTTTGATTGAATTGGTTGTACTTTTATGGAGTCTAAAGCCATGATTAGACACATAATATAACTTCAAGCTGCTTAAATTATGTATTGTTAGACACTTTCCATTGCTTCTATGTGAGCAATAGTTACCATAGACTTGAAAAAAGGCGAGTTAAAGACATTAAGGCTTGTCTTACATACTAGAACATTGAAGACAAATCTTAATCAATAATGTTGATAAAATCTTTAATCTTACATTGCTAATAAGTTCAAAGAAAAAATGGAATAAAATTAAAATTATTGATAAGATAAAGTTGAAGTATCTCTAGTTTGATTGATCAATACTACTTTTTCAATATTATGATCTTGAAAAATAAAATGAATATAGCTAATGACTAACATTCATGACCAAAATAGGGAAATTGGTTACTACACTGACCTGGAAACACATTGATTCAAGTGAAATCTTAAATTTACATTAACAAAGTGGAAGATGAACATTATTTCTCTCTAACTCAAATCCTACTTCAAATAAAATAAAATAAAGTAACTTTGTAGTTAAGTTAGTGTGAGAAGCATTTTCACTCGATTTAATAACTCAAATAAAATTAAATAACTTATATTTTACAAGAATCAAAATGGCTTGGGTATCTTGAATTCCACCATGCTCAAATATAAAAATTACAAAGAATCTCAATTTTAGTCCACCCATATGTATTTGAATGGCTAGATTGTTTTATCTCATTTTCCTTTATAAAGTATTCTAGACATCATGTTGTTTGTAATTTTTCACTTTTGTGATAATACAAAACAAGAGAGTGGATGAGGGAATTCTCTCTTCAAATTCATATTGGAAGTTTATTGATTTAATTTACTTCTAAAATCTAAAACAATAACAATCTTGCATAATTTGTTCTTTGGGGTTTGGATGCAAGAGCCAAGTGCACTCATAATTGACATCAACAAAAAAGAGAGGTTGTTTTAGAGGTTGGTTATTGTAAATAATTGAGCGTCTATTCTCATCTGGGTAGATGTAATTACTTTTATTGATTTATTGATAATTTGATAAAATTGAGATGTAGCTAGTCTCATTATTAGTATGAAGGAAATATAATTAAGTTTAAATTTTTTGATGTGATAGTGGAATGGGAGGAGTCCACCAAGTAAAGAAAATGAAGGTAGATTGGTAGAGCAAGGAAGGATAGGGGTCACACCTATAGAAGATTGAAAGATCACAAAGAAGTAAATGGAAAATGCTAAGTGATAAATTTCGCAAATTAACATAGAAGAGTGCCATAAAAAGGAATAAGGAGGAACAAACCACAACATCAATGAAGGGAATAAAATGTATATAAAATGATATGGGTTGCAACTTCTAGAAGAGCACATAAGGAAAATATGAGAAATCATGGCATCTAGGAGGGAAGGATACATAGCTAATGATGGATAGAAGAGGTCGCACTAGGTAGTGTGAGTGTTTCAAATTCATATGAAATAAAATGCACAAAGAAGGAAATAGAGGCCATGCCCATGAAGAGGTGAAAAACAAAGTGAAAAAAATGACATAGAAAGAGGCCACACATTAATAGAGGGAGGTGTTGTTGGGTATAAGAAGCCCGATGGATTTCTTGTAGGCATGTTATTATTCAAACTTGGGAATGTAGAAGTTTCTGATGAAGATGTATATGCTATAGCATATGGATGACTGTAAAAAAAGAGATCAATAAAGATTTTCCCCTGCTTGAAAGTGGACGTAGCCTATTGGTGAACCACTATAAAAAAATTGTGTTCTTGTTTGCGTATTTGTCTTTCAAATCTATTTTTAATTTCTGCAACTTTCTTTTATTTATATTGTGATAATTCAATCAATAGTTGGTATCAGATCTTGGTGAAGAAGCTCGGTGGTGAAGCAGTTCTTTGGAAATCGATGAAGAATTTCCATAATTATGGACGAAGCAAATAAATGGAAGCTAGAAAAGTTCACGGGGTAGAACTTTGGATTGTGGAAGGTACAAATGGAATCGCTGCTAATTAAGTAGGATCTCTCACTTGCAATGGTAGGGAAAACCAAAGGAAAAGGTTTGATGTTTGACAAAGAGTGGGAGAAATTGGATAAGAAAGCAAGGGCCACTATTTTTCTTTCATTGTCAAGCAACGTTCTCTTCAACGTTTCTGCTAAGAAGACTTCGAAAGAGCTATGGGACAAACTTTCAGACATGTACGAGATGGCATCGACATCAAACAAGGTTTTTATCATGAAGAAGTTATACAATTTGAAAATGAAAGAAGGTGGGATCATGTCCAATAACCTAATTGAATTTATTACTTTCGTCACTCAATTGATTTCAGTGGGTATAAATTTAGATAATGAAATTAAAGCAATTTTGTTATTATGTTCTTTACCAAATAGCTGGGAAGGGGTTGTGATGGCAGTTAGCACTTCGATGGCTTCCAAGAGTAAACTAAAATTTGATGACGTTGTGGCCACACTTCTCAGTGAAGACATGAGGAAAAATTAAGAATCCTCTTCTGGTGACGCCTTGACTATTGTAAGCACTAGCAATAGAGGAAAGGATCAAGACAGAGGAAAACATACTAATAGGAGAAGGTCTAAATTTTCTCCAAGATCAAAGTCCAGGGGGAAAAATGGTGATTGTTGGTTTTGTGGCAAACCGGGTCACACAAAAAAGAATTGTTGGAATTACAAAAAGGAACAATTAAAGGTGACCAATAATGAAGTAAACACTGCATATGATAAAGATGATGGTGTTTTTGTTTTATTAGTGATTGACACTACTGTAGACTCATGGGTGCTCGATTCTGGTGCCTCTTTCCATGCTACTCCATGTCGGGAGGCTTTCACAAACTACCAAGAAGGTAAGTTCGGTAGAGTTTTTCTTGGTGATAATAAAGAATGTGAAACAATCAGCAAAGGTGATGTGATGTTACAATTAAAAAATGGAAATAAATGGATTTTGAGGGATGTGAGACATGTTCCCACACTGAAAGGAAATTTAATATCAATAAGCTAGCTTTATACTCAAGGGTGCACTATCAAATTTTCTTTAGATACTTGGAAAGTAACCAAGGGTGTCTTGGTGCTTGCAAAAGGAAACAAATTGGGTAATCTACATGTGTTAGAGTGTCATGGTGAAGTGGAAGCTGCAATGGCAGTTGTGGACAACAATTCGAAGCTTTGGCATAAGAGGCTCAAACATATGAAAAAAGGGGACTTGAAGTCATGCTTCAAAGGGATCAACTTCCTCGCCTAAAATCCATAGATTTGGAGTTATGTGAGCATTTCCTCTATGGAAAACAATGTTGGACTAGCTTCTTGAAGACTGGTCATGACAAGAAATCTACACCTTTGGAGCTTGTGCACTCAGATGTTTTTGGTCCAACAGAGGTAACCTCCATTAGAGGTGCTAATTATTTTGTTACTTTTCTTGATGATTGTACAAGAGAATTATGGATTTATATGATGAGTAGAAAATCAAAAGTGTTTTCGAATTTTAAAAATTTTAAGGCCATTATTGAAAATTAGATTGGGCTCTAAATAAAATGTCTTGAAATGGATAATGGGGGAGAGTTTTGCTCTTCGAAATGTGACACCTTTTGTGCAGATAATGGTGTTCATCGAATCAAAGTAGTTCCTTTCACCCCTCAGGAAAATGGTGCAACTGAGAGGTTGAATTGAATGATTCTTGAGAGAGCTTGGTGTATGCTTTCTAACACTGGATTGGGAAAAGAATTGTAATAAAACGGTGTATTTGATCAATCAAGCTCCTTCATATCGATTGGATTTTGATATTCTGGAGGAGAGATGGCTCGAGAAACACATTGCTTACAATCATTTGTGTGTGTTTCCTTGTGAAGCTTTTGTGCATATTCCTAAGGAGCAATGAACAAAATTAGATCCCAAATCAAAGAAGTGTATATTCATTGGTTGTGGAGAGGAACAATTTGGTTTTCATCTTTGGGATCCAATTGCCAAAAATTTTACCTGTAGTTGAGATGTGGTGTTTAATGAGAAAGTATTCCCCGCTTTGCAAAAACAAGAGAATTCGATGAAACAATTTGTTCCTATAGATAATCTCTTTAGTGAGAATAACACAAATTTTAATAAAGGAACACTTTCAAGCTCAAGTATGAGCAAACAACATTTGATAATTTCAATGTAGCCTCACCATACTTCTGCGCAGTCACTACATGTTCAAACACTACCTATTTTTCCTCGATCATTCTCACTTGGGAGTGGTTCACAACTTTTCCAAAATCAAACATTACCTAATGGAGACTTCATGCATGCCATAAACACTTCATCTCTACCTTCACAAAATATGTTGAACCTACCATGTAGTACCTCTGCGCAATCTTCCTTGGGATGCTTAGACAACATGACACCAATGTTTAAGAAGTCGCATGAATTGGGAACTTTATTTCCCATGTAGCTTGTTTTGGGTGGAAAGGAAGTTTCTTCACAGCCTCATGTTGAAGCCTATAATGTGAGGCATGTGCAAGAACAAAGCAGTGTGTAAGGTAGTTTGCAATTTGATATAGAAGATATTCAACATCAATTACAAAGATTAAATTTGGACACAAATTTGCAAGAACAAGCTCCTTAGTTAAGAAGGTCTACCCATGAGAAAAAGTGTCTAACTAAATTTGATGATTATGAGTTATTGCTCTTCGATCAGTTAGAGCCTAAAAATTTTAAACATGCTTGAAAAGATGAGAATTTAGTAAAATGGAGGGAGGAAATGCAAGAAGAAATGGAGTCATTGATGACAAATGAAACTTGGGATTTGGCTACCCTTCCACCAAATTAAAAACCACTCAAGAATAAATGGGTGTATCAATAGAAAGAAGAAGATGGAGGTAGTAAACACTAAGGGCTAGATTAGTTGTGAAAGGTTTTGATTAGAAAAAGGGGATTAATTTCAATGAAAATTTCTCGCCAGTTGTAAAGATGACAACAATTCAAGTAGTTTTGGGCATGGCAGTTGTATGGGATATTGAGCTTGAGCAACTTGACGTAAAAACTCCATTTCTTCATGGAGATATTGAAGAAGAGTTATATATGAAGCAGCCTGAAGGTTTCATCAAATAGGGTCAAAAGGATTTGTATTGCAAATTGAAGAAAAGTTTGTATGGGCTCAAGCAAGCCCTAAGGAAGTGGTACCTAAAATTTGATAGCTTCATGACTGAGCAACAATTTACTCGCTGTGAATCAGACCCCTGTGTTTACCATAAGAAGCTTGCTAATGGTGAGTTTGTTATAATTTTGCTTTATGTTGATGACATGTTGGTATTATTGGCACCAACATGAGGATAGTTCATGAATTGAAGCTACATTTGGCTCAACATTTTTCCATGAAAGATTTAGAGGCATTGAAGAGGATTCTTGGCATACAAATAATCAAGGTTAGACAGAAGAGAGAAATCAGATTGTCTCAAGAAAAACATATTGCCAAAGTATTGGATAGGTTCAATATGATGAGTGCCAAGCCTGTTAGTACTCCTTTGGTTGATCACTTTCACTTATCATCAGCAATGTGTCCAAAAAATCAAGAGGATCAAGAACACATGAATAGTGTTCCATATTCATCAGTAGTTGGGAGTCTCATGTATGCCATGGGTTGTACTCATCTGGATATTGCTCATGTAATGGGAGTTGTGAGCAGATTTATGGGTAATCCAGATAAATCTCATTGGCAGGCAGTATAGTGGATTCTACGGTACTTGAAAGGTACATCAGATCATATTTTATGAACTTTGGAGGAAATAATACTCAACTGCGAGGTTATTTTGATTCAGATATGGCTAGAGATTTGGAAAAATAGAGGTCTACTATAGGTTATGTGTTTACATTTTTCTGGGCTACTATCAACTTGGTTTCACGGTTGCAATAGTTCGTTGCTCTTTCCTCTACCGAGGCAAATTATAATTCCCTCACTGAAGGATCAAAGGAGATGATATGGTTATAGTGGTTATTGGGAGAATTGTGGTTTACACAATATGTTTTCACTTTGTTTTGTGCTAGCAACAACATTATTCACTTGGCAACGAACCCCACCTTTCATAATAGAACCAAACATATAGAACTTCGATATCATTTTATTTGACATGTTCTTGATGAAGGTAAGTTGTAGGTGGAGAAAGTTGATACGAAAGTGAATCCATCTAATGCATTGACAAAGGTAGTACCAAGGGAGAATTTTGAATTTTGTAGAGCTTCTCTTGGCATTGTAAGGAAGTGACAATAAGATCGAAGTAGGGGAATGTCTGGTATGTTGTACTAGTCATTGGACTTCAAGTGGGAGATTGTTGGGTATATCAAGCCAAAAAAACTTCTTGTTCGTTTACTCCCATGCCTCTTCATATTATTTCTTGAAGGCATGTTATTATTTGAACTTGGTAATGTAAAATTTTCTGATAAATATGTATATTCGTTTACTCCCATGCCTCTTCATATTATTTCTTGACTGCAAAAATAGAGATCAATAAATATGTCCCCCTGTTTGAAAGTGGATGTAGCCTATTGGTGAACCACTATAAAAAATTTGTGTTCTTGTTTGCGTATTTGTCTTTCTAATACGTTTTTAATTTCTGCAACTTTCTTTCATTTATATTGTGATAATTCAATCAACAAGTGCACCATGTAAAGAGAAGAAGATAAATATTTATAGATTAAAAAAAGAAGAGCAATAGGGAAGTGAGGGGTGTACATTTAAGAAGTTGAGAATGAATAATATGTAGAGCAATGGAGGGGTGTGTAGACTTTTAGATTTAAAATGAAATAATTAAAATTGCACAATGAAGAAAGAGGAAGCCATGACTGGTGAATGGAAAGAAATAAAAATATGAAAATATTAAGTGAAAAGGACAGAGCATAGGCATGTCTCATGGAGGAATTTTTTTTTTTTTTATGTAGAGAAATAGAGGGGCATGGATCAAGCCATGCGATTTGGAGAATAATCCAAGTGAAACTAACATCTTTAAGAATTTAAAAGTAAGCAGATAAAATAACTTACAGGCTGCACATTTGAAGGAGTAATATTTGCAATGGAAGAAGGAAATAGAGAATAAAATTCATTATATGCAAAATAGAGGATTACATGAAGATCAATGGAGAAGATAAAAAACGAATCAAGAAGTTACAATAAGAATTGAAATTTGCAAACTATGTTTTCAGTTGTAGATTGGAGGAACAAATTTGATTAATTCTCCAATCGAATTCAAGAGTTATTTGAATTTGAATAGAAGTAGTAAGTTTGTGGTAATTTTGTGCATGAAATTGAAATTGCTTCCTTTGTCCTAGTGTAAACTTTATTTGAAATTTAAATTGACAAATGAAATTATCCATTTAACTTAGAATTGGGTGCTAATTTTTCCAATTCGATAAGACTCACAAATTTTGATTTGCATAATTTGGTATTAGAGCTAGATTAAAGGATTGTTGAAGACGTAAACAAAGGTAAAAAATACTATGAAAGAAAGAAGAGTGAACAAAAATAGAGTAGGTTGCTCGATGGTGAAGTGCATGAGAATAAAACTAATTTTTGCAATTGTAGAAAAGTGAGTGTGAAGCATGTTGGCTATCCTCCAACAGAGATAAAGCTATGTAGAAGGTGCATGGAATGAAGGGCGGGGTGAATCAATAGATCTAATAAATTCAAAACTCTTAACATCAACTCAAAATATCAAATCATGCAACTTGAATCTTCACTACTACTAATCAAACATTGAGCAAACAATCACACAATTGAACACCAAATATATGTGGAAATCCAAGATGGGAAAAACCATGGTGAGAATAGCTGCTTGGATTTACTATCCAAATCCAGCTTCACAAAGCAGAAATATACAAGTAATTTTACAATATGAAGTAGACACCGATCCCCTATTGTATTTGAAGGCACCAACCTACTAGAGACACCAATCCCCAATGAATCAGTACAACAGGTAGAACATCAGTCCTACCAGATTACATAGATAAAGCTTGCAGATCTTCAATTGTAGCCTAAAACATCTCATACACTTCTTGACTGGCCACATACACTCTTCCACACTTCTTATGATCTTTTGATAATGACACACACTTTGAAATGAAATTCACATTAAATAACTCTAGCTTCACAATTGTCTCCTTGTATATTTACCTTCTGCACTTTGTCAAATTAGCATTGTGAAACCATCTGACTGATAAATATATACATGATATTGCATTAACACTTCTATTTTGGCCAGGGGTCCTTAAATAACCAAGATGACATAAGGTGGACCTAAATTCAAATTACATGAAATGTGTAACAGGTTGATCTAAATCAATTTTTTTTGCTTCCAAAAGAATCTGATGCTATGAACTACCACAAGAACCTTAACCAATTACTATCTTGACACCACACACAAGATTTGAATTTTGCACGTTACAAGCTGTTACTACACAAGTATTGAACACTAACAGGTTGGTTGACATGCACAGAGAACCTTCTGTCACTTCAATATTTTTGCATGTTGAACATATCCTCTAGAAATTAAGCTTTAAGATATAACATGTAGACATACTCTCCTCTCAAATAGTAGAGACAAACTCCATTTCCAAAAGAAATACTGACCATAATTGTATTGCTAGAGCAATATCTCTGCCCTAAGAATTGAGCTGAAACATTCGAGTACAAACTTTTAATTTACCTCCATCATAGTGAGTAGATGAATGCATGATATTGCAAGCATACAAAATTTACACATACTTCCAAAACTATAACTAGTAACATATATTTCTGCAAATCTCTGCAACTCAAAATGATATGATAGGTGAAATATCTCCCTTAGTTTTTGTTTGAATTTTTAGCACATAAAACTTCACCCATTAATATTAGCCCAAGAAAGATAAGAAACTGAAAGCAACCCTTCATGTTCTAATCACCCAAATCCCAGAGTGGGCAAGGTGAGAGCATACAATGTAAGGGGATTTGATAACAATAATCTAAAATGTTGAAAGTACAATGCTATTGGTGGCAAGCCAACCAATAGAGAAAATGGTAATGCTTAGGCAGTAAGCCAATCTCTTCCAATTTTGAGCGGTCTACTGGAAAAGTAAATGAAATTAAAATGTTTAGGTGGCAAGCCAGCCTCTTCCACTTTTCAATAGGCAACAAAAATATAAAGAAACTAAACCAATTTTCAGCGGGAGTGGAATAACAAAGTACTGAAATGAAAGAGTTAATCAGTACTACTAAAACGGTGTTACAATATAGAGTCTTTTACAATGTATCATGAGATAACTTAAATATGAAGGCCTAAGAATTAGATAATCATCTTCATGTTAATTACAACAATAAGCATCAAGAAATAAAGACAAAATACTAAAAAATACCAGATCTGATATGAAAGAGTAGCAATCTGATTTTCTTGATTAGCAGACCTAAAACACACCAAAATGCTCGTATCTCACCAAGCATAACTCTGATTTTCCTCAAAATTGTTGCAAAGAGGCATACAAGCTAGGCGTCCAACACTAAGTAGCTAAACACCCTGAAACTATCACCAACTCCCAAGCATGAATTCTAATGACACACAAAAATTGTACGACCTCCTTGGGAAAGGTGACCTTGTCTTAAAATTGCAATACTCTACTAAAAATCATAAGAACTTGAGCATAGGGTTGTCCAAGTATCAGGAAAGCGTAGAATCAATACCCATAAAAAACTCTCGCCTCCTCAAAATAGTGTGAGTCAAAACATGCATCAGCCATACTCAAACCAACAACTTGAAAACTAAAAGAAACACTCCAAAAAGACACAAAATGGAAGCTAACTCACAACCACACCAAAAATTAGAAAACATCAAATGAAGCCATCACCATTGAAGCTATGATTGTAACCTCTGGATGAAGATGCACCAAAATATTAGCTAGGAGTTGTCTTTCAAACCCGAAAATGATGAAGGCTAGCAGGTATTCAAACCTTGAAGCAAGAGTCTCAATAAAATTTAGCAACACCTTGTTATGATATAAAAAATGGATAACCAAATGAAGAGGTAGACATGCATACTTATAGGTTTTCAACCCATAAATTCAAATCCATTTTCCCTCCAGAATGGGATGCCCAAATATGAGGAATATAATATTATAAAATAAAACTCATAACTTGTGAAATATGGCATCCACTTTACCTTGGAAAATAATATCACTTAAAACATTTTAATCTCCAATATGGGCACGAGGCCCACCTTTTAAACACAACTTCAAGTCACAATGCCTAGGCATGGGGTCCAAAAGCAACAATGAAATATAATGTGACTTAAGTCATAAAACTTTCCTTTTCAAGCTCCAAGAATGTTGGAGAAGCCATTGCCAAAACAAAACTACCTCACTTCCAGAATTAGAAACTATGTGTTCAATAGTTGCCAAACTACACTATAAAAAATAACACTTACTAAAAATAGCAAGTGACTCCAAACTCCGTTTGAGCACAAATCGGGTAATCATTGTAACTTACTAAAAATAATAAGTCCAAAAATATCCTCTGATGGAAATGCATGTCACACCCCTCTAAATCTCTTTGAAAACCCAAAAAGACCCCAAGAACAAATTTCCAAACTCCTGCAAACAATCTCCTAAAAACTCAGAAGGAGATTTCCTAGAAAATAGGAAACCCTAATTCCACCTCTAACTAGCCTACGAGATAGGCTAACAGTCATTAGATATGACTAGTGCTAAGAAGGGGACATTACAATCCACCTTCCCTAAGATTGCTTGTCCTCAAGCAATTTCAAGTTTGGATGCTACAAAATCTACTCATCCTCCCAAGTAGCATCCTCAATTGGTAAATTATTCCACTTCACCAAATACTCTTTGATAGACCTCCTCCTCAAAGAGTACTCCTTGAAATCTATGATTGCCTCTGGAACTAGAACCAACTACCCCTCCTCATCCAATGGAGGAAAATCTGATGAAGCTACAACATTGTGCCCAAGCGCCTTCTTGAGGTGTGACATGTGGAAGACATTATGCACCTTGCTACTCGTCGATAGCTCTAACTCATAAGACACTTCCTCAAATCTCTTGATGATCTTGAAAGGCCCATAGAAACGTTGCTTGAGTTTCTCTGCTCCACTCTTCTTTAGAGTGGACTATTTTTAAGGTTGGAGCCTCAAGTAGACCATGTCTCCAACCTCAAAAGTGCTTTCAATACATTGCTGATCAGTATACGTCTTTTGTTGATTCTATGCATGGTGATGATTATCCTCCAAAGATCTCAAAATGTCCCAACTCTACTACAATATGTCCCTTGCTTGAGGGGCTCTACTATCACCAAACATCAAATCAATCAAGCTAGGAGCTTCATATCTATACAAAGCCATGAAAGGAGATATTTTGATAGACAAGTGGTAGGAAGAGTTATAATAGTACTCTCCCAAATAAACTCATCTCACCCAATCCTTCTATTGTCTTGAAACATAATTCCTGAGATAGAATCCTAATCATTTGTTTACAATCTTTGTATACCCATATGTCTATGGGTGATAACTAGTGCTTGGAGTGAGCAATGTACCACTCAATTTGAAAAACTCCTACCAAAAAGTTCTTGGGAACTTGTTGTCCTTATCACTCAATGTTTTTTGGTAACCCATGCAATTTGAACACCTCTCTGAAGAACAAATCAAAAACCTGAGTAGTTGTAAATGAGTTGGTAATTACAAAGAAATGAACAAACTTCATCAATCTGTCCACAACAACATATATGCAATCTCTCCCTTGTACCTTTGTGATGTAGAGCAAGGGTGGAATTGTCGCAACCAACACAATTTGACTCAAATCAATCACCTCTCAACCCACAAGACTTCAACCAATGGTTATTTACACAATATGGCTTACTTCATCAACTAGGTCTCCAAACCTAGGTTTTTAAGGGCATCTTTTAGAGAATACTATTTCAACAATGGACCATCAACTTTTAGATACCCATTAGGCTTGTATTTAACATATCTCATTTTCAACTATGATTGTTTTGGACCAACCTTCTCAAAACTGGCCTACTACACCTAAAACAAGGCCAATTAGGCCTCTTTTCCAATGCACCTACAAGGAAACCAACCTCTACACCACAAAATTCTTCACCAATAGTCTCTACCAGTCACATAGGGTCCAATTTGACAAGTTTTATCATCCACCAATCTCTACAATTTTTTATCGTACAACTTCTCTACCTTTCCTACGCCTAACACATGAAGATGTTAGGCTAGGGCTTGGCCAAAAACTCTGCGAACTCCATCCCTTGCTCCTAAAATAAAATAAAAAAACATCAAAAGAAAACCTGAAGCCCCATTCCATCGAGTTTGGCCAAAAATAACCTATGGAATGGACAAATATTTACATTTTCTGATTACAAACCCTTAAAATGAGGGTTTTAGGTAGTTTGAAGAAAAACCTAACCAATCACACGACACTCAAATGAAAGAAGATTCATATTAGAATGCTTTCACATCAATTTTAGATCATGAAACCACTGTACGAGGCCGTATGTGGCTTATAAACTTCTGAAAACGCAAAATATTTGTAGAAAACAGAGTAATGTTCTATTATTTTGTCCTCCAAGAGAATCAACAACCATGAATCAATGTGTGTGAGGATATTTGAACATGTTTCCATCAGTTTCCAATGACCACCAACTAAAATTCAATTAGGTGACTATTTAACCTCTTCATAAAGCAAATTTGACAATGTTGCAAAAGCAACTTTTAGTTCAACTTGTTACAAAACACAACTAATGGACTGTACATGACACTTAAACCTTACAAATGGTCTTAAATTGACCTTATTACATCAAAAGAGTGACAAACACAAAACCTCAAACTAGACACCTAAATTCATCAATTTAAGCAACATGACCATGGTGCCCCTACACCATACGCCCAGAGAGGAAAAAATTCTCAGGTCCCTCCTGAGATCAGCTCCTTAACTGAGGTTCCATGTTGTTTGATACCATCTTTAGAAATCCATCTTGCATCCTTTGGAGGTAAACCATGCCATTTGACAAGATACTCATTGTAAACCTTATGCCTAGTCCTTTTTACCTCTCTAGTGTCAAGAATTGCTTCCAGCTTCAATGGTTTAGAAGGAGGGAGATCTTTCATCCATTCTTCATCAACAACCTCATCATCTGCACCTGTACCTACATCCACAAATCCTTTAAAAGGATAGATATCAACAACATTAAATATAGGGGAGATAGCAACTCCAGAAGGGAGTTATATCTCATAAGCATTAGACCCAAATTTATGGACTATCTTGCAAGGTCCAATCTTCTTCATCAAGAGCTTGGTGTACTTTCCTTTTGGTAGTATCTCCTTCTTCAAGTGTGCAAGAACCAAATATCCCACTTTAAAGTGCACATCTCTCCTCTTCAAGTCAACGTGCTTCTTATATTTCTCAACACTTTTTTGCAAGTTTTCTTTCACTTGATGGTGGATCTCTTTCATTGCTTCTACAAAAGCTTCACCTTCAATACTTCTCTTATCCATCACTGTTAGATCTCTAAGCTCAAAGACACCTCTTGGCTTCATACCATAGACCACTTCAAATGGACTTTTCCCTATGTTCCTATTAATGGAATCATTTTAAACATATTATGCTTGAGGAAGGACTAAATCCCATCCTCCTTTGTGAGACACGTCAAGAGGTTTCCAATTGATCTATTGACCACCTCTATTTTCCCATCCGTTTTTGGATGGTAGGAAGTACTAAAAGTCAAATTAGTGTCAAGCTTTTTCCAAAGTGTCCTCCAAAAGTGGCCTATGAACTTTGAGTCCCTGTTTGAAACAATGGTTAATGGAAGACCATGAATTCTCATTGTAGACACAAAAAATGTACCAATCATACTTGATCCTAATTACTAACACCACATCATCATGAATCATCCCCTCTGCTAATCATTTAATTAAACAACCGTTATTTGATTAAATTCATCACCTTTCGTCCCTTAATTAAATAAATCAAACTTATCTAATTAAGTTGTCATTTCTTGTTAATTGAATAAATCAATGTTATTCAATTAACCCTCTAGTCTCTATTTAATTAAATAATTCATTTTGTTTAATTAAATCCCTAAAGTCATTCTATTAAATTAAATCAATCTTTATTTAATTTAATCTAACATCATCCCTCTTTAATTAAATAAATCAAAATATTTATTTGATTAAGTCTAAATTCATATTCCTCTCAACTTTGATTTAAATCAATCCAAAGATATAAATAAATTGTCACATCAACTAATATCCTTTTAATTTAATCAAATCTTGATTAAATTAATCTTAATCCCCTAAATTCTCTAGATTTTTCCACTTGCTCAATAATCATTTCTTTTGATTTAATAAATCTTCTAATTACTTTCAACATGGCATCAAAAGGGAATATTCCTCAGAATTTAAAAATCCGTCCAAATGGATGTCCTTCCAACAAGGCATTCATTTCCTCTTACATGTCCTTGTACATTGAGCCACGTGGCATTTAATTCATTCCTTTCTCCCTCCAACATGTCATTTCATAAATTTCAAATTCCACCTAATAGCGTTTATCATGCACATTGATCAAAATGTGCTCAACCTCCCTCCGTTGGAATGCTGACAAGTGGCACAATGCCATTAGATTATCTTTTATCTCACATTCCTCCTATCTTTAATTCTTCTATCCTTCTATTTTATAAATAGGAGATTCTTCTATTGATTTGGAAAACACAAAATTGGAGGCACAAGTTCATCCACAACTTGGGGACAATCTCAAGCATTTTCATCTTGATCAATCATCATCTTGCATCTTCATCACATCTGGAGCTTATCAAAAAGGGATTGAGAATGGGCTATTTTCTACATCAAAATAACACCAATCCCCCTATGGGATGCTACTTTGATCATTAGAATAGTGTTTCGTTGTGTTTTGTTTGTTTTTTTGCTTTGTTTCTATTATTCTCATGTTCAAATGAATTTCATAGGGAGTGGTTTATTTTCGTTTACTAACAATGGATAATGTGGTATGTTTTATCTATTGTTAGTGATTGTAGATTCACCTCTCACACTCACAATTTCCTTAAAGAATAGGCCTGCAATATGGGAAGCATCATTTGTACATTTGCAAGGAATGAAATGGGCCATCTTACTAAAACTATCAACCACCAAAAACACACTATCATAGTGCAACTAGCAGACAAGGCTGTCCCCTACTCTCATCTACTCCACAAAGGGTTAGCATACAAGTGGGATGAAAAGTGTGATCAGGCCTTCAACAAGATCAAATAATACTTACTCACACCGCCGGTACTTATGCCACCAATTTCAGGAAAACCTTTGATCTTATACATATCAACAACAACGACAACTCTCAGCGCTCTCCTAGAAAAACACGATGAAAATGGAAAAGAGAGAGTTATCTATTATATTAGCAGAACCATGGTGGGCCATGAATTGAACTATACATCCATTGAAAAGGCCTATCTAGCAGTTGTATTTGTAGCTCAAAAGTTCAGACATTACATGCTAGCCCATCAGATAAATCTTATCGCAAAGATAGATCCACTCAAATGCCTTCTCTCCAAAGCAACACTTATAGGGTGGAAAACAAAGTGGGTTATGATCCTCACAAAACATGACATTGAATATGTGGAACGTAAGGCCATCAAAGGACAAGCAATTGCAGACCAACTGGCAGAGGCACCAATCTACTTAGAAAATCCCCTTGTCTCAAAATTCCCCAACAAATCAATCTTCAACCTAAGTGTAGCGGATCACTGGAAAATGTATTTTGATGGTCCTACACTCATCATGGATTAGTGTTAGGGATCTTCTTCATCACCCCACAAGGAGACTACATTTCAAAATCATACAAGCTGTCATTCCCTTGCACAAATAACATAACAGAATATGAAGCTCTTGTCATAGGGCTAAGAATAGCAGTGCCATGGTAGATAATGGCACTCAAGGTATACGGGGATTCATAACTCATAATCAATCAAGTCAACAACGAGTACCAAACAAAGGATGACAAGTTGACTCCTTACAAGAAATTGGTAGCAAGTCTTGAGTTCTTCATTGATCTTACATTTGAGTAGCTACCAAGAGAAAACAACAAAGCGACAAATACAATGGCTACAATCGAATCCCTCCTGGAAATCACACACGACATCCCAAAACAAGAATTCCTCGTAGAGGAGCTTCTCATGCTTGCATTTGAGGTACCAGAGTCTGAATTTTTGTGTGAAATCATTGGTCCCGGTGATCCCTGGTACCATGATATATACACTTCTATGAGAATAGAAGTCCTCCCAGCTGACATAACCCAGAACCTCCAGAGAGCCTTTGTCAAAAAAGCATCCCGTTTTGTCATCCTAGGAGATACCCTTTATCATAGAACCATTGAAGGAACCCTGTTATGTTGCCTAAATGTTGATGATGCATTGAATTCCTTAACCGAGGTACATAACGACATTTGTGGTTCACACTTGAGTGGTATGACCTTGGCCAAGAAACTGTTGAGGACTGGGTACTATTGTCCTACCATGGAAAGAGAAGCACATGACTATGTCAGAAGGTGTCTACAATGTCAACAACATGGGGACCTCATCCATGCACCAACTCAAGAGCTCCACCTGATTGTTACACCTTGACCCTTTTCGTAGTGGGGGTTGATCTCATTGGAAAAATCATCCCCACCTCATCCAGTGAACACAAATTCATCATCACCGCCACTGAGTACTTCACCAAGTGGGTGGAAGCCATCCCCATGACATATATTACTGGAAAGAAGATATCAAAGTTCATCTTGAACTACTTAATTTGTTGTTATGGTGTCCCCCAAGCCATTATCTCAGATAATGGGACACCTTTCAAGAATTAGGATGTTTGTGACCTATGCCACAAGTTCAAAATCCAACATCGCTTTTCCACCCCATACTAGCCCCAAGGAAATGACCAAGTTGAGGCTACAAATAAAACCATCCTAAAAATCCTCAAGAAAACGGTCAATGAAGCTGGTCGTGATTGGAATCTCCAACTGAATCCTGCTCTATGGGCCTATCGAACAAGTATCCACACACCAATAGGTTCCACCCCATTTTCCCTAGTCTATGGATCAGAAGCTATACTCCCTATTGAGATCGAGCTCCCATCACTGAGAATATCACTGCGGAATCTCATCACAGATGAGGAATACCATGTATCATGATTGAATGAGCTGGAATTGCTAGATGAGTGACACATGGATGCCTTAAACCATTTGCAAGTGTACTAGAACTTACTCAAGCAGAGTTACAACAAGAAGATCAGGAGTCGGACCTTCCAAGTAGGAGAGTTGGTGCTGAAGGAGAATCAGAAGAATGTTCCAAATCCAGGTAGCAAGGGAAAGTTTGAACCCAATTGGTTGGGACCAATCACAATCACAGTGAGCTATAAGTCAGGGGCATATCATTTATCAACATCGGAAGGGGAACCTTTACAGGAGCCCGTGAACAGTTCCCATCTCAAAAAGTTTTATGCCTAAATCTTTCAAGGTATAAAACCAAAAATACAAAAAAAATAGAAAATATCCTAAAAATATGGTCACCTTGATGAAAACCTGGCAAACAGGGGTCTTGGTGACAACAAAATAATAAAAAATAGAAAAAATCCAAAAAAAGGATTAAAAACAGTAAAGAGAAAAATCATCCTCTAGTGAAAACCACTTCAGTGGTGCTTAGGGCAGGTACCTTGGCGAAAACCTGAAAAATAGGCACCTTGTGTAAATAAGCACTTTCCATCAACCAAGATCTCCATGACTCGTTCTGCATCATCCATCCATTATGCTTCCACCATCCATCACATTCCATATCTCCATCCATCACTCATTTGCATCCGCATCTTAGCTTGGTCCTGTGTTCGTGTCATAATCCCTCATAGTACTACTCAACCCATTCTCAAGGTCAGTTTGTCCTGCCTGTATCGGATTAGTCTATTGCATCACGCTAGGGGAATGTCCTCTTTGGATCGGATTCACGTATATCCTGGAAATCTTCCTAAAATAAAAAAAATTCAAAAAAATTCATAAAATCAAAAAATCCAAAAAAACATTCAAAACATCAAAATCCAAAAATAGGTCAAAAGGTCACTCAAAAATTCAAAAAAATAGAGTCATCTTGTTGAACTATGTCATCTTTGAGCTCTAAATGTAGGCAAGGTTGATCTTTGATCATCCCCCGAGACACGTAGGTCAATCCTTTAGGAGTCCATCATAATAAACTAGCAATCCATTTGTTCATATCTCATCAATAATTGAGTCTGTGTCAATCGAACTACGTGGTCTCTGCATGTATAACGTAGAAAAGGATAATCTAGTTGATCAGCCCCCGAGGCCCCTAGGATAGGTTGTTAGGTTAGTCTCTTGTCAAAATATTAGAAAACCCCAAAAAAATAGAAAATTTGAAAATCAAAATATTTGCAAAATCTCAAAAATACCAAAAACAACCTCAAAACATTTCAAAACATCAAAAATATCAAATATTTGAAAAATCCATCTGTCCCATCTCGCTTTCACCTACAATAAGTATCACTCATAATAAATCAATCATCACCCTCAACCTTTGGTGAAACAATTGGAAACAAGTCTAGCAGGTTCAAAAGTGAAAACTCTAAATGTCAAGGTCTCAAGTCTAGGTCGGTACATAAACAAGTTGGTCAACTTTTTGTGTCAATAGCCTATCATCCAATCAGTCCCAAATCAATCATCTAATACCATCATTTTCTAGGATGCATCCTTCCTACAATGGACATCTACATCAGGCATCACCATAGTTTAGTCTTGGCTAGCGATATTGAAGAACATTAGCTTGTCTATTTACTTTATCTTTGTCTTTTGTCTTATCTTTTTGCACTCATTTCGATGAACTCTCGATGATGTCCCAAACAAGGGGATTTAGAGAGAAAGAAATGAGGAAATGATCATTATCTTTTTATTTGTAGTGCTTGTTGGATATTCTTGTAATATAACCTTGGTTATTGTTGGAGTTATGGACAGACACTGAGAGGGGGGGTGAATCAGTGTCTACATGTTTTCAAACTTCGACCAAGATTTTACAATCTAATTTCCTTTTCTTTTAACAATAGTGTAGAGTAATCTCATTTGAAAGCACAAAGATATGACAACATAAACTCAGTCTTTTAGACAACTTATGAAAACATGATTTGAGTGAGATATCTTGCAATTCCCAAAACATAGCTCAGATTAGATCTCAATATTATTCTAATTAATGCATTCATGAGTTGAATGTAATCATTCATAAACAGAATTGAGAACAACAATAAACCCAACTATGAACTGAAACAACAATCAACATAGAAAAGCAGTGAGCACACAGAAGAACAAAGATACAAAAGATTTACTGAGTGGAAAACCCTCCTGGGGTAGAAAAACCACTCCTAAACTGCCTTACTGGCTGAATCTTCAAAACCACTTTTAACAATGCCTTATAGGCCAATTTCTGAGCACCAACTCAAGGATCACCAAACCCTCATTTTAGAGACCCCAATCTCAAGGAGCGCCAACCCCTTTCTCAGATTACAGAATTACAATAAAAATATATCAGAGGATCACTCTGTTTTCAGTTAAGTTCATAACACTCTGCTTCTAATACTCTAGGAGCAATGCCCCGGTATTACATCCAGTTCCCTCTCTTGATTATGGCCAGAATAACTATCTCTCAAAATTACAGGCCAACAACACCTTCACTATTTTCAACATTGGTTTTTATATACATTCCAAGTGTGTCAGTTATGAAGAGATCTTCAACAAGCGTTTTTCACCAGATTCTCAAATTCTCTTACTGATTTTTGAATATAAAGCTGATTCATAATGATCTGTAGATTATGGTAAAAATCAAAGAAACGCCTATCCATAGAGCTTTTAATTTCTGCGCTAAATCAGGAGATTTCAAATTGTAACTGAAAGATTTTCATCAGAGTCATGACAACCCACAAACAGAAAAACATATCCTCTAAAATCTCAGAGAATACCTTGCCAGAGATTCGATACCAACCAAAGAAGTATGTATGCAACTATATTTAGAAAATCCATTAAATCAAAAATGCAACAGCTCAAAAAGAAACTCGATGAATATCCTGTTATGTAATCGTTCTGAGATTTGATGCCAATCCATGATGACGACCACAGAGTTTTGAATCTTCATAACTATTCGCTAAGACAACCATATAGTTCTGCCGAAGGCAATCAAATCACCAGACAATCCCTTTAGATATCGCTTTCGCCAAGAGCCATCAGAGTCGGGAAGAACACATAACGAATACATCATGTCTCATCGATAGGCTTCCTTAGAGTATTATTCATTCGCTGTCACTGTAGCCTAAATATTCTCTCACTGAATGCATCCTTCTATTTGTCGCTGTGACATAATAGAGTCGGGGAGAAGTCATGCCGCCAACATTATGTTTCATCGAAGGTCACTTGATACACATTGTCGCCATAACATATCATTTTTCTTGCCGACGAGCCTTCTAACTTGTATTTGTCGCTATAGCTTACCGTCATCTGGGAGACCTCTCTTAGAAAGCTTGAATCATACCGAAAGTCTTTATCATTTCCAAGTCGCCAAGACAAGAGCACACTTACACCGAGATGTGTCCTTCATTCGCCTTCGACAAGACAATGTGTAGTCGGGGTGACATCTCATAGAGCATCCTATGTCTTACCAAAAGCTCACGTTTTCATTCCTGTTGCCATGACATAACGCTTTTGGGGAGACCTCTTGTAGAGCACACCATGTCTTTCCAAAAGTCTTCATCCACTTGTGTGTCGCTGAGACAAGACAAACCTTTCGCCGAAAGCCCCTCATTAGACTTAGTTGCCAAGACTTGACGGGTTCGCTGAGACTCTACAACGAAACTCATGAGTCTTACCGAAATTTTTTCTCCATTCATCCGATGTCACTGAGACAATCCAGATCTTATGCCAACGAAGTCTCTTTATGTTTCATCGGCGAGACCGAAGGTCACTCGCCGAGACCTCTCGCCGAAAACCCTAGCTCTTACCGAAGAGACTACCTTTATGTTTTCAGTCAGTGTAACAAATCAAATTCACCAAGAGCATTCTTCGATGCACATGAGTCATACCGAAATACTTTATCCACTCTGATTCGCTAAGACATTATATCAATAGCCACAACTCATACTGATAGACTTCCACATGCACTTGTCGGGGAGACATTACCTTTTCGTTGGGATGCTAAACTGAATACTCCAAGTCTGGCCGAAGTGAATCCCATATGTGATGTCGGCGAGACAACACCACTTTTCTGAGACCTATTTCAAAAACCCTGACTCTTGCCGATACGCATCCATTTTAATCTCTGATCGGTGTGACATACCAATATCGCTGAGACCACATACCGACGGATTTAACTTATGCTGATATAACAACTGTCTATCGCCGAAACGACATGTGTGTCATGCCAAGTGATGCCTGGAGATGGATCCCAATCGTTGTGACATCAAATAAGTCTTTCCGAAATGAACTTTCTTGTGTCGGTCACCAAGACACAAAACACTTGATGAAACTTCATGCCGATAGGGATTTCTTATGTTGATGAACCACCTTATGAGTTAGTTGGTGAGACCCGACTCAATCGGTAAGACCTCCCACCGGTGAACAATCCTCATGCCGATAGACTTTTCTACTGTCGCCAAGACCACAAACAATGTCACACCGAAAGCTGCCAGAATGTTAAATTCAATCACCATAACATCAGAAATGTCTTGCCGATAGGCAACTCAGACATTTCAAAGAGGATCGGGAAGACCTTTCCATTTTCACTCCGATATGAGTATGCTTGAGAGAGAAACAACCAAAGCCTGTGATATGCAAGGAGAACCATCTTTCAAACTCTGTCAGTCAAAGATGTAGCATTCATAACCTGAACCAGAAAACTCATCACCATGAAATTGAACCATAACAAATAAATTTTTGTAATAGCCAAGAGACATCAAAGAAGTGCCATAATAAATCATATAGAGTCAACCTGAGACTGATCATCAAAGAGAACCAACTAAAAGATATTTTGACATCAAGGACAAACTATATGATCACAACTGAGATCCAACAGTTATACGTGCTTTGTTTAGGTGTAGGGAGAATGTTTTAGGTGTCTTGTTGACCACATAGGAAGGCTTGCCTTTCTATGTTTTGGTCTAAGATGTTTGGAATATATGAGCTACATTTTGAACAAGGTTCTGTGTGTCAGGTGTGAACAAGAGTACTCCTATCTGATTGTCTAGTCAAAGTCCATCACACAAGGTGCAACACCATCCTAGTTATTTATACCTTGACACATCGTGCCTACGTGTGTCATCAAACATAAGGTAAATGGCCCTTTTAAAGTCCCAATCCTTGGTAAGCAAATCATCATCATCATCTTTTGACTTGTTAGAGTCTCTTACTTTCTTCTATCTTCTTTCTGTACTAACATGGTACCATGGCAGTTAAATAAAAAATCATCACCATTGCATCCATCCTGCATCTATAAACTATCAACATACTGCATAATAAATATCATATCATAACATATAGGAAATACTAACCATCTCACATGCATTGCATTTCATCATTGCATAATATAGATTGGTTATTCTAAGCATCTCATAAACCATACATTTTCATTCATTGCATAAAAGGAACCAACACATAGGCATCATTAACTCATATCATATACATCGTCAAAACATCCATTGCATCATCACATATACATCATAATATTACTCATTTACATTCATTACATAATCATATAACATCACATACATGTCATCCATTTGCATCATTTATATATTACCATACCATGTACATCATAACATGTCATATACCTAAGCATCATTAAATACATTATAAAATGCATCATTGCATCACATCATGCACATCATCATATCATAAATGCATCACCATATCATACATGAGAAAGATAATGAAAAAGAAAAAGGTTGCATTTCATACATTTTATCATCATCATCCATTAAGCATCATAATATAGATCTGTTAAGTCTAAGCATCCACATTTCATAACAGTTGCATACATCATCATAAAAAGCGCATAGAAAGATACTGAAAAATAAATGTATCCATAAATCATTGCATCACATCATAATGTCATACATCACATCATGCATGAATAAAATAGAACATCATACATCACATCAAATCATCTCATATCATATATCACCAAAATAATAATACACTATGAAGGTACAAAGATCAGGATCAAGTGTATAGTACAATCAATATATGGTAAAATCGCCCACAGGGCTATCAAAAACGAGCCTGTGAAATGAAAAAAAGAATCATGTCTCTGATAAAAATGAGCTAGCCCTACTAGCTGCTCCCCTTACGGGGCAGCCTCTCTCCATGATCCTTTAGAGGCCGGTACCCTATCTACTGTGAAAAATTTGGGACCTTAGACACTCGGGGCATGACCTGATGATAAATGCACTATATAATAGTTAGCCTCTTGGACTACCTCCCAGTATGCTCGTAAAGAAACTGTGCTCTGGGAGGAGGATGTAGCCATGCTCTTGAGGTATTGCTGACGACCCATCTCTTGTGCATCCCTAAGATTTGTAGCTTGTTTCTGTTGAACGACCTGGTCTTGCTCAATCCTCAGCTGATCTCTCTCAGATGTCAATGCAACGATCTATCCCTACAGAACTTGCACCTTTGCCTAAAGCTATTGGATACAAAAATATCGCTAATCAGGTGGCAGTGGAGGTCCCTGGTCCCTCAGAGGTGATCCCTGATCTCTTTGAGGCAGTTGATCTGCCTGTCTATCCTAATCCTGTCATGCCTGATCTTGGTCCTGTCTGACCTGATCCTGGTCCTGTCTGCCCTTATCCTTATCCTAATCCTATCTCAGGGGATCCTGTCGTACCCTATCCTGATTGGGCTATAGGTGTGATCCACCTCCTCCTTGACCCCCATCTCCATCCCCGTCCCCTTAGCCTCCTCCTCAGCCTTGTTCTGTCGATCTTCCCCTAGCTCTCCACCATGCCGATGGTGTCCTTGACATTGTCAATCTGAGTGGTGGACAAACCAATCTATGTAGGCCTGTGTGGTGCCTCATCGGCCTATCCCTGATCATACAACCATGGCCTGGCCACCACTTGTTTGAAGCTATGCACAACCTCCTCTGCGGGAATGTATTGGACCTAGGTCATCTCCCTCATAGTACACACAAATATCGTAACGTACTGGTCATCGGATCTATCCTACGACTCACCAAACTGTCTAAGTACTCGGCTAGGCAGATACCGCTTCCCCATCGTATGCTCTCTACCCTGCATAAGTCTATCCTATCTCACAAAAAATAGCTGTTGGGAATTGTCATACCACGTTGGCCACCCAGATACGACCACCATGTGAACTCTCTCATGTCGTCAATGACCCTCCTCCAATGAGGGATCCTGTGTTGTCCAGTGTGTGAAAAAGAGAGTCCTCCCTTGTACCTCCAGATGACTGGGTCATCTGGCTCCATATCGACTGGTGTAACTCGTGGGCGTAGCACTGCAATGTGTTGCAAGGCCTAGATGTGAAGGAGTGTGACACCGACCCTGATGGCTCTACTGTCACAGTGTGCAAACTCATGTAGATCTTGGTATAGTGAGGCCAACAACACTGGCCCCCACACAAAGCATACTCTTCATATGACCATCAACTCCTAGGCAAGCCCACATCTTGGACTAAAGTATCAAAAATGTTGATCTGGTGCCACAAGTCCTAAAATGATAGCTTCTACAACTAGGCAGAATGGTGATACAATGATCCTATAGCGCTCCAACTTGATTTGTCCCTTTGAAAAAGATGATCTCATCAAGGCCCATCACATCATAGTAGGCATCTCTCCCGACATCCACATCATAGATGACCCTCTCTCCATGGATCGACAATCGCAAGATGCGCTAGACATCCTCTAGGGTCACTATCACCTCACCTATAGGAAAGTGAAATGATGACATCTCACAGTGCCATCGCTCTGCTAGCATTGTCATCATCCCTAAGTGTTTCCTCACCGGCAGTGCATATGCAATGTACCAAAGTCCAATCACCCCTAAGTGCTTCTGGAGCCACTCATGCATACCTATTAATCTACTCAGAATGGAGCATTTTTTCTCACCTGAATGAAGAATCTTTGCCTCCTCTTGCATTAGGAATGTCACAACGTCAAGTTTCATAAAAAATTGGGATCCTGTTCAGAGTTTTCATGATTGAAACAACAAATTTGTCTCTTTTTCCAATTGTAGTGCAGTTTGGAAGTTCCAAACTATGTCGTTGGAAGGTCTAAACGTCCAAACTCCACCACTGGAAGGTCTAAACCTCCACACTCCGCCGCTGTGACGTAGTTTGGGCATGCCTCTGTTTAACCCCTAAACCCTAGTTTGCTAACTGGCCCACCGCAACGCAATTCGCATAGGCATTTCAATTTGGAATTTTAACCCTAACTCCAAGCCGTGACGTTGTGTCACTATCCATGGGTGTGATATAGTTTAATGTTGCACGACATTGAAATAAAGTTTGTAGTGACACTATACAAGACCGCTTGACCTAATTTGACTTTCTAAGCTATTAAATGCACACAAAAATTGAAAAACAATGTTAGGTCAAGATGACTTACTGGTGGTCCTACAACAGGAAGCCTCTGGTACACTCGTACTCACTCTGAAACGTGTTGTGGAAGTGGTCGTTGTGCCATCTATCATAGGGGTCAGAGCTCAAATTTGTAGAATCTCTAAAGGCTAAATGTGAAAATGAATCGGAAGTGATCCCTTGAGGCCTATTTAAGCCTAAAAAACTATAGTTTTTTTACCCTGTTTGACTGTCTAGCTAGGGTTTTGGACCCTCAATCCTATTTTTTCCCAACTGAGGCTCGTTTTTCATTGTTTTGTTCTATTTTGGCACATTTTTGGCCTCCTGAAGCCTTTCTGGACCTGTCAGGCACCTTGTGCTCCTTTTTTCACGAAATCACCCAAAAATCAAAATTTTCATCTGATCTCTCGAGGGGGCAGTATATCAACATGTTTCTTCTCACTGGGGTAGCAGTGGGGCAATTTTGAAAATAAAAAAATTAGAATTTTAATCGAGGGAGGTTTTCTTTGAACCAATGTAGCGAGTACTTTTCTTCAAAGAGGGGAAAAATGTAGACACAAAAAATGTACCAATCATACTTGATCCTAATTACTAGCACCACTTCATCCTGAATCATCCCCTCTACTAATCATTTAATCGAATAACCCTTATTTGATTAAATTCATCACCTTTCATCCCTTAATTAAATAAATAAAACTTATCTAATTAAGTTGCCATTTCTTGTTAATTGAATAAATCATGTTATTCAATTAACCCTCTAGTCTCTATTTAATTAAATAATTCATTTTGTTTAATTAAATCCCTAAAGTCATTTTATTAAATTAAATCAATCTTTATTTAATTTAATCTAACATCATCCCTCTTTAATTAAATAAATCAAAATCTTTATTTGATTAAGTCTAAATTCATATTCCTCTCAACTTTGATTTAAATCAATCCAAAAATATAGATCAAATTGTCACATCAACTAATCTCCTTTTAAAATTAATCTTAATCCCTTAAATTATCTAGAGTTTGCCACTTGCTCAATAAATCATTTCTTTTGATTTAATAAATCTTCTAATTACTTTCAACATGGCATCAAAAGGGAATATTCCTCCAAATTTGAAAATCCATCCAAATGGATTTGTCCTTCCAACAAGGCATTCATTTCCTCTTACATGTCCTTGTGCATTAAGCCAAGTGGCATTGAATTCATTCCTTTCTCCCTCCAACATGTCATTTTCATAAATTTCAAATTCCACCTAATAGCATTTATCATGCACATTCATAAAAATGTGCTCAACCTCCCTCCATTGGAATGCTGACAAGTGGCACAATTCCATTGGATTATCTTTTATCCCACATTCCTCCTATCTTTCATTCTTCTATCTTTCTATTTTATAACTAGGGGATTCTTCTATTGATTTGGCATACACAAAATTGGAGGCACAAGTTCATCCACAACTTGGGGACAATCTCAAGCATTTTCATCTTGATCATTCATCATCTTGCATCTTCATCACATCTAGAGCTTATCAAAAAGGGGTTGGGAAAGGGCTATTTTCTACATCAAAATAGCACCAATCCCCCTATGGGATGCTGCTTTGATAATTAGAATAGTGTTTCATTGTGTTTTGTTTGTTGTTTTGCTTTGTTTCCATTATTCTCATGTTCAAATGAATTTCATAGGGAGTGGTTTATTTCCGTTTACTAACAATGGATAATGTGGTATGTTTTGTCTATTGTTAGTGATTGCAGATTCACCTCACACTCACAATTTCCTTAAAGAATAGGCCTGCAATATGGGAAGCATCATTTTTACATTTGCAAGGAATGAAATGGGCCATCTTACTGAACTTATCAACCACCACAAACACACTATCATATCCCCTTTGATTTCTAGGCAGTCCTAAAAGAAAATCCATGCTTAAACTTTCCCATGGCTAGTTAGGAATTGGTAGGGGTTGATATAGGCCTGCATTAGAAGTAGTTCCTTTTTCCCTTTGAAAAATTGTGCAACTTTCAATAAACTTCCTAACATCTACTTGCACTCTTGGCCAAAAATAAAACCTTCTCAATTGATGCAATGTTTTTTCAATCCCAAAATGGCCTCCAAGACTCCCACAATATTTCTCTTTGATCAAATTTTGTCTCATAGAACACTTGGGTATGCATAACTGAGCTCCTTTAAATAACAAACCATCTTGCAACAAAAATTCAAAATATTCATCATGAAAACTATCCTTAAACTGATTGGAAACAAAAAATACCTCCTTGAAGTCATTATCTACAACATACATGTCCTTCAATGCATCTATGCGCACACTTTGAAGTTGCATCTCATGAACCAACAATGACCTCCTGCTAAGAGCATCAAAAACCTTATTAGCTTGACCTTTCTTGTGCTTGATGTTGAATGTATAACTCTACAAATATTCAACCCACTTTGCATGTCTATGGTTCAATTTATCTTGACTATTTAGAAATTGTATGGCATGATTGTCAGTGAATACTATGAATTCTTTGGGTAAAATATAGTGCTTCCACTTCTGAAGAGCCTGCACCATAGCATACAACTTGAGATCATATGATGAATACTTATCTTTAGCTTCATTAAGCTTTTCACTGAAGAAAGCCACTGGTCTACCTTCTTGGCTTAACACTGCACCTATTGCAAAACCACTTGCATTAGTTTCTATGGTGAAAACCTTATTAAAATCAAGGAGAACAAGGATTGGTTGATGTGCTACTCTAGTTTTCAGATATTCAAAGCTCTTCTTTGCCTCATTAGTCCACTGAAACTTCCTTCTTTTGTCTCCCTTAATGGTGTCAATGATAGGTGAAAAAATGTGACTAAAAATCTTAATGAACTTTCTATAGAAACTTGCAAGGCCATGAAAGCTTCTTACCTCTCTTACTGAACTTGGATTTGGCCAACTGAGTATTACTTGAACCTTTGAGGGATCCATCTTCAATGAACCCTTATAAATCACAAAACCAAGATATGTTAGTCCCTCTTTCATAAATTCACATTTTTTGAGATTAATCATCAATTTCTCCTCATGTAACCTCTGCAAGACCATGTCAAGGTTTTGCAAGTGTTCTTTTTTTTTCTGTTGAACATAAGTATATCATCTAGGTATACAACAACAAATTTACCAATAAAGGGCTTCAACACTTCATTCATAAGTCTCATGAAAGTACTTGGAGCATTTGACAGTCCAAAGGGAATCACCATCCATTTATATATGCCTTCATTAGTCTTAAATGTGGTTTTCCATTCATCTCCTTCCCTTATCCTAATCTAATGATACTCACTTTTCAAGTCAATTTTTGAGAAATAACAAGCACCCCCCAAACAATCCATTAGATCCTCTATTCTAGGAATTGGGAACCTATATCTGATGATTTTTTTTTATAGCCCTAGAGTCCATACACATCCTCCAATCCCCATCCTTTTTAGGTTCCAAAATGGTTGGGACAACACAAGGGCTCAAACTTTCCCTAATGAGACCTTTATCCAACAATTCTTGAACTTGTTTCCTTATTTCCTTATTTTGTTCAAGGGTCATTTTGTATGCAGTCTTTTTTGGCAAACTAGAACTAGGGATCAGATCAATATGATGATTGAAATCTCTCATTGGAGGCAAGGAACTTGGAAATTCATCAACTACAATATCCCTATACTTATTCAACAAGGCTTGAACTTCACTAGGTATGCCTTCCAACTTATTTGCTACTAAAATAGACTTGGACTTAGGTTTGATCACCAATGCAAATCCCTTACCTCCTTCATCTTTCAAAGTCTTCAAAAACCCCTTCTCTCCTACTACCATGACACTAGAACCAAATTTCTTCTCAAACTCTTCATCTTGAAGGGGTGTTAAGGTGTATGAAGTACCATCCTTATCTATCACATAGACATTTTGTGGCCATCATGCTTGACCTTCCTATCATACTGTTAGGGCCTACCTAGCAGCAACTGACAAACATCCATGGGGATTATGTCACAAAGAATTTTGTCCTTATAACCCCCATTATTGAACTCTACCCATGATTGTTCATTTACCAAGATTTGTTGACCCTTGTTTAGCCATGACACTTTGTATGGTGTGGGATGAGGAATCCTTTTCAATTTCAAAATTTCAACCATTTCTAAAGACACCAAATTATCAGTAGACCCTGAATCTACAACTACTTTGCATACCTTTCCATGTGACTTGCATGCAGTATTGAACAAGGACTTCCTTTGTGGAGGCACTTTGGTTGTAGGTGTGAATGCTTGGTCTAGACCTTCTCAAACATGATCAAACAATCCAATGTTAGACAATAAAAAAATCTAAAACAAACATTCCCCATGCAATTCATTCAAACACAATGAACAAGAAACAAAGCAAAGTTAATCAAATGAAAGCTACTAAATCTTATTCAATTTTCAAACCAACATCCCATGGGGGAATTGGTGCTTCTTTGATGTGGAAAGAATCCCTTTCCCAATTCCTTGCAAAGCTTTGATGAACTTGATGATGATTGTGTGCTACTTAATGAAATTTTCCAATAACCTAGCTAAGATTGATGAAAACTATGAAAACTTGGATGAAAATGGTGGATGAACCTGCTCCAAATCTATAGATAGTAATCTTGCATGAAGACGTGGATCCCAAATCAATAGAGAAGTCCTCTATTTATAGGAAAGAAGGATGGAGAAATGATAACTAGGAAGAATGTGGGATTAAACTTGAGCCAATGGCATTGTGCCACTTTTCAACATGCTATTGAAGAGAGGTGGAGCATATTTTGAACAATGTGCAAGTTAATGCAATTAGGTGGAATTTGAAATTCAAAAGATGGCTTGTGGAGGAAGAGTTGTAAGATGAGTTAATGCCAAGTTGGCTCAAGAAAAAGGACATGTAAGAGCCATAAATGCCATGTTGGAGGACAAGTCCTTTTGGGAGGGAGATTTCAAAATGATGGAATATTCCAAAGAGATGCCATATTTGAATGGAAATAGAAGAATTAATAAACCAAATAAATTGATTTATATGTGCAAGTTGCAAAAGCTAGAGAAAAGAGGATTAATGTTAGAAGTTAATCAAGATTTAATTAACTTAGATGTAAGTTAGTTTGATTTGACATTTGATTTAGATATTTAGATTTATTTAAATCTAAATGAAAGGATTTTGAGGTATTAGTAATTTAATTAAATAAATTTGATTTATTCAATTAAATGAAGAGCATTAGATTTAGTTAAATAAAGTTGATTTATTTAATTAAAAGAGATGACATTAGGACTTAACTATATAAAATTGATTTATTTAATTAAGTGAAGACATTAGGATTTAATTAAATAAAAATTGATTTATTTAATTAAAAGAGGAATATGGAGGAATTTAATGAATTTAAACAAATAAAGATTATTCAATTAAATGGTTAGTAGAAAGATGATTAAGTGAGAATCAGTGTTAGTGAATTAGGATCGAGTGAATTAGGATCAAGTTTGCAATATCCTAAAATAAATAAATAAAAACATCAAAAGCAAACCTGAAGCCTCCATTCCACCAATTTTGGCTAGAAATCAACGGTGGAATGGATAAATATTTACATTTTTTTATTACAAACCCTTAAAATGAGGGTTTTCAGGTGGTCTGAAGAAAAAACTTTCAAACTCTCTTATTCCACCACAAGAATCAATCACATAGCACTCAAATGAAAGGAGATTCATAGTAGAATGCTTTCACATCTATTTTAGATCATGAAACCACTGTATGGGGCCATACAGGGCTGGTAAACTTCTAAAAACACAAAATTTTTGCAAAAAAAAGAGTGATCTATTATTTTTTCCTCCACAAGCATCAAAAACCATGCCTTGATGTGTGTGAGGCTATTTGAACATGTTTCCATCAGTTTCCAATGGCCTCCAACTGAAATCCAATCAGGTGATCGTTTAACCTCTTTATAAAGCAAATTTGATAATGTTGCAAAAGCAACTTTTAACAACTTGTTACAAAACACAACTAATGGACCCTACATGAAACCAAAACCTTACAAACGGTCTTCAATTGACCTTATTACATCAAAAGAGTGAAAAAAACACAAAACCTCAAACTAGACACCTAAATTCATCAATTTAAGCAACATGACCATGGTGCCCCTGCACCACTTTGGCAACCTAGTGATGAAATCCATCAACATACTTTCTCATTTCTAATCAGGAATAGGTAAAGGATGCAACAAAATAGCCAAAAAAGTGTGCTAATTTTTGTTCTCTTGGTAGATCAGACACTTCTTAATGTAGCGAAGGACCTCATCCTTGAGTCCCTTCCATGAAAACTCTCACAAATCTATCTACATGTCTTGAAATACACTTCATGACCAGCCAAGGGAATGCAATGAAATGATTGAAATATATTCATCTTAAGCTTATATTCAAGTACCAAGAAGATCCTACCCTTATACTATATCAAATTATCAACCAACTTGTACCTTTCATCTTGCAAAGTGTCGCCAACTAAACTAGTAGCAAACTGATTTTTGGCGTACTCTGCAATAATCTACTCTTTCCAATCAACAATGATCTCAATCAAAGAGCTCAAATGTGGCCTTCTAGACAAGGCATCAACCATAATGGTATTCTTCCCCTTGACATAATTGATGTCGAAATCGTAAGCTTGGAGCTTACTCACCCACTTTTGTTGCCTTTCGTTTAGATCCTTTTGATGCATGAAGTGTTTGAGATTGTTGTGATCAGTCTTCACAACAAATTTCATTCCCACCAAATATTGTTTGAATTTGGCCAATGTGTGCATGATTGCAAGCATCTCCTTGTCATAGATTGAGTAAGTTATTTCAACACCCTTCAATTTTCTGCTCTTGAAGATAATATGATGCTTTTCTTGCATTAGGAAAACACCATATCCTTCCCCTAAAGCATCACACTGCAAGTAAAATGGTTTGGAGAAGTTAGGTATGGCCAAAATGAGACATGAAATCATGAGCTGCTTGAATCTATCAAAGACCACTTATTATTTTTCTGACCATACAAATTCCCCCTTCTCGGTGAGATCAGTAACAGGGGAAGCCATATGAGAATATCCCTTCACAAACCTCTTGTAAAAACCACAAAGTCCCAAAAAACCCTTCAACTATGTGAGGTTCTCTAGAGGAGGCAAATTCAAGATGGCCTTGATCTTCTTTGGGTCAATACTAACTCCCTTAGAGCTGATCACGTGCCCTTAGTGTTAGGATTTGGTGTTGTAGACCATTGCATACAATTTTATATTTAAATGTAATTAAATGATATTTAGTTGTAGTGCTCCTAGGAGGTGTGTTTAGCCACTCTAGGTAATTATTTGGGGCCACTTGTAAAGTTATGTCGCAACATTGGGTTATTATTTTATGTGTAGGAGACATAGGATAATAATTTAATATTTAGGGAAAGTATTTAATAATGTGAAAGCTTAGTACCCAATATTAAATGTGGAGTCAATGATTTTGTGTTCACATGGTTTTATCTTACCACTTGGTTATATTTGTGTGAGCTTGTATCTATAAAAGAAAATACATGTTTAGTGGTTAAGGTTGGATGGGTGAGTGAGCTATCATTATTGAGTATTTCTAAGGAGTGCATATGTGAAGCATGGCATGCAATGTATGGATTCATGCTTGGACACATGACATAAGCATTGGAGAGGCTTTATGTTTCAAAAGTATTGTAACTCTATAAGTGCATGTATTATTTTATCATTGAATAATAGATGGAGTATGTGTGCTTTTGGAGGTTGTGTTTTTCCCTCTTGAGGGTTTTCCTAGGGTATATCTTGTGTTATCTTGTGGATTTTCTATTTGATCTATGCATTATGATTATTTTTTAATCTTGTATGCATTTTTTTTCTCTCATGGGGTTATGTAGGAAATAGATTAAATGAACTAAGAATGGATGTTTTATTTCCTAACAAGTGGTATCAAAGCTTTCATGGTTATGAGAGGTGTGAGCTCCCAATTTTTTTATAACCCTTGTTGAGTAGATTTGGTGCAAAGTTGAATCCATGGCAATACATGATGGATTTGAGGCACTACAAGATATAGAACACATGTGCAGGTATTTTTTGCATATTTTGGCTTTTGGGGTTTGTAGATTTGTTGAGTTTATTGCAGATCTAAGGTTGAGAAATTTGGGTCAAAAATATTTCTTGGATTATGCTTTCATATGAGGATTTTGTAGAGGAAGTTTCATAGATGACCTCTTTAGAAAAAATGGACCTCACCATTGGATCTAAGATGGTCAAGAAATGAAAAATGATATAAAATTTTCCCTATTTTGGCCATTGTGAAAATGCAAAAAAATTACCCTCATAGCCCTAGCTGTATGGTTGTACAATCAAACTACAAAGGAAAAATATAAAATATAAATAAATATATATAACTTGTAGCTTTAAAAGTTTATTGAAAAATAAAAGTAAAAATAAAATAATTTATATGGCTCTGGGGTGGGGGAGGGTCTTCAGACCCCCCATACCCTGTTGGACAAGATGTTGTCTATAAGATATCCATTAGCAACCCCCACTGATAGTGACCTAGGGTCAGTGGGTTTCAACCCCCAATCCCTTGGGTTCTTGGCCTAGAGCCTACGGGGCTTGGCCAAATAAATCACCCAAAGTATTTTTTAAAATTTTATTCTTAAAAATTTAATTTAAAGATTTAATTGTTATTTCAGGTCTACCCATACGAAGCCTATCACTATCCTTGAGTGGCGCCACCTAGCTAGGCTATTAGCATGCCATTTTTCCCATTGATGCCACTAGCATACCACCAACCAACCGCTTGCTAGCAACCCCTATAGGGTAGATTGGAGCAATTTTCTTTTGAGGGACATAACTATCACTCAAGATGTCACATTTTTTACTTCCAATAGTTGACAAAAGGCTCTCTCTGATTACTATACAGTGGTATATGTTTGGTTCCATTATTTTCTATTTATGCTATTTTTTGGGGCATGAAAGGTAGATATTCTTAGTTTCACAATTTTTGACATAACTTTTGCATAGAAAATCATATTTTCAATTTCAAACAAGCATTGAAGAGAATGTGGAATGCACTACATAGTGGATCAGTTATAATTTCAATTTATGGTGCAAAGGGAGGATTGTACTTAGTTTATAACTTGTAGGTTCTTGAGATTTAGGGTGTGATTGCATGAGTATCTAGAAAAGTCAAGAGATGAAACCTTGAGGGACTATATTTTTTATATGATATTTATGATGGTATAGTTGATTATCAATTTGGTTCTTCCTAGTACAAGTTTACAAGTTTTTTTCAAAGTTGGACTTTGATGGTGATAGGTATATAGGTTTTCTTCTAGTTTGAGGACACTAGTTGACATGTGTGGAGACTAGGAGTCTCATGTGGGTGATAATTGAGAGTAGGTACAATATTGGTGATGACTATGGTGTCTTGTATATGCAAGTACATTTGAGCATTGGCATGAGATGATCAGGTATGTGGTTGTTTGGTGGTTATATGGTTTTTTGTTAGGAGGTTGTTCTTATCTCTTAGATGCTTGATTGGATCCTTGACTATGGTTACTCATTTGTGGAAATTTTTGGAAAATCAAATCTATGGTTGATTTGGTGTTTTAGTCTTGTTGTCTACAAGACTAACTTCTTTGATATCTTGATTTGAAGGTTACTAATGTAACAATGAGTTTTCATGTTTTAGTATTTTGGATCCATGAGTTATACAGCTGTATGGGTTGATTACCCATTTAGTTGCACTTGGATAACTCAAATGTGGATTGTCTATATCCACAAGATTCATTTAGTGTTGATGCAGACTTTGTTAGTTGGCCTTTTCTATGGTCATTTGTGCTTTTGTATGTTGTTTTGGTATGAGAAGATGGATGGTTGGAGTGTCATGATTGTCAATTTTTGGAACTTGTAGCATGTGGTTTATCATGATAACATAATAGCTTGGTTACATATTTTAGTGGAATATTTTGATAATGATGATTTGGTGGTGTAGGATTGATTCTTAATTTTTTGATGGTAGATGTATCTTCTTGGCTTGGAGATCTAGGTTCTACTTCTCTAGAGCTACTAAAATTGCACTTGAGTGTGTGTGGACCATACGTGATATTCATTTAGGAGATGGTTATCATGATGCCATGTGTAGCTCAATATCATGATTCAATGGGAGTTGTTGACAGTGGATTGGATTCATCGTTGGTGATGGATGATATTCTTTAGTGTTTATTGTTGTCTTGGAGGATCTCTTAGATGCTATTGTTGTAAAAGAGTTCTTTCACATTTATAGGTTCACTATTAGGAGATGGTTATCTTCACATGATCAGAGATGTTGATTCTTGGTTTAGAGTGTGCTTGTTATTATGTCATGATATACTCTTGATTCTAGATTAGATTTTTGGAATGGTACATGTTCTCTTGAGACTATGATGTATGCATTATTTCATGTGATCTCTAGGAGGAGATGATTATATCATGATGTCATGATAGGTTCCTAATTATGTAGCTAGAGCTTTCACAATGATCTTGATGGTTCTCTTGGTATTGAGTATATTGGTCATTTGCTTGGTATCTTCATGATAGTGTAGTGTTGCATTTGGAGCTTAGCATGTATTGATCAATTGGAGGTACTTATAGATACTTGGAGACTTGGGTGAGGTTGGAGTAATCTTAGGATTAGAGACATTTTTCTTGAGATAGTTACTCTTTGGAGGTTTTGATATAAAGATCGACGGGATTTCACCTAGATATGGACATGAGTTCATGATGGACCCATAGAGCAGATTTTTCTTGGAGTGAGTCATGATGTCTTGGTTATCCTAGAGGAGCATTCTCATTCCCTACTCTTGATCTACTTGGCGGTTTATTTTTTGAAAGGTATTTTCCCATTATTTTTTTACATGTGTTATGTTTTGTGCTTTGTTTTCTAATGGGAATGAGTCTTGAGCCATGGTGATTGATTTTGATACTTATTTGAGTATTATTTAGCATGAGTTTTTATCGCATTATATTTCATAGATATGGATCTTGATCTATGGATATTTGGTTATGGAGAATTTATTTTGAGGGATGTTTGGCATAGTTATCTCCTTATGCATATGAGCTATTTTATGTTATCATCCATTCATGAAGATTTTAGGAGATGTTATTGGGTTGATTTCTTGTTTTGGGAATATATACTTTGAGTTTGATCTTCCTTGTTAGAGAGGCTTACATCCATGTTGATATTACATGATTCATATGTTGCATTTGTTCTATGAGATTGAGCAGTTGGGTGTTTTTGAGTCTTTTCATTTGGGATTGTAAAAAGATCACACTTGACACAATGTAGCACTTGAGGTATTCATAGAAGGACATGTTTTGATTTATAGGTTTTCTCTCTTCATTTTATGGTTCCTTCGTAGAGGTTCATGTTATTATTTGGGAGGATTATGGTGACATGTTGTGAGAGAGTATGCAACTACTTGGTGTTGCATGTGTGGATCATTGTGATTGTACTTGGTACCTCATGTTTTTAACATTTTCCACACCTTGGTATAGTTTTGAATGGTAGAATTGATAGGCCTTTGATCATTTTCATATTTGACATTATCCATGCAATGGAAGTTCTTGGATATGTATGTTCTTCATTGATAGGTTTGAAACAGTGAGCTTGATTGTGGTTTTGTTGAAAGGTGTGCGCCCTTGGTCTCCTTGTGTCATGAAGTGAAACACTTGGGTTTGTGACATGGATTAACTACCTCCCATGGATTCATTAACTCTAGTGATTGTATCAGGCATCAATAGGTTGATATTTTGGTGCAATAAAAACCATCTTTGCAACAATTGGTATCAGAGCCTGGGTCACCGGTTTGAATCCCTCGCTTGCATTGGGGAGGATTGTTGTAAGGTGTGTGCCCTTGGTATCCTTGTGTTGTGAAACACATTGCTCAGGTTCGTGACATGGCTTAATTTCCTCATGGATTCTGTGACAGATTTTTGGGCCCAATGGACTCTCTAACTCTTGTAGGGTTTTTCACCTAAAAGGAGAGATTAGATCCAAAAATGCTTATGTAACACTCAAATTAGGATGTGTGCAATGTGATATGATGTAAATGAACTTAAATAAATTCAATTGAATAATTAAAATGAACTAAAATGAATGCAAAAGTGTAACTGTACAACTATGTTTGAAAACACATTGTGATATGCAAATGACTATGAAAATGAAGAAATTATGTAGAACATAAGATACAGGGGTAAATATGAGTGCACCTAGATGAAATATGAGCTGTTTAGAATTTCTGGAATGTTGATGAATTTTATTGATTTTTCATAGTGGGACTCATTCACCCAGGGTGGCGAATCAATCATCCTACTAATGAAAAACTGTCGAGAGTTGATTTTTGTCTGTAGGGATCTGAAATCTGACAAAGTTCAAGTTTCCAGTCCTAAGGTGGGACTCATTTTCCACATGTGGTGAATCAGTCTTATCCTGAATTTTTGAAAAACCAGGAGACAACTCTGTAACACCAGATCTGGGAATGTTTGCTTGTCGGGTTGCCGAAGTCAAATCTACATAAAATGGACAAATAAGCCTCTCCAAGCTTGAATTTGACTTATGTTGACTTGAAGTACCTAGTTTACATGAAAATAAATCTTTGACACCTTATAACCTATCAAATCTATAAACAAAAGGGTTGCAAATACACAAGCAAAAGGGGAAAAATGATTAGGGCTAGTGAATAGGGTTTGCCTTGGTCAAACCCCACTTTTGGTAATTAAACCCTTGAAAAGATAATGAAATGCAAGACAAAGATAACGTAATAACATGCAAATGATATCCACTCACCTGAATCTTGATCTTGTAATTCTGAAGTAATGTCAATGGTAGCTTCAAAGTGCTTGAAAAGTGCTTTGATTGTTGATGTAAGATGCTTGAATGCTTGAATGCATAGGTGGATAAGTGAACTTGATGAATTGGATTGTAGGAGATGTAAAATGAGGTGAAAAAAAATTATTTATACAATTGTTGTGCCTTACTATCTGTTCATACCTCATCATAGGCTGACATCAAGTGTTTTTGAATAAAATCCCAAAAGGAAATTTGAAATATTTTGAATTTGGGGCCAAGGGGGGCTCATTCACCACCCATGGCGAATGGGTCCCACCTAGGGCCTAAAAAAAAGTGTCAGGAATAATGTTGTATTTAATGTTATTTGTCAAGATAACATTCAGAAATACACTTAATTAAGTCATATGAGGGCATAAAAATACAAAATAAAGCATGAGAAAGGTGTAAATAGTAAAGATGTGCCTAGAAAAGTGTGAAGACTTGTTACAAGACTTTACAAAACTTCAATATAGGACTTTTTTGATGAGAAAAAAGGTGTTTTTTAGGTAAGTTGTATTAAATAAAGTCTAGAAGAATGTAGAAATGTCTTACAACACTTCATAACACCTTCACAAGACATCGTTCTTTGATTTTTAGTACCTAAATAAGCATGTTCAAGCCATGTTACAACATAAAATTAGAGCAACATAGTTCCAACACCATGAAACAAGACCTAAAAGGCCATGAAAATGACAAAGGGCCATTTGTCTACGACACATATTCATTAACTCTAGTGGTTGTATCAAGCATTAACATGCAACGACAATTGTCTTTACAACAGGTTTATGGGTTGCATATATTGGCATGAGTTTAAACTGATGTTGTTGATACCTAGGAGGTATGGATGGTTGGATGTATTACTATGTGTTGTGGATTTTATTTTTGAACATGTAGGTTTTTACCTTTAACAATAACTTGGAGCCTTTTTATCACTTAGATTTCATGTATGGCTATGAAGATGTATTTTATTAATTGACCCTTATGCAATGTATACAAAAAGTGAGAGAATGTTAGGATTTGGTGTTGTACACCATTGTATAAAATATTATGTTGTAAATTACCATTGCAAGGTAATTTGAGGCCACTTATAAATTTATATTGTAACATTGGGTTATTATTTTATGTGTGGGAGACATAAGATAACAATTGAATATTTGGGGAAAGTATTTAATAATTTGAAAACTTAGTACCCAATATTAGATGTGGGGTCAATGGTCTTGTGGCACATTGTTTTATCTTACCACTTGGTTGTATTTGTGTGAGCTCGTATCTATAAAAGAAAACACATGTTTAGTGGTTAAGGTTGGTTGGGTGAGTGGGTTGTCATTATTGAGTCTTTTTTAGAAGTTCATATGTGAAGTATGTTCATGGGATGTGTGGATTCATGATCGAACACATGGAGGATGCATTGGAGAGACTTGATGTTTCAAAATTATTCATTGTAACTATGTAGTGCATGTATTATTTTATTGTTGAACAATAGATGGAGTATGGATGATTTTGGAGGCTAGTTTTTTCCCTCTTGAGGGTTTTTCTAGGGTATATTTTATGTTATCTTGTGGCTTGTATATTTTATCTATGTATTATGGTTATTTTATAAGCTTCTATACATGCTTTTCTCTCATGGGGTTATGTAGGAAATGGATTCAATGAACTAGCCATTGATGATTTATTTCCGAACACTTAAGACTAGGGAACCCTCATCCTAGTCTAGGTGTTTTAGGCCCAAAATTCTATTGATGTCAGAGATTTTAATTTATTTTTCCAACCTAGCCCAAAAATAAATAAATTATTAATATAATTAATTATGTGCACAAAATAAGGTGTCAATATAGTTTTAAATTATCAATGGTGACAATTTACGAAACTACAATAATCACCCATTAAAAGTGTAGCATGGACAAAAGTTCTAAAATATGAAGACATCCTATAAAAAAATCATGTCATATGTGATTAGGTAAAAATAACCTCATCAATATAATGAGCTAAAACTTAACCTCGCATCTTTCAACCATCCTTACCCTGCCAATTAATTGTCTTTAGGATAAGTAATTGCTTTCTTTTTGTGAAAAGGTATACAATCTTTATTTCTTGAAATTAGTCAAAATAAGCTAACCTGCGCTGAATTAATGGTTTAGTTTTTGAGCATTGCACAAGTCAACTTCCACAATCGTTATCATGCTAGTCAAAGAGATTTAACACAGACTTCAACACCATTGAAGACAAGCGAATGGGGGCTGGAACTTTAGGAGCATACATGATGGACTGAGTTTTTGTAGTTTCTATTATTTTTAGTTTTAAAGACTTTATGGCTCATGTCCAACCCTTTAATGTTTCATGTTATGGGCTTTAAATTTTGTTAGTTGTTGACAATCGGTTGAAGACTTTACCAACTGAAATGTAGGATTTTGTTAGCTGCTCTTATATAAGTATGTAACTGTTCAAAACAATGATATACAAAAGAATATCATTATGTTGTCACTATGTTTTCTGAGTTACACTCTTAATATGAATAAAATGAGTTTTTCCCCCCACCTTTGGAGTTACTAAGTAATGTGAATGGATTTATTTTGAATGAAGTAATTTTGGAGTTACTAGTGTATGTGATCTGAGCTAGGTGTAGGAGCACCTGAGAGTTGGCCACTCATGGGGTTGTAGATTAGATAGATAAGTATTCTACTTTTAATTTTTTACTTTCATTTAGTAGATAATAATTGAAATTTAAGTTTATTTTCATGTGTGTAATTTTGTCAAGATTAATCTTCTAGGTTGTAGCTAAGTCTGTAATCTTTAAGTTCTAGAGTCTGAAGTTCCAAAGCACATTCTTTTGGTTGTTTCAGATTGTTAAATCATTTTCTACTAATTGTTAAGATTGTTATCTTTTGTTAAATCAATGTTTCATAGTTTCTTTACAAGCTTTTCTTCTTCAACAATTTACATGTTTCTTAGTTTAATCATTTCCATGCTTTCTAGTTTAATCGTAATATTTTTTAGATTCATAGTTTTATGCTTTCTAGTTTAGTTATTTCAAGCTTTCTAGATAAATGATTTCCTGCTTTCTAAGTTTAGTGGCCTCTCATTTTAGAGTTTATTTCATTTGTACGACATTTAGGAAACTCGGGAGAGAGATAGTCAAGATGTCTTCTATTGCATATAGCCTTCAAACACTACCCAATCGATATATTAATGTATTTATCAACTAAAGTGTTAGGACCTAACGACAACCTATCAATATGAAGCATCAAAGCTAAGCATCCAAGTGGAAGGTGGGGTTGCAATTGCTACAAGGGTTTTTCCCTTTCCTTTCCTTTTACTATTATCCTTTGATTGCAAAGATCCCTTATTCAATGAACTATATTTTACTTAGGAACACTAATGTTAATATCTTATAACATGTGTGTCAAGTGATTAATTTGTTTCTTTAAAAAAATTCTCTTATCATAATCAATTCTCTTTTGATAGGAGATTTTGACCGTCTCTTTCTTATGCTTTTCACCATTTTAAGAGGTCTTAATTATTACTTTGAAAGTAATGGGATTTTTATCCTTTTCTATTTCTTATCATTATTTTTTTGTTTCTTTTTCTTATTTTCAATTCTTTTGGTCTTCCATGTATTGGTTTGTAATAGAGGCATATGATTTGGGGATTTGAAAGTACCCATATATATAAGATTATCTTGCTTTCTAGTGAGAAAATTAGTAAATTTTTCAAAAGATGACATAGTAAGTTGAGTTCCAAGTGCACCTTTTGTGATAGAGAAGTAAAGTAATAATAATATCAACCAAGTTTAAAGAGAATATTAAGGATAAAATAAGAATCTTTTGTTTCAATCCCAAAACTTTTTAAATTCAATCTTAAGGAGTTGAGGTTAATAAAGAAGTTATATATAGTTTCAAAGTTGCAAGGGCTCAAAATAGTAGGCTCATTCTCTTATTAATGGCCTATCATAAAATCTTATTCCCTAAATAAATTAGCTAAAGTAATCCATATCTAATGGGTGAATCCAAAGACTCAATGTAGAAGATTATATTAGTAGACTCAAATAAACATTGGTGATCATAGGCCTCATCACATTTATTAAGCCATTTAATCATTTCTACATTTATAGTAGACTTGGATTACATACCCATAGTAATTTTGAATAATCTTTTGTTTCTCAACATGATAATAATTTATATTTCTAATCATTAGTAATAATATGAATGAAAAAGGGAACTACTAAACAACATAGTGGAGAAAAGAAAAGTTTGAGAATATAAAACATAAGAGAACACAAAATAACCTCTTATTACTAGTTTTTGTATGACCCCCCAACAATTACAATATTTGGAAATTTATTTCAATGTGTATTAAAATACAAATTTAATTTATCAAGGCCCAAAGTGGCCAAAAATGTTGAAAGTAAACTATGCTATAGAGTAAGTGCCAAAATAATTAGAGACAAAATTGTAGAGATTGAAAAATATTCACTTAAAGAAATTAGAGCTCAAAAATAAATTGTTTTAAAACTTATGAGCATTTAAAGGTCCCAAAAGCATGAGTAGATAGCAAAATCTCTAAGAAAACTAAGTATTTATAAATTAGGAAGTTAAATTAAAAAATAATTATGCCACCATGAATTCTCTTGAAAAATATCCTATTTCAAAAATATCTCTAAAAAGTACCTCCATGTGATTGAGAAAAAGTCTCCAAATTTTACCTACGAACTAGAAAATCTCACTAGTGCAAGGTTCTCTACTAGTCAAGTTTAGCAATTAGCAAGTCACTAGAGGTGATCACTAACAATCTAGGTGATTGCTAGTGGTTGTGATTAGAAACTTGAATAACACAAATGGTTAGGACCCAACCTACACTACACCGACATTAATAATGATGTAGCAAGGTATGTATATAAATGTGATGGTATAGGTGGGCAGTGATGCATCATGTATGTGACAAGTGACATGGCTACATGGCACATTTGGCTAGTGAGTCAATGTTATATGTATGTAGAGTTGGAAGAGGAGGTGGTGATGTGGTGATCAAGCCTACTTCTCATACAATAATTGACAACATGGTCAAAGAGTCCCAATCGATGATATCATCAGTAAGGTTGGCAATAAGGAAATCATAATTTGGCATTTGAAATAGCTGAAAATTTAAATAAATAATAGTGAATAGTGGTATTATTGCATAGTGTGGATACTTTAAAACATTAGTAATAGATGTTTTCCCACTTGTTAGAGTATACACAAGAAACCTCATACAAATTACAATAATGATAAAGCTTCCTAACCTACACCACAAGAAAGACCCTTGGACCATGAGCTTTTTCAATGCAATGATGGATCCATATATATTTTGAATGACATGCCAAAGAGGGAAAAAACTAGGCCCCCAAACAAAGCATCAAAATATACCCAATTTTATATTCAAACGTAGGTTTTTTCACTACATCCAATGGTGTAGTCAAATTTAGGCCAAGGTGCCTTGAATTTCACACCACATGCAAAAATCAATTAGACAAACACATGCAAAGACACAAATGAAGGTTAGCCTTATAGAATCAATTTTGAGTGAAATGAAAGTGTGTCCTAACCATTTCAAACCTCCCAACACAATGGTGTAGCCCAAAAATTTACACGATGTACTAGAAATTAGCACACCCAAAACATAAAATTTGAAATCTTTCAAAAAAATGGAAAACTAAGTGACTACCCTAGACACTATGACATTCTAATACCATGTTAAAATTTGTTGAAAGAGATAAAAATTGATATCTAGAGTGAATAAACACTCAAACACTTCTTCTACAAATGACTCAAGGATCAAACTAGTAAAATAAAGATAGCTTCCAAGAATGAGACAAGCACAAGATTGCAAGATAAGAATATGGCTCAACATAAAATTCCTTGAAAAAAATCTCAAATATCATGAATGAATACAAGCTAGAGGAGTAGATACATATATAGAAAAGAGAGGAGGAAAATATGATTAATGAGAAATGTAACTCCAACTACCTAAAATCAAGCAAAATCTACTTTCATGGAAGATGTAGTCACACTGTTGGTGTGAATATGGTATTTTACCTAACTACTTCACCTAGTAGGTCCTATTCACATGTTAAGTTTACTTAGGTCCTAGGAATCTTTCTAGAAGTCTAAGTTGGCATTTGATCTTATATTATGTCATTTATTTCTTGTGTCCTAGGTATTTTAATATTTGTTGTCTCATGTCATAAAATTAAGACACTTGTCATGATCTTTAATAGGTGAAAAACATGTCCAAATCCTATGCCCTTTTGTTTCATTTTATTGCCCTTTCCTAGGTTTTCCCACCATTAACTATTATGGGAATGAAGAAATATTTAATATGTTTTAAAGAATGCTTCCAAAGTGCCAAATTGTTGAGATAATAATCCAATCCGAATGATTTAGGACATGGACTAATCATGTTGAAGGAACCAACCATGTTGAAGATAACCCTTGAAGATCACGGGACACAAGGAAAGGAAAAGGACGAGTTGGATGTGCTGTGAAACTACTCATTTCTATTTATGCATTACATTTTGAAACTATTTTTCATGTTGTTTTGGGTTTGTGGCTTTCAGCCAAACCAAAGACTATTAATATTTGGTTTATTGGCCATCGGCCATAACAAATCGTAACCTCTTTTAATCTTAGTCTATAGTATTCGATGTGCTGGCTATAGGCCATAATAGTAAGGAATCACATATATGAATATGTTATGGTTTAGATTGTAGAAGATATAGATAATAGAGAATAGACACATATATTTTATTTTTGCAACTAGTTGGAATGAATTTAATTGGATGTTTGTAGTATTGAGTTAGCGTAATCAATTTATTTTCACTCACCTTGTGAACTAGAGGAAGGGCCCACTCTTGGGATGCTTGGTGAGGTTGTTTTATGTTTGAATTATTTAGAATTTATATGATGTGTGGTTTTTTTCACGTTGAATGTGTTCTACAAGGTGTGATCAGTTTATGATTTAATTTCCTTTTAAGTTTGGAAAAAAATGATACTTGGCTAATGTGATTGATTCATTGTTATATGAAGAATAAAAGGTTTAAGTATTACAATAGTTTATTTATCATTCAATTACATGGACTACTTTTGAAAGCTATTCTATTATGTTCTATTATGTTCTGTGAACTTCTTGTTGCAGTGTGACATATTTGTTGCACTATGAAATCTTTGTTGCACTATGAACTTCATGTCACACTATGACTTCCCATCATAATAGAAAATAGAAGTCGGATTAAATATTTTCCATAGTGTTAGCAGCATTCATCCCCACTTAAATCACTGATTTCAACCCTTAGGTATACTATCGCAACACCTTTCACAAGTCTACGATCCTTGGATTGACATTTAGGAACAAGCTAAGGAAATCAACACAAAATTCTCGAGGATTGATCTAATTATATTTTCCAATTTAATAGAATTACAAGGATAGTTTATCATGAATATCAATCCGTAGTTTTGTCAAAAAAAATTGGTGTTGTTTTCGGGGAATGGTGTTAAAGGCCTAGTAATCTAGTGAATTAAGTTAGGACCAATGCACTAAGGTGATATTCTACGTGACCATCGACCTTTCCCAAGTAATTAACCTTAGTTTGCTTTGTTATAAATCATATAGATGCATGAATCATAGTACTGATAGTAAAGGGAGATGATTTAAGAAGGATATAGGAAGTAGTTCACAACAGGAAAAATCACAAAATGAATTAAAACCATTAGTTGTGAACATCCCATCCAAAAATAAACTAGTTGAACTTGATATTGAAAAATGTGTCATTGAGTCCACCTTTGAGTCTCCTAGTATCCAACACGAGTTGTTTGAGAATCCATTTAAAAAGGTTTCTAGGATATTTCAAGAATATTATGAGCTCCGAAGTGGTCAAACCCCAAGAGACCTTAAGCCATTCAAAAATTTATACACTCCTTGGGCATTTGGAATACAACAACAACAACAATAATGAGAGAGCATTGGCCAACAACAACCCTGTTACCTTTGAGTTTCCCATTGCACATCCAAAAGAGGATTCCCCTATGAAGAGTATACCGCACTCAACTTTGCCTATCTTTTGAGATCTTTCTATGAAATACCTCAATATGTTCCTTTTTGAATTTGACATTTTATGCCATAGTTATGATTATCATAATGATGCACAAAAACTAAAATTGTTTCCAACTACTCTAAAGGATGCAACATTGAGGTGGTTTATGGGACTAGGACGTGAAACCATTCATAGTTGGGATGATATGAAGACAAAGTTCTTGGAAAAATACCAAGACTAGTGCAAGAGCAAGGAAACACGAGATGAGATATTCTGCATCATGCAACGTGAGGAAGAAAATTTAGAATATTATCTGGAGTGTTTCCTATTTAGTCTACAAAGAACCAGGCACACAAGGTTAACCCATGACACTGTAAAAATGCTCTTTCTTAGGGGGATTAGGGATGAATGTTTGGATACTTTGAATCTTATGGGTGGTGGGGATATTTCTAATATGAGGTTTGATGATATTTTTGATGTGTGAAAGAACTATTCAAGGTCCACTCATTCAACCATGGGATACACCAGGAAGCATGTCTCTTGCGGAGGGGCACCAAGAGTTACAAAACAAGAATTAGGTACATTGCTCGAGGACCTCAAGACTAACCTACTAAGTCACATGGGTAATCAGATCGATACCTTGTATACATGAAGGAAGCAGGAGGCTGAAAAAAGACCTTGTTGTCTTTTGTCCTATTTTTCGTAAAAGGCATAATAGTGAAGAATGTCCCTACAATAGAACAAAAATATCTTCTTTGGAAGATGCCAGTAGAGACACCATTCTAAAACCTCTTCCTGTAGGCATGACTGAAGTAGACTATGCAAATGATCCTGTTTACTTTATGGCCTAAAGAAGACCTTGGCAACCATGAGTAACGCTCCCAATTGATTATTAGGCATCACCTCCAAGTCCTTTTCAACAAAATCATTTTTTGAACCAAATTGGATGGTTTGGAGGCTGGAAACAACCTCCATATTACCCCAGTGGACACAACAATATCCACATTGTTACATCCCCTCTAACTTAAACTTGGTATGGCAATGAAATTATGGTCGTTATGTTTGTTGCAAGTAACTACTTTCATGAGAATGTGAAATTGAGGATAGAATAATTGAATTATTATGTCATAATTACAAATGTGAATGATTTTCTCTTATACGTGAAAATGTATGTGATGATGAGTTTATATTTAAACATGTATATATGTATATATGTCGAGAATGGTCTAAACCTAGGCTTTTACTCAAGTGGTTGTAGTATCGTCAACACTCGAAGGGAAAGGGAAATATCATTAGAGAGAGGTTGTGGTTAACAAGGATCAAAAATTATCACCAACCTTGAGTGGGGGTAATATGGATGTGTCTACCGTAACCTTGGCCAAATCTCTTTTAATAAAATTAAATGTTGAGCAAGTCAAATTTAATTATTTACCAACCTTTTCCTTTTGGAGTCGTAGAATTTAACTTTTTGAAGTGCATCGTGGGAGTTTGTTAATATTTTAAAATATTAAAAGATAACAATATATGTAACCTTAAAGTCCATCACTTTTAATATAAAAATTAATCAAATAAAAGTAGGGAGTCATTGGTGGTTTTGAAGGCAATAGCATCCCCACTGCCTTTCCATCGTGCCTTCTGGAGTAACGGCCAAGAGAGAAGTCATGCAGTCATGGGCTCTTGAAGTCTTGAATGGAGGTTACAATGAGACTCTATTATCGATGGCTCTCATTTTCTTCCATTCTTACACACTACTTTCATTTGGGACTCAATTTTCTTCATTCGCTATCGACTTCATTGAGATTCATACCTTCTCTTTTCTAAGACGCCATTCTTTAGTTCATGGTCTTGGTGCCTTACTTGTCTTCGCACATATCTTCTATCGCATCATATTTATTCTCTCTATTCTCATTTTTCATAGACGAAAATCTCTGGACTGTGTCATTCTGAGATCATTCATTGTCAAGCATAGGTGAAGAACGTGGTTGCAGTTCGAGTCACCAAATATTTTATTTTGGAGAAACCAGTGCAGAGCTTCTGCAAGTTTTGAACTACTCATCAAGCACATATGAGAGGTATATATATGTGTAAAACCTAGCTTCGAAAGTATTGAATCGAGATGATATCTATCTTGCATAGGAAGTAATATCGATGAATTCTTATTCAACTAGAGTTTTAATAAAATTTGATTCTTTAGAATAATACTTTATAAAATGAAATGTATAGTATATAATCATGCTTCAATTCTTTCTGCATAATCTTCTTTGTAAACTGAATTTTAGTGAGCTTCTTTCGATTTGGTTTTGGGCTTTGTTACATTCATGCTAGAGCCAAAGCTTATTCTCTCTCTCTCAATAAATTATTCTTAACTTATCTAAGTTGGATTTATTTTCAAATCTTATCCCTTGACTCTTGTAACCTACTCAATTTTCTTGGAACTCGAATCTAGTCAGACCATGCTAAATATAATTTGGGCAGACATTGAATAAAATTCAAAACTGAGAGTAACCTTCACAAAGATTAATTAAAGTGCCTTCCTCTAGTTTGCAAGAAAGAATATGTTGCTTATGATTACTGTGAAAAGAACTTCACCTAAATGAAAAAATATATTGTAAGATGAATCTTTGAAAATATTAACTAATGGAATAAGAAAAATAAATTCCAAGCAAGGGTGAGAATGTTGATGGCATAGGTGTGCCATTATGATAAAATCCTTGGCCAAGGTACGATGCGAGATTAAGCATTTTTCAGCTATCAAGTACCAGATATACCCCTGGCCAAAGTGATCTTTCTAGTTGGGAGTTACCCATAGTGAAGGATTGATCAAGTGGTATAGGTCCTTGAAACCAGACTCAGAGGCATGATGATATGTGATTCCTTGTTGATTACCATCGTGAAGGGTCAGGTTCTTCAGTTGAAGAAAATCAAGAGAATAGTAGGTCTTGGTTGGGTGGAAAAGCCCTTGATGATATTTCTTTTTCCCTTGGAAACAAAAGAGTTATGAGCAATGCAATCCAACAGGAAGACCACATACTGTACTTTCTTGTAAACCCTTCTCTCTCTCTTACTTTTAGTTATAAATGCTTTGGCATGTGTTATTCATAGTTGTAATAATTGCTTGTTACTTTCTGAAAGCAAAGCAAAGTAGTTATTTTCCTTCTATAATTTTTTGTTATATGTTTACAGTTAATTGTTCCCTTTTCAGCTGAAAATGAAAACTAAAAGTTAGTTGATGATGAATTGTTTATGATGTAACTACTTCAAAATTTTTATCTTTTCATTCAAAAATTTGCAAGGAAACCCTAGCATGAAAACTAGTTAGTTAAACTTCAACTGAAATTGGTAGTTGGTTTACATTTTTAGATTGTACAAGTTGAGTGTTACACACATGCTGCACAATCATGGAAAGCATGGCGAGCGCCACCACCAACATATCCACAATATCAATCATTCCCTCAATATCCACCACTTTCGACAATAAATCCCTATTAGTAATCACAAAAACTATTACCACTTGTTCCATAATCATCTAGTCAACCATCTAGTTCAACTCAACCACTGAAAGCAATGCCTATGCCTACACAACCATCACCCAATATGAATAATAAGGTGGCTCAACCAGTTTACAACAATGAGGTGGTAGGATACCTAACTTATCTTGTCAATGCAATGGAAATTGATCGTGTACAATTAAGATCAAGAAGAATCTTCAAGGGCCAACTATCACAGAGGTAGAGAATTCTCCAGCAGAACCAGAAGAACAACCAAGGCCCCCATTTCCAAATAGGTTTCAAACACAACCAAAACAAGAAGAAGCATCTCAATCAGGTTTTGACTTTATGAGTTACACAATTTTAACATTAAAATTCCTCTCTTTCAGGGCATTTGAGATGTTCCAGTGTATATGAGAGCAATCAAGGAACTATGTAGGAGAAAACAACAGAAGAAACAAGACCCAAAAACTAGTCCAATTCATTGGACAACTTGTAGATTTGATGTTAGGATAGAGTTTTATTCCTAACTATGCAAATCCTTGGAGCCCAATGATAAAGCACTACAACAAAACAGGAAATTAATGCCTAAAATAGCATTGGAATTTAGTGCATTTGTGTTCATGAATTGGACACTTTTGTTGGCACAAAACTCGATACCAAATTGCATGTTCACTTCAGTGCCATATTTTGTGTTGTATTTTGCACCGAATTTAGCGCTAGAAAAGTAAAGCAAGCAATAGCCTCCTTTAGTATCGGGAATAGCATTGGGAATCGAGACCAATTTAGTGTCAGAAATAGCACCTAAATTAGTGCCCAATTTGGCTTCCATTTTTGCTTCCATGTTTGCTCCCATTGTTGCTTCTAGTTTTTCTAATAGTCGTGCTTCCTATTTTGCTTCTAGTATAGCATCGAAAATAGCTTCTTTTTTAGCTTCCTAATTGATGCTATGTTTTGCTTCCATTATGATGTCCTTTGTTGCTTCCAATTTGGCTTCCAATTTTGCTTCTGGTTTTGCTTCTTGTGTTGCTTCCATGTTTGCTTTCAATTTTACTTCTAGTTTTGCTTCTAGATTTGCTTATGGTTTTGCTTCCATTTTTTCTTCCAATTTTGCTTCCGGTTTTACTTCTAGGTTTGCTTCCAGTTTTTCTTCCAATTTTGCTTCTGTTTTTGCTTCCATTTTTATGTCTTTTGTTGCTTCTAATATTGATTCTATTATTGCATCTTTTGTTGCTTCTAAAATTGCTTCCATTATTACTTCTTTATTTGCTACCTAAATTGCTTCTATTTTTGCTTCCTAGATAACGCCAAGTTTTGCTTCCAAGATTGCTTCTAGTTTGGCTTCCATTGTTGCTTCTAAAAATGCTTCTTGTTTTGCTTCCATTTATTAATTTAATATATTTTATTTCAATTTAATTAGTTAAATATATCATGCCTCTTAAATAACTCATATGATTATAGAGTAATTAATTTAATTATTTAACTCATATGATTAAATAACAAGATAATCATTATAAAATTATCATCATCTATAATTAAAACAAGTGAGTCAAATATCTATAATTTAATTGAATTTGGAAACATCCATCCTGAGTAGTAAATTAAAATCATCATATGTAATAAATATCCATCCAAAAATCATCGACCACTTTCAATATATATAAATTGACAAGTCAATATTGATAAGATCATCATCATATATAACTGAAACAAGTGAAAGGCAAATATGCCAGTAAATTAATAACATGTCAAAATGATACATGTCCAATAGTCAGCATAAGTCAAAATGATACATGTACAAATGATAAACTGTGTAACTAAAAATGATACAAGTCAAGATGATACATGTCCAAATGATATAAGTGAAAATGATACATGTCAATATGATAAAACTCAATATTATGGTACTATGGGCTGTGAAAATGATACATATGATAGTAACCATGAAAAGAGGCATCATAACAATATATCAACAATGATCCATGATGCAGTCTATATGATCATGAATGTCACTGGCTACTACCAGCAACTACCTCATCATCATCATCACCATCATGATCATGATCATCATGGTCATCATCGTCGTCATCATCATTGTCATTGACCTCAGTGTCTTATGTATCTGCGTCATTATCATCCTCTGCCATGTGATCTATACCAGAACCAACATTTTTTGGATCTATATCATGATGAGGATCATCTTGATCTTCTAGAAGACCCATGTTCTGCAAAAAAAAAACATTTAAAATGAAAAGTTATTATTTATTTCATGCAATAATTTATTTTTCTGTTATATTTCTAATATTACAACATATGAAACGAAACCATAATCATATTACATCATATTTCCATTTCTTAATATCACTGTGATCTTAGGATGTAATATTATTTTTTCCTTCATTCTCCGAATGTAGTTGTATAAATGATACTATGGGGATGGTTGAAACGTAGCTCTGTTTTACATTTATGGTTTAGTTTTCTATTTGTAAGCAAGCTATGACATGCAACAATACTTGAGCTTACAAAGAATAGTTTTTCAGGACATTTTGTACTTTGATTATACTATTTTTTAAGTGACCTTTCCATGTATATAATCATATCATGTTCATGTATGTTAATATAAGGTAGCTATGAAGGTAGTTCAAAGAGATGGCCCTGAACTTTTGCCTCATCTTACAAAGTCTGCGGGAACAAGGATAGGGATCGAATTTCGAGAGTCTGGTTTAAGTTTGAATTCAAGAAATAACAAAATTGTGAAGGCTAGAATGGATTTTAATGTATCACTTGTGTTTCAGAATTTACCAGTTGCAAACTAGTAACCCCAAAACACATAGTTATTCATTGCTCCTTGTTGACACTATGGTTATTAAGGATAAAGGGCCTGAAAATGCAATTGGAGTTAGCTCCAAAGTATACATTGATGATGCATACTCATTTAATGATGATGATGAAGACAAGGAAGTGAAAAAAAAACCCAAGGATGAGGAAAATGGTGGAGAATTGGGCATCTCCAAGGCAACCTTACGATCTGATAATCAGGAGATGACTAAAGAAGAGCAGCACCGACAACACCAAGCAAAACTTGCAAGGAAAAATAATGAGACTATAAGAAGATTGGCTACAGGGGGCATTGGTACAGGAGGTGGACATGGCTCTTCCAAGCCATCCAATGAGATGGTTTCCTACAAAAATGTGGATGATATCCCCATTTCTAGAGAGCTCATGATTCAGATTGATATGAAAAAATGATGTTTTGGTACCCATATATGGCATCATGGTTCTATTTCATGTATCCACCATCAAGAGTGTTACAATCCAATAATATGGAGGGAATTCTTATATAAGGAGAATTTTCAATGTTCTAGGTACTGACTTTAATGCCAACTACATGCCAACATTGAAATTCCCTAGCAATATTTATGTTAAGGAAATTTCCTTTAGATCCAAAGATTCAAAGCACATCAACCATGTGGTACAAATGATTAAATCCATCAGAAGATCTATAGCAATGAAATAGTTTGAAAAGGTAGAGAGAGCTACACTGGTGACTCAAGAGAAACTTGAGCTTTCAAAAACAAAGCTAATTAGGTTGGAAAACTTGTGGATCAGGCCAACATTTGGCGGAAGAGGAAGAAAGATGACTGGAACTCTAGAGGCCCACCATAATGGATTTCAGTATTCAACCATGAGAGTAGAAGATAGATCTAATATCATGTATCAAAACATTAAGCATGCATTCTTCTAGCCAACAAAGAAGGAGATGATTACTTTGCTTCATTTTCATTTGCATAACCATATCATGGTGGGAACCAAGAAGACCAAGGATGCCCAATTTTATGTGAAGGTAATGGATGTGGTACAAACTTTATGAGGGGAAAGAAGGTCAATGCATGATCCTGATGAAATTGAGGAAGAATAGCAAGAGAGGGACAAGAAAAATAAAATCAATACAAAGTTTCAAGGATTTTTCAAGCGAGTAACAAAGCTATGGGAGCAACCTCATCTAAAATATTTTGAACTAGAGTTTGATATACCATTTAGAGAGCTTGGTTTTCATGGAGTTCCTTTCAAAGCCTCTGCTTTTATTGTTCCTACGGTAAACTGTTTGGTAGAGTTGGTTGAATTACCTTTCTTAGTAATCACTATTAGATTTGGTTTATTTGTTTATGCAAATGATGCATATATGTTAACTTGATTATTGTTGTTACTTTGGTAGTTTGACTTCTATGACAACCAACCATTAGGCCATTGTGTGTGGGAGCACATTTTTTTTTTAGTTAGCTTTTTGGATAGCTCTACTGGTTGTTGAGTACATTCCATTTATCTTTTGAATATTAAGAAGTCTAGTATTACATGCTTCTCTATGTTGATTAGATCAGGTTGCATGTTTTTTTATACTGATTTCTTTATTTATGGAGGCATCTAGGGCCAATAGAGAAGCACTTTAGAACTCATCCTACGCATCAATAAACAACTCAACACAAGAAATGAAAAATGACATATTAACACAACAATATATAACTAAGTTATTGAAAGTCAAATATTGATACCTCATTCTCCATCCAGATTACAAAATTGGTCCACTTTTTGTGTTGTAACTTTTCCTTTTCAAATTGCTTTGGGGGCCGGCCATATTTCTCCTCCTGTCAAAACATGGCACATGGACTAGTTAAACTAATTAATATGCAATCATTTACTTTTTCCTAGGAAATAAAAAATAATATCATTTAACATATTAAATATACTTACAAATGTACAGATCAAGGCCTGTAAACCTTTATGGCCATTGTGATGCATGGCACAAAGTTTGTCAAGCCTAGCCTTGGGGGCCTTGTCTTGAAACATATACTAATTCAATTTAACTATGCACAAATAAAATTTAAAAATAGTTTAATAAATTTTATATAATCTTATGAACAAATTCAAATACCTACGTACTCTCCTCACCATATTTCCTATGTGTATCAAACTTCTCATATGCTTTTACAAGCTCTTTCCATACTTTGACACTTACATCAATTGGCCTTTTTTGAGCCTTAGCTCGGGAGGGAGTTTTTTTATCTTCTTTGTTTGGTTGCACCAAAATCTCTTGCATTTTTGAGACATTCATAGCTTCACCTTCTTCACATACCAACTTGTGCCAAATTTAGTCTCCATGTCATGGATAACTGCTTTTTGCAAGTGCATGGGTATCTTTGAGAATGAAAAATGTAGATGGTATTTGAACCATTGAAGGCATGATTCCTTCAACCTATTCACAAACATTTTTCTAGCATCTGTCATTCAGACATCCCTTGAAACCACATTGTATTCTATCTTGGTATCGTAGCTACCAATGCAAGATGCAAAACATGGCGTGGTGGAAGAAGTTTGTGTCCTAGGAGTGGTTGGGACAGTGGAAGCCTCTACTCCCTATTCCAAAATCTTAGAGTTTATTGTTATTGATTTCCTCCTAGATATTTTGCTCGATCTAGGACAACTGGTTAGGGAATCAATTGATTCCCTTTGACACAATTGATTTGGTTGCAATGTTTCAAGGGCTTTACTAGATTGTTTTTCTATGTATCTAGGAAGAATTTTCAAGTCCACACCATCCAATTTTTTCATTGCCTCTATCCCCAATATAGAAGCCAATTCCTCTTTATCTTTGTCAATCTCATGTCCCTATATATATATAATAAATTTCTTCTTTTAAATTTAGAAATAAAAAAACTAAAAACTAAAAATCAAAGAAACAATGGAAATATTTACAAATCTATAAATTGATAATGAATTACCTCATTGTGGCTAGAGTCTACTCCCTTTGCTCCCTTCCCTCTATTGCTTGACATTTTGAGGTGACCTAGGGAAAATTATTTTCATCCATTTTGTGGAGGCAAATGAAGTACACACTGTCAGGTATGAAAGTTTTCGCCCAGTTTGTGGTATGAAAGAAAGTTGTCTTCAGAGAAAGGTATGGAAGGAAGGTCCGAGAAATCAAACCAAAATCTGAAAGCTTGGGATGGGAATGATAAGTGAACCAAGGGATTGGGGTTTCAAAAATGTGTTCACTGCTCTCAGATGCAAGGGAAATAATGCAATGTCTACAATTTTACCCTCCTCCTTTGCAACCACATGAGACTTGAATGATTCACCTGTAAACCAAACAATATTCACAACCATTTCTTCACAATCCTCTCCATTTAATCCAAACAAAAATATTTATGGGAATGAAAAAAACAAATTGTAACCTTACCTGTGGTGTCGCAAACTAAATCAAATTTCTCATCTACTTGCTCATAACAGATCCCTTAGAGGGCCCCCTCCTCTCTTCCTTCGCATGGTGTTTTCCCCTTTTTTCTCCTCTCTTCCTTCGTGCAATGTTTTTCTCCTCTCATCTCTTCCTTCACACAAGAAGTTTTTTTTTTTTGATTCAGTAGTTGGCGCCATAGTCGGTGTAGTTAACGTTGACTTTAGCGCTGACTTTCAACCCTAAATGTGATATGTTTTGGGTGCAAAAGACGACACAAAGTGCACCTAATTTAGCACCTAGCATTACAAAATGATGTATTTTGCTTGGAACCTAGAGCTAAATACCATTATTTTTATTATTTAATTTTGAGCATTTACTTTAGTGGTGTTATTACTCCCAACTCTTTATCCTTGGCATGTTATATTATTTATTCATTTTGATTTAATTAATTTACTTGGGATATTTATGTGAGGCATGTTATTTTTCCTTACATAAATTCATGAACCAAATATTCCTAAACACACTCAGGTTTCACCCTTAGAGTTTATCCTTTTACATTAAGGTTATAAATCTAACATTTTTAGGTAGGTATGATTCATTTTATACTTTATTAGGGCTTGGATGCACCCCTTATCTATGTTTCATTACTATTATCTTGATTAGGGTTTGGGATTTTTTTGTGTAATCTCTTTGATCCCACTAACCCATCCTTATTTAATGTATTATTGATAGATCATTCATCATGTATTATCATATATATTTGTCTATTTCCTTCATCCATGCATATATTACATATTTTGACATGTTTTTATACTTTGTTAGATCTCATCATTTCATACTTGATTAGATCTCATCATTCCATCCTAAAGTAGGTTTCAATCAAGAATAAGGAATCCAATCTCTAGTTTTCAAAGGGAAAATATTTGCAGTTTTAATGAATTTGTGGAAGAAGTGTAAGGTAGAGAACCAGCTAAAATTATTAGTAATAGGTTTTCTTTCATCTAGGATAACAAGAGACCATGGAAGGGATGTTCAACTAAAATTATTAGTAATAGGTTTTATTTGTAGTCAGCTTGTAAATAAATTTCTTTTTGATGTGAATTTGTATTCATCTTGTAATCATAAGATTTGAGCTCTAGTTGTCAAGATTCCATGTGTAAAATTTTTGTGAAGGGAAAAATGTTGCAATGTCCTATTTTGTTTTTCATAGTGCGTCTTAATGAAAAGCGAGCATATTAACAAGATATTTTCAACAATATTCTCTTGGTGCACAACTATTATGCGACTATTGTCATTATTGTGTATTGCAAGATCCAAAGGAGGCCATGGAGAGAGGACGTGGATGGTGTAGAAATACTAAATCATAGAGAGGAAAGTGGGTGGAAATAGATATGACAACAAAATTTGCATATACAATAGAGGTAAGAAGAGAAAGCAACCTCAACCAAAGGAGGAAGGTGTTTGTGAATTCACAAATGCTACAACATAGAGGAGATAAAGTCAATTTTTTTCCATGAGGCCTCTGAGGTCAAACTTATTGGTTGAAAATGCACAGGAATGGTGATTAAATGTGATTCTATGAACAAGGGGAAAGTTTGAAAATTAGGATGGCCAAAACATGATATCAATATGTCAAATATATGACTAAAGTGAGGTTGTGTTGGATAGCATATTCGTTGAAATGATATAATTAGTGTACTAAAAATTATTTAATATGTTGTGTATTATAGGGGCCAGACGAGGCCATGGCAATAGATCGTGTCATATCAAATGAGGACACAACAGATGAAGCGGGACATCATGTACTCAAATTTTGACTTAACTTAGGAAAAATGATCTCATGGAATTTTGTGATACGTCCATCTTTTTTCACAATATTACTGAAATGTATAATGTAGTCTAATGTATTATTAAACCTTGACATAAATTAATGCATGTTGTTGATTATTTTAGATGGAGATTGGAGCAAATGCAAATCCTGGGCGTTCAACTAGCAAAAGAAGAAGATATGTGTGTGGACATGGACCTAAAACTGTTAAATCATGTAGAGGATAATGGGTGGAAGAGGATATGACAATGGATCTAGTAGACACAATAAATGATTGCATTGAACAAGAGGTTGATTAGGACTATAGTACATGGGATGAATACTTTGAGAAAATTGTTGTTTGTGGATGTTATGTATGTCGTGGAAAGAAACAATTCAAACAAGCGATTGTACAAAGACTTTACATATATGATGAGCTTCCAATCGGTAGTATGCATCCTACAATCGATTCAAATCCAATAGGAATTGTGGTAAGGAATTTTCCAATTTGATATAAATAACATGTATACTTTGTTTAAACATTGTTTTATATTATTTAAATAACTAATTTTTGTCTTAATGGATACTTGCAGGATAAAGTTCTTGGTTTCAAGTTTCCTGTATCACTGAATTCTAGCCAAGAGGGCAATGATCATTTATCAGATGATACATCTAACAAAAATATGTGCCAATATACCAGCTTGGAAGATGAGGAATTGATGAAAAATAGTAATAGAACAAGAACCGGTTTAAAGATGCATAATTTGCTTTAAAAAAAGGGGGAGGTGGACTACATACCCTATGGGAATGAATGTGATGGATATGATGAATTTCCCCTGAGTTTGAGATCGATTTACAAAGAGACATTTGATTGTCGACTATATTGTGCTTCGCCTAGTTATCAACAACTACTTAGAGTGTACGAGGTGTTTCAATTTTGGGGATACAGCTACATGATACTACCCTCCAATATTCATGGAGAAAATCTAGGCCTCTTTATTGTCCAAAATGTACATGTGGGATCTAAACATAGAAACAATTTAGAACAAACCACTAGGAGATTAATGCCATATTATGGTCCATCATATTACAGTGGTGAATGGAGAAGGTTAGCAGAATATAAGCCTAGCATGTCAGCATATGGTCTAAATTAGAATATGTATACACATCGTCTCCAATTGGAAAGTGGAAAAGAAATGAATAGAGGTCATCTTATGTATATAGATGGACATGCATACACACACAAAAATATTGCAGGATTTATAAATAGTAGTAAGGGAAGGGACCTTACTGTAAGACTGAATTGTCAATTTGTTGAGGTTATAAATGATAAAGATGGAGATATGGAAAGAGAGGTTGATAGATTGATAATGGTTGAGGCTATTATGGACCTTACCATTGGGGATGAGTTATTGATTGATTATCCCTTCTTAAAATGCACTCCTACATGAAAGAAAAGGGAATAATAAGGTCTCCCTAAGGATGTTCTTAAAGGCGAAAACCAAAGAATAATAAATGAGTGTGGACTGATGTTTTATAAACTATGTTGTCAAAATTGTGTTTATTTAAAATATTGTATAAAAAAGGTAGTCTATAAAATAATGTTCCATTATTCAATTGATGTATATATGTTCATACAATTTTTATTTTTATTTTTTAAGCCATATTTGATTATATTTCTTTGAAATTGATACATTTATGATTTATCCAATTGTTTCCAAACATTAAATAATGCTTGTGTTTGTTGATAGGTAGAAGATGTTGATGAAACACATACTAATACCCAAGATCCAATTAGCTTATTGAGATTTGGATGGGATGATCCAAACCATCCTTTAAACAATACCAGGGTGAAAAGAGCAACATTCAAGAGAATACTACTAGCTGAGAAATGTGAAGAGCTAATGAGATCCACATACACTAATGACATGCCACCTAGCCTTAATGATGATGATCATGATAATGAAAATGTAGTGCATTAAGAAGGATGGAATAAAATGCTTACAAGTTTCTTTGGGGATGGAAACAATTATGATAATAATGATCATATGGTTGACACTAACGATGATAGCAGGCATAATTACCACCAACGTAATGTTGATTATAACAACCTGAAAGACTCCATCAACCAAGTAGCAAAGAAACCTGTGTTCAAATTGGGTGCAAGTAGAACCTCAAAAATGGCATGTACATTAATATTATTAGTAATCAAGTCACTATTTGGTTGGTCAGACAAAGGATTCACTACCCTACTGAAGTGAATTGAAATCTATTTCTTACTTTGCATTGTCAATTGGTGTACATAATTTGTAAATATTCATCAACTTCATTTATATTTCTTTAAGGGGATTTTAAAACCATATATTGTATATAAACAATCCTAGTATAGATTGACATATCAAACATGCTCATCATAAGTCAAACATTCAATTGATTTAATCTCTGGCAATTTTATAGGGCACTAAAAACTAAAATATTCCTTGAAGAGAATGTGTTGCCATCAACTTGCAAAGAGGCGCGTCTATTATTGGTTGAGTTGGGGATTGAATATAAGAAAATTTATTCATGTAAAAATGATTGAATTTTATACAAAGATGAATATCAAAACAAGGTAGAATGCCCTATATGCAAAGAGAAGAGATATCATACAGATGTGCAAGGTCCTACAGTTCCAAAGAAGGTTTTACGTCACATGCCAATTATACCTAGACTTCATTGAATGCTTCATTGCAAGTCACTTGCACAATTCATGGACTGGAATGCGAAGAATAGGAGTAAAGATGGATTCATGCAAATTCTAGCCGACTCTAAAGCAATGAAACACAGAGGAAAAATGGCCAAGAAGATTAAAAGATGAACCCCATAGTATCAGGTTTGGTCTTGCAATTGATGGAGTGTGCCCATTCTCTTTCCTGAGCTCAAATTATAGTGTTTGGCCAGTCGGATTGATAGTATACAATATCCCCCCATGGATTAGTGTTAGAATGGAGCACCTTATGCTAACTCTCATTGTTCTAGGAAAACATCAAGTTAAAAACATGGATGTTTATCTTGTGCATTTTATTGATGAGATGCAACTACTATGGAAAGGCATAAGAATGTATGGCATATCACATCCTCCATCAAATAGGTCTGCATGTTGTATGGTGTGCTATGTTGGACTATTCATGATTTCCCAAGACTTGGTGTTCTGGTAAGATAAAATATTTACGTATTTACATTCATAATTTATTTTCATCCCAACTTTCATACTTAGTTTTATAATATATTTTTTTTATTAACATTACTTATTGAATTGCAAGGCTTCAAACAAAGGGGATATTTGCATGCCCAAGTTGTGCAAAACAATTTCAAGGGTGGTATTCTAAAGATCTACATAAATTTATTTACGCAAACAACGAGGTTTTTCTACCACTAGATCATAAGTTAAGAAATCACCTACAGAATCAATTTGATGGAAAAGTTGTGAATAGAGGCCCTCCCATGATTATGGGTCCAAATGATTGGATTAAGAAGTAAGAATATGTTGAATTGAAAGCTTGGGAGATTTTTTTTGATCGGGGTGATTTAATTGAAGAACCAGAACAAGTTGTAGTTAATATGCCAAAAGGAATGAAAAGGAAATCTATATTTTATGAGCTCCCTTACTGGAAGGATCTATTAATATCTCACCTATTAAATCCTATGCACATCTTCAAAAATTTCCCAGATTCTATATTTCGACATATATCAAGAAAAGAGGACACCTTGTCTTCAAGGAGAGATATTGCTCTTTCAAGTACCAAATTTGATAGAAAACATTTGTGGCCAAACAAGGAAACTGAAACATATGCAGAAGCTCCATGGATTTTGAAAAAAAAAAGAGCTAGACCAACTAAAAAATGCCATCCTTTCAATAAGGACACCTAATAGCTATGGGTCATCATTGGCTAAAGCTTTTACAGTTGATGGACATATCACAGGATTTAAAACACATGATTTTCATAATTTTATGAAGGTATTATATATCATCATTTAACATTTACTGGTAACATTGATTAAGTACTAAATATATTTTGATATTTTGTTGTGTGAGAATAAATTACTAATGACCTTTTCATAAATGTGTTTGATAGCATATCATGCCATTGAAAATTAGGGGGGATTCCTATCTTACAATTGACTTAAGGAATGCCATAAGTTGATTGTCAACATTTAAAAGGTATGTGGTTAAATGAAATGTTCATGTGTGAGAGACATAGAGATATTATATTGCATTTTAATTTTTGACTAAAGGTTCATACTGATTTACTATTCTTATATTAGGTGGGTGACCTCCAAGGACATCCACGAATGTGAAGTGCCAAAATGGAAGAAGGAAATTGTAGAAATTGTATGTGTATTTGAGAAGGAGCCCTCTACAAGTTTCATGGACCTACAAGTCCATTTACTTATACACTTATTCGATGACATTGAATTGGAAGGTCTTGTATCATCGAGGTGGATGTTTTTCTTTGAGAGGTATGTGAAAACTCTAAAAAGATATGTTCGAAAAAAGGAACATCCAGAGGGTTGCATGGATAAAGGGTATGTATTGAGTGAAGCATTTTTCTTCCTGTGTGAATTCCTTGGTAAGGATTTTGAAGATGGGCCACGCTTCTAGGATGAAGAACGAGCATCAGATATTATTGATGGAGAAAAACCACAATCTAATGGTGTTCAAGTAGAAATTAGTAAGTAAATTCATGATCACTGTGGTTGTTTTTCTTGCAATCATTAATTTACTCTGTAATTTATTTGTCAAATTAACAGCATGACATTTGGAGTTTGAAATAAACATGTTGACATGTAATAGGTGTAGAAGAAAGTGATATACTCGACAAGTTCATTCTGTACCACATGGACTTTATGAACAAATTGATTGATCTATATGATAAAAAGAGAGAAGAAGTGTTAGAAGAAAGGAGACAGTTTAAGAGATCGAACCCAAGGAATACTCCACTTCCCACTGATCTCCTTGGGGAATGGGGAAAATATTGCACATTAGAATGGGTTACTGAACAAGTTCAAAATCAAATAAAAGATGTAGGTATAGATTCAAACATAATAGAAGATGAAATCAACATGTCTAGAGGATGTGAAAGAAAGGTACAATTGGAATTTTACAAAATGTTGTTTCCTTATAGTTTTGACAATATTAACTATTTTAATATTCATTGATATATTTGTTTTCATTGAAATAAATGGTCTTTCATAGGCGAGGAAATATCTAGCAATGTGGGCATATGGTCAACATTATCATGTAGAAAGTGTATATGTAAAGAGACGATCCTTCGATTATGGCATCATTGTTGACTTCAAGCAATCTAGTCGATCAAGCTCAAAAGATAAGAATATAATTGAAGGGAATCTACATTATGTTGTAAAATATAATAAATTGTTGAGTTGGATTACTGCTCTTTTAAATGTTGTATTTTTAAGTGTAGATGGTATGAAGCATTTGAGAGGACATGAAGACATGATACCCATAGTGAATTATTTTCTATAGATTCCTCATGGCTCCTACCGGAGGATAAGGATCCTTACGTTCTACCAATTCATTGTGAGCAGGTATTTCTTTAACTTAAACAAGAAGCGGTAGTGATCATTAATCTATTAATTCATAGTTTATTGCGAATATATACATGTGTTTATTAATCAATAAAATTGTTATAACATATGTCTAATATATGTATGTCATTCATGTGCAGGTATTTTTCTATGAAGATATTTTGGACCTGAAATGGCTATTTGTCATACATTATGATCCAAGATTAAGGCATGTATTTGATGATGCATTAGTGGATACTGAGCAAAAATAATGATGGCTAACAAAATGAGAGAGAAGGATTAGAGGACATCGAAGAAATTGACATCCATGATGATGTTGAAGATGGCTATGTTCAGGCACAAGAAGACAACAATCTAGAGTTAGATGATGTTATGGAAGACAACAATATGGATGGTATAGAAAATGATGATCCAAATACATCTGTTAACAATATAGATGGTCTACAATCAAATTTCAATGATGATGAAGGTGACACAAGTCAAGATGAGGATGATGATAATATTAAATACTTGAAAGAACATATGAACATTGACAATGATACATTGGATGACATTGTAGTAGACAATAATGTTAATGACCAAGACTTCTAATTTTTCAGAATTATTTGAAATCCATGTTTAAAAAAGGATGATTCTCATGGCCTAAACTTTGAAATGCTTTAGTAATATTATTTGTGTCGATACAAATTACCTATTGCAATATCCTTAAATTGTTCAATCTTTGGTATGAATTTTTGGCATAAAAAATTAGGATTACTTGGATGTTTCTTCCATTCATTTTGTATCAATATATGTTTGTGAAGACACAAAATTTAATAAAATATTAATGCATGTAACCCACAATTATTTAAATAAGCAACTTTGTTAACTTTATTATTTTAAATAGTTTCCATTTTTATGTTGAACATAATTTTGAACATGTAATTGAAAACATCCACAATAAATGCTTTATTGTATCAACATATCCATTCACATAAGCACAGTATTGAGGCTCAATAACTGATATTCATTCAAATATATAAATACTTTGAAAGAACATATGAACATTGACAATGATACGTTGGATGACATTGTAGCAAACAATAATGTTAATGACCAAGACTTCTAAATTTTTAGAATTATTTTCCATCCATGTTTAAAAAAGGATGATTCTTATGGCCTAAACTTTGAAGTGCTTTAGTAATATTATTTGTGTCGATACAAATTACTTATTGAAATATCCTTAAATTTTTCAATCTTTGGTATGAATTATTGGTAGAAAAAAATAGGATTACTTGGATACTTCTTCCATTCATTTTGTATCAACATATGTGTTGGAAACAAGCAACACTGAGAGGAGGGTGAATCAATGTTCTCCAAAAATTAGATTTATTATTCTCATCTTTAACCCACTTAAAGCATTCAACCAAAAGAAATATGCAAAAATAGAAAACAAACATCCACAACACCATAACACAAGGATTTTTACATGGAAACCCTGTTAGGGGAAAAACCACAGTAGATGGCCAATCCACAATATGATTTGAGTATACTCAAAAAGAAGTTTACAATAAGAGAATGCACTTGCATTCAGGCTCACTGCCTAGAGCTCACTGCTCAAAATAGAAAGGCACACTACCTTACAAAGATTTGGATTAGATCCAAGAGAATGAACTGAGAGAATAGCATCTACAAATGCTTGATTACGGTTCCAGTTAGGCTTAGTAGTCGATCTTTTGTCCTTCTAACTGATTCTACACATCTGCTCTGCTTTGCTCTAACTCATACCACAAAATCTTTAATGTGCAAGTGAAACTGTGTATAAATCACTCAATCACCCTTCTGATATTCACAACATGCATTGACACAACTTCTTACATACATAAAATGATATAATTGAACATTTATATATATCCGCAACTAAGAATTTAATTGCAACATATCGGCTTCAATAAAACTTAAGAATATTTACAACTATTAGCTCAAATCATGAATAATATTCAATGTGCACCCACAACGGTCGGTCATAACTTAGCTTAGACCCAAATCAAGATGATCAAACATAAAAAAAATTGAGTAGACACTCCTTGAATATCCGCAACACTTAAAATTATCTAGGTCAGCCACAAAATACTAATGAATAAAAAGATATTCAACCGGACCTCCAAAATTGCATACAACTTGATATGAGGCACTGAGAATTTTGGACAACACAAGAAATACATTGATTAACCTCCCATAAGATCCATAACTCAAACTAACAACATAAAATCTACATGAGAATTGAAGAACACAAAACTATCGGATGCTCTATTCTTCCTAACTATCCTCAAACTGTCTACCGGTGGAAGTAACTGATGACGTGTGGATTCAATCACCGACAAGGGTTTCCATCAATGACAACACCAAAGTATATTTGTAGTGTCTCTTGCTGACAATCTGCCCCTTTGGCATTGATGGCAAAACTTAGTGAAAAATGACTAAGTGTCGGATCAGTACCAACATGAATTACACTTCCACTTCAAAATTTCAAAAAGTAACTCTAATCTCAGCTTAGAAATGCAACTCCCCCTAAGATGAATGTACATTTTTCATTGCACAACTCTCCCCCTTTGACATCAATGGAAAAATTGGGGAACCAAAAATATAACAAAATTTCAAATTGTACAAGAATGATTTGGTAACTTACACAAATTAAAAAATATCTGTAAAATCTCTCTTCAACATTGTGTCCCAAACCCTTTTGAAACTCTTCAAAATTGTTATGTGACCACAAACTAAATAAGATTGAGTTTTTGCAGTCTTGAGATTCATTGGGTCACTAACTGCCATAACATCTTTGGCTTCCTTTAAATAATTCACCATTATTTCAATCTTTGGACCAATTAGTCCTCTGAGCTCACTTGCTCTTCCTACAATCCTATCATTTGCATGCTTCAAACTCCTTATTTTGTCAAGTAGAGATATTACTTGACCTTCTTGCTCACCAACATTGCCATCTAATGGATCAAAAGCATTAGAAATGGTAGCCAATTGTTTTTCAAGATCCTTCACCTTCTTCTCATTGTCTTTAGTGAATTTGGACAAAATCAAACATGACTTATAGGCCTTTCCACCTTCAAATATAGAATCTTGAATATTCTTCATGCAGGTGGCTAACAAATTTTTATCCTTAGCAATCACTTCTTTTAACCAACTAAATATTTTTTCCATCAAACTCCTTCTGCACTTTAACCATGGTTGATTTTTCAAGAGACTCGAAATGAGTACTTACAAAATTTATGAGCATTTTTCAGTTCACTGGAAGAGCAACTGGATAGATACTTAACATGAGTTGGCATAATTTTCTCCAGAACTCCAAATGCAAGACTTAATAATTCACTATCTTCCATGTGAGACTTCAGAATCTTCTCACTAGCTTTAGATTGAGCAATTGATGTAACCTTCATTATCTGAATTGGGGACAAGGTGGATAGATTGATTGGGCCTTCAACCAATTCAGGATCAAATTCTTCCTGTTCATCCACTAGAGATTCCTTTACTACCTTGGTAGTGTCTCTTGCTTCCACTGGGATCTCCTTAACCTGAACCTATTCTTCTTCTTCAACCTTTGGTTCCACAGTAACTGTTTCCTAATTGACTTTAGGAGATTTAGCTTCTTCATTTGGTGTCTCCTTTTCTTCAGCTAATACAACCTTACAAACTTCAGTTTCCATAGGTGCTTATGTGTTATCCACATCAGGAGGAATATGATTATCCTCAGTATCCACATTCACCTCCTCCTTTACCGGATCAGATACAACATCTTCAGCATTCACTTCTTCAACATTGATCTTGTTTCTTAGCAGAAATGCTTCTAGGATTTTCTTGGTTTCATCAACAACAATACCAGTTTCACCGATCATAAGTTTGTTTACCCTTATTTTTCTTTTGAATTCCCTCTTGGATTTGTCTAGGAGTGAATTCATCTCCTCAATAGACATTTCCAGACACATATCCGTAAGAATTATTTTTTCTCATATGCTCTTCTTCTGTTCTAGCATTTACTCTTCTCGCCTCCAAAACATCATATAGACTCTTAAGTAAACCAGACATAATTTCAACAAGAAATTTGTTGAAAATATTTAGATGTTTTATTGTAGCCTCTTCAAGAATTCTTTGACCTAATTCATCAAACATTTCATGCCATTTGCAGAGGGGCTTGATATTTCCATCCTTGACAATAGCATTCTCAACTTCAACTATCATAGCTGGTATGCCAGTTTTTTCCTTCTTCTTTGCCTTCTCTTCCTCACCAAAATATTTCCTCTTCATTTCCTTCACAACTTCATCTGACTCAGTCTCCTCACTTTCTAAGATGACTTCATAGGTTCTTGAGCTCTTGTTCTTCTTTCTTTTACCAAAACCCTTATCTTGGGTTTACACAGGAACTGGCTTGGTTGCAGGAGCGGATGGGAAACTCCTTGTTGATCTAGTACGAGTAGAGGATCCTGATAGACTAGCAGATTCGGTTCTTGCTGACTCTTTTCCTACTTTAGCTTCATCTCTCTTTCTTTTGGTTTCTTTCAATTTTTCTACAGGTATGCCCATATTTTCTGCAAACACTTCTACTACTTTCCTTACTCTTTTGACTATCTTTGGCTTTTGTAATTGATCATGGACTTGCATGCTCTTTTCTGCATAAGATCTAAACCTTTCTATTGTCGGATCGAGAGGCATGCTCAATAAATGTTCCACATACACTTTCAAGATATTCTCCTCTACTTCATATTCCATAGGCATAATCCATATTGTCCTAGGGTCAACAATTTCCATATGGCATTGATCAATATCTACCATGAAACAGATTGTATCTTTGTACTTCTCTACAATTGAGGTAGGTATTCTTTATCTTGCATGCATCATATTCTAAAAAATTTTGAAGTACCCCCAGAGGGCTGTATTTCAGGTCTGACGATCACCACTTCCAAACAATATATCTCTTATTTGCATAGCTACAGGCTGATTACTTTGCCAATGAACTTTCCCAACACCTAAAACCTCACTCATGAAATAAAAGAACAAACACAACAACAAATTTCCATACTTAAAAGAGTTATTTTGTCCTTCTTAATCTCACCCTGATTCCCAATCAACTGACTTCTGAGCAACTCACACAAGTCATAATCATCATTTTCTTTTATCATCTAATAGGCTGCATAAATGGTCGTACTGGATACTAAATTATCCCGGCTGGAGTGGTAGATCTTATACCCAATAACCATCGATGCAAATTTCACATCTAATTTAGCAATATCTTCGATTATCATTGCCCTTCTATCCCATTGTGTACCTATTACATTAGTAACTATCTGACTCTTTACAAATTTCAAGCTTGGCAGACCACCAGAAGAATTTAAACCTATGACAGTGCTTTTAGCTTCTCTCGTAATCTTGAAAGGTATATTCAACCACATGAACTTGGCATGAACTATGTTCAAAATATATTACACCCATTTGCTTTCCTCAAATATGGGAAATTTCACAAACTGTGTAAACTTCTTCACTTCTAGGGTTTTGTATTCCTCCTTAACAGTGAAGTCCTCTCCAATTATATGGTTCGAATACAAATTCAACATTTGAGAGATTCCTAACTCTTCAATATTGGCATGTATTTAAGCCCTAATATCTTTAGTGTGCAAGACTCTATATGGTACAGATGAAAATGCACCTAGGGGATCGGTCTCAATAGACTTATAAGGATGCCACTTGAACTTTAGATGAGGTCTACCCTTAACCTCAACTACCAATGGAGTGGCCATTTTTACAAATTCACTGCGGGGCGTGGCCGCCCTAGGATGTTCAAATTCTTGATAAGAGGAAATGGAAGGTACCACTGGATAGAGCTCAAAAAATTAAGCAACTTTAGTTTTTGAACGAAGTTGATTCGATGTACGGTTTGTAAATGACAGCCCCGGGAAGTTAGGGGCGTGTTCACGCTGCAATGCGGGGCGTGGCCACCCTAGGATGGTCAAATTCTTGATAAAAGGAAATGGAAGGTACCACTAGATAGAGCTTGAAAAATTAAGCAACTTTGGGTGTTAAACGAAGTTGATTCGACGTACGGTTTGTAAATGACAGCCCCGGGAAGTTAGGGGGGCGTAGTCAACATTTTGCAATAAAATCAGGGGCATTTACAGCAAAATCAAGGCGTTTCCAGCAAAGTCAGGGGCGTTTACAGCAAAATCAGGGGCGTTTTCAGCAAAATTAGGTGCGTTTTTAGCAAAATCAGGGCGTTTTCAGCAAAATCAGGGCATTTTCAGCAAAATCAGGGGCATTTTCAGCAAAATCAAAGCGTTTACAGCAAAATTAGGGGCATTTTCAGCAAAATCAGGGCGTTTCCAGCAAAATCAGGGGCATTTTCGACAAAATTAGGGGCGTTTCTAGCAAAGTGTTGAGAAGGCAAATGGGCAGCATGTAGTTGCTCAAATGAAGAAGTGTCCTCAAAATGCCCTTGAGGAGGGGGTATTTATAGAGGAATTTGAATTCTCTAGAGAATTCAAGGGTCAAGATTGATCCAACAAGGTCAAGATGAAGGGCTATGGTGGGTTGAGAACCCACAAGCCCTCACATTTTGACATGTGGAGGGTGTGAAGTGAAGACCGAGAGGATATGAGGTGAAATGGAGTTGTCAAAAGTGCGTAGGGGTGGAAAGGACGTGCAGGGGATGAGAGGATTTCTAAAGGGATTCCTTGTCCCCAAGTGGGGGTGAAAGGGACATTTGAGGAATTTTGGAATTCCTCAAAAATCTACATAGGAAAAGGAAAGGTGGTTGGGGATATAAATGTGAATTAAAAATTCACATTCCTAGGATGATCTAGAGGGTAAAAGGTGGGCTCCAAAAAGGTGGGACTTGGTCACATGTGGAGATTGTGACAAGTCCAAGGTGGGTCACATGTGGAGATTGTGACAAGTCCAAGGTTCTAGAAGCCTTGAAAGGATGGAATGTGAATTAAAAAATCACATATAAAAGAGGGGAATCTAGGACAAATAAAAAAGAATTAAAAATTCCTTGAAGAATGATTAGGCTTAATTAATTAGTAATTAGAAGATAAATGAGGATAATTAGGGGCTAATTAGGATTAAAAGCCAACTTGCAAAAGTTGGAGGATGTGACACATCCTAATCAAGGATTAGGCATGTGCACATCCTTAATGAAGAGATTAGGAGATGGATTAGGATTAAGATGAAAATGACATGTGAGGAATTAAAATAAATGTAATATTTATTTTAATTTATTTGATAAAAGAGGATTAAGGAGGAGTAAAAGGTATTTAATTATTAATTAAAATACCTCGGAACTAGTAGAATTAAAGATATTAATTAAATAATACTAATATTACTTAATTAACTCATATAAGAGGATGTTTAGACGAAAAGTGATAGATTTGGATAAATTAAGTGTCAAATTTGGATGTCTACATTTTTCCCCTCTTTGAGATGGTGTTACGAAGTAGCATCATTTCAAAGAATATTAAAATATAGAACCTAGAAGAAGATGGTTAGATTGGAAAAGATGCCCCAGTCATCAAAGAGATGACTAGGAGGAAAGACGATGGGGGTGAAGATGAAGAGTAGGGATTGATGCCCCCTCGAGAGGACATGCGGGTTAAAGAGAACACGTGTGTGCTCTCGAAATAGATGATGTGATGCAAGGGGAGATGGGGAGAGATGATCTGAGGGGAGATGAGGGAGGAGAGATGATGTAAGGTGATGGGGAAAGAGAGTAAGAGTGATATGGAGATGGATGGAAGCACAAATAGTTTCCAAAGGTGATGTTACTTTGATCAAGGTACAAGCCAAAATGGGTTGATGATGGATGGAGTGATGTTGTCAATGAGGGAATTAAAGATCCCAAAACAACATGAGGGATGAGGGAAGGTACATGCAGCGAGGTGTGGTATTGATCAGGGAAGGATACATCCCAAAACACCACTAAGGATAGGGATGAATACCTCCCGATGATGATGAAAGTGTTGTTGATGAGGGAAGGATACATCCCAAAACAACACCAAAGGGATAGGGGAGAATACATCCCACTGAGGGGTATTGATGAGGGAAGGATACATCCCAGAACACCACAAAAGGATAGGGAAAAATACCTCCCGATGATGATGATGATGAAAGTGTTGTTGATGAGGGAAGGATACATCCCAAAACAACACCGAAGGGATAGGGAATGATACTAATGGATAATAATGATGATGGGTCAAGGCTGATAATGAGACTGGGGACAAGAGAAAGGATATGATTAGATGATTCAGGCTAAGTGGAATGGAGGGAGATTGGATAGAGATAAGGATGAAGGATGAATGATGAATGGATGGGGGGATATATGCAAGACGATAGAATGGAGAATGAGATGCAATTCTAAATGCAATTTATCATCTTTGGAGCACTGGTTTTTGCTATAGCATCAAACACAAGACACCAGGGTATGAAGAACCAAGGTGAATTAGTGTCTAATGCATAAAACAAACACAACAGACAAAAAGGCTATCCCAACACCCCAAAGTCACAAAGACCTTGGTCGGGCCAGGTATTGAGATAACTACAAGCACAAAAGGATGCCCCAGCATAACACAAGACCTCAGGGATCTTGGTGGGTACTACGTGGTACAACCAAGAAGACGCAAATAGACAAAAAGATCAAGATATGCCCCTATGTTGACCAATCAAAACACACCATAATATGATGGATTATGGCGGTCTTGACAAATGATGATAGGGAGCTCAAATGATAAACAAAATCCAAAAGCATCAAAAGATTGCAATCAATTTCAAATGTCCTTTGCCATAGGATCGAGGGGATATATGGGATTGATGAGGTCTGTTAGGAAGGATACATCCTGTTGAGACCAAAGATGATGGATATTAAAAGATCGTTATGACGCAGGATGTTCAAAATTGATTGGATTTGTTGATACAAATGGATCTCATTTGTGAAGAACTGGCTAGATAAGGGCATAGCTTGACGACACGACACAAGAGAGAGAAGACATGAGACTGACACATCCTAAGGACCTAGGGGCTCGGGGGCCGATCAAAGATTAGCCTTGCCTACGTGAAAGCGCAGATCCCTCGTAGTTCAGAGAAAGGTGGACGACTGACTATGATGGAGACCTTGATGGAGGGTAAAGATAGGATAGACAAAAGGAGAAAGACCGATGATAGACAATAGAAGAGAAAAGCGGTCAATGAAGATCGATGATGGAACCCCAGGGGCGGATCAAATGATCGACCTTGCCTACGTGAAAGCGCAGGGGCAACGTAGTTCGACAAGACCAAAGGCAAACAATGGATAAAGGATGATAAGATGATAGGACAAGTGGATAAAAAGGTGGGACCGATATGACAAGATAGGATAGACCTAGTGGATTGGATAGGATGATGACGATCACATAAAGCTCAGGGCTGGGATAGTTATCCAAATCGTTAAAATGACTTGAAAGGATGAAATGAGTGATGAAAAGTGATAGGGACTGGAAAGATGTGCAAGAGAAGTAGGAGTGATGACGAGTAGATAAATGACATTGGGTTGCATGGGGGGAGGTCTATAGCCAGATACCAATGACAAGGGATTGTGAGATGGGATGAGGACAAAGAGGAAAGAGATATAGGGATGGGGATGGGAGGGATTGTTTGGATGGATAGGAATATAAGGATTGGGAGATGAAAGGGATGCTAGGATAGATGGAGAGATGGAAGGGATGCTAGGATAAATGGGGAGATGGAAGGGATGCTATGATAGATGGATAGGGACAAAAGGATTGGGAGATGAAGGGGATGCTAGGATAGAGGGATACGAAGACGAGGATGGGCAGATGGAAGGGATGTTGTGATAGATGGATAGGGAGATGAAGGGATGTTATGACAGATTAATAGGGACAGAAGGATTGGGAGATGAAAGGAATGTTAGGATAGATGGATACGAAGATAAGGATGGGGAGATGGAAGGGATGCTGTGATAGATGGATAGAGAGATGAAGGGATGTTATGATAGATGATTTCTCCAAGTACTATGTCACAAAGGAAGCAGATGCCCCCACTCTAGATATGTCATATATGATGAGGCATGAGGGACATAAGACGAGTGGATGATAAGATAAAGGAGATAACTGAAGGAGGACAGGATGGGTGACCAAGGAATATGATAGAGCATGGATGAAGGGGATGTATACCAATAGGTGTCCAAAGCATGCATAGATAGGTGCCCTAATTTTGATCAAGATCACAAGAAAGATGGAGGGAATGGGAGATAAATGGGATATGATGGTAGGATGTGGAAAATAGGTGGGATAAGGGGATTTATGACGGATAACAGGAAGACGGGTGCATAGCGGATGGAGGGAATGCATACCAGGAAGTTGCCCCCAAGTGTAGATGGTGGTTTTACACATGACGCCTGTTTGCCAGGTTTTCATCATGGTACTTATCCAAGGCACTTGTTTGCCAAGTTTTCACCATTGGATGAATTATTTCTCTTTATTTATTTATTTATTTATTTTTTGACTTTTTTGACTTTTTTGGAGTTTTGTGGATAGCAAGGGGATGAAAATGGGTAAGGATAGGGATGTTGATAAGGGGATTTAGAAGACAAGCGATAAGGATATGGATGAAGGACTCAAGCATCAAGTCCCATACTAGGTAGTAAGAGCCCATGTTCAAACCGACTATTGGATGTTGGTACAACCTTATGCAAGAGGATGAATTAGGGGGATTTGAGAGGAGAGATACATGGGATAATGGATGGGATGCTGCAAAGGGTATGGATGGAATGATGGGGTGGATATGTGATGGGGAGATGCGTTCAGGACCAACATTGGCACATGTGGTGGTGGACGTGAAAAGATAAGAGGATTAAGGGATGGAGAATGTGGGGATAATGGAGGAAATAGAATGGTGAATTTTGGGACATAGGGACCCAAAACAGATGTAGGAGATGAAAAGGGTGTATGATTAGCTTGTGGATTAGCGACTTTGGATGTTTTTACTGATTTTTCATGTAATGGTATTGCATCTTTTTTCTTTGGGATCCACATGGTTTTGATCTTTTCTTTGGTGGGCCTTTGTGGCCTACAGATTTTGTTTAGATTTAGATTTTTCTTATCTTCACCATGTATTTTAGAGGGGACATGGGGAGCCGTAAATTCATGTGGATGCTTAGATTTATGCATTTTTTCTTTAACAGCCAAAGTGCTTTTAGTAGCAATGGGATAGGTGTGAATGGATGGATGATGTGGAGGACACATGAATGGAGGGATGGAGGTAGGATTTTGAGGATGATATGTGGATGGATGATGTACAGGTACGTGCCTTTGTTGATCCTGATTAGGGAACATGAGAGTGGGATAGTTATGATGGGCGACATGGATAGGTGATGGATGGATGAAAGGATGGATAGGATGAGATGGAGGAGGTGATTTTGGGATATAAGGGCCCAAAATAGACTTAGGACTTGGAGGATATGGGATGGGGGATGAGGGGACATAAGGACCCAATATGGATGGAGCGGATGAAGGAGGAAGATGGACGGTTGTTTTGAGGTGATACGATAGAGGAGGAGGGATGGCCACATATGATCTAGTGGGGCAATGGGAAGAGCCAATATTTCTTTTGGAAAAGGCTCGTTGAGGACGTTAGGTTGTACCAACATTTTTGGATGCAAGTCATGAGTAGTACATCCAAGACCTTGCGGATAAAATGTTCTTTAGCTTGGATGGGCTCTATAATACCTTGCTCATGAAGGCCTAAACCTTTTCATGATAATTCATTTTCTTGAGTATCCGATCTAAAGGCAATTTTTGTTACGGAAGAATGATCTGAAGTTCATTATTAGGTGGAAGAGGAGGGTTGGTGTATATGCTTTGTTTTCTTCTTGAGGAGACCACCATGGAGGAATGTGAGGACCAAGGGGATATGCAAGCGGTGTGGGGGATAGCATTTTTAAGCGATGATGGGGGATTATGAGGGAGATGATGGGATAGCAACATCAGGAGAGGGAGTAGGGACTATGATAGGATCTGGATTTGTGGTAGTAGGCTCATGCGATGGAGATGGAGATGGAGATGGAGCAATGGAAGCTTGAATGACAAGGGGATCATGGGATGGAATGGATGGGGGACTGTGATCTTGAGGTGGACTAGATGGGATGGTAGGATCTTGATCTAGAGAAGGGGATATGCTGGCATGCTTTGGATTAGACTCTTGGCGTGACTCATCATGTGCGGGAGGCATGGTAATGGAGTCTTGTTGGGACTCTTCAAGTGGGGAAGATGGAGGGATGGAAGATTCATGAGGTTCATTGGAATGGGTTTTGGTGCTACTAGGGTTGGGAGGAGTGGATTGGATTTGGGTGGATCTAGGAGTAGAGGGAGTGGATTGGGATTGGTTGTCTTCGATGGATTCAGTGGTTCTCATAGTAGGAGACGTGGGTTCAATGGTTTCAATGGTTTGATCAGTGCTAGGGATGGTAACAACAATGATAGGTGTGGTATGGAGAAAGGTCTCATCACTAGTGACTGTGGATGATGAATCTAGATGGCATGGTTCCATGGCTTCAAGATGTGGAGTTGGGGATGGCTTCTTTGTAATTAGTCCTTGGAGAACTTCTGAAACGAGAGACTTGCATACGGTTGGCTTGGCTAGGGTGGTAGAAATGGATGAGGGATTATGGATTGGTGGACTAGGGTTAGATGGAAGAATGGGATTGAATGTAGGACTATGAGTAAATGGAGGATTAGGATTGGATGGGTGAATGGGATTGGATGGAGGACTAGGAGTAGATGGAGGACTAGGATGGGATGGATGAATGGGATTGGATGGAAGACTAGGAGTAGATGTATGAATGGGATTAGATGGAGGACTAGGAGTAGATGGAGGGTTAAGGTAAGGATATTGGAGTGGTGAATTAAGATAGGGGGACATGAATTGTGGATTAGGACAAGAGGATATAGGTGGTGTAGTGGGACAAGAGGATGTGGGGGATGGATTATAATAAAGGTATTGGGATGATGGATTATGATGAGGAGACATGGATGTAGGATTAAGGTAAAAGGGTGTGGATGTAGGATTAGTATGGGAAGATTGGAAAAGAGGATTAGGATAGGGGGACATGGATGGGGAATTGTAATAGGAATGTTGTGATGGAAGATGAGGATAAGAGGATGTAGATGAAGGACATGACAAATATGAAGAAGATATTGGATATCCATTGTCAAAGGTGGCATAAGGAACATGACTAGGCATGGATGAAGACATAACGAGATGACTCATAGGAGTAATCAGATTTTGGAAAGTGGGTGGAGAAAGCTTACTAGAGATGATAGTGTCAAGGGGATCTATGTCATATTCTTCTTGATTGACAAGACTTTCGTTATCGTCATCCACGTAATTAGGGTTTCCCTTGACTACTATTGATGGAGGATGATGATTCATGATGGTGAAAGGATAAAGAGGATGGATAAAAGATTTTGGATGGGAACGGATTAAAGCTCAAATCAGGATTTTGGTCAATCTTAGATCAGGATTGGACAAAAGCTCAGATTAGGATGATTGGATGGGATTGCTTTTGATTTTGATTGGATTCGGTAGACGGGTGATTAGATCGGGTAGATGATTTGATGAATTTGATTAAAGTACTAGATCAGTTTGATTGGATAGGATCAAATGATTAGATGATGTTGATTGGATGAACTTGATCGGATTGGTGTGCTTGGATTGATTAGATGATCAGAGGAATGGATTGGTTTGATTAGATAGGAAAAAATAAAAGATACCACTATATAGAGCTCAAAAAATTGAGCAATTTTGGTTTTTGGATGAAATCGATCTGATGCACAGTTTGTAAATGACAGCCCCGGGAAGTTAGGGGCGTGTCCACATTGCAATGTGGGGTGTGGCCGCCCTGAGATGGTAAAATTCTTGATAGGAGGAAATGGAAGGTACCACTGGATAGAGCTTGAAAAACTAAGCAACTTTGGTTTTTGAACAAAGTTGATTTGACGTACGGTTTGTAAATGACAGCCCCGGGAAGTTAGGGGCGTGTCCACGCTGCAATGCGGGGCGTGGCCACCCTAGGATGGTCAAATTCTTGATAAGAGGAAATGGAAGGTACCACTGGATAGACCTCAAAAAATTAAGCAACTTTAGTTTTTGAACGAAGTTGATTCGACGTACGGTTTGTAAATGACAGCCCCGGGAAGTTAGGGGCGTGTCCACGCTGCAATGCGGGGCGTGGCCACCCTAGGATGGTCAAATTCTTGATAAAAGGAAATGGAAGGTACCACTAGATAGAGCTTGAAAAATTAAGCAACTTTGGTTTTTGAACGAAGTTGATTCGACGTACGGTTTGTAAATGACAGCCCCAGGAAGTTAGGGGGGCGTAGTCAACATTTTGCAGTAAAATCAGGGGCGTTTACAGCAAAATCAGGGCGTTTCCAGCAAAGTCAGGGGGCGTTTACAGCAAAATCAGGGGTGTTTTCAGCAAAATTAGGGGCGTTTTCAGCAAAATCAGGGCATTTTCAGCAAAATTAGGGCATTTTCAGCAAAATCAGGGGCATTTTTAGCAAAATCAGGGCATTTTCAGCAAAATTAGGGCATTTTCAGCAAAATCAGGGCGTTTTCAGCAAAATCAGGGGCATTTTCAGCAAAATCAGGGCGTTTTCAGCAAAATCAGGGGCATTTTCAACAAAA
>VDFB02271358.1:190004086-190014867 GCA_007258455.2 Sequoia sempervirens | reverse complement strand
AAATTGAGGAAGAACAACAAGAGAGGGACAGGAAAAATAAAATCAATACAAAATTTCAAGTATTTTTCAAGCAAGTAAGAGATCTATGGGATTAGCCTCATATAAAAGATTTTGCACTAGAGTTTGATATACCATTTAGAGAGCTTGGTTTTCATAGAGTTCCTTTCAAATCCTCTACTTTTATTATTCCTATGGTGAAATTTTTGGTAGAGTTGGTGGAATTACATTTCTTAGTAATCGCTATTAGTGAGATTAAGATTGTTAACCTTGAGAGAGTAGGACTTGGGAAAAAGGAATTTGATATCCTCTATTGCTTTCAAAGACTTCAAGCGGGATGTACTCTGCATCGATGCCATTCCTCAATCTTCACTTGATGGCATCAAGGAATGGCTGAACTCCATGGTTATAAATTATTATGAAAGTAGAATGAACTTGTACTACAACCAATTTTGAAGACTATTACTGATGATCCAAATAAATTTATTTAAGATGTTGGTTGGGAATTTTTGAATATGGAAGCTAATGATTCTAATTCTCATAATTCAAAAGAGTTAGATCAAGGATATGAACCCTCTACTGTAGAAGATGAATTAGAATTCATGTTGCAGGTACTAGCTTTAATACCAAATACAATGGCAACATTGAAATTCCTTAGCAGTATTTATGTAAAGGAAATTTCCTTTAGATGCAAGGATTCAAAGCACATCAATGATGTGGTACAGATGATTAAATCCCAAAGATGATTTGTAGCAATGAAAGATTATTAAAAGGAAGAGAGATACATTGGTGACTCAAGAGAAACTTCAGCTTTAAAAAAAAAATCCAATTAGGCTGATAGACATGTGGATTAGGCCAACATTTGGTGGAAGAGCAAGAAAGATGAACGAAACTCTGGAGGCCCACCATACTAGATTTTGATATTCAACCATGAGAGAATAAGAGAGAGATGATATCATGTATCAAAACATTAAGCATGCATTCTTCTATCCAGTGGAGAAGGAGATGATTACTTTGCTTCATTTTCATTTGCCTAACTATATCAAGGCATGGGAACCAAGAAGACCAAGGATGTCGAGTTTTATGTGGAGGTAATGAATGTGGTCCAAACTTTAGGAGGGGAAAGAAGGTCAATGTATGATCCTAATGAAATTGAGAAAGAACAGTAAGAGAGGGATAGGAAAAAAAATGAATACAGTGTTTCAAGTATTTTTCAAGCGAGTAAGAAAGCTATGGGACTAGCCTCATCTAAAATATTTTGAACTAGAGTTTCATATACCATTTAGAGAACTTAGTTTTCATGGATTTACTTTCAAAGCCTCTACTTATATTTTTCCTATAGTAAACATGTATAATAACCTTCAACTCCTCGAAGGAGAGGTTGTTGGTTGATTTGTAACCCATTTTTTTATCAAGAAGAACATTATTTTCCATAAATTTATTGGTTTTTCTCACTTTTATTGTTGTTGTATGGCCTGTACAAACACTAGGATGATATAAAATCTATTGTATGTTGTAGATTGATGAATTAGATTTCATTTGCACCTATTTAGAGGTTCTAACTCTTTGTATAGTGAAAGTTATCTTTTTTTTTATTGTTGCTACCTACTTTCCCAGTGTTCTTGGATTGAAGGGTTTCATGATGTAATTCAACCCATTCCACTTTTTGTGCCTACTGTAGCTTGTGGAATAGGTATTGTAACATGTAAAATACATGCCAAACCTATTTAGAATGTTGTGGAGTCAAGGTTGGGTGTTTGGGATGATGTTTTGGGGATGTAGTAGGGTATTTTCATGATGAAAATGAGTGTTTCAAGTGGCGTTTTGAAAAAATGTGGGAGAGAGTGGGAGGAAGAGAGTGGGAGGGAGGGAGGAAAAGAGTTGGAGAGAGTGGGAGAGAGTGGGAGAGTGGGAGGGAGAGTGGGAGAGGGTGGGAGAGAGTGGGAGAGAGTGGGGAGATAAGGTGGGAGAGAGTGGGGAGAGGGTGGGGAGAGAGTGAGGAGGGAGGGAGGAAGAGAGTGCACAGAGGAAAAGGGAGTACCGGTGATGACATATTTATGACGAAAGTAAAAGATTGCTTTTATGCTTTATATTATTTAATATTATTTAATCCACAAAAAGACCCAAACAAGTATTATTTTTATAAGCACAATGATGCCATGATTAAAAGTGACATGCAAGTGCATTACGCTTATTTTGCATAAAGTGATGATGCTTTTATTATGAAGATGCTGATTATGCATTATTTACTTGCTCGAACATGACCGCATTATTATATTTTTACGATGAATAAAACATACTTTTGTTAAGTTATTTATGACGGCGGTTTTATTAATCATAAAACCATGAAGACCAAGTAATATTGAAACCATGACGGCGACATCTGCGCAGACGCGTGACACCGTTTGCCAGGCTTTATGCATTATTATTTTTTTATTATTATTATCTTATTATGACATTCGCGAGACGTCGTATTATTATTGTGACTATTTATGCTGCGACATATTTTTAACATATTTATTTATCAAAACATTGAAAACCGCATTATTGCTTTTTATTGATGCGCGCATTAATATTTTTACAAAATGCCATTGCCGCTTATTATTTTATGCTTTAATATTATTTATTATTTATTATGCTTTTTTATTACGCGTGATTGTTATTTATTGATCCCGCATTATTTATTATTTACGACGGCATTTTATTATTGGAGAGAGTGGGAGAGGTGTTAGAGAGGTATGGGAGAGAATGGGAGTGGTGAGGTGGAAGAGAGTGAGGAAAGAGAGAAAGAGAAAGTGGGAGAGAGTGTGGAGAGTGGGAGAGTGAGAGATAGGGAGGTAGAGAGTGGGAGAGAGTGGGAGAGTGTGTGAGAGAGGGTGGGAGAGAGTTGGAGAGGGTGGGAGAGGGTGGGAGAGAGTGGGAATGAGTGGGAGGGAGAGAGGAATAGAGTGGAAGAGAGTGTGGGTGAGTGGGAGAGTGGGAGAGAGAGAGTAGGAGAGAGTTGGTGAGGGTGGGAGAGAGTGGGAGTGGGTGGGAGAGAGGGTGGGTGAGGATGGTAGAGAGTGGGAGAGTGTGGGAGAGGGTCGGAGAGAGTGGGAGAGAGAGTAAGGGAGGGAAGAAGAGAGTGGATGAGAGTGGGAGAGAGTGTGGGAGAGTGGGAGAGTGAGAGATAGGGAGGGAGAGAGTGGGTGCCTCCTATCGAATCCCTATCCACCACCTTATCCTCTATCAAATTTTTGGCCTGAGGACTGTCCTTTATCATAATTTTGTCTTCTATCATTATTATACCCTCTATCATTGTTCTATCCTCTATCTTGGTTGTACCCTCTTTCATTATGGTAACCTCTATCCTAGTTATATCATCTATCGTCGTTGTACCCTTTGTCATTGCATTGCCCTCTGTCAAAGTGTTGTCCTTGTGGGTTTTCCTATTCTGATTGGACTACATATTTCTCTGAGCAACTTGCAATTATTTTTTTGGTTCCTCAAGTAGGTTACCTCCATATTCAGCTTCTTTATTTGCTCAGATAATTCATCCAACCTCTCCTTGTCAGAATTAATGTATGGAGGTTGATTGGCATTATTTTGAGGGTGTCCTACTGCAACATTAGCATTCAATGATTGATTTAGTACTTTAGAATTCTGTAGATATGAGGGATAACTAGCCTGAGGCTGTGCATGAAGAGGTTGATTCACACTTTGTTGAGGGTAGCTAATTTCAGGTGGGACTTGTCTCACAGGAGGCCCTGGGTGAGGAACCAAATGCAACTGAGGTACTGGATTCATAATAGGAGTATGATTGGAAAGAGCTTGGTCAAGAGTAGAGACTTGTCCAAAGTGAGCAATGGGTCCTAATGATGGTAGAGGTCCAAAAATATGTTGTCTTAACTTAGTACTTACCTTCACAGCCTCATTATAGGCGTCGAGTAAGGTAGCGGGAGGATTATTTTTCCATTTAATGAAGGTAGATGTCAGACTATCAAGACCTTCATAATAAACCTCCAAGGCAGTGGGTTGATCAATAGCATAAGGGGCCTACAATCTAGTATAGGCATGATGAAATCTATTTTTAAAGGACCCAATAGGCTCATTGACCTCTCTCTTAACATTAGTGAACTGGTGGTAAAGCTCATTGGAACTAATGGGAACTTTGAACTTTAGTAAGAATACATTTTCTAACTTAGTCCAATGCTAAATAGACCCAGCAGGTAAGTGGTTGTACCAATAGAGAGCATCCTCTCCCAATGAATAGGGAAAGAGTCTACATGCTACATCCTCATGGTTGATTCCTCTATCTTTGAGGGCAGTCTGAAATATCTTAATGTGTTCTTCATCAGTTCTATTGGGATCGTTAACATAGAACTTCAAACATAAGTGTTCAGGGTTCTTGGGCATGGCATTGTAAGCAACAAAGCTCAAAGGGGATGGATTATTATCAAGGAAAGCCATTGGTGGAGGTGGGGGTGGTAATGGCCAATTTATGACTGGATGAGGTTGTGGGATGGGAATGCCCTCAGATGAAGATGAAGATGAACCTGATGAAGATGGAGATGATGGAGATGACGAAGGTGGATGGGATGATGATGATTCTCCCTTTTTGTTGGTCCTTCTTGACCTAGTAGGGTCTGGTAATTCCTAAAATTCCTCCTCTCTCAAAGCAGATCTGGTTCTTCTTCTGAATCTTTCAGGAGAGATGGCATTCAAAAACTGATCCAGCTTGCTTATTCAAGCCCTCCTTCTAGTGCCAATCTGTTGATGATGTTTTTTGCACAGTAACAACTTAGAATATGAAATCCTATCTCTCTTGAAAGGTGAATCTCTATCAGCAAGCCTCAAGAGATAACCCCAAGGTCTCTAACGTCGGGTCTTCACAATGCATAAACAACTCAGTGATAAATGTGAAAATGTTGGTAATCACAATGGGACCTTACTACAAGAAAAATATTGAATCTCAATTTGTCAGATCTAGAAATACGATGATACTTCACTCCTAAATTTAATCCAATAATCAAAGAAATAACAAAAGATAAGGGTTTCAAAGAGATTTCTAAACTTAACACTAAATATAGGATTAACAATGCAAATGACCAAACATTTGAAATGGACCAATCCCTCAAAACTTATCTCTACTTGACCCAAATAAATCTGCAATCTTATAGAAACAGTGCAATCTTCTAAGGTGTTAAGATTTTCAAATCATGAACATTCATTCAAACAACCCTATTGCATTTGAAATGAATAAACCCTCATAATCTAACTAAGCACAATGAGTATAAAGTCTAGGCTAACTTTGCAAAGCAACTAACAATCAGTTGGCTGCAAAAAGTATGGACTAGGGATTGCTGCAACATTTTAAATATCGAATCATAAACACTATTAAATCAAATCTAATCTAAATATTATCTTCCTCCAAGCAATTCTAAAGATAGAGAAACAAGAACCATGCAAGACAAAGAACAAAAGTATGGCACCAAATCACAATGTCATTACTTGCATCAAATTATCCATTGTAGCAATAATTCCAAGTCTCTGTTACAATATTTTCTTGAGTTCAACTACTTGCTAACTTTACTCAATTTGTTCCAACTATTTCTCTATTCGTTTATATCTAAAATTTATTTTTTACAAATGAGGAAAAATGCCAAATTTATAGAACCCCCCAAGACATGTCAGCCTAGATAGATTTTTACAATAATAAGGCATAACAAGTCGGCCAAGAGAAATATAAAAATAAGATAAATGATGCATTAAATGTATTAAATTTATCTAGGTCAGTATGGGATCTCCAATGTAGCCTAGACCAATGCATGGAAAAATAATAGGGAATCACAAATCTTGATGTAGCTCATCACTAACTACCTTCCCCCTTGTCCTTATTCTGATCCAGCATTTCATGAACCTTCAAAAGTACCCTGTCCAAGTCGGCCACAGGTGGTAGAGGCAAAACCATAAGTCACCTTTCAATTGATGCAATTTCTTCCCTTGACTGCTTTACTGACCTATCCCAATCCACCTTATATGTTAGGTATTTTTCAATAAAAGCAAGGTAGGTGGCGGCATCATCCAACTGGTGCTCAAAAATAGAATCATCATTAGCTGGGGCATAAACATCCTGCCACCATCTCCTCAACTACTCCAAACTCAAATACTTGGGAGAAAACTTCCTTCTCCCAGTCATAGTCTCAAAAAAGGAAATGGAGCCATTGTAAACCCCAGCTAGGGTATCATCAATCTCTCTCCTCTATTTGTAAATCTTCTTCAACACCTTCTGCTTGATTTTTTGATGCTTCAAACCACTCCCAAGGCTCAGCAGCTCTAGAGGAGGGGAGAATCTTATCACTTATTAGCTTATCCCTGTTGTACTCCATGATAGTCTTAGTTTTCTATAGCAAGAGATTTGTGTCCTCTTTATCATGTGCAACACTTGTTTCAACCAATCAGTTGCCATTGCAGCATCTTTCCCTATTGACAAGATGTCCTTGATGGCCTCATTGCCTTTTACTTGCACCCCTTTCAGCCAATTCGCAGTGGCAAGAGTGGAAGCCCTCATCTATTCAAGCTCTGTGATGGTTTCTTGAAGTAAAGGATGTGCAACAGAAGAGGAGGGATGAATAGATTGTAGGGGTTTCATCAGGTCCTCCAAGCATTTCCTGAGATTTTTCTTTCTTTAGCTCCTACTTAGTTTTTATCTCCTTCCTCAGTCTACCCAGGATGACTGCACTTGAACCCTGATAATCTTCAATATCTTGCTCAACAGAAGTAGGCCCTAAATTGAAATTTTGAACATTATAATCCTTGGTAGCCACATCATCTCTATTTTTATCTAGAGTAGGAGTTGCAATGTGGAAAACATTGTTCCTAGCCTCATCTCTTGCAATCTTGGAAATTTCCCTAGCCTTCTTCCTTTTGTCTTTTCCAATCTTGGCTAGTAGCTCATCCCAATTTGGTGGACTATCCTCTACAACAACTTTTTTTCTCCTTATCTCCTTTTCCAACCAATTAGGGATAGTGGACTCCAATTGCTTTCTGCCTTGTTTCTCCTCTTGTTGTTCCATAGGAACCTCTTCACTCAAATTCTATTTTTCAGGAGTTTTTGTCTTGCTCTCCTTTTCCTCAAGGTGTTCCTCCTCATGCTTAGGTGATTGGATCTTCCCTACCTCTTCTTCTCTTGGAGGAATTTCTTCAGTTCTAACAGGGGAATCTGCATAAGCTACCAAAGGAGATCGTATTATCTTTTCCACCTTTGCCTCTGCATTATAGAGTTCACCTTCCTAAAATTCTTCCCCTTTAGGATCTGGATGTTCCTCAATGTTTTCTAGCTCACTTAATTTACTTTAAGTTTCAAGGGTAGAAGCAACATCATCTTTTTGCTTCTAATGGGGGATAGCTGGAGGAAGATCTGCTTTAGATACACTATCCTTTGGAGGAGTCCTGGACCTCCTTGTATACACCTTTTCCTTCTCCCCTGAACTTTCTACATCCACCACAGGTGGGGTAACTTCCTCCTCTCCTACCTTGGAACTTTCCTTTTCTGATAATTTTATAATTCTTCTCTTCTTAGGTGTAGGAGCATCAGCTTTAGGACCCTGCTTTGATGTTTCTTTCTGCTTAGACCTCTTATTCTTTATCATTTTCTTAGCAATGAGCCTTCTCTATTTTTCTATCTCTTGGACCTCCTCCTCTTGAACACCTTTGATCTTGATCTTGAATGGAGAATCCAACTTACCTTTTCCCTTAGGATCCTGCTCGGTCAATTCCTCAAAAGTGGAGTGAGGGTATAAATCTCCCATCAAACTGTAGGTACATTTCACTCCTTCATTTTCCAACTCCCATAGCTTGTGCCTTAGCCACATCCTAGTAAACTTGATAACTGGATCATTCAACTGTTTCAATTCTGTCTTTTCTTCCTCCAACCAATCAACATCACAAATTGGCCTATCCTTCACTGTCTCGTAAGCATGATCCTGAATTAAGTTTCCATCATCCTCCAATTGATCAGGAACAACCTTTACATTGTATAAATGGACTGCATCCACTAGGAGCCGAGAAAATTTCTTCTTCTTGACCTCATATTCATCACTATAATTGGCCCAGTAATCCTCTAGATCAACCTTATGGCTATATTCTCTACTGGCCTTCTTTTGAGCTTCACTTGTAATATCAAATCGAGGCCTCTTGGAATGGAAAGATAGGCCAAGGGTACTCATTTCTTCTTCTGAAGCCTAGGCAGAAATAATGGAAGGACATGCCTCCCCATTGCCAATCCTCAAAGGGAAGTCTCCACCAAATCTAGTCTAATGCTTATCTCTTTTGACAATGGCATTAGAGTCACAAATCTGTCTAGTTACTTCCAAGAGTATCATATGATCAATGGGATATCTTGGAAGCCTGTATGGAGCCCTTTGACAACCATCAACCTGGATATATGAGAAGGTTGGAAATTGAATAAACCAAGCCCCATATTTCTTGATGAGATCTTTGGCTTGGTCTGAAATCCTTGTATGCTCTACTCCCTGAAGCATTCTAGTGATATGCATGGTGAATGCATCATTCACCATCCTATAGCCTGAGCTTCCCAAATACAACTGAGGGAAAAATTCATAAATAATCTCTTGTTCAAAAATTCCCCTTGTGCTTAATCCTTTATAGGGGATGAACCTCACAAGTGCATAGACCAAATATGAAGACATCATGAAAGTTTTGGTCTGCAATACATTGGACAACTGTTCATGGATTATCCTACTAATCAACCCTACCCAATGATATTCAATCAACTCTTGCTTCATTTGTACAATGGCATGACACATCCAATTCTCAAACACGCCAACATTTCTCAATCCCACCACCCTGCTGAACAATGTGATGGCATCATAGTACTCCTTGAATTTTGCTATGAATAGCTGCTTGGGCAACTTGGCGTAGTGAGACTTAGGCTTCTCCAACCAAGAATTGATGAGTTGTTGGGATTTGACAATTTGTTCTTCATAGAACTCCTTGGCTGATTCCATGTTGAATGCCACCATGTGAGATCTATCTGGCATGTCAAAAGCCTAAGCAATAGAAATAGGGTTGATATTTTCTACCACTCTCCCTTGAGGAACAATAATTCTCTGGGTACCCTGGTCATAGTGTCTGGCACACTCAAGGACCAGCTCATAACACTACACCATTGAAGGGAAACTGGCCACATGTGATAAACCTAACTCTTTCATTCTCCTCACCACCAAAGAAAGATCCTCGGCTGCCATTCTTTCCTTAAATTCCTCATAGTCCCATAATCCAACACTAGTATCAGTCACCTTTGACCAGATTGATGTAATTTTTCTCTCAGGGACCTTGCTCTTAATGTCCATTTTAATCTTTTTTGCCTCAAACATTGAAGATCCCTTCGCTACCTTGCTAGATTCAGCCTGTAATCACAAAGAAAAAATAGTAAAGACCACAGGAAAGCAAGGTTAATCCATCAAAACACTGTTAGAATGAATCTCAGACAATCATAGTGTCATCAAGTCTTATGAAAAATGATCACAATAAATTTGGGGTTTCAGGACCACCCGTGGAATTTGAGCCAAAGAGGAATTTTGGGAAATTCTGGACTAATCAAATTCCAACAGAATAGCTAAGAAACATCTACTTAACCATTAAACCTAATCATAATCAATTAATAAACTACATGGGAAATCCAAATATGACATGAAATAATCATTAAATGCATCATAAATCATAAACAAATCCAATTACCCCACGTTCCTTTATATTTCATCAAATTTTGGGAAAATCCGCTAGAGACAGATTCCCACGAGAGCAGAGACATTTTGCAAAACTAGAAAAAATAGGGAATCCAAGACTTCGGGAAAATCTGGAGTCGAGGGAACTCCACAAATAGGGTAAAACTCTGTAAGCAAGAAAATTCTGGGAACTCGACAGAAATTAGGAAAACAAAGGCAACTGGGAAATCCAGGGTCAACAAAAATCCGCGAAACATATGAAACTCTGAAAGTGATAGCATATTCCGGAAAAGCAGAGGATGCTGGGAAAATCTTCTAGAGACGGATTGTCTTGAGGGATCGAAAAATCTCAAACTAAGGACAAAACCTGAACTGCGACATCAAAACAAGATTTCGATCAAACACTAGATCGATCACAAAATTCAAAGGTTTAAACTTAAACATGGACCCTTCATAGATTTTCATTACATTCTAGGTCATTTTTAAGGTGAAATAAGGTGGGATGGAATTTCCCTAAGTTTTAAACCCTATACATCTTCCATTAGCACATAGGCAAGCTCAAAATTGAAACATTCTGACTGTAGAGTCATTACTAGGGTGAATCATGATTCAAGCAAGTTCACTAAAATGTGAATAAACAAACCAACTCAGAAATTACTTGGGAGATCATAAATTAATCAAAGCTATGCAACCCTAGCCATAGTGTGGTCAAATATTTAGGAATTCAAGCCCCAAAAGCTCTATAACATAAAACACCATTCATAATCCTCAACTCAAAGCAAGGAAATTGAAAATGTACCATTGTGAAGCGAAAATCAATCTCAGAAACAACAAATGTGAAGTAAATGGCATCCACAAAGAGCGGCCACATGAATGCACCAAAGAAATCACCAACAAATCAAATGATCCAAACTCAAATGCTTCAAATCAAATCAAACACTCTTCAAGAACAAATGCCTCAGCTCAATTGATGGCAAGCAATAAGCATAATAGCATAATAATCATTTGAAACCGATTAAATACCTCATTTTCCAAATGTACAGGCAACATTAAATG
>VDFB02271358.1:189773210-190003986 GCA_007258455.2 Sequoia sempervirens | reverse complement strand
TCAATACTCACATTTATACAATCTGTACATGGGTTCATTATCTCCTACAAACCTCAATGGTACAACAAATGTGAGTATGCCTAGTCAAAATTTTGGAACACCTTTCCCAATGGTAGATTTAAATCCAAGTCCAAACCTACAAATATATCAACCAAACACCCAATGCATGAGTCTTCCTCAAAACAACATCATCCCACCATATCCATACATTCCAAATGTGAATATACCAAGCACGACTTTACCAAACATGAACATTTTGAATCCGCACTTGGTAAACTTTGGGATGAATATGTTTGTGAATCATAAAAATGTTGTTCAAAGTTCAAAAAAGATGCTAATGACTCCATGTATTAGTCCAATTCAAGGTAGCACCATGCAAAATCAAAGCTACCTAAATCAAATCAATGTGATTCCCAACCACAACAATGTTCAATTTCAACCTATCATGCAAAATTTGAGCATTGTCCCAAATCAGAACATTGTCCAGGATCCCATACAAACACCACAAGTACACATTCCAAATCTCCTTGAGCAAAATAGTCAACCACATCAAGGGTTCCAAGATCAAAATCAAGACCAAGTTTTTTTATACCAAATTGTTTCACTTGAAAAACTAACTGAAGCCTTGAAACAAGAGACATTTTTACTTCAAAATCAATTTACTCTACAATTGATTGAACCATGTCATCAAAGCATTGAGTTATGTCCACAACCACATCAAGAACAATATATCCAATGTCAATAAGTCATATATCAAGATCAAAAACATCACCAACAAACCCAATCACCACGTCTTGAAGATCAATCACCACATCTTGAAGATCAATCACCACAACTCCAAAATCAATCACCACAAGGTCAATTTAAAGTACAAGTCTCACAGGGTAATAAGTGGAAATACACACCACTAGGGAGACCAATCAAATCAATCCTGCAACAATTGATATAAGAAAATCTCATCAAGCTCCCCATCTATGGGAACTATCAAGAACCCCTAGTTAAACCACCAGGGTATAATGAGGAGCACCATTGTGATTTTCATAAAACAAAGGGACACACAACATCAAGTTGTATTCGACTCAAAAATCTCATCCAAGACCTAATTGATCAAAAGATAATCACTATTGGGGACAATGATAGCATTGACAATCTCTCCACCACAACTTTTGAGAACAAGGATCAAGATCAATCCATCACTGAGCACCCTGACAATGTGTCTATTTCATCCAATGATCAAATCAACATATATCAAGAGTCACTTTTCAATCATGATCAAAATCCACTAACAATACCCTACAATGATCTAATTCAATAAATGTCAACATCATTTGACCCTATGGTTGAATACATTCATAATTTCTTTGCCACAATTGTTCAAAATCTCTCCATTAATGAGCACATTGAATATGTTTCTACCCCATCTGATGATCAACTCACCATACATCAAGAGCCACTTTTTAGTGATCTATGTCAAGGAGTGTTAGGATTATTTGATCCTATTGACATAATGCACGATCCATTGACCTATGATCATGTTGAAAATGTCTCTACATCACCTAATGAGTTAGAGGACATATCTCAAAGATTTATCCCAAAGTATGATCAACACCTTTCACCAAAGTCTAGCAATAATCCTTTTCGAGATATATCCTTTGACCTCATGGTTACAGATACTAAATGAATCCTCAAATCAACATTTGATCCAAGTCCACTCAAAGATCAAGAGGATATTGAGAAATTTCCCATACCTAATGAAGACATCTAAGAATGCTTTGTAAGCAATCCATCCTTTGAAACTGACCCATGTCAAGAACTTGATCCAAAGTATGTCAAAAGTAATTACAAAATTAATCAAGATCAAGAATTTGTATCTTCGTGATACTACAATGATCTAATGGACACTCTCCTGTTTATACAAGATGCCACAAATGATGATCACATCCATGTAGCACATGCTCCTCCATCTACCCATGAGATGCTTTCGATGAATGGACACGTAGATGATCTTCATTCAAAACAAGATTCGTTTACTCTTGACACTATTACACAAAAAGAGCAGGTTATTGATTCCTATAGTCAAACTGAGTTGTTAACATTAGGATTAGATATAGATATATCCCAAATTCAAACTGAGAACATCATGTATGAAGATATCCAACATTATCCACTCAAGGAAACAAGTCAAATAGAACATGGTATTCTGGAGTCAGCAGAGCAGCAAATTGAAATCACGTCAGCTGCAGTGATCATTTATCAGAGAATGCTTACTGAACAATACATCTCAAAACAAGTAGTATCAAGTAATGAAGGTGCTACTACCACCATACTGGGGGAAACTTTATCTAATGCAAGCATCAACATAGGGGGCATGAAGAATCTTTATGGTGAAACCAATGCCAATACTACAACTAGCCATGTCATGAATCTTCATCCACCCATCACCCCATTCACGAATTGGGACAAACATCAAAAGAAAGATTTGAATCAAAGCACAAAGAACGTTATCAAAGAAATATAAATAGAGCATGAAGAACACATCAAATACACATGGATACCAAAAAATACAAAGAAATATTATCCCTATCAAATTCCATCAGTCAAAGAAACTATGGGGCAAAATAAAAAAGGGAAAAGTATCCATTGAATATGTCCACAAAAGAAAAAGCAGGATTTTCAAGTGACGTACAAAGTGTATCAAATAGTTGGTCCTAATTCCACACACACTTTTGTATCCACCCATCATTGCTCATCTTCCTAAGTTTGGAGAGTCAAAGATTCCAAGTTGTCAACCAATCCATATTTTATTCCTAAACACACTTTTTCCACGCCTCCACACATGATATCTAGTTCTTACATTGACCATGTATTGGCAATTACCCTTCATCATAAGAATTTAGAAGGCACTCTATCGCTATGTGCGCACAAAGACAAAGTCAACTCCAATATCAATGAAGCAGATTAGGAATCTTAAAAGTTGTATTCAAGTGCATGTATCTTGGCAAAACAAATTATTCAGGTAGGATATCAATGGCACATTATGAAAAAAGCGTCTACATCAACACCACAAGGTGGCTTGACATGAGCTTAAAATCTTTCAGAAAATCCAAAAAACTTTTAAAAAAATGTGAAAATCCAAAAAAATCAAAAAATTATGAAAATAGTAAAGATAAAATTGTCTTCTAGTGAAATCCATTATGGTGGTGCTTTAAGAAAGACCATGATGAAACCTGGAAAACAAGCGTCATGTGTGGAATCAAGCATCTACGTGCGCCAGTTCAGGTGAAAGTGTCTTATTCCACCCATAATAAATCTAGCATTCCATCCATCTCACCCATAATAAATCCATTCATCCATGAACCATTTATCCAATCCATTTTCATCCACTTGCATCCATCATCCAAGTTATCTTGATCTTGATGAAAATTTGGGGCACACTTTACACTTGCTTATGGTAAACATCTTGACATGGATTATTTTCATTGATCCTATCCTACCCAATGTTATCTGAGCCATGAAGAGTTATCCAATGAGCATTCTTTATTTGAACACCTTGTCTTATCGCAAGATAATCCTTGGAATCCTTTGCGTGCTTACCATATCCATCCATCAATACACCTATCCAGGCATTTATCCATAACATTCCATACATTGCTAGATAGTGGGGTCAAATATTTAGATCTCACTTTAGGAATAAATCTTGATCTATATCCTCCAACTTATGTGGTGATCTAAACATTGGAAAATGTGAAATAAAATTGGTCAAAGCATTTGTGAACCAAAATCCAAATCACTAATCCATGGCATATTTTGACAAGAACATGTTCCTTATCAAGATTTATCTTTCATCGAACATCAATCCAAACAATCAATATCAGTGGCCTCTAATTTACACTTCATATGTCAAATCAAATCATTCAAAGCAATTTTGTTCCAAAACCAAGCTTCAAAATCTTGATCAATCAAATCCAATCAATCAATCATCATCTTGGGGTATCCTTTCCAATCATTGTGTTGCTTAACACTATCCTTGCATTGTTGTGTATCCTTGACAATGTTATCATCATTGATCCTAATCAATCAAATCCAATTAATCCCTTGTCATCTTGGGATGTCCATCTCAATCCTTGTGTTGCTTAACACTATCCTTGCATTGTTGTGCATCCTCAACAATGTTATCATCATCAATCCACCAATCAGATCAATCAACCTTAGCTTGGTTTTCAACAAAATCCAAAACAGATCATTTATATCATCAGACACATCCATATCCAAATTGTCAAAATCATGCGAAAAAAGAAAAAACATCATAAAATAAAAAAATCCAAAAACATCCAAAACATATCAAGAAAATCCAAAAACACTCAAAAAATTAGAAAAATATCAAAAACATGGCATCTGAACTACATTGTTTATGAGCTTAAATGTAGGAAAGGCTAATCTTTGATGAGCCCTTGAGACACAAAACACAAAAACATTCATAAAATCTTAGAAAACACCTAAACATTTGGAAAATTTGAAAATCAAAACATTTGTAAAATCTCAAAAAAACCCAAAAACAGCCTCAAAACATTTCAAAAATTCAAAAACATCCAAATATTTGAAAAAATCCATCTATCCCATCTCACTTTCACTCGTGATAATCATTCATACTAATTTGATCATCACCTTCATCCTTTGGCAACACAAACAGAGACAACCAGAACAATCAGCAAAAGCAAGCTTCAAATACAAAAATAAAAAATTGAAACAACAAACCTTTAAAATGCAAAATCAAACTCTTGATCATTTGCAAACATGTCAATAAACCTTATATCAAAATCCTATCAATCAACTTATCAACCATCATCATCCTATACAATGCATGTCCTAGGATATATCGTTCTAACAATGGGATCATTTTGGATATCACTTTGGATTCTTATCCTATCAAAACACATCCCTTTGGCTACAGGTATGAAGAACATTGGCTTGTTTGTGTACTTGATCTTCTTTTCTTTTTTATTTATCTTATTTTTCCCATTTTGATGACCTCTCAATGATGTCTAATCAAAATTATTTAGAGAGAAAGGAATGGGGCATTGATCATTATCCTTTTCTCTATTGTGCTTGTTGGAAGTTCTTAATACTTGCTTTGTTAGGTACGTCCTAGCAAGGTTTTTGTATGTCCAGTGTGAACAAGAATACTCCTATCTATTTGTCGGGTCAAATTCCATCGCACTAGGTACAATGCCATCTTGGTTCTTTAAACCTTGATGCATCATATCTATGTGTGTTATCACACATAAGGTAAGTATTCCTTTTAAAATCCCAGTTCTTGATAAGAAAATCATCTATCATCATCATCATCTCTAATAAAGTCTCGTCAAACCATGGACTTGTTGGATCCTCTTGCCATCATCTCATTTCTTCTTTCTTCTTTTCCACACTAACATCATGTCATGATCAATTAATCATCATCGCCAATGCACCCATCTTGCATCCACAAATCATTAGCATACACAAATCTCATAATAATAGCATATCACATCATCCATCTCATCCATCTCACATGCATTATATCATCATTTAAGTTGTTTAGGATAATATAGATTGGTTATTCTAAGAATCTTAAAACCATCTCATTTGCATCATCATCATAACCATCCATATGTCCATCTTGAACCTATTTATCACAAGATTGACCCTCAAATCGAATCTTTTTGCTTGATCTCTCGAGGGGGCAATGTACCAGTGTACTACTTTCTGCTAAGGCATCTAAAAAAATCAGAATTTTTTTGAATTTTGATTGCAGAAATTTTATTCTTTGAACCAACGTAGCAAGTACATTGCTTCAAAGAGGGGGGAAATGTAGGCACGTGAAATTGACATCATGCATATTTAATTAAATCATATTCTCCCATCAATTAAATAAATTTAGTTTATTTGATTGATCTCCTAAAGTCTCTTCATTTATTTAAATCAAATGTATTTAATTAAATGGATAGTGCATCAATTTCCTCCCTTTTGATTTAAATAAATCCAAGCATCTAAGTCAAAAGTCAAAATAACCTAACATCATCTTAATTAATCAAATCCATGATTAATGCTAATCCTAATCACTCATCACATTCTCTTGATTTTCCCACTTGCACAAATAAATCAATTTATTGATTTATTAAATTCTCCATTTTCTCTCAACATGGCATAAAAAGAGAATATTCTTCCAAATTTGAATCTCCCCCCAAATTGACATGTACATCCAACAAAGCATTTAAGAGCTCGTATGTGTCTCTTGCAAAGGTCAAACTCAGCATTTAACTCATCCTCTCATCAAATTCAAATTTCAAATCTCCCCCTCTTTGGCACATTGACCAAAATGTGCTCATTCTTCAACCTCTCACATGTTGACAACTAGTATCTTGTCATTGGTGGATCTTTAGTCCCACATCCTCCATGTTTGGCATTCTTTTATCCGTCTTGGCTATAAATAGAGAGTTTCTCTATTGTATTACTCCACAACTCATCCAAGTTAGCATTTCATCTTGGTCATCATCTTGCATCTTTTTATCATACAAGAGCTTAGCAAGGACTGGGAAAGGGCTTCTTTCCACATCAAAGAAGCACCAATCCATTATGGGATAGATATGTATCATGTTTTTTTTAATGCTCTCAATTAGTTTATTTGATATTTTGTTGTTTTGATTGCATTATGAAGCATGATTCAGTATTTCATAGAAGTTCTTAGTTTGGTTTACTTCATTTTCTCTAATGTTTGTTGATATTTGAGGTAAATTCAGAAAAAGTGCTCACTAAGACGAATTACAACTTTGTCAAGAGGCAAGTGTTCGATATTGTAAAGGGACTCAAGAAGTTCCGACATCTTATATCTTGCAACAAGGTGATTATTTATGTCACACATTCTAGTGTGCGCGAATACATCATGGAAGGAGAAATCACCGAAAAACAGGGCCAATTGGATCACTAAGATCCTTGAATACGAAATTGAGGTCAAGCCTACAAATACTATCAGAGGAAGAGGATTGTGCGAATATCTAGTGCACGATGAGAAAATGGCTATTGAAGAAGAGTAACCAGAGTTGGTTCTAATAAATGACTTTGAGTCTAAATACTATTGGTTGGTGGATAGAGTTAGGTTTATGCATACTAGAAAATATCCTTTGGGCCTTCCTTCTTAGAAAATAAGATTCTATCGACTACATAAAAATGGTTATATGCTGATGAAAGGGGTCCTTTTCAAAAGGAACTTCAACAGCGTTCTATTGTGGTGTGTCACCGTGGAACAAGCAAAGAAGATCCTTGACACTTTCCATAGTAGTCTTGTAGGTGGACACTTCTCTACAAAGACCACAACCATCAAAATCATGTGTGTTGGGTACTTCTGGCCCATGCTATTCAATGACTCATACTCTTTGGTGAAAGCATGCAAGGAATGCCAATTCTTCATGCTGAGGAAAAACTCTACAATGCCTCTCAACTTGATAGTGGTTGATGAGTCATTCGCACAATGGGGCCTTTATTTTCATCGAGATGATCAATCTCACCTCCAGCATCGGACATAAATGGATCCTCATAGCCACATACTACTTTACTAGTTGCACCAAAGCCATGCCCATGAAGAATGCAACGGAGGCAGAGATTGTGAACTTTCTTGAGGGGATCGTAACAAGATTCAACCCACCTTAGACCATCATTTCTGAAAATGCCAAGGCTTTCCCAGGCTCTAAGGTATGCCAATTCACACTTGTGCATGACATATTCTTGAAAACGTCATCAAATTACTACCCACAAGGGAACGACCTAGTTGAGTTGACTAGCAAAAATTTAGTTTGACTCATCAAAAGGATTGGCTCGAATCATCAAAAGGAGTGGCACAAGAACCTTCAAGAAGCACTCTAGGAAAACTACATGACTCCCAAACAAGTCCTCAAAACTTCACCATATGAGCTAGTGTATGGAAAGGAAGCACTATTGCCTCTCATTTGAGATTCGTACGCTACAACTACTCAAATCCATGGAAATTGAAGAAAATGGAGCCATGGAGGTTTGGTTGGCTAAGTTGCTAGAGGTACAAGAAAAAAGGGAAAAGGCCTTGATAGCCGTGTCCAATTGCTAGCAGGTGGTTAAGATATGGTTTGACAACAAAGCTTCAGACCAAGGTCTAAAGTGTGGGGGCCTAGTATTAAAATTTAATGAAAGGGCTACAAAGTCTGGCCAACATGGAAAGTTCGATAACCTATGGGAAGGCCCGTTCAGAATAATTTGATGCAAACAACACAATGTATTTGAATTAGAAAACATGAAGCAGGAAGCATTGGGTATTCTAGTTAATTGAATTCACCTAAAATTGTTTAATTAAGCTTCAGTATTATCTTGTCAATGTAAATATGTAAGTATTGTACTTACTTTCCTTCATTTTTTTGTCGGTCAGTCTTTCAATAAATTCCTTAGTGCGAGGAAGCAATCAAATAGAAGGAACCCATTATTTCAAAAATTGGAGAGAAGTAACTTACAACCCATGAAGTAGAAAAATGAAAAAACGTATGTGAAGAAAATTTAAACAACACCCATATGCAAAAGTGAAGAGAGCCCATGTTGCAGAACCACAGGAAAAAGAGACAGGAAGTTTAGTATAAGCGGTATATTCACATTATATATATGCTTTGATAAATATATTTTTCAAAATGGCTCTACGGACATAAATTTAAAATTATATCTATATATTTTGCAGATTCTTCATTTATACGTACAGTAAAGCCTTTTTCTAGACATATATCCAAAAAATGGATTAACAGAGTGTGGATTTCTTAAAACATAAAAATTTTCTAGTCTCGACTAGGAGCAATGGAAGCATCAACAACGACATTCGGGACAGCTTCATCATCAGCAGCAGTAACAGTGTCACCATTAGCAATGGCAAGTGGCAAAGGGAACACCAAGTTCCTAAAGTCGGTGTACCAATCAACATCGTAGAAGGGCACCACATTATAGTAGCGCAACAGGAATGACAGGTGTGAGTTACCCTTTGATGATGCTCTTCATGATAAAGGATGTGGAACCCACTTAGGAATGGTACCCATGGCACAACTACTTCTTCAATATACTTGTGAAGGTCACCCATCGTTGGAAGGCCTAGACCAAACATAGCATTCACCACCACCTTGCCAAGGCCTCCAAGGTACTTCTTTAGGAATATTTCAAGCACGAGGCGAAGAACCATTGGCTTGGGAACCTGGATATCAAGCAGAGACATGAAAAAGTGAGAACAAACGTCAGTTTTGACTCTGTACTTATCCTCATATTCAATGTAGTCCCTCCCTAGAACCCACTTCATCGCTACTATGGCCAATGAATGCTTAGTCCTGATAATTCTCTTCAATCGCCTATTGGAGATCTCACCAAGGAATGTTGTTTGGGACTTTTTGCAAACTAGCCTAATGGGAGTATTCATGGTACTAATCTCTGCACAATTGCCTATGTCTAGCTCCATGCAAATGCAAATTCTATTCAGCTACCTAACACTAATTCTATCCAATCGCCTAATACCAATTCTTGCTAATTGTTAAGTGTGATTTTGCTACTGTCTTAGGGCCTATTTATAGAAATATGTGAGTTATATGTGTGCCATAAGCATGATGCTAATTAAGTACCAACTCAAAAATCCCACCAGAGCTTGCTCGAACTTCCCACCTAGTTGTGTCTACTAGGTACGATTTGTTGCATGCAAAATCAATAAGAGATCATTAATTAGCATAAGCTGGTGGCTCTCCTCAATGGTAGTTTACACGGCCAAGTGTTGAGGTGTCACATTGCAAGCATTGTCATAACTCCAAGGTAGAACACATATCTTTCAAGTACTTATTGCATATTTTGGCTTAATCATTCTCTTTGGGATATTAATTGCCTAGGCATGCAAAAGCCTAAACCGCCTTCAAATTTTCAGCTCAAGTTCCAAGGAAAAATCATGTTGTAGGAAATTATTAACAAATTCCATTATGAATTTTTTCATTTCAAAATGGCAACTAATTCATTTCACACAAGCAAAAGAGCTAGTGGTACATGCCGAAGTTAATGCTAAAACGCAACCATTGTTGGCTACCACAAGAAATAAATAAGCTAAGTATTGCATGCAAGAAGCTAACATTATGAAAACTTCTTGAGTACGCTACCTAGAGCAAAGAGTTTTGAGTGCAGACAAAGCCAAAGTGAATTGCAAAAAAAATGAGCATAGCAGAAATCTACAGCAAGAGGAAAATGGTTGAAAGTTCTCAAATAGAAACACAAGGAGAGGCAACGGAAAGCTTGTTTAATGTCATGTGTGCAACATCAACCACCTATATCTTTGAAGATGTCTCTTACACTTCACCTGGGATACTAGAGAAGCCAAAGTGGGTAAACACGCGGACTGCGGAAAAGCAAAAAACCCATAGAGACTAGAGCCAAATAAAGGAGGAATGGGATAACATTCATGATCCCATCCTCGAAAAGAACCCTAAGACTCTTAGGGAGGAAACCTATGAGAGGATGAAGAAAATTAGTGACCCAAATTCTTTGGCATAGAAGCAATGGTTTTGCAGGCTTCCATAGTATATGGTCTCGTTTTGTGCACTATTGCCTGGAGCTAGTCGATGAGGCCATTAATCATTTCAACCCGGATACCAACACCATCAAGGGTCGGGAGTTGAGAGTTAATATCTATCCAAAAGCTATCTGGAACATGCTATGTATCCTAGAACAAAGCTCCAAGGTGGACAGGATGGAGTCATTCACTCCAACAAAGGGGGAGGAAATATGGAGAACCAAAAAGTTGGCTCTAGATTTTTATGACAAAGAAACCAAAAGGCCCTGGGAAGATTAGAAAAAGCCACCATAGATTTTGACAACACACAATGCTTTCCCCGCAGACCTATAGGATGCCTTCTCAATGATGGAATTTATTTATGGCCTAGACATTGATAGATATGTTCAGGAGTTTCAATTGGGCCTGGGTTTCCAGTTGCACAAGCAACATTTCTTTTTCTAGTATAAATTCATTGAATTCATAGTTGAGGAGATGCTGAGCTAAATAAGGGAATACAAAATGCAACAAACGTTCAAATTCCCTTCTTTCCTTGCCCATATTTTTTTGCATCAGAACCCTGACTTCTTCAAAAAACATGTGAAGTTGGCTATATTTGATGAAAAGGGAAGAAGGCCAATTTTTGCATGGACTCCTCTTCTCTCCTCAACTTATGATTATTATGCATTATTGGATTATTTCTTGATTCCAATTCTGCAAGATTTGAATGAGGATGGCGATATTTATCGACCCACCTTAGACTAGACAAATTATATGCAAAATTTCACTCTGCAATGCGACTGATTTCTCGGAGAGGATTTCACATTCATTTGGATGTGCGGCTTCACCGGGGAACCATTCCGACTTTTGGCATGTCTCACAAATCGGGTGTTGGCCCTTGAAATGTTTTGACAAGTATCAATTATTGACTATACCTTTTGCAGGGGAAAATCCAAGAAGAAGGGATTTTTCGTCTACCCGTTGAGCTTTAAAACGGTGGTTATGGCCAAGAAGAAGATGCATAAGTTGCTAGAGGCGAAATTAGCTCATTTGGGGCTAGTATGGATTTGTGAAAAATGGAATTACAACCTTAACAATGACTTACAAAATGAACATGTCAAGGTAACGCACAACCCCTAGCCTTACTGGGAGAAGTGGTAGAATCCATTGAAGGATTTGGATGATCTGTTAGTGGAGCTGGCTCACATTCCAACCGAAGATAGTCGGTAGCCATGACTCAAGTTCTACTTTCAGGCAGCAAAGTATAATGAGAAGCATCAAATAGGGGCCATCCTTCGCAATGAGTTATCAAGGAAAGAAAATTGGAGCTAGGAAAGGATTAGGGATTTCTAGGTTTACTGACAAGAAATCTAGTGCCTCGATGCCCCTATCAAAGCGTAGAGATGGATGAAAGATTCGATAAATTGTGGAATGATGACTCTACTTCCTCCACCAATTCCCTTGAGTCCTCCCACTGGTTCACAAACCAGGCTTTGGCATATTCCTCCTTTCTCCTCACAAACAGTTGATCTTTTGAGGAAGAAAACACCCGAAACCACTACCCTCACATTCCATTTTTCTCTTCCTCCTAGTGCACCTTTCACAGGTAGGCTCATTAGGTCGTCAGTAGAGTTTATGTCAGAGGTAAATAAAACAAAACAAGCATAGGCTATCAAGATCCAAAAGCAAAAGGTCAAGGATGCAAAAAATCTAGCAGAGCCAAAGGTGCAGACTATTTTCAATGAGGCTCAACAATCATTGCATTTTTCCACCATGTATTCGACCGTCATCAAACCACAAGGAGAGATGCAGCCTGATGATTATAACATGTATGTCATAGGACTTGATGTGAGCATAGCTCGACCGCAAGATAAAGTTGAGCTCATGAAGGAGACACAGCGGGTGGTGACCACGAACTTCCTCAAGTTCATTCGCTAGCTAAAGAAGAGAGAAGAAGAGTTGAAAGTTGTTAAGGAAAGAGTTGAGGTCCTGCTAGTGAAAGACAAAGCGAGAGATGTAGAATTTGCACACTTATCAGATAAAGTGCAGACGGAGTAGGCTAAACTCTGAGAGGAACTTGAAAAGTTCCAATCCTATGATCCCAACCTGGTCACTAAGCTTCGGCAGAAAAACTAAGAGTATCAAGACTAGTTGGCTCAAGCACAGTAGGAAATGCAATGAAAAAGTGAGGAGTTTGATCATTAGCACACTCAATTAGAGAAAATGTAGTAGGACACAGACCTTGAAGACCGAAGAGCTCAATTGGAGAATGAAGTCTAGGAGATGAAGTCTTTCCTTGAGAGGGAATTAGCAAACAAAAATTGGGCTGAAGAGAATTGGTCCATAGAATTAAGAACCCTACAGGGACAACTTATGGCCATAAACAAAAGGATTGCAAAACTGACACAAGATGTTAGTTCCAGGGATGCAAATATTTTCTCTTTGAAGAGTCTTCCCCAAGCCCCTGTTGCCCAATCAGATCTCCCTCTGGTGGCACAACAATTATATATCTCATATTGGGAAAAATGCAAGGCATTCTTCCTAACTCTCCAGTCAACATTGCAATTCATGGTAGAGGCAACAAGTTTAGGTAGGGAGGTTTGTAGAGTGATTGAGCAAGTCCTGCAATCCATTGCAAAAAAAGGTTCTAGAGGCGAAAAAATTGTTAAATAAGCTATACATGGTCCTGAATGAAGGCTTGGAAAATGTAGGGATCGAAGACCGAAAAGCCATTGCCAAAACAACAAACAGGTTCATCCATTGCCACACATGTTAGAATTAGGTGTTGTACACCTTGCATAATTTTGTAATGTTTTATTTATTTATTATGTGTGTGGTGCACCTAGGGGTTTTCTAGGTGAATGTGCATCACAAGGAGTTATAATGTTGGGGCCACTTTGTTGTATGTAACATTGGGACATAATTGTAAAATGTAATTATTTAATATTGGGGGAATAATAAAATAATAAAGTACCCAATATTAAATGTGGGGTCACATGATGTAGTATTTTTGGGCACATGGTTTATGTAATACCACTTGGTGGTTTTGTGGGAGCTTGTTTCTATAAAAGCAACCACAAGGGTAGTTGTTTAGGGTTGGACAGTTTGCTGCAGGTTAGCAGGTTGAGCTTGTGCATGTGTGAGGGTTTGAAGCATGGCATGGGATGTGTGGATTCATGCTTGGTCACATGGAATGCATGGATAGCTTGTGCTTCAGAAGTGTTCATGGAGTCTCTGCAGATGTATTGTAATAGGTTTTCATTGCTGAATAATACATGGAGTGTGGATGCTTTTGGAGGCTGGGTTTTTCCCTCTTGAGGGTTTTCCTAGGTTATATCTTGTGTCATATTTGATGGGTATGTTGTCTATTCTCTTGCATGTTGATGTTGAGTATTTTACTTGCATGTTTCAGATTTAGGTTATGTGGAAATTGTCATTCTATGGCTGCATAGTTTCCTTACAAGTGGTATCAGAGCTTTGGTTATTGGATTGGATAACCCTGGGTTGCATGAGAGAATGAAAGACAATGGCAAGATATAGGGTTTTGCAGGTGTTTTATTGCAAATCTAAGGGTTTTGGGTTTGCTGTTATGATGGGTTGTTTGCAGATTTTGGGTGTGAAAACTTTTGGCAAAATAGGGTTTCTTGGTCATGCATTTAAATGAGGGTTTTGGGGGTGCTTTTTCACAGATGACCTCCTAGGACAAAATGGACCTCATGGTTGGATTCAGGTTGGCCGAGAGAGAAATTTTGACATATAACATGCCCTATTTTAGTTACAGAAAAAAAAAAACCCCCCTATTCGGCCGTATGAGTCGACGGTACAGTGTCGTCAGAAAAAATAAAATAAATTCCAAAAAAAAAATTAAAATTCCCATCGAAATTTTGTTCCTGCAAAATGAAAAACAAAAAAAAAAAACAAAAAAAAAATTAGGAAAATCAAAATTGAAAAATTGAAAAAAAAACAAAAACAAAAAATTGAAAAATTTTGAAGACCCCCGACGCACCATATACTCGATCGTGAGGCGGCGGTGGTCTTGTCGGCCCCTATTTACAGTGGAGATACGCCGGTCGGCAACCTCCAGTCGGTAGGGACTGCCACGTGACATTGCCCGTATAGTGCTTAAAACACAAAAATAAAATTTTAAATTTTTCCAAATCCATGAGTTCACATAAAATTCCAGCGGATTTTAAATCAATTCCGCCAGGATTTTAATAATGAACAGCCGGTCCACGGTGGAATTATTTTTTTAAAAAAATTAAACTGGATTTAAATGGGATTTGGAATCCGCCGCCCACCCACCACCAGCGCGCCACCGGAGAACCACCAAGAGGGCCTTTTACAGCAATTTTTTTTCAAACGCATATAACTTTTGCCCAGGGTGTTGGTTTTTCGACTTCTTACAGTCGTTGGAAATCTGGTTCCAAGAACTATGCAGTGGTATAGGTTTTGTTCCATAATTTTGTAGTTTTGATAGTGTTTTTCTTGGTTGAAGTCAGATATTTATTTTGAGCTTTGAGAGGGCATATCGGGTGCATACGGAGTCGGATTTTAGACTTCGAATAGTCAACAGAAAGCTTGTTCAGAGCACTATACAGTGGATCAGGTTTGGAGATATTTTGGCATGGTTTATTTATTATTTTCTTTATCTAATCTGTTTATGGGTCTCTTTGACTATGGTGTTATTATGAGCTTATGGATTGTCGGATTTGGGATATTTGATGATGGATTCATTGCATGCTCAGTTGTACATCTCAATTTATTCTATCTTTTGACATGGTTATCAGCATGTATGTTGCATTGTTGTATCTACAAGTTGTGTAATGTTGTAGGCAGTCTATACTTACTTGTTGCACCTATGACTTGGATATGGGTTGTCTTTGCCCATTGATATTTCAGTGTTAATGCATGTTCAGTTTTGGTGGCTTGGTTTAGTCACTTGGTTTGCTGTTTTGGTTGTCATGTTGAGGAGATGAGATGGTATTACCAGGTATAGTCATGATATGAAATCTATGTAGTTGACTATGATTATGCAGATATGTGGACACGGTTGGGTTGATTTGTTGATATATTTGGTGGTGATCATGATGTCATGGATGTTTCTTGTGCATTAGAGACTTTGGAATGTTATGATGGTTTATGCAGGTGCATTGATTGGTGGTATTGGATTGGTTCCTGATTATGGTTGTGGCAGTGTATCTTCTTGGGTTTAGGAGATTGGTATCACGATGTCATGGATAGCTTGGTTACACGGTTCAGTGGGAGCTTGTGACAGTGATGGTTTGGCGGTGATGGATATGATGGTTTGGCGGTGTATCTTCTTGCTTTAGAGGATGGTTATCAGGTTGTCATTGAGAGCTTGGATTCACAGGTTTTGTGTGAGCTTATGATAGTGTTGGTTTTGTGCATCATGGTGCCATGGGATTGCTCGGTATCATGGTTCAGTGGGAGCATTTGGAAATGATGTGGATTCATTGGTTATTATGGATGGTTGTCTTCAATAGGTGATCTTTGTTGTCATGGAGGAGCTCTTGGATTCTGTGTGCTACAGTGAGAGTTCTTTGACATTAGGTGTTGGAGATGTTGAGGTATTATTTATGACTTGTTGGTTTTTGACAGGTGATCCTTGGTTGTAGGATGGTTTTATTATTATGTCATGGTATACTCTTGATTACTAGTTTAGAGTAGTGGCATGGTACATGTTATGATGATGTGAGCATGTGATCTTCTTTTGAGAGGATGTGAGATCATGGTGTCATGTTTATGTTCCTGATTCTGCAGTTGGAGCTATGATTTTAATCTTGGTTGGTTCTCTTTTTATTGAGTACATTGATCATTTGCTTGGTGTTTAGCATGGATTGATCAGTTACAGGTGCTCATGGATACTTGGAGACTTAGGTGAGGCTTGGTGTTCTCTTGTGGTTAGAGACATGTTTTTGATATGGTTACTCTTGATGAGGTTTTAGCAGGAAGTCTGAGGGAGCCTACACTTTGGTTGGACGTGAGTTCAACATGGACCAATGAGGACAGTGTTCTTGGTTGAGTCATGATGACTTGGATATCCTGGAGGAGCATTCTCATTCCCCACTCTTGGTTTACTCGGCGGTTCACTTGAGAGGTATTTCCCATTATTCTTTCAGGTGCATTATGTTTATGCTTTGTCTTCTCATGGATATGGATCTTGAGCCATGGATATTTGGTTTCTAGAGGGTTCATTTGAGAAGTGTTGGCATGTTTATCTCCTTGTATATGTTGAGTTTAGGAGATGGTTTATTGGGCTGATTTCCTTGGTTTAGGAATGATTACTTTGAGTTTGATCTTCTTGTTTTGAGATGCTTACATCCATGTTAGTTACATATGTTATCTTTAATCTTGGAGATTGGATGGATGGATGTGGTTATGGATTTTGTTATGGGGTGTTATGGAGGAGATCATACTTGACACAGTTGGCATTTAGAGGTGTGTGTGTAGGAGGACATGCTACAGGTGTTTGGTTTGCAGGTTTTGCTTATCAATGTGGATGTTCCTTGGTACTACATGTTTACTTCTATGAGATGCTAGTAGTAGACTTAGTATGCCTTTGTGATGGTGCCATTTTTGGGATGTTAACGAAGCGACGCATTGAATGCACTCATTCCAGGTTTGCATTCATCTTGACATTGCCCATGCAGTGGGAGCTCCTAGATATGTATGTCATGCTTTGACAGGTTTGCACATGGAGTTTGTCATTGTGGTTTTTGGGTGGATATGTTGTTGGCATAAGTTTACTATGTTATGTATACCTTGGAGGTATGGATAGTTGGATTGGTTGGAATTTGTCGTGGATGTCATTTCAGCTATAGTGATTTATTCTTGACAGCTACTGATGTATATTGGATTTAGTTTTTGTGTTCTGAGATATCAGGTTGAGGCAGGTTTATGCTTCTTTGTGACAGTTAGTGTGACATCTCTTTGGATGTGTTCATATCTTAGTGCAGTTGGCATGGTGGAAGATAGGAGCATTCATGGATGAGATGGTGGTCACCTTGGTTCTTGTTACAGGTATCTTGATAGAACACATGGAGCACTTGGATTCCAGGATGGTACATGTTTCCTATGGAGTTTATTTGTTACCCCCTTATGCAATGTATACAACAAGTGGGAGATTGTTAGAATTAGGTGTTGCACACATTGCATAATGTTTGTAATATTTTATTTATTTATTATGTGTGTGGTGCACCTAGGGGTTTTCTAGGTGGACGTGCATCACAAGGAGTTATAATGTTGGGGCCACTTTGTTGTATGTAACATTGGGACATAATTGTAAAATGTAATTATTTAATATTGGGGAATAATAATAAAATAATAAAGTACCCAATATTAAATGTGGGGTCACATGATGTTGTATGGTTTTGGGCACATGGTTTATGTAATACCACTTGGTGGTTTTGTGGGAGCTTGTTTTCTATAAAAGCAACCACAAGGGTAGTTGTTTAAGGTTGGGAAGTTTGCTGCAGGTTAGCAGGTTGAGCTTGTGCATGTGTGAGGGTTTGAAGCATGGCATGGGATGTGTGGATTCATGCTTGGTCACATGGAATGCATGGATAACAATATGAAAGTGTTCATGGAGTCTTTAGATGTATTGTAATAGGTTTCATTCTTTGAATAATACATAGGTGTGGATGCTTTTAGGTAGGTTCCCTCTTGAGGGTTTTCAGGGGGTATATCTTGTGTCATATTTGATGGGTATGTTGTATTCTCTTGCATGTTGATGTTGAGTTATTTTACTTACATGTTTTCAGATTTATAGGTTATGTGGAATTGTCGTTATCAAAATCAGAAAATCGTCAGGTCAGGAAAAATCGAAAAAAATCGAAATCGAAAGTCGATCAGGTCAGATCGAGAAAATCGAAATCTCAAAATCCGGCAAGATCAAAATCCGAAATCAAAATCAAAATCAAAATCGAAAAATCAAGATCAAAATCAAAAGCACGTCTTTGAAATCGACATCAAATCGCGCATCAAACATCGAGCGAATCAAAAATCAATCCCATCAAAAATCAGAAAAATCTCATCATCATCAAATCAAAAATCGAAACAAAATCATCATCAGAATCCTCAAAATCGGCATCAGATCAATCGAAGCATCGAAATCATGAAAAAATCAAATCATCCAGCATCAGGCATCAAAATCAGACAAATCCAGCATCTTTTTGGCGAAATCGTCCGAGAAATCAAAATCAAAAATCCGTCGTCATCATCATCAGAAAAACATCGGCAAATCAACGCGAGATCCCGACATCAAGCATCAGCATCGGCATCAGGCATCAGATCATCGAAAATCGAAAAAATCGAAACAATCGAAATCAAATCAAACTCCAGAAAATCAAGAAAATCAAAATCAAAGGCATCGGCATCCGTCATCAAAAATCAGACAAATCATCAAACGTCAAATCCGCATCGTCCTCGATCTCTGTGTGAGGGAAGAAGGTCAATTTATGATCTTGATGAAATTGAGGAAGAACAAGAGAGGGACATGAAAAAAAAATCAATACCGAGTTTCAAGTATTTTTCAAGCAAGCAAGAGAGCTATCAAAGCAATGTCATCTAAAATATTTTGAACTAGAGTTTGATATACCATTTAGAGAGCTTAGTTTTCATGGATTTCCTTTCAAAGCATCTGCTTTTATTGTTCCTATGGTAAAATTTTTGGTAGAGTTGGTGGAATTACCTTTCTTAGTAATCGCTATTAGTGAGATTGAGATTGTTAACCTTGAGAGAGTAGGACTTGGGCAAAAGAAATTTGATATGGCTATTGCTTTCAAAGAATTCAAGCGAGATGTACTCCACATTGATGCCATTCCTCAATCTTCACTTGATGGCGTCAAGGAATGGTTGAACTCCATGGTTATAAAGTATTATCAAAGCAAAATGAACTTGTACTAGCGGCCAATTTTGAAGACTATTACTGATGGTCCTAATAAATTTATTGAAGTTGATGGTTGGGAATTTTTGAATATAGAAGCTAGTGATTTTTATTCTCATAATTCGAAAGATTTAGATCAAGGATATGAACCCTCTAATGTAGAAGAGGAATCAAAATCACTCTTCATGTTGTAGGTACTAGCTTTAATACCAACTACAATGGCAACATTGAAATTCCCTAGTAGTATTTATGTAAAGGAAATTTCCTTTAAATGCAAGGATTCAAAGCACATCAACCATGTGGTAAAGATGATTAAATCCCAGAGATGATTTGTAGCAATGAAAGAGTTTGAAAAGGTAGAGAAAGCTACATTGGTGACTCAGGAGAAACTTCAACTTTCAAAAACAAATCCAATTAGGCTGGCAGGCGTGTGGATTAGGCCAGCATTTGGTGGAAGAGGAAGAAAGATGACTAGAACTTTGGAGGCCCACCATACTTGATTTTGATATTCAACCATGATAGAAAAGAGAGAGCTGATATCATGTATCAAAACATTAAGCATGCATTCTTCCAGCCAATAGAGAAGGAGATGATTACTTTGCTTCATTTTCATTTGCATAACCATATCAAGGTGCGGGAACCAAGAATACCAAGGATGTCAAGTTTTATGTGGAGGTAATGGATGTGATCCAAACTTTAGGAGGGGAAAGAAGGTCAATGTATGATCATGATGAAATAGAGGAAGAACAAAAAGAGAGGGACAAGAAAAATAAAATCAATACAGAGTTTCAAGGAATTTTCAAGCAAGAGAGCTATGGGAGCAACCTCATCTAAAATATTTTGAACTAGAGTTTCATATACCATTAATAGAGCTTGGTTTTCATGGATTTCCTTTCAAAGCCTCTACTTTTATTGTTACTATGGTAAACATGTATAATAACCTTCAACACCTCGAAGGAGAGGTTGTTGGTTGATTTGTAACCCATTTTTTTATCAAGAACATTATTTTCCATAAATTTAAGAGTTTTTCTTAATTTTCTTATTGTTGTATAGCCTGTACAAACACTAAGATGAACTAAAATCTATTGTATATAGTAGATTGATGAATTAGATTTCATTTTCACCTATTTATAGGTTCTAACTCTTTGAATAGTGAAATTTATCTTTTTTTTACTGCTGCTACCTACTTTCACAGTGTTCTTGGATTGAAGGGTTTCATGATGTAATTCGACCCATTCCACTTTTTGTGCCTATTGTAACTTGTGTAATGGGTCCTCTAACTTGTAAAATACATGCCTAATCTATTTAGAATGTTGTGGAGTCAAGGTTGGGTGTTTCAGATGATGTTGTAGGGATGTAGCAGGGTATATTCATGATGAAAATGAGGGTTTCAAGTGGTGTTTTGACAAAATGTGGGAAGGATTGTCCATGTAATGTATTATTCAACATGTGAAGAGTCTGGTAATTTTTTTTGGTGCTTTTTTTGGGTATGGCAGGTATGGGAGATAGGCGTTTCATTAAAGTTCCAAGTATTTTGCTTGAAATAGAAGGTTTGGTGTATTAAGGGTCTAGAGGTCTTAGAACTGGAAACAAATCATGGAACTGGAGATTTTGACACATAACATATTGTTGTTTGAGGAATTTGAGTGAAGATATAGTGTTTAAAAGGTCGTCCCTTTGTAAACAGGGCTAATTTAGTAGCCTTTATACAAGGTGGTCTATTGGATCTTAATGATGGTACAAAGAAACATGGCATGATCTCTTGGGGATTTCTCCTAGGGTCTGTGTTAAATTTTGATTGATGTTTGGTTGGCCATTGGATGACCTTCTCTAAAATATAAGCCCATTTGATGAGATTTGGAGACTATAAGTTAGGCAAGGGTTCATTGAAAACCCATACTCAAAACCTTCCCACAACCAAGCTTAAAAGTTCAAGAGGTATCGCTACCCCCAAAGATTTCTTCAAACCCTAGCAGTAAACCACCATTTTCCACTCAAAAATGCACCATTTGACATCTAGGGCATCACCTAAAAACCCTCTATTCACCTCCCTTATTCAAAAAAATTTGAACATATGTTTTATAACCATAACTAAGCCTTTCCATCGAGTTATAGAAGCATACAGTGGGTGAAACGCTTAATATGACATTTTAATGCACTCAAAACCCTTAAAACAGGGTATACAAACCAACCCTCAGTAATTGGCTTCTAAAATGAAAAACATACTTTAAATCCAACCAAACCAAAACTCAAACAGATTTAAGTTTGCTACCCACTGAATTCCATTGAAAAGAGAGCACAATCACCCTATACGAAACTGTATAGTTCAATGAAACATCAACTCCCAAAGTGTAAAAAGGTAGCAATATTTAATAGGGTATTACTCAGATACCATAGTGCTTACAAAATATATATCTAAACATATGGATAGCATTGGGGCCATCTACAATAACCTCTCTCAGTTTTTGTTATCTCAGAGTGGTTTTCTCATGGTTTCCAATTTTCAATTGATGGAAAAAATGTCAAATGCAAGCAGTGGAAAGTTGCAAAGTGGTGCAACTTTTGTTCTACAACTTGTGTGACCAAATGCATTGTTTTAATGCATCCGAATAGGTATTTTTATGCTAGGAATGGTTCTCTTTCGCACCCAAACATGCAAAATCGCTTTGAGCTACGTTCAACCAAATCGATCACTTAAGGGTCCAAAGTGCAAAATGGCTGCAAACTTTAGCATGTTGCTACTCAAATACCGTGATGCTTAGAAAACTTCTCATTTCATCCTATGGTATTACGTTAGGCCCCTCTACAATAATCTCTCTTTTTTTGTTATCTCATAGTGGTTTTCTTGTGGTGTCCAATTTTTAATTGATGGAAAAAGTGTCAAATGGAAGTAGTGGAAAGTTGCAAAGTGGTGCAACTTTCGTTCTACAACTTGTATGAACAAAGAATTTATTCCAACGCATCTGAATATGTATGTTTATGCTAGGAATAGTCTTCTTTCAAACCCAAACATGCATAATTGCTTTGAGCTACGTTCAACCAGATTGATCCCTTAAGAGTCCAAATTGTAAAATGGCTGCAAACTTTAGCATGTTGTTACTCAGATACCGTGATGCTTAGAAACTTCCTGTCTAATCCTATGGGGTCATTTCAGGCCCCTCTACAATAAAATCTCTTAGTTTTTATTATCTTAGAGTGGTTTTCTTGTGGTGTCTAGTTTTTAGTTGATAGAAAAAGTGTCAAATGCTAGTTGTGGAAAGTTGCAAAATGGTGTAACTTTCATTTTGCAACTCATGTGATGAAAAAACTATTCCAGTGCATCTAAATACCTATGTTTATGCTAGGAATGGTCCTCTTTCACACCCAAACATGTGGAATCACTCTGAGCTAGTTCAACCAGATTGATTCCTTAAGGGTCCAAAGTACAAAATGGCTACAAACTTCAACATATTGTTACTCAGATACCGTGACATTTAGAAACTTCTTGTCTGATCCTATGGGATCATGTTGGGACCCTCTATAATAACCTCTCTCAATTTTTGTTATCTCAGAGTGGTTTTCCTGTGGTGTCCAATTTTTAGTTGATGGAAAAAGTGTCAAATGCAAGTAGTGGAAAGTTGCAAAGTGGTGCAACTTTCATTCTACAACTCGTGTGACCAAAAAAACTATTCCAACACATCCGAATAGGTATTTTTATATTAGGAATATTCCTTTTTCACACCCAAACACATAGAATCGCTACGAGCTACGTTCAACCGGGCCGATCTCTTCAGGGTCTAAAGTGCAAAATGGCTACAAACTTCAACATGTTGTTACTTGGGTACCGTGATGCTTAGAAACTTCTTGTTTGATCCCATGGGATTGTGTTGGGCCCCTCTACAATAATCTCTCTCAATTTTTTTATCTTAGAGTGGTTTTCGTTTGGTGTCCAATTTTTAGTTGATGAAAAAAGTGTCAAATAAAAGCAGTGGAAAGTTACAAAGTGGTGCAACTTTCGTTCTACAACTCGTGTGACTAAACAAACTATTCCAACACATCTAAATAGGTATGTTTAAACTATACATAGTTCTCTTTCACACCCAAACATTTGGAATCGCTCTGAGCTATGTTCAACCGGATCGATCCCTTAAGGGTCTAAAGTGCAAAATGGCTACAAACTTCAGCATGTTACTCAGATATCGTGATGCTTAGAAAATTCTTGTCTAATCCTATGGGATCATGTTGAGCACCTCTAAAATAAAATCTATCAATTTTTTTATCTCGAAGTGGTTTTCTTATGGTGTCCAATTTTTATTTGATGGAAAAAGTGTCAAATGCAAGTAGAGTGGAAAGTTGCAAAGTGGTACAACTTTCATTCTGCAACTTGTGTGACCAAACAAACTATTACAACACATCCAAATAAGTATTTTTATGCTATGAATGATCCTCTTTCACACCCAAACATGCGGAATCGCTCTTAGCTACATTCAACCAAATTTATCCCTTAAGGGTCAGAAGTGCAAAATGGCTACAAACTTCAACATGTTGTTACTCAGATACCATGACGCTTGACACTTAGAAACTTCTTATCTAATCCTATTGGATTGTTTTAGGCCCCTCTACAATAACCTCTCTTAATTTATTTTTATCTCAGAGTGGTTTCCCTATGGTGTCCAATTTTTAGTTGATGGAAAAAGTGTCAAATGCAAATAGTGGAAAGTTGCAAAGTGGTGCAACTTTTGTTCTGCAACTTGTGTGACCAAATGAATTGTTCTAACGCATATGAATAGGTATGTTTATGCTAGGAATGGTCCTCTTTCACACCCAAACACACAGAATCACTCCAAGCTACATTCAACCAAATTGATCCCTTAAGGGTCTAAAGTGCAAAATGGATGCAAACTTCAGCATGATATTACTTGGACACCGTGATACTTAGAAAATTTTTGTCTAATCCTATGGGATTGTGTTGGGCCCCTCTATAGTAATCTCTCTCAGTTTTTGTTATCTCAGAGTGGTTTTTCCGTGGTGTCCAGTTTTCAATTGATGGAAAGTGTTAAATGGAAGCAGTGGAAAGTTGCAAAGTGGTGCAACTTTCGTTCTACAATTTGTGTGACCAAAGGACTATTCCAACACAACCATATATGTATTTTTACACTAGGCATAAATCCCTTTCATACCCAAACATACAAAATCTCTCTAAGCTACATTCAACTGGATTGATCCCTTAACAGTCTGAAATGCAAAATAGCTGCAAACTTTAGCATGTTGTTACTCGGATACCATGATGCTTAGAAAATTTTTGTCTGACCCTATGGGATTGTGTTGGGCCCCTCTACAATAACCTCTTAATTTTTGTTATCTCGGAGTGTTTTTCCTGTGGTGTTTAGTTTTCAATTGATGGAAAAAGTGTTAAATGCAAATAGTGGAAAGTTGCAAAGTGGTGCAATTTTTGTTCTACAACTCGTGTGACTGAAGGGACTATTCCAACACGTCTGAATATGTATATTTATGCTAGGCATGGTCCTCTTTCATATAATACCAATTGAAAACATGTTTTTTTCTTTTAGATAAAGTTGTTTACCATCAATCAATTAATTTATTCAAGAAAAACCATGAAGGACAGCAATGATCAATGCTATGGCTAACCAATTCATAAGTATACACGTGACTAAGCCAAGCATGTACATGGGAATAGGGGAAGCACAAGTAGTCACAAACATGTATGCCTTGAAGTATACACATGAATACATAGTATACACAACTTAATACAAAACATATGCACAAATATAAGGTATATGCATGGAAACATGCAAGTCACAAAGTATACATTGGAACACATGTAAGTCACAAAGTATACGCATACATTGTAAATTATACACTTGAATACACATAACTCATATCTATTGAATCATGAATTTATAACATGCAAATATGGACACCATTGATAAAAAAGATTTGTATTAACCAAACAACCATGTATGCATACATCAATATATGTTGATATAAGTATAAAATATAGGTACAAAATAGTCATATAGACATACAATGTCAAATATATCCAATACAAAATATGTACAAAACTTCCATGTAGGCATACAACAAAGGGCTCTGGAATCAAAAGTCATTTCTCTCCAGGCTCTTGAAATAAACTCTTGCCCTTTGTTGGACGATCGGATGATAATAGGTCTATCACTCATTCTACTTTACTCAAAGAGTGCTCCTACTACTACTATTGTTAAGTTCTTGGTGAAGTTTTAACTGTTACAATAAGAAGTAAAGACATTATAATATAGAAATTACATTATAAAAAATGATATATTTAAAAAAACATTCACTTATAGCCATCTCACAATCACTCTCCATGAGGGAAATATTCACACATCGATGCTGAGGCATGCTCAAGCCCTGTATAAACCATCCAAATAGAAATTAGACTATGAATCAATAATTTGGTGTGATTTTTAACTCAAACTAACATCTATAACAATGAATGTAAATTGAAATTTAGTAATTTTCCTCATACCTCCCCTATTAGAGCCATCGAGGATTGTATAGTGGATGAAACACTAATATCCATTTATCTCATTACATTTGGAGGTGTTTCCACAACCGACATCTGAAAATAAAACAACAAATTATTTAATCACAAAGAAGTTACAATAGCGATCCATGTCATGACTTATAGTGTATGAGATCTAATGAAGAAAATTTTGAGTACTTATTAAACTATATATTTTTTATTATCATGCTTACTATTTTCCCTATCCTTATCTTGTTTGAAAGGATGTGTTTTTAGGCTTTTACCTATAGCAGCAAGTCACTAAATCATTTGATTAAATTCTTTTGTAGACATGTACAATAACTATAGTGGCACAGAGAAGGCAGTGAACTATTTGAAAAAATGCCTCAAAAGAAATGGGGTCTCGTGGTCATGGAATGCCATTACAAAAAAATGCACATCATGGAATTCCATCACCATAAGAACACATTTCTTTCAGGTAATTTTTCAAAAAGTTCATTTCCTTCTCTATGGTATTATTGCTTACTATTATGCTTTGATAGATATTTTTCCAAGCATCCATAGTTTGTTGGAAAGCACCTATTTTAGGCTTTTAGCCATAGCAGCAAGGAAGCACAAGTAGTTTGATAAAATGATTTGGTGCACATGTATGAAAAATGTGGTATCATAGAAAAGGTGGTGAGAATTTTGAAGAAATGCCTCAAAGAAATGTGGTCTCATGGTGATGGAATGAAATTTCATCACCATGAGATTGCATTTCTTTGAGGCATTTTTTGAAACTATTAATTGCCTTGTCTATGCTATTGCTTACTATTATGGTTTCATAGATTTTTTCCAAGCATCCATAGTTTGTTGTGTAGGTGCACCTTTGCAAGCACATGTCCCCATGTGAAGAAATTGCATCACTGCTTATGTTGACTTTCTAAACAACTATATTGTAGTTGAAATTTTGTCATCTATCAACATCTAGTTATTATTTATAGAATGTGAAGTAATGCTTTGAGTTTGAATGATGTGCAATGCAATGTAACCAACGATATGAATATAAATTACACAAATCTATTAAGTATAATTCATTAGTTAAACTCTTTATTCTATTACCTACATGAAGGTTTGAGTAAATCCATTGGCACTGGGAGGTGTTCCCTCGAAACCTCCAATATTACCCTGTTCAACATCTAAAATCACATATTAAAATACCATTCGTAAAACAATGTTATTATCATGTAATAAATTTATAATTGTTTACTAGTTACATACCCTGCCAATAGGTGTACTACAGAAATAAGTAGGTGGAGGGCCAATGTATCCAGTCTCAACACTATGACCCTGCAATTTTATTAAAATCATAAAACTAAATTAATTAATCTTGCATTTCAAAATCAAAATTTAATAAATTAAATTCAATGAACATGCTAACTTTTACCTGAGTATCAATGCCATATGCATCATGCAAAATTTCACCCCCCCCTCTCCATCTTTGTAGCTGCATATGGATCCTCTGTAGTAGCCTCCTAAGTGTTGGTGGGGTCATATGAACAAGTTGCCCCACAAGATTGGCACACATGGGTTCAAAGGCTACCACTCAAAGACTCCCTTGGATGGTGCTGTATAATAAGGCTAGTATGATGGATGACACTCTAGGTCAAAGTGTTGATCACCTGCAATGTCTCTACGTCAGCATTCTCCTTCACGACAGCAAGCATAATAACGTTCTCATGAGGTGGCCTAGCGAGAGCTCATCTCCCTTGCCGCATAGGATTTGGTTGTGCACCAAGCCTATCCTAAGCTGACCCCCCACCTCTCCCCTAGAAGTCCCTCATATCAAAATAATTTTGGATTTTGTTTAATATGAACTCACTCTATAGTTTTCTAAGAAAATACTGGGGGACTTCACAATTGTTGCATAGTTGGTCATCAAAGACCATGTACCACCTATCATAAAAATGGTTCCTAATCTCTTGGTGGTGACACCAATGAATAGGAAACCTCTTCACATTGAGGCTAATGTTTTCATTTGTACGTGGGTTAGTGAATAATGAGCACAAATTGCCTTTTTTAATTTTTAAATCCTTTACTTGTTTATATGATAGTTTATTTGCATAATATGCCCTAGCCTCCTGCCTCCTATCTTGCCATCTAGTTTTTTTTTGCTAATTGAATCTACATTTTTTAACATATATTTCAATGAATTTGTGAAGGTCATTCTTTTTGTGGTTGAACCATTTGGATCACTCAACCTACTAATAAAATCCTCAATTTGTTTTTTGTTGTTCTCGATCTTACTCATTAAATTTTTTTGAGTGTCAAGAGGGTGTTGAGGGATTGGTGGAGGAGGTTGTTGTTGAGATTGATTTTCTTGTTGAGGATTTTGTTCTTTAGTATTTGGTTGCTCTTCTTGTTGAGGATTTTTGGGTTTGCAGGTTCATTTGCATCTCCTACAAATTTAAAAATTTATATATCAAATATAACCTAAAACTAACAAAATCACCCTAAAACTAATCTAAATTCAAAACAAACAACAAAAAATACTTACCTCTCCCACCTCTTCGTCATTGTGGCACCATCCTTGCAAAGAAATAGAAAATCTTGTTGAAGATTTAATCCCAATACCTCCTCCTAGTACGCAAGCGCAAAAGTTGGGGGTTTTTGCCGCAAGCAGAAGAAGAAAACAGTCGAAGTGAAAATAAAGAATTTCACTTTTTTTTCTTTTAATGTGCTATAATGCAAGTGCGTTATAATGTATTCATGTTATAGAATTTGCAAAAAAAATTTAGAAAGTGGCCACGAAATTGCTACCCAACTTCATGCACCCGCCCACAAAACAACATTTACTTGTGATTGGGGGACTTTTTGCTAGAATGTAATGCCATTTGGTCTAAAGAATGTAGGAGGAGCATATCAAGGAGCAATGATGACCATCATCCACGATATGCTACACACCATCATCAAAGACTATGTGGACGAAATTCTAGAAAATTCAGCCAAAAGGGAAGATCACTTGACCGATCTTGCAAAGGTGTTTGATTGGCTTGAATAATATAATTTGAGACTCAACCCTAAGAAGTGCATGTTTAGAATAATATCCAAAAAATAATTAGGTTACATATTGTCAAGAAGGGGGGTTGAAGTGGATCCTATAAAGGTAAAAGCTATAATAGAGATGCCTTCACCAAAGGCATTGAAACAACTAAGGATTTTACAAGGAAATTTTCAATCCATCAAGCAATTTTTTGCACAACTGGAAAACCAATGATACTCTTTCACTCATCTCTTACCCAAGGACATCACTTTCAAGTGGGATGGGATATGTGACCAAATTTTCTAACAAGTCAAATAATACTTACTTACTCCTCCTATACACATGCTGCCTATTTGAGACAAGGAAATAGTACTCTACGTGTCTACCACACAAGCAGCGTTGGGAGATCTCCTAGCCCAACTAGATGATGATAACAAAGAAAGAGAAGTCTACTACATTAGCCAAACACTGGTGGGCTATGAGTTGAACTACTCACCCATAAAAAGAGCATGTCTCTCAGTCGTATTTGTGACACAAAAGCTGAGACACTACATCTTAAGTAGGAAGGTAAAGTTGATTTCAAAATTAGACCCACTGAAGTACCTACTAGCAAAGGCAGCCCTAATAGGTTGAATTTCTAAATGGGTGATGATCTTTAGTGAATTTGATAGAGTATGGGGATAGAAGAGCTATCAAGGGACAAATCATAGCAGACTAGCTGGCCAAAGCACCCATAGATGATCACAAGCCTCTCATAATGGACTTTCTAGATGAAATTATCTTGATAACATAACAGATAGGCCATTAGATTCTATACTTTGATGGGCCCCACACTAAACATGGCTCTAGAGCAGGTATTCTATTTCTCACACCACAAGGAGATAGTATACCCAAGGCATACAGGATTGCTTTCCCATGCACAAACAATTCTCAGAGTATGAATCTTTAATCACAAGGATCAAAATGGCTATTGAATGGAGAATAAAAGAGCTACATGTATTTAGAGACTCTTGGCTAGTGATCAAACAGGTGAACGATGAATACTAGAAAAAAAAGATGACAAGCTCATATCATATAAAAGGATGGTAGATAGCTTCAAGGAATATTTTATCATAATAACCTTTGAACAAGTTCCTCGAATCAACAACAGAGTTTCCAATCCAATGGAAATAATAGGCTCACTTCTTGATATTCCATAGAATGTTCCTAAGTATGAGTTCCTCATGGAACAACTACTCATACCTGCATTTGACATCTAAGAATCAGAACTGATATGTGTTTCTTTTGGTCCTAACTCCCCATGGTACCGAGATACATTTGAATACATCTAGCACAGTATCATACCACTTGACCTAACAACCCCTCAAAAGAAAATCTTCACTCATAGAACTTCTCACTTTACAATCCTAGCAGATACCCTATACCATCGTAGTCTAGATGGTGTGTTACTCTGATTTCTTAATGTAGAAGAAGCACAAACAACCTTACAAGAGGTACACAAAGGTGTTTGTAGGTCCCACTCTAGCGGACATAACCTGCTCTAAAAATTTCTCAGAACGGGGTATGTTGGCCCTTCATGGAACATGAATGCATTTAGTATTCTAGAAAGTGTCGTCAATTCCAATAGCATAGTGACCTTGTTCATGCACCAACATAGCAATTGAGACCCATCACAACACCTTGGCCTTTCTTGCAATGGGGATTAGACCTAGTAGGTAAGATTTTTTTGGCTCATCTAATAGGCACAAGTTTATTATCATAGCAATAGAGTATTTCTCTAAATGGATAGTGGCAATTCCATTAACCTACATCACTGGAAAACAAATATCAAAATTCATTTTGAATTATTTGACTTGTAGGTATGGAATACCCCAGACGATAATAATGGATAATGAAACCCCATTCAAAAATCAAGATGTCCAAGAAATTCACTCCCAATTTTCTATCCAGCATAGATTTTCCATGCCCTATTACCCCTAAGGAAATGGTCAGGGTCAATCATCTAATAAAACCATATTGAAAATACTAAAATATACTATTAATGAAGTCATTCATGATTGGAATTTGTAGCTAAACAAATCCCTATGGGCTTATCGAACTAGCATTTGAACACCTATACATGCCACACCATTTTCCTTGGTCTATGGATCAAAGGTTGTTTTACCTATCGAGGTTGAAATCCCCTCATTGTGAATCATGGTCAAAACTATCAAAAATCAAAAACATCTTAAAAACAACAAAAAAAAATCATCTTTGGATTATTCTTTCACTCAATATTATAAGATATCAACATTTTCTTGAACCTCGCAGCTAGTTCAAGTAGATTTCTCACAACATATCCTCTAGAAATGAAAGTGGAATATCAATCCAAGTTAACAATGTTGTTTGAAAATCCCAAAACAAGTTATGCTTTGAGTCAAACTAGTCAAACTACGTGGTCTCTATGTATATAACATAGGCAAGGCTTATCTCTAATCAGCCATTGAGGCCTTAGGTCAATCCCCTTAGGTTTCTATCATGCTTTATTTCAACTTAGCCACAAAATTTAAAATCCAAAAAAACTATTCACAAAACAGAAAAGATCAAAAACATTAAAACCAAGTGAACTACGAGCCTCTACATGTACACCATAGGAAAGACTTATCTTTGATGAGCCCCTAAGTTCCTAGCTTAGTCCTCTGAAAACAACAAAAACATCATAAAACTAAGAAAAATCAAAAAGACCTAACCCAATCATCACAATCCGCAATAAACTTTTCACCCATAATAAAAAAAATCGTCATATTCACCCTTTGACAAAACAAACAAACAAAGCAAAGCAAACATCAAAAGCTAAAACTATCACATAAACAATCACAAAGATTTTATCACAAAATAGACTAAAACAAATGCCAAAGTATTAACTACCTATCTTTTAACAATTCACCAACAACATCCTAAGATATGTCTTAACATATCCATTCCTATGATAGACATGATCAACAACGGATAATAGCCTGAAATCTCAAAATAGATATGGCAAGTTATACTGCAACTTTGTTTTTATCTTTTTATAGTCTTATCTTTATGATTTAGTTTATTGACTCATTCCCAGGATCTCTCGAGGATGTCCATAAGGATTTAAAGAAGAAGGAATAAGGGAAATTGAGCATAATTTCAATTTGTTGTTTGTAAGATGTTTTTTGTGATACTACCATGGTGAATACTTGCTTTAAGTGTATGAAAGTTGTTTTGTGATAATTCATGTAGCAATTGCATGTTAGGTATTTTATACCTCTCTGTGTAAATAGTCTAAAAAATTTTAATGCAACCCAACCATATATTTTAAACAAAGTTTCCATATGTCCAGTATGTGAAAGAATATTCTTTGTATGTCTAGTCAAGTCCATGCCATAGATACAAAATCACCTTGGTTATTAATACCCTGGTGCATCATATTTGTTTGCTACATCTAAAAGGATTGTTAAAAATGTGAAGTCTCCAAGCAAAGTCAAAGTAACTCATTAGTACTAACAACGCCAAATTTCTATCCATCATCAAATATATCTTCTAAATAACATCCATCTTGGATCATAATATCATTAGTACCATATCCATCCTGCATCCACAATGTCATTAATACATATCATGATAATAATAAAACAATGAAAAATCCATGTATCATGTATAAAGCATGCATAAATCATATACCAACATCATGAAATACATCATTAAACATCATATGATATAAAATATGATCAATCCATCCATCCACATCATATGCATACATTAGAAAAAGTACACAAAAACATGTATACACATACATCATCATACATCATCATCCATAAATCATCACATTAACACAAAATGAAGCCAAATAGAAGCATGTATATCTCATATATATCATCATCAAAAAAGTAGAATTTCATGGTACATCATCATGGAAACAAGTGTGATAGGATAATACAAAACTATACATATATACAAGGCCTCAGCTGGGGCAATGAATATGTAGACAAAATCATGTCTACAATATAAGTTTCTAAATAATAATATCATAAATATCAAGTAGAAATATGCCACTACTCGATCAGAGGAGGGGGACTCTAAAGATCAAGTGGTGCATCAAGATTTGTCTGTCTAATAGACTGATCACTTAATGTAGCATTGATAGTAATACTCAACTCTCCAAACCATCGTCCTCCGTGTACTCGAGGAATAAAAGAATCATACGAAGTCTGGTAATAGATAGCCCTCTATAGCAATTGATCTCGCTCAATGCGGATATTGTCACACTATGTCCTCAAGCTATCCCTCTCAGTAGTAATAGCTTGCAACTGTGTCTCAGAAATGCGACGTCACCCAATATCTATGTCTCGCTCCACCCTAAAACCATCTCACTCCTACTGAGTAGTGTCTCTCTCTACTATTAATGTAACAATATGTACCTTTGTGGTTTGTCGCCACCATATCTTTGCAACCAGTTGTGCACCTTCATCCCCAGGTGGTGGAGAGGGACCTAGAACCTATCCCTGATTTGCCTGCATCAAATCACCCTAGGCACTATCTTGTCAAGCCCTACCAAGTTTCTCTACTAAAATCTCAATATGTTGTCTCTCTCCTTGGCGACCTGTGATGCCTAATCTTCCAATTGTGGGATCACTGCCAAGATTTGTGAATCTTAGAGGAATGCATTGTGCCTACCACTAATCATAATCGAGACTAGTACCTAGATCTGCTAAACCCACTGGTCAACCCCATCTGACTGGGGCAAGAGCTTTGAATGTAGCAACAACCACACCTTGATTATCTTGTAAACTACAAACACAAACCTCTCTAGTGGTCCAAAAAAACTGAGCCTCATAGGTGTATGTAAATCGACCCCATCTCTCTCCAAACTACTTGCAAACTTGTTAGGAAGATATCTATCCAAAAGAGAGTGTGTGCAACCAACCATCCATCTAGTCTATCTATAGTATACATATTGAACATCCAGAAAACTAAGAGTGGGGGTGAATCATTATTCCATAAAACCATTCACATAAAACCCATTTAAACATTACCAAAAATCTGACCAAATCAACAAGAGAGAAAATGGAATTAAGATTATGCATCAACACACATTAACTCTAGTATTTTTACGTGGAAAAACTAAAATGGGAAAAACCACGGTGAGGATTAGCTCACAATATAATATATTCAAATATAGAATATTACAATGGCTCGCTACTAGGACTCACTATCCTTAAAAGGCTCATAACTTGAAGTAGACGCAAAAGATCTGGCTTACCACCAAAATACAAAATGAAGTGGCTCACTTCCAAAACCATGAACTGATGAAAATGCACCTTTCTTGTGTTGGGGTTCAATTCTAGTGAAACACAATACATATACTACACACTTATCTTGAAATATCACACATATCCATTCACATCTATGACTTCATGTATCTTTCACACATTCTCCCTCTCTATGCCTCACTCTATTTCTTCTCTATTCAATGTATTACATATAAGTGTGTGTGTATCTATATATATATATATATATATATATATATATATATATATATATATCCATGTTTACTAATTAGGTCATCCTAATCAACTCTTTTAGCATTGTCTTCATCTTTGCACATAAGTAGTTAGTGTGGACCTAAGATAGATCCCATTATTCAAACATAAAAACCCTTCTTAATATTGATACATAATAAGGTCAATCAGAGTAAGACTAAAAACTCCAAATATACATGCAATCCATCAAACGTGTAACACAAAAGCATGTTAGCATATTGAATTCTTCCTTAGATGACATCAATCTACTTGTCTTCAACACCACACAATAAGATAATAAAATATGAGAAAATGCAAAATCTCCCACATCAGTATATTGTATGAAAACTCATTGTAGACTACAAAATAGAATATTGTCGTTCATATCTTCTGAATGCCTTCATATCGCATTATGAAATTACAAAGCAAGATGCCTCTTGAAGTCTCAAACCTGTTTACAAAGTCTTGTGATGATATATTTTTCTGAGATAGAATTTGAACCAAAAAATTGACGTACAGAGCTAGTGTATGAGTATGACATTGTTTCCAAAACAATTGGTACTTGTACCATTCCAACCATACAACCTAGTTAGTTGAAACCATGTCAGTGAATACAATTGATATCACAATGAAACATATTATTAGCTTTGGAGCATATATTACAAAAAGGATAATCTAGATCAACAGACTTTCATTATCGGAGCAACTGAAGACTAATAAACAACAAAGTTCCATTTAGGTAATTATCCAAATTCCACTTGTTGACATCAATGAAAATATCTCAATTTCCAACAATCTCCTCCTTTCTCATTGATTGCAACACATGATGTGAAAACCATAAAAAATATTCTTTCTTTCTCTCTCTCCTCCTTTGACATCAATGGCAAAGGGAAAAAAAAAATTAAAAATGCTTTAACTGATCCTTGCATACCTTAAAACTCCCCCTGAGAAGTATATACCAAATAGAGATGATGACTGGAGGTTGATGCCCCTTGAATCTTGCTAAGAATCTTGTCCATGAGGATGTCCATTCATCCCAAAGCCTTTTTTCTTGTGACAAGGCATTGCATAGATAATTGATATCACATAAGGTGTCCTTTCCTTCAACCATAGTTCTCGAGGAAACAATAGATTTCATAATCTTGTCAACTATTGAAAGATCATAATAGAAAAGTGTACACATGATCTTGATTAAATCTCTGAGCTTCCCATAATTTTCAACCATCCCTCCTTTTCCTTTATGCAATGCAAGGTATTCCTCATACAATTTTTTCAGTCTATTCCAAGTTTGATCATCCAAATCAAGAGCAGGATCAAATGAGCTAGATGAAAACTTGATCTAAGTTTCAATTGTGTTCTCAACATCCTTGAATTTCTGAATTGCATCATGTGAACTCCAATAGAATGTTAATAAAATCTTGACCTCTTTCTCACACTCTTGAATATCTTTAAGTATTTCAAGTGTAGAGTTGTGATTAGACTTGCATTTCTCAACAATTTCCAACAATCCTTTATCTTCAACCGAAGTGACCATGTCACTTACTACTCTACTCTTTAATTCATCAAATCTATTAGTTAATGATTTTGAGCTTACCATCATGGAATTTGATGAACTGGCAATGACACTAGGAGCTATTTGAAACTGTGCTCTTCTCCTGGCTAACTACTTAAGCCTTCTTGAAGCAAGTCCAACCTAAGCTACTAGTGCATGGACTTATGTGACTCTTCTCTTTTCTTCGGAGGAATACATTGATTTGCTAGAGGTTAATTTAGTCTCCTAAAGAACTTTATCTATTCCAGAGTAGGTTCCAAGCTGAGGTTTATTGGGATCTCGGGTGCAGTTAATCAATAATTCAATACAACCAACAACATAATCCTTCTCAATTTCATATCCAAACTCAGGTAGCCATGAATTCCTTGGTTCAACTACCTTAATTATACAACTAACAATGGTTTCCAAGAAGGTTATATCATTCTTGTATTTTGTAACCAATTCTCTAGGAATTCTCCTTCTCTTGTTCATTTTTATTTGAAACTTACCAAAGAATACAACAAGAGCATCTCCTTGTGCATCCAAATCCCCAATGTTTCTCATAAGTTCCTCAATATAATGGGAAACTATTCTAGTGTTCTCCCAACTAACTTCACCTATTCCAGGAATCTCCTCCAAAAAATGAAAGTTTAGACATAAAACCAATGTACCATACCTGAATGTACAATTCTTCTTCCTAATATCTCTCAGATTTTCCAACAACTATTGTCAGAGCAGCACACAAGGGTCATATTTTGTTCTATTCTCAACCATATTTAATGCAATATCTATTGCAACAGTGGAGGCATAACTGTCACAAAAGATCATTTGTGAAATAATTATTCCTACTTACTAAACTGTTGGGTTAGTGATTCTAGCTTGTGTGTTCCTAATTAAACTTCTTTTATCATGATTGCATTTAGGAGTCAGCCTGGAGGATAATAAACCAGTCACTTCCCTAATTACATCTCTGATTATAGCATGAGATTTGACAAGCCACACATATTCACCATGAATTATGCTAAGGGCCATTTTGATTTCCATACATCCAATTTCATTTCCCTAAGAACATTATATTCTAATTTTAGGGTAAAATCGTCTCCAATTAATTTTTCAACCCACAATATGCAAGCCTTTTTGAAGGAGGATTCTTCCAATTTTCAGTGAGTGTATGTTCCAACATCTTCAATAGGTATAACACCAAAAGGAATTTTCAAAAATGCACCCAAAATATCAAGTTCCAAGGATTTAACATGACACAATTTAAGTTATGGTTTTGGCTTCACTGAATTATCGATGATTTGAGCTATATCCATTACATTCAACAAGATTCATTAAATGATTCAGTGAATAGCAACTTACCTCTTCCTCATTTACCAAAGCCAAATTCTAAGATTGCTATGGTTTCTTCAAGCTTCTTTTGCACGCTTCTCCTTCTTTTCCAATGCATTTCATCGGATGAATTTTTATTAACTTATCCAGATTTATTTCTTTCATTCCAATTGCTTCTATAATAAATGCTTTAGATCGCAAGTAGATCATCTTGAAAATCATGTACATTTCCATCCTTTCAAATTCTGTGAAGTTTATTTTTCACACATGTGTGTTTGTAGCTTTCTTTAACATGAAATCTAAATTAATTATCCTAATAAATGTATACATCAAAAGAGGGATCATTAAATATTCTGATTATTGCTCCCCCTTAGGCATTGCCTAAAATTAACTTTTGACAGGAGTATCTGCACTGGAGGACGACACAACAATGACTGATGATTCTGATTCACTTTGCTTAAATTATCCTTCCTTTCTCCAAATTCTTTTCATTTCTTTCTCACTTCTTCCGGATCCATGATCGGTTCATGTCTCTTTACCAGATAGGTACTTTTCATCCTTTTATTCCTACAATTCCTAGCAAAATGTTTTGGATTTCTACAATCACAACAAACAACATTCTTCCTTCCATATTTTCTTTTATTCAATCTATATTTGCATTGATTAGCCTTGTGTCCAAATAGGTTGCAATGATAACAGTAGCCATTAAATGAATAAAATGCCTTGTTCAACTTATTACTATTGCATTTCATAACCTTATGTCCAATCTTTTTCCACTCAAAACATTTTTTAGGGAATGATAAATTATCATTCATCTTACTACTACAGTCTTTTTCCCTATGTCCAAATTTATTAAAAAAATAACAGACGCCATTAAAAGATAAATACCTTTGAGCATCTGGTTTTTTGATGGGAATTATTTTGATATTTCTTCTTAGATTCTTAAACTGTCCATGATCACTTTGAATCTTCATGTCAGGAGGTTGATTTTTTCAAGCAAGCTTTGTTCTTCAAATCCCAAACCTCTTTTGTCCATAGCAGGTCTCTAAGAAGCAATCAACTCATCAAGCCTTCCAGTGCTTGCCTTGAATTTATCCTCATGTCCTTTTTCCTTTTCCAAATCCGATTTCAAAGTTACCACTTCTTTCTTAAGCTTTCACATTCATCCATCTTATTGAATTTCAATTTTCTAATAATCTTCAATCTCTCTATTTTCTTCCAATTTCTCTTTTAGCCCAGTGATGACTTCATTTTCATTATTTAATTGATCACTGGATTCTTCATATATTCTTCTCAAATTCTTGATACACTCATTTTCTTCCCTCAACTTATTCTTCAAATCTTCATTTTCTTCTGGGAGTCCAGCAATGATTACTTCTAGAGGAAAAAAAAGTATATTCAAATTTTGGGACCTTCCTCAAGTTGTTAGGCTTCTTCATAGGAATCAAGCTCTAATACCAATTGTTGAACATCTGAAATACTGAGAGAGGGGGTGAATTAGTCTTCCATAAAACCATTCACATAAAACCCATTTAAACATTACAACAAATCTGACCAAATCAACAAGAGAACATGGAATCAAAATTATGCATCAACACACATGAACACTAGTATTTACATGGAAAAACCAAAATGGGAAAAACCATAGTGAGGATTAGCTCACAATATAATATACAGATATAAAATATTACAAGGGCCCACTACCAGGACTTACTGTCCTTCAAAGGCTCACAGCCTAAAGTAGATACAAAAGATCTAGCTTACTGCCAAGATACAAACTGAAGTGGCTCACTGCCAAAAGCATGAACTAATTAAAATGCATCTTCCTTATGCTGGGGTTCGGCTCTGGTGAAGCACAATAGATAGAATGCACACTTATCTTGACATCTCACACATATCCATTTGCATTTCTAACTTCATGTATCGTCCACACATTCTCCCTCTCACTGCCTCACTCTATTTCTTCTATATTCAATGTTTTACATATATGTATATATATCCATGTTTACTAATTAGGTCGGCCTAATCAACTCTTTCAACATTGTCCTCATCTTTGCACATAATTAGTCTGTGTGGACCTAACATAGATCCCATTATTCACACATAAAAAACTTCTCAATATTGATACATAATTAGGTCGGCCAGAGTAAGATAAAAAACTCCAAATATACATGCAATCTATCAAATGTGTAACATGAAAGCATGTTAGCATATTGAATTCTTCCTTAGATGACATCAAGCTACTTATCTTCAACACCACACAATAAGATAATCAAATATGAGAAAATGTGGAATCTCCCACATCAGTATATTGTATTAAAGCTCACTGTAGACTACAAAATAGAATAGTGTCATTCATATCTTCTGAATACCTTCACATCTCATTACAAAATTCCACAGCAAGATGCCTCTTGAAGTCTCAAACCTATTTACAAAGTCCTATGATGATATCTTTTTCTAAGATAGAATCAAGACCAAAAAATTGACGTATAGAGCTAGTGTATGAGTATGACATTGTTTCCAAAACAACTAGTAATTGTACCTTTCCAACCATACAACCTATTCAATTGAAACCATGTCAATGAATGTAGCTAATATCAAGATGAAACATATTATCAACTTCATAGTAGATCTTACAAAAAAGGATAATCTGTATCAAAACACCAGATCAATAGACTTTCATTACCAAAGTAGTTGAAGACTGATAAACATCAAAATTCCATTTATGAAATTATCCAAATTCCACTTTTTGACATCAATGACAATCTCTCAATTTCCAACAATACCAATTGCTCCTAATCGTCAAGCCATGCCTCACAATCCATATAGGGTCTCCATACAAAACCTAGCATGTCATCAAATACATGACACTAATAAGGGAGTTGTCCAAGCAATGTCTAATGCAAAAAATCTTCATAACTATAAGAATAGGGATCCTTAGCAATACAATCCAATATACCATCAAGCCATGTAAAATTTACACCTAACACCTATCACACACCTTAAATGAAATTTTCACATCATCAGCATCATTATCATTGAATATCACTGCATTTCACATCAAGAGCATTAAAAACCCTAAATTCCTCTATTAATTGAATAATACGACATTATTTAATTAATTCACTTTTTCATATTTTTGAAAAATTAAATAAATTTTGTTTATTTAATAAAGTTGTGAAACCCTAATCTTTAATGATATCAAGTTTCCACAATCCATAATCTAATTGCTAAGTGATTTTTGGCTTCAATTGTGTTTGAATTTTTTGCATCAACGTTTCAGATCACACTTTGTGATCCATCATCAGGATGACAACAAAGAGCAAGATGGAGAAAAAAATTCAAATTTTTTCTCCTTGCTCTTTGTTGTTTTTTTCTCCTTCTTGCTCTTTGTTGTCATCCTAATGATGGATCACAAAGTGATCCGAAACAATCAAAGCCAAAAATCACTTAGCAATTAACCCTAATTTTTGTTATTAATTGAATAATATGACATTATTTAATTAATTCACTTTTTCATCAAATTCAACCAATTAAATAAATTACATTTATTTAATAAAGTCTTAATCTAACTTTATTCCTCCTGGTTAATTCAATAACATCAATTATTTAATTATGTTGCTAATTCACTTTATTCCCCTAAGTCGATTAAACTATTAAAACATAATAGTTTAATTATGTAACTTTCCCTCCAAAATTTGAATAGATAAACTATTCAAAAAATCATAAAAAAATCAAATCAAACAAATGCAAGTTTGTTTGCAAAAGTCAAACTTGATTTGCATGTTCAACTCAAAAAAGAATTTAATTAATTATCTCCACCCACTTTCCTTATTAGGTAAATTACGAATCACTGATTGTTTAATCTATTTCCTGGCTGATTGATCTATTTCCTGACAGATCAATCTAGTTCATGGTATGTGCGGATCATCATGGAAAAAACAAGCCCTTAAGTGGCAAAAAAATAAAAAATCAGAATTAGGCAACTTGATGTAAAAATTTGAATAAGTTATCTATATTATTTAAAAAATATGTAAGAATAGAATCTATAGAAAATTGAATGTAGTTTCTAAACTACTAGATTTTTTAAAAAAGAAATCTATATGGTGAAAATTTGAAATTTCAATGCAGTAGTACTTAAATTTCAGGAAAAAAATAAGAAGTAGGTGTCTATCTGACCACCCTAACCACAATAAAATGATAATATTTTTTTATAATATTTTAGATATAAGTAGAGGACTCATGTCCCAATGTAATGGATATTTTTTTGTAATATTTTTCCCAGTAAATAATTAATTATGATTTTTTTATTACAACTTTTAAAAATATAAAAAACTTGTATGTCTAACCACCTTAACTTGGTCAAAACTTCACAAAATTCAAAAAAATTTTAATCCTATAGTATGTGAAGCATAGAATGTGACACATGTTTTGGATTCAAAAAATGTGATACCAATTGAAAGCTATATATGTTTTTCAATGAGTCTCTCAATCAAAACTTTAGTCGTAATTTGAATAGAAAATGAATAATAATTACTTATTAAATTCAAAGTAAAGCATAATTTATATTGGTGGAAAGATGAGAGTCTCCTTTAAAAACCATTTTTCGTTTCATCAATTTTGGGTAAAAAAAAGTCATCAGCCACATACCCATCATATAGCCACTTTTTGGCCCATCATGATCCTGCACATACCCTCCTAACAGATCAATCTATTTCCTGACTGATCAATCTATTCCTCAATCACACTAATTACGTAATCAATTTGCACAGATTATACCCATCTAAATCCTCTCAACAACTTTCGACCATCAATCAAGATATTCTACTATGCAATCCAAATCGTTCATTTCAAATCACAAATTCTATATAACAAACCTCTTTCCTCACAAAAAATGATCGAAGAATTAGTATAGTTTATGCACCGGAGTGATTCCAAGATCCTAATCGACATTGATAAAGCTTCGACCAACATCTTCAATCAAATGCACGCACGTTCTTCAAACTTTCGCACACAATCATGGAGACTTCACATTGATATGAACAACCCAACATCTTCATGAATACACTCCGACACAGGATGGTAAAGCTATTGTGTTATTGAATTCATTGTTATTGTATTCTTTCAATTATGTTCTTGATTTATTTAATTTAGTAGTTTCATTTTGTGAGTGAAGTAATAAAACTTGATTATTGTTTTGAGTTAGATTAGTTTCTATTCAATTCGATTATCTTGTTTACACTCATAGATTTCCCCCTCATATAGAAGCATTACTTGTTGGATTGCACTCCACTTTAATTATGGGAGCTCGAGACTTTAAGATATTTGATGATTCACAATTAGTCATTAAATAAATAAATGGAACGTATCAAGCAAAACATGAAAAATTATCAAAATACAAGAATCTCACAATGATTTTGCTAGAAAATTTTGATTTGTACACCATTGAAAACATCCCACAAAAAGATAATTGACATGCAAATGCAATGGTGAGTGTGGCTTCCCTTTGATCTCCTCAAGATCCTTCAAAAGACTTCACATTTATTGTGCATACACTCATGAAACCATGCATAGAAGATAAAATGGAAGAAGTATTATTGGCCACCATGGAAAGCTCTAGTAAATAGTATGCACCTATATTTAATTATTTAAAATATGGTACCTTTCCTGAGCTGACAAATAAGAACACGTGAGCCCGTCTTTGAAAACTTGCGTATAAATATATAATCCTCGCCAATGTGTTGTATCGTAGGTCCTTTGATGGTCTCTTACTTAGATGTCTTGAACAATCTAAAATCCCCATATCACTTGAACAAGCTCATGCAAGTGCTTGTGGAGGTCATTTTGGAGGAAGAACATTAGTTCAAAAACTAATCTGCATAGGGTACTATTGGAGACATATGGAATAAGGCTACTTTGCATACGTTAATAAATGTCACAAATGTCAAGAACATAGCAATTTGACTCATGCTCTTGCCTCCGAACTTCATGCTCAAGTTCCTATTTGTCCCTTTTTGGTATGGGGTTTGGATCTTATTGCAAAAATCTCACCACCTTCCTCCATCGGGCATACATTCATAATCACTGCAATAGACTATTTCACAAAATGGGTAGAAGTTACTCCCCTTCATTCAACAACTGCCGATGTGATATGTCATTTCATATTGGAACGCAATATTGCTCACTTTGGACTACCTTTGACATAAGTTTTAGATAATGGAACACCATTTAAGAATAATGAGGTGAAGAATTTCTTAGAGACATTTAACATCTAACATCATTTTTCAACACCCTACTACCAGAAATCTAATGGGTAGGTTGAATTAATTAATAAAACCCTTGAACAAATCTTAAAGAAAATGATAAGCAAACATAATAAGGATTGGCACACATGGCTAACATATGCATTATGGGCCTATCATATGAATATTAGATTACCCACTAGGACTACCCCTTATAACCTCGTCTATGGCACTGAAGCACTAATGCCTTTGGAGTTAGAGATTCCTACATTAAGGATCAGTCTTCAAGGACTTATTGATGATAATACTTATAAGGAACAATGATTACATTGAAGCTTGAAATGCTTGACAAACAATGCATTAATTCTCTTGAACACCTTCAAGCTTACTCTAGAAGAAAGCAGCATAGTTACAATGATAATGTCATCCCTTGGTTATTCAATAAAGGTGATTTGGTGTTATGTGAGAATCAATGTAACGCAATGCCGCCCCAACTGAAAAAGGAAAGTTCAGCCCTAATTGGTTAGGACCTTACAAAATCAACGAAATTTATGGGTTTGGAGCATACACGTTAACAAAAATGGATGGTACCCCTCTTAAAGAACCTATTAATGTTGTGCATTTGCACCAATACTATGTATAATCTTCTTTAATAGTGTGAATGATAGAGCAATGGTGTTAGAGTTAGTAAATGATATTCTATGTGCTCTCACATTGCTTCATTCTTGACAAACAATTATTTGTGTCTTGAATATTAAAGTAATTATTTAAATTAATTTTAAGTGTTTACTTTAGGTTTCATACTATTCAAGATAATCTTGTATGTTGTGTTATATTAGATCCTTATATGCATTTAATGTTCTACAATTAGATCATAGGTACATTTAATTTACCATAACATACTTAATCATAATGTTGCATCTAAAAGAAACTAGAATAGTTTTAATTAGATCACATAGAACATGTTAAATCATGGAGACATTTATTAAATAGTCTTACAATGATTATTTGATAAATCATATTGCTATTTAACATAAAACACATAAGCATAAACAAACAACCAAATGTAAAATGATCAATATATATCAAAGTTTTAAGTACATGTCATCAAATATACAATGCTAGTGTGGCATGTGACTACTAGATCCCTCAGAATTTGGTGATTGCATCTGTCTAGAGGTAGTCTATCGAGAGATGGTAGTATGTGATTGTGATCATGAACTGATAAGAGCATCCAAAGCATTCTATAGACCCTGTGCTTATCCAATAATTGCAATCTTCCATCCAATGACCTCTAGGTACTCTCACTCTATGCGGTCTATGTCTGCCTGTAGCCTGGCTATCTTTGCATGGAGTCTCTCGACCTCTGTTGGACCTCGAAATGAATGAATCTCCTCATAAGTAGCCTTGGATTGATCAACATGCCTCGTAGCACCCTCATATGTTGCTCTCAATCTGACATAAGGCTTGAATAGCTTTTGGTCCTACTCCACGATGGGTGTGGGCACGTAGTCTGTACCGATAGCTTGGTTGAAGACTAACGAAGGCACTATCTCTACAACTACATGTTGGTAGAGATCCTATAAATCTCTCCCAACCCTTGCAAGATAGAAATCATAAAGCTAATTAGTACACATCATGATATATATAAAAATTAAAAGTGTAAGCATAAACATAATTATAAAACAACAAATAAAATGTCATCACCTAGATCTTCGGCTGGTTGTGTAAAGACAGTCTCATCCTATGTAGGAGGCATGGAGGATGTGCTAGTCTCTCCATGCTCATAAGTGTTGGCACATGCCATAGTTGTCAACTATGATCTAGTAACACAAGTGGGGAATGGATCTCCCCACTTGTGGGAAATTGGACCCTTGTCTGCCATATCACTACCCTCACTCATCAAATGCTTCTCCTCCTCTCCCTCATAATCTAGGTCTACCTCATAATCATAGTTTTCATCTATCTCATCTACGAAAAGGTCTACAACCTTGAGCCTTGTATCCTCAGCTATCTGCTCCTTGTCCCTCTAATCTAGGAGTGGTCCTGCAAAGCCTATGGGTTGGTCCATGGGAAACACAAGTGTGGGTCGTGTTACTACCCACTACTCCTCGTATGCATTTGTGGCACCAACATCATCAACATCGAAGACTAGGGGCATATCAAGGTCATCATCCTTAGGGTCACTAAAGACAACATCATCTAAAGTGAACCATCTGGTATCCCCCGGCCTCTAGACACTCTGCACTGATCACATGTAAAAGGGTCGTGCTATTGGTGGTACCTTTATCTGCCTGAATTACCACATTACACAATCATAATAGAATGGTCTTACTACGTAATCATCTTTTCCCAATAAAAATTTGTCCATCTGCATCCTCCTCAACTGGCGGGTCTCATCTAACCACTGTGGTATCAATTGCTATGGTCTCCACAAGATCTGATCTAGCCAATCAAATCTATCTCTCCAAAAATGTAAATCACCATACTGCCACGCCCCTCTCAATGGATAACTGAAAGTGCATGCATGGGCGAATATAGACAGGAAACCTATCGGTTTGGTGCATGTGATATGCCCTAACAAGACACTTGCAGTAGTGTACGATGTACCATACTATCCACCTCGCGATATGTGAATCTCCCTAGATCATAATATAGGTGTGCCAGAATGTTGCGGCCCTAAGCATATATGGTCTTATGGTGCTCCATCTGCTTGATCATGTGAACAAGACCTTCGTCAAGGTGTGCTCCCTAACCATTAGGGACAAGTACTACTGCTACTATGAAGATCATGATCTGTCTCAAGACTGGTGATCGTGCATAGAGAAGCCACGCTAGCTCAATACGTGGCCCTATGATCTCATCTTGAACCAGTCCTCCCAAATAATATCCTATGTCTACTTGCATTTGTGTGATGTACAATCCCCTATAAATTGCACAATCTCACCTTGAATGGGAACTTGAAGGATGCGATGTACATCCTCCAAGGTAATCATCATCTTGTTGGTGGGTAGGCAAAATGTACAAGTATCGACATCCCATCTCTCTACAAGCGCCATCAACATGGCATCATGGTACCTCATGGGAGGCATAAGGTACTCCCAGTATAATCCAATGGTCTGTAAAATATGAGTATCTACCTCTGATAATGTCGAAACAAGGTCTCATAAGTGACAAAAGTGTTTGTCGTCAAGACATTGTCACAACCAAGGTGGAATCTAATAAAAAGAAAAAATATGTAATATGAGTATTTTAAAATCTTAAATCTATACATCAACAATCAAAAAGTGAGCCAAATTTATTCTAAGATACTTTTCTAAGGGTCCTAGACACTTTATTCCCTATTTGGGATACTTCGCAGAGAAGTGGGACACATTTCGAAAAAGTAGGACTTTTTGCGAAAAAGTGGGACACTTTGCGAAAAGAGGGGATATGTCGTGAAAAAAAGGGATTCTTTGCGAACTTTTCTTCCAAGGTCCTAAATATACCTAGAAATGCATAAAAACATAAAATAAATGCAGAAAGACAAAGCTAAAGCACAGAAGGATCAACTCATCTGATACTAGAGATTTCCTCAAGCTACATCCTCTTGCGGACTCTTGAGTCTTAGAGGCACATATTCTTGACGGCTCGACATTTTCACTCACTCTCTAACAAAGTCAAATTGCAATAAGGAAAAAGACAAAATGATTACAACTTAACTTTTTACTCTTATATATGTTTAAATTAGGTCTTTTTGCATATTAGGGTTAAAAGTGTTTTTCATTGAAACTAGCATACCGAGGGCTAATGAACTCTATTTTTGATGTCATTTGTTGCATTAGATTCATGATTCTACTCTCGTCCTCATCAAATGTCTATCACTATGTGGTATGGTACTTGGAAATACTCTATGATACAAATTTTCTAATTCAATGTGGTTAGATTGCTACCTTGATTCCACCTCCTTAAAGCAAACGAAATCAAGGGGGGGCATACATCTACCCTTGAATTTAATTTATATGAAGTTAGATAAGAGGATTTTTGAACAGCTAATGCATTGGTGTTGCACGATGTGGTTCTTAACATTGTGGTTTTGCTAATAGCTACAATGGGTGCTTCATTATCCCGTAATGTGAATGAATCCATATTAGTATCTTTTTATGAAATGAAGTTTATTGTTTGAATTCCTTAGCTTGCATATGCACGTAGAGTCATATGGGCACTAAATTGGGGGCTAAATGTGGCAACAAAAATTGTACTCCCTTCTTGTAGATAGTATAATTAATTTCTTAATTTAGACCCATTTTGGTACCCTTGCATTAAGTACCCTTTAAATCATTGTTAATAGGCCCCTAAGACCCTTTATTTCAAATCTCAAGGCTTATTTCAACTAAAATCCTGACAAAATCACCAAAAGCATTAAATTTTCTAACACATCATTGGCCCACCCCGAAAAACTATGGTGGGACTCATACGCAACCTTGGGCATATGAGTCCCCCTAGGTGGGACCCTTAAGCCTATTTTTAGGGTTTGAGCAAGAAATTCAAATTTTTAATTCAAATTTTTGGTTGATGTCAGCTTGTGAGATCTAATAAAGGTAAATTAGGTGTAATGCCTATATAAACAAGTTTCTAAGTCATTATTTTCATCTAGAAGAAGCAATTCAAGATCTAAGCATTCAAGTATTCTTTTGCAAGAGCATTCAAAAGCAAGTAGCAAGCAAAGTTGGAAGTCTTGGAGCAGCATTATAGTGTTTGCAGGTCTTCCAACTCACTTTTATTCAAGATCTAGCATTTTCAAGGATTGATTATGGTTTCCTATGGTGAATCATGATGGATTCTAGATTAGGGAGATGCAACTAGCCATCAAGCCAGGCTTAATGGCTTGTTTCCTAAGTGATTCCATCCTCCATTATCACTCTACTCTCAATCTAAGGAAGGTCCTTTTACAAGTTCAAATTCAAAAATCAAATTGAGAAGAAAGAGCAGAGATTGGAGAGAAGATCTAGACTTTGACTTCTTGAAAAAGTGGGACGAGACTAATACACCACAAGTGGCATATGAGTCAACAGTGTTAGATTTTTGTTTCAGCCCAGAAACCCTAGACTGGTGTTGATATGCCCAACCTGGTGTATAAGTCCTAGTGTGCCCTAAAACCAGTATTTTCATGATTTCAAAGCTTGTTCCGTGCATATTAAATTTTCTAAGTGCACCTTTTTTGATTTCTCAGTTTGTTATTCTATTTCACATTCATTTCTAGGTCATTTGTTGAAGTTTTACACATCATTACGTTTTGACATTAGGACTTGCATGTTACTTGTCTTTCCAAGCTCTAGCTCAGTGGTGAACCCCTCTTTAGTCATTACTCATACCCTAGGACACCCTTTTGTAGATCTCTTTCTCTCATTCTATCCTTGGATGGAGATCTTTAAGGTTCCCTTGTGTGAAACTAGGTGAAATAGGAAACCCTAACCCTAGTGCTCCATCTCCTAAAAGATAGAGCCCCCTATTTTCATTGTTTCAGGCTTGTGTAAACAAAACAACATTTTTGTAAAACGATAAGAACCTATATAGGATACCTTGAAAGAAAAAACTATCAATTATAAATATGTAATCACCTTATGGGCCATACAAAATACTCAAGATTACATTATAATTGTTGATCGTGATGATCTACTATATTAGTAAACTCTTATGAATATAAAAAAATGATAAAAATAAATCTAAAATTTAGTTTAGCATATTTGATTCAAGGAATACCTACGAGGTTGAGGCACTAGAGATGCTTAGTATATCACCAATATTCAACATTATAGACATCTATGAGTACTATGAAGGTTAATCAAGCAACAACACCATAGAAGTTCAAATCATAGATATTGCATCAACAATAAGATCAAATAGAGAAAAATTTGGACATCAAAAATTTCAAATATGTGTAATAGTTCATGCACATAGAGGTCATAGCAATGAATTGGAAATTAGTAAGAGTTCATTCACATCGTACCTATACTTCAAAATATTTCAATTGGTTTGCATTTAGTTATTGATTCCAGAAGCAACAAGTTCACATTTCAAGATAGTAAGCACTTAGTTCAATGTGCAATTTTAGTGACATCTTCCCATGACTTGCTACATTGAAAAAAACATGGTACAAGACAATATAAGACCAAAAGAATAGTCAATTGAAACCACATTGAATTTTATTAATTCTTAGAGCTTCATCACTAGTTTGACCTACACATTTTATAGGACATCAAGATTTGGGAACCTATTCTAGCCAACATGGATCATTCTTAAAGCATAGAATTGCTATATAAACACCTCTTGGAGAAGATTACTAACAACAATTCAAGTAGAATATTTCATAAGTTTAATTTTCCACATGTGATCAATTGCTATATCTTAGTATAACATAATGTAATATGCATGTGGCATGCTAGTGAGCCATATTGTAATCATTGTGTGATATTGAATCAATGTGGAGTTGTTTTATTATTCTATGTTCATTATGTTGTGTTAACTCTAAGCTACACAGTCAATCCATACTTTCTTGAGACTCCCCATTTGTGATTGTTTCAACAAGCCATGTTCCATCTAAAGATATAACAATTGGAGAGCCTCAAACTCAAAATACTTGAGGGGGCTTGTTTTGGTTGTTTTACTATCTACAAGCTTTAATTCAAATATATCATTGAGGGGAAATTTTAGTGTCTTGAGTGCAATTATTCATTTTAGTTTATTGAAACAAAGATTGAAATATTGACCACTATAAGAGCTCAATGACAATCCTAGGAAGATTTTCAAGCACATATGACACGCTTATAATTTAAGAACAATATTAGTTTGGCATTTTTATTTATCTCTACTAACTCAAACCTCACAAAACAACCCCATGACTTAATATAATATTAAATAAAATGTATTTTTCATCTCTCATGCTTTGATCCATATTATCCTTCATATAATCAAATTACAATTCTTAATATGTAATTAATATTCCCTAAACTTACATTTAGATTTCCTTAAAAATTTAAGAAATAAACAACACCTAATACTAATACATTGAAAATAAATTAAATGTAAATATAAACACTAAAATTAAAAAAATATATATATATAACCCTGTAATCGTCATTAATTCATACTTATGTCGCATGGTTTCCCAAATATTGTAATAATTGGTAAAAAGCCTCCACAACTCTTTTTTCCTCACCCATCATTGCCATTCCCATGCCTTCATATTCTGGTTTACTCGTACCCGTTCTCTGTAGGTAAAATTCCTCGTCACTTTTACAAGGGAAATATTGTGTGAAAACACCTATCCATACCCATTTCCCTGGTTTCAACGACCATACCGTGCCGGCACTAGTATGTAAACTGGTGGAATCGGAAATGGTATTGACAACATAGTACACCATCGCTGACTTGTTGGAAGAACATATGTGCCCACATTTTAATTCCATGTAAGTATTTCCCTTCTGTGAGCAGGAATCAACTAAAGTGAGACCGGGGAAGGTCAAAGACTTCAGAGCCGCCTCCACACCACTCGCTATCCTTGCACATATTATACATGACTATGGCCATTTCTGCAAAAATATTACAATACAATTACAATAAACCCATGAACACTTGTTACATTATAAGTTCGCATATCTAAAAAGTATTGTTGCCTTTATAGTTCGAAGGCAAGGTTCTAATGCCGATATGTTCCATGCTGTCAGCTCTACTATTCTCAAACTCTCCGTATTCTCCAGACTTCTTATAACTGGTACTTTCCACTGAGTGCGTGCTCTCAACGTCTCCAATGACCTGCAATATTCGAAGCCTTCTATCATCTTCACCTGTTCAGCAGATCTTGTGATGCTAAATTCTTTGAGTGAGACTAGTTCTTTAAAATTTGGAAACTCTTGTAATTCCTCCGGCCCACAATTATATATATCCAGCCTCTCAAGGTTTACCAGATCACAAACACCGCTTATGCTTTTCAGCTTTTCACAATCTGTCAACTGTATGGTCTTCACTGATATCGGCAAGCTATCTATCTCTACTAATTGGCGATTACGGTGAAGTATGATCTCTTCCAGGGCGGGGCAACAATGTTGAGAGATTAATATCCTCGACACAAGAGTGCATTCTACTCTCATGTATTTGAGGCTGCACAACGAAGAAGAAAAGCACCTAGCCAGGATATCCAATTCTGTTAGGGGGCAGTCAGAAATATGCAGACTATGAAGGGTAGTAAGCTGCGTAAATGCTTCTGGTAAGGATTCCAACTCAGACCCAGAAATTTCAAAAGTAGTCAAGGAGAACAAATTCCCGATAGAAGTTGGCAAAGTTTTCAACAAACTCGATCGGATTGTCAGCTCTTCCAATTTGCTCAGTTGACCAATGTCATTTGGTAATTCAATTAAGCTTAAGGAGTAAAAATACAGCTTTTTGAGTGATCCGTGATTTGTGATAGGAGCAAGCACCCTTGTCATATTTTTGCATCTAAAAACATTCAGAACCTCCAGCTTTGTCATATTTTCAAGAATGTCCGGCTGCAAGTTGAACCTCCAGAAATTACTTAAATAAATACATTGCAGATTCACGAGTTCCTTAAATGAATCTGGCAACATCATCAACTCTTCGCCATCCAAATTTAGATGCCGCAGGTTTTTCAAATGGCCGAACTCGCTAGGCAGCGACTTTAGCTTATTACATCCTCTTAAATCGAGGTGCTCCAGCGATTTGAGTTGGCAAAACTCTTCTGGTAGACCTTCGATAGGAACTCCGGAATGCAGTGGAAGTCCTATGGATATCTTTTTCAAATGCTCTAGACGTCCTATTGAGTTCGGAAATCTCAGGAAACTTCGGGCATCAGATATAATCAGCTCTCTCAACTCCAGAGGAGGCTGCAGCGACATTCGGTTTTTACTAAGACCAGACCGTACAACAACTATAACAGATTTAAGGTGTGGCTGTGCATAAATAACAGTAAAGAAAAATACTTACCTCGGCAGTCTCACTCCACAGTTCTTCTAATTTGTCAGGATACTCAATCTCTAATATTCTTAAATTCTTCAACGGAAGCCATGGCTGGAGAGCTGTGTCCGGAAAGCAGACCCATCGCAGCCAGACAAGGCCTGCTGATAGTGTAGCTAATTCTTCTGTAAAATAGTCGCCACAGACAATCAGGATTTCTAATCGCCGCTTAAACCTTTTACGTGATCCCCTCACAAACTCCACAAGCTCCTTACATTCTTTATAAAACTCCTCTGTTTCCGCTCGAATCCCCCTAATCCCCCGAATCAGCACGCCTTCCTAAATATAAAAAAAAAAGCAGCGAACTTATAAAATAGTTAACGTACCAACAATATTTCCATGCGAAAATACTGGATATTAAGCTCACCTGCCCCTCTATTTCAATGTCGCGAATTTGCTCTGGTGACCAAAGACGGTAGGGAGATTTATTGCCAATTTCTTTTCCCGTATTTGCAATTTCTCTTCCCATATCCCTCAGATGATCATGCATTTTTATGCGGTTCTCCTCATCGAGCTCAACCAGACACTTATTCTTCAGCATTGTCAAACTATGCAGCCCACTCCATCCGGAACCATCCCACACTGTGATGGCCAACTGTTCTTCTATTCCTATAAAGAGACAAGATATATCTAAAAGTATCTCTTTTTCTTCCTCATCTAATGCATCAAAGCTCACTTTCAGTATGCTTGTAATGTCTTCCGGCAATACTCTGGAGACCTTGTTTAATTGAGAATACCAATAATCCTGTGACATACCATGAACTAGTCCTCCTAGTACCTTCAGGGATAAGGGCAATCCCTGGCATACTCCTAAAAAAATTTGAACAAGACTTTCGAAGTCATTTGTTGGAGAGGGTTGTCCGAAAGCATGCCAACAGAAAAGTTCCATGGCATGTTTGGGATCTAATTCTTTCATTTTATAAATGGAGGAGATTCCCCATGATCTAAGAACTCTAGAATCTCGACTTGTGACAACAATCACACTACCCTGTCCAAGATTGTCTTTTATTGGCAATAGAGACTCCAGTTGATCTTGATGGTCTATATCATCCAAAATGATAAACACTTGAACAGATCTCAAATGCTTTTCCAAAATTGCTTTTCCAATTTCTACATTATCAATTTTTTTTGCATCATTGAAACCAAGATCTTGTAGCATCTTTTTTTGCTTGTTATGCAGATCTTTTTTAGATCCATCCCGCACATTGTGAATAAAACTGCATTTATATATGGAGAATCTTATCTTATTGTAGTATTCTTTTGCTAGTGTAGTTTTACCACACCCACCCATCCCAACAATCCCTACAATATTTTTTTTTTTTGAAGAGTCAAATGCATTTCTTTCAAAGTCTTGTAATATTTCATCAAGACCCACAGGATAATTGACCACCACTAACGGGATCTTTTGAGAGTGCTTCTTTATGTAGTCTTTAATAGCCTTCAACATTTTCTCTTTCCCTTCATTACTACACAAAAAAAACATTAAAAATGTTGCTCAAATTAGTTTTTTCAAGAAATATTAAATTTAAATGAATACAAATTAATTAACATAATTTTAACTGATGTTAAGACAAATGGATGTCTTTAAAAATAAAAATAGTGACACATTTTGCATATAGATAACGTTTTAGCTCTCTAAATTAAAATTGGAAAAGACAGATAAGGAAATTAAAACCTTTCATATATTAATAAAATGAGAAGCTTTATATGTTAGGAAAATGAGAAGCTTTACAAAACTTTAATAATTTTATAGAATCATATATTAAGAAAATGACAAGCTTTACAAAACTTAAATAATTTTATAGAATATTTTTACATATCCATCTGATTGTGAGTGACAAGGTTTTTTAATTGAAAAGGACAAGACTTTACAATTTCAATTTTATTTTTTTAAATATGTTTGCATTGTAATTACACTCAAAGGCTAATGGTTTTTCCAAAAGCAAAAATAAAAATTAGATACAAAATTCAAATGACTATATTACCAAGACAAAGAATACAATATTAACTACACTTTTTAAATTAAAAACAAAATAAAAATAAAATATCAAAATAATGATTGACAGCTTTTTCAAAAGTAAATTAAAAATTACATACAAAAGTAAAATAAATATATTATGAAAAAATTAACTTTTTAACTAAAAATAAAATAAACTATATAAAAATAATTACTATTTTTGATAAATGAAGCTAATGGGTGAGAATTTGGTCCAAAGTTAGCATCAATTAAGCCTATTGACTCCCATTTAACTACCTCTTAGAAATGATTGTTTTGAGTTAATTAGAGTGCATGCTCGTGATGTGTTATTTATTCAAGAATTTAAGGTTTCGGTTGACGAAATGTCCAGCATTGCCTCTAAATTATGGAAAAGAGGCTAGTGTTAGTGTATTGAGGCATAGGATAGAGCTGGAGGGGTGGTGTGTCTTTGGGATTTGTGCAAGGTGTCTCCTCTTTGGTGGGCTTCTAGTAAACATTCTTTGATAATGACTTACTTCTAGTTTCAATTCCAGGGAAGTGTTTCTGCTTACCAATGTCTATGCCCAACGAACTTAACTGGAAAATCAGGTCTTTGGATCCACATTCGACATGTAAGAGCTTTAGTCCCTTTATTCCCCTAGATTATGGCAAGCAACTTTAATGCTATTACCAGTCTGGAGGAAAAGAAGGGGTGAGTGGCCAAGTTGGAGGCCTCGTTTGTGCTTTTTACGGATAATATTCATCTTCTTAATTTGGTTAATGTCAAGCCAAGGAATGGTTTGTATACTTGGTGCAACAAAAGATGTTGGTTGGAGTCTATTTCAAAGAGGCTCTAGATAGATTCTTGGTGTCTAGCTTTTGGGTTGGTAATAGATGGCTGAGTAGCTCAAAAATCTTAGATTGGTGGGGTTTTGATCATTGGCCTATTAAATTCTCAACAACGGTGTTGAGGGCTAATAAGAATCCTTTTAAGTTTCAATCGATGTGGTTGTGCGAACCATCATTGGTGGATCTAGTGAAAGATTGGTGGTGGAAAGGTATGTCACCTCATGGTATAACTATGTACTCTTTTGTTAAAAGACTTCAATTTGTGAAGCTCTAGCTTAAGAAGTGAAATAGGCAGTGCTTTGGTAATATTTTTTAGGCTAAATTGGCATCCCAAAACTATTTAGATGTAGTCACCAGGTAGATATAGGAGCAGGGGCTTTCTAAGGGGACCCTTACAGAAGAAAGCGAGGCTTTGAAGGATTTAGAGGAATGGGAGTTGCAGGGGGAGATTTATTGGAAGCAAAAGTCCAGGTTTGAGTAACTTTAGGAGGAATATAGGAACACTGCTTTCTTTTTTAACTCTGTTAAGGCCATAAGACATGGGAATTCAATATGGCATCCCAAGGTTACTAGCTATCTTCTTTTCCTAAAATTTGAAGGAGGTTACCCGATATTTCTCTTCTCTCTTTAAAAAGGAATCCCCTTGGCTCTTGAGGAGGAGAATCTTATTCTAGATTGTATTCCTCCCATGGTCTCTAATGAGATGAATGAGATTCTATGTAGCCCTATTTCTCTTGATGAGCTAGAAGGGATAGTTTTTTTAGATGAAGAAGGGGAAGGCCCCTGGACCAAATGGATTTCTTATAGAATTTTTTCAAGAATTCTAGGAGATTTTCAATCATGACTTATTGGTGGTGGTACAAGAATCTCAGATAAATAAACAGATGTTGAAGGCTATGAATGCTAATTTTCTTATGCTTATCCCCAAAAAAGAGGGGGCTAACTCACTAGATATTTTTAGGCCAATTGCTTTATGCAATGTGGTTTACTAAATCATATCCAAGCTAATTGCGAAGAGGCTTAAGTCATTGCTTAATAGAGTGATATCAAGCAAGCAAGGTGGGTTTGTGACAGGCAGGTGACTCTTGGATGGAGTTGTTATAGTTGTTGAGGCCATTCATTCAATAGCAAACTCCAAGGAAAAGGCTATGTTCATGAAACTAGACATGGCTAAAGCATCTGATCGACTGAGATGGTCATTTTTGCAAAAAGTGCTTACAGCTTTTGGGTTTGGAAATGTATGGATAGAGTGAGTAATGAGTTTTGTTAAATCAACTTCTTACTCAATTGTTGTTAACAGTGAGCCCATTGATTTGTTTGGGACCTCTCAAGGTCTTTGACAAGGGGACCCCTGTCTCCTTATTTATTTATGATATCAATGGTTGAGGGCTTGAGAAGAATTTTAAAGGATCATGTGAGGCAATGGCTTATTCAAGGGTGGAGGTGGGTATTTGAGCTTCCTACTCGGTCTCACCTACAGTTTGTAGATGATACTACTCTAGTGAGAGTTGCCAAGATCAGCAAAGCTACCAATTTTAGACGGATTTTGAATATTTACCTCATGGCCTCGGGTCAGAGAATAAATAAAGTTAAGTCTCCCATATTCTTCTTCAACACCCCTCCTCGAACCTAATCAAGAATTGTTTGAATTCTCAGGTTCAATTAGCTCCCTTCCCCTAGTGTATTTGGGTATTCCTATCCCGATGGGCTATTTACCTCGAGAGTTGTGGCAAAATGTGATTGATAAGTTTCGGGGGTAAAATCAATCATTGGATGGCTAGGTGGCTATCCTTTGCAGGCAAAGTGTTATTACTGAAGTCAATGGTCTAATCGCTGTGTTTGTATATATGCATGGTGCAGGTGACTCCATTAAGCTTTATTAAGGAGTTGGATGCTCTTTCTAGACATTTTTTTATGGGTAGGGAATCTGAAATCTACAAAGTGGAGTTTGGTCAAATAGGAGGATATATGCAAACCAAAGCAAGAAGGTGGCCTGGGCCTATGATAGGCAGTTATTAATGGTCAAGCCCTAGTTTCTAAGCTTTATTGTGTAGTCTGCAATTTTGGGACCTCAAGATTTTAAACGTTTCCGTACCTGGAATATCCTATTGGCTACCATTCAGATATAGTCTTATTCGGATTACTTCACTTACAGATCATATAGAGCTCGCCCTCCTTAACTTGTCTCCATTTTAATGGTGCGAGCAGGCCGATAGAAGTTGCTCTTTCAGTATTATCCTGTCAATACTTGGCTTATGTGTTTGGCAGAAATAGGAATTATGACCCTTTGAAACATTTGCTGTTGCTTTCCAATTATCAAACAACAGTCTTGGAAAACAATACTGATGAGAATGGCATTGTGCTGAGTTATTCAAAAACAGAGTAGAGATGTATGATGCTCTTCCAACGATTATTGCTAAGAGCAAGCAGTATAATGAGTTGCACAGATCTTTATCCCCAGGTTTATATATGCCAATTGATGTGAAGAATCCAAATTTTGGTTCAACGTTGGCCGAATCATGCATATCAACAGTTGGTGATAATGATAGAGAAGCTTCTTTTATCAGAAGGGTTATGTCGGGCATTTTCAGACATTTCACAGAGCATCGTTGAGGGGAACGTTCTTTTTACAATTTAACTCCTGATTACCCATATTCATTACAGAAGGCGATAGAAGTTCTTCGATGTACTAAGGCAGGATTTGTCATTGGATTCTCATCACAGCCAACTGGAATTTTAGTCACTATGCCACTGCGTTTAAGAAGTCAGGAGGTCAGATTTGTTATTGGTCCTATTACAATCCGGTATGATGTGAATCCTTCGATAAGATTAACTCACCAATACGAGTATCGACTTAGGTATGGTCTTCATTTGGGTTGGGGATATGGTCTACGACAGCAGTAACCTTCATATATGCAAGAAAGTCAGGACAGGTACACGAGAGATACCATTAATGAAGATACAGGTTACCCAAATTGCTCATGGATATCTTGCGGGATTGGTTAAGCTGTTCACTGAATTGCTCTTTCTATCAGTAAAGATAACCTGAAGCCGGTCGTAACTTCGAGCTAGGAAACGCATATGATGACGAGAAGTTTTGAACTCATGAAAGGAGACTCGCTGCTTATTGCAATGGGAATGAATTCAATAATAAATCAAATGCGTGACTTCATATAGCTGAAGAGTTGAGGACCGAAATCACAGACAAATTACGCCAAAGGTTAAAGCAAGACAAAGGCTTCCGCTGTATCACGGGCATAGCAACATGTTGAGGCAGCAAGGTATGCTCTTGCAAAGGGAGGTAACGAATGATCACTGCCCATATCCTTTAGTTGGATTTGATTCGGGATTAACTTGTGGTATGAAGACTAAGGCCAGTGAAGAATACTTTTAAATCTTACGAAGTGAAGGATTTCGGAAGGAATATGGATAAGAACGAAATTCAATGGTTAGCAGAGATTCCATTGTCCTCAACTACTTTCCGTCTTTAGATGGGTTGTCCTAACTATCAAAATACCCCAACATAACATTAAGCAAAAATGAAGTGGAAGTCTCTCCCTTATTGGCTTTCGGGCCCAAAGTTTGTTACCTAAACCAGTTAAAAGCCGACAAATTGCATTTCATCGCAATAATAGAGGATTAAAGCTAGAGATGCCTTTCACTCAATAATACAAACTTTCAATATCATGCCGTTACGAGATCAAGGTGAAAAAGAAAATCAAATCCCAGCGGCGCTCTATGATAGTTCTAGGATTTATTTCGAGCACCGAAAGGAGTTTTCAAACTTTCTTTGTTTGCCGACAATCACCATAATTTACTCTATGCACAAAATGAACGCCCAAAATGGTTATAACAAACACTTTAAAGGCCAACATTCTATGAAGGCTTTGTCATCAGCTTTAAGCTAAGTATTCGAAATACTCATCGAAGACTTTCTTCCTTCAGCGCGCGTGGGACCCCTATCACAAGTCATTCTATGAAGGAGGAGTCCGGTTTAGAAATTGAAGCATCCACGTAATTATTCGTTAAATGACAATTGCCAGGCAACTGAATTATTTTCCTTGAAAAAAGAAAGGAAAGTAAAGGTTCTTTTATGAAATAAACGGAGGATTAATCTTTGTTTAAAGTAGCGGTTGCACGAAAAAGGGAAGCGAAATACCATTTGGCATATGTGAGGCAGTTTAAATATCGTACGTGGAGACGCAACACCGTTTTAATCATTCTAAAGAAGACTATGATATGATACGTGGCCATAGAAAGAACAATGCTATCAACGCACAGTGAAGATGGGAGGCCTTGGGTTAATCATAAACTCTTTGATCATAGCTAAAAAGAGATTGTTTTGTGAGAAAGAAGCCGTGCAATTTAATCCTTAAAGTGGTTCATAACTTAAATAGTTACATGTAACGCATAATGGACATTGTTTTGTGAGAAAGAAGCCGTACAATTTAATCCTTAAAGTGGTTCATAACTTAAATGGTTACATGTAACGCATAATGGACATAATTTCCTTTGTCTGTTTTTGTAAGCAGCGGTTTAATCTACGGGTTTAGAGGTGTATGCGTTACCAATATCGTATGGAATAAAAAGACTCCTTAAGAGAGTCCAAAATAGCATTGTCTGCCAAATCAAAAGAACGATGAGTCGAGAAGCGGTTACATAAAGAAACGGTTATACACAGGGAATAGAAAGATACGCAGGTAATAATCGAGAGGCCAATGGAGGATATAATGGTCAGCAAAATAAAAAGGGCAGATTAAGATTCTTTGAATCCTTCACCGCAGCAACAACCGTGCAGCTTATTAAATTTCAAATATTTAAATTGTATTTGATTTTAATGATTCTTTTCAAAAAGAATCAGTTTTGTAACCGTCTGATGGTTGAAACTTCCAGAAAAAGGAAAAATTATAAATATATAATGTGTGAACAGAAAAAGGATCTTTTGCTGTTCGGAGCCTCTGTGAGGACTGTGGGTGTAGTAATTGGGTCTTTGTTTCTGATTTTCAGTCTGTCCGGGAGATTGGGACGATGAATAATTAAATTTGCATTTCTGATTATTTTTTGTGAATGTTTTTTTCTTTGTGCAGTAATTATGAATTAGATGTTAGTGTTTGTGAGAAAGTCTTTGAGCTTTGACAAGCATTTGAACATTCCTTTCTTTTGAGAATGTGCTATCCTGTGACATTTAATTCATGTTATTTAAAGTAAATGGTTGGAATTGTGTTGAGTTGAGTCAACAAATGTTAGTAATCTGATCTCTAAGTCACAATATTAATTGTTTGCTAGTCCTTTCATTTCAGTAGTAGTTAGTTTAAGCATTACTCTTCGCACTTCCATCATAGCTATGAGTAAGTGTTAGTTTGCCTTTTCCATTTTTTCGTTAAAAACATACCCCAAGTTTATATATTTGAAAAATACAAAATAGTTTGTCTTTCTCACTTTCTAGTTAAAAGCATACCCCCAAGTTTATATATTTGAAAAATACAAAATCATATCCAAAAAGGGAGTTGTACCTCAATTAAAATTCAAATAAAGATCACCAATGCAATGGTGATCTCTCCAACTGTTGTGGATTGATTCATCCCAGGGTTACCTCAAGTTTCTGGGACAGGGACGACAGGGGACAGCGGGACGAGTCCCCAAGTTTCTGATTTTTGAGGCCAAATTTAGGGACGACAGGGGACGCCTATATAAAACATAGAAAAATTAAAATTTATAGGGAAACATTAAATATTCATATGAAGACAAGGATAAAGCATGCATATATACATTATAGAAACTTAGCTTATAACATTTTTGTTAAGAATCATTGCCAATATAGTTTTTGTTTCAATTACAATATGAAAATCAAAATAAAAAGAACATGGTACACTGTTGTCATCCCCCTAGCCATTTCCAGTTAGACCCGGGGACGCATCCCCGAGTAACACTGATTCATCCTTTGTGTGCATTATAGTCATTTTGATATTCATTTTGTAGAAGACAAATCTGTTCACTAACATATTGGAGGTGGTGCACTAATCAAGATCAAGCTTGGGTTAGGATATTGTACCCGCATCTCAATAACTTAGGCCTTAGGTTTCTGGAGGTTGGATGGACTAAGGTGGAAGATTACAAAGTCAATGAGAGGTTGGGACATGTAGAGGTGCCTAGGAGTAAAATCCCACATGAATGGCCACTCGAAGGAATTGACAAAGATCGAGAGGAGTTTTTTGAATCTTAGCAGGTAGGATGTGAAGCCCTTTGTCTTGGAATGATTCTCTGGCATTGAGTCCTGATCCGAGAGGGGTCTACTCAATGGCAATTGGGTATCAAGTTTTGGGTAGACAAAAATATGGAGGGGAGGAACTGTCCCTTGGTGGAAGAATGCTTGGAATAAGTTTTTCTAACCCAAATGCAATTTCTTTTTGTGGCTTGTGGCTCGGGATAGGTGTCTCACCTAGGAGAATTTGAAAAAGTGGGGCTTTCCAAGACCTTCAATTTGTGTGTTGTGTGGTAGTAGTGAAGAGTCTTCTTCATACTTATTTTTTCAATGCTCCTTTGCTACGTTCATGTGACATTGCTGGCGGGAGTCCTAGAAACAAGCTTGTATGCATGCTTCATCTTTAGTGGAGTTTTGGAGGAGTATAGTAAGACCACCTGCTAAGACCTTCTTTCTCCAGGTGGTTTGGAATATAGGGCCCTCTTGCATTCTTTGACAAATTTGGCTTGAAAGGAATAGGAGGATTTTCCTGGACTAGGGGTTGGTTGTACAACAAATCTAGCAAAGGGTTATGGGTTTGATTAAAGAAACTATCCAAGCTAAGTGTGAGTGGTTTCCCTTGATGATTCAAGGGTGATGGAGGTGATGCAAAATATGGGTTTATATGTGAATGGGCGAAAGGATCCACCTTCATTAAGGGGTTGAAATCCCAAAGGGAAAATTTAGTGGGATGGTAGGTGGACTCCTCTTCCTGCTGGTGTTTTGAAGCTTAATACGGATGAGTCCTCAAAGGGAAATCTGGAACATGCAAGGATTGGAGGAGTTGGAAGGGATATCTCTGATGCAATTGATTTCTTTTCTTTTCCATTTATAAGGGGTACCAAACTAATAACCTTATGCAAGCTCTTGCAATTCTCATTACATTGGAGAAGGGTTATGGCACAAGATTGTCCGTGAATCTAATTCTATAATATTGGTTAATATGTTGAATAAGAAGAATTTAGAGGGAGTGAACCAACAATTGGCTTCGATGGCTCGACAAATTCTAAGGTTGAGCAATTCTTTGGATGTGGTTTCCTTTGTACACATCCCGAGGGAGTGGAACAATGTAGCAAATCGCCTAGCTAAATGGGCTTTGGGGGGTCAAGATGATTGGAAGGTTAGTGAATGAGAGCAACTTCCTTCGGACTACTCTCATAATTTGCAAATTCTATTTTTTGCCCCTGGTCAATCTAGGTTTTTGGGGTGACCTAGTGGGCCTTTTGTATGTTGGTCTTTCTCTTGGTTGTACTATTGGTTTCTTCTATTTATTAAATTATTTAACCCTTTTTTCAAAAATATATATATATATGCAAGTAGTAATTAAAATAAAATAGATTTAAAGTATAATAGTTAGAGATTAATATCTCTAGGTATTTTTAGATACATTATACTAGTATTTTTTAACAACTCTTATAATGGTTAGTTTGTGACTTTAATGTGTTATTGTAATTTATTTTATTTTTAGAAATAGTTTAGTTTTTGTTTGGATGAAAGATTGTATCTATATTATAATTTTAATATGTTGAAGAGGGTTTAATTCTAATTTTTTAAAAAAATTTAAATAATGAAAATGCTCTAAGTTAAATATTTAAAGTAGAAAGAGTAACATGAAAAAATCATAGTTGTAACTTTCCATGACATAATGTAAATGTTGAGAAGAAAATATATGCACAGATTAGAATTTGTATGTCTTTAAAAGATATATTTTTTTTATCATTGCTTTGAAGTTTATCAAAATATTTGGTGCGATAAAATATTAGGGATAAAATTCACTTGCAAACTTTTACACTTCATATTGAAAAAGGTCCACTTGTCAATGGACTCTTGCTCTACTAGTGAAGTTGAATGGCTTTAAATGAACCCACCACCTGGGATCAAGTCTTGTTGAGTGCAAGGTGCCAATATCATAAGGAATGAGGTCAAGATTATGCCCCAAGAAAATTTGACAAAATAAATACCCCTCAATCCTTGGCTCTTAGCCAAAGAAGTGTTCTCATGTATTGGGTAGCTAAAATGAATATGGGTTTGATATAAAACCCTCCATCAATATGTGTGTATGTGTGTATAATGGGACTTTGGAAGCAAGAAAATAAAACAAAATCTTGAATGTGTGTGTGTGTGTGTGTGACCAATGGGATTTTGGAAACAAGAAAACGAAACAAAATTTTGAGTTAAATTTAAGGGAGTTTGTCAAAGTCATAATCATTGACTTATTCTTTCCTACTATTTTATTAGTATAGATTATTTATAATTAGTATAGATTTTATTTAATTATGTTTCTTTGGTATGAACATCCTAAATTTATGTGCAAGTGGTATGCAATTAATGAGTGTCATTTTAGAAGATTGTGTTGGATAGAGAAAAGGTAGCAAAGAGAAGGGGATTATTGATATAATTTGTATGTTGTACAATAAACTATATTTTTAGTTTGTGTGAAAATTGATTATATGTTTTAATATTATAAAATTAGATGATTTTTTCTTAAAATTTATATTTTGTGAATTAATAAAGATTAGAATTCCCTTATTTTACACCAGATTTTTCAAGTTTCACATACTCTATATGACATCATTGAAAATATTGATTGTAGATAGATTGGCATTGCATAAAATCAAGTTATAAATATCAAATACTCTCAACCCAACAAAAAAACCACTATAATTCAATTGAAAGGCTTCTTTTGATGATATTTAGCTTCATATTTAAAAAATAGAAACAACTCATAATTAATTTAATTAAAGTACTCTAAAAACTTAAAAAATTCTACTTATGAAGTTTCATGTACACATCAATTTTGTTAAGGATCTATTATAACTTTATTGTGTAATAAATTTTAATGATTGCGTTGAAAGATCACGCAAAAGAATCTAAGCATTTCACTACAAAATCATTCTTATGATTAGAATGAAAATATTATACGAAACATAAAATGTCATATCTAAAAAAATAAAGATCCACCACCTACTATGACAAAGAATGAAGATATGAAAATTGAAAAGCAATCAGAAATCCAATTTACAAACCTTGTGCTCAAATAAAATAAAGTGATAAAAAATAGGAAAGCCCTTGCGTTTTCCAAGCCAAAAAAACAAAAGCTATCCAAACTCTTAACTAATTTGTTTGGGTTCAAAGTCACATATTACATAGCAAACTAACCCCTACCATTCCCATATTATTTTCAAAATATTTTTATTATTCATGATTGCTGTTAGCATATCTCCTTATCAAAGAAGATTATTCAAATTTAACCAGTTGGTATTTATGACTTTTTTTTTCCATACTTTTATTTGACCTTTCTTATTCATTTTCATTTCTTCAATTATTAGGGACAAAAACCACGTTTGACTTAGCCAAACTATCTCTTATGGTCTAGATCTAATTATGATCCTAGTATTTTTGTGATTACTATTAATCTTTTCCCCTAGACAGGAATAATTGTCTTGCCAGTTTTGAGCAGAAATGATAACTCGGCCAAACACCAAGGAGAATTTGCATATGTGGGCGAAAGTATGGAAATATGAAGGAAAGAAGTAGTCATGGCATCTTCTATTTCGGATAGTTTGAAATCGCCGAGTTGAAGCTCTGGCTGATCTAAGAAAACTTCAAGTCCCATGGGTTTGAGGGTTTGGTAGATGGAGATGGCCAGCGTGTGCTTGGTGTCTGGTCCACGATGGTTTATGAATACATCGCAGGGCACCCTTTTCCTTTTCTTCATTGACTTTGAAGATGATGCAGATGCAGCTGTCGGCACAACTTCCTCAGAGGCATTGTTACTCTCATTGGGCGTTGCGATGGAAGTGAAAGGAAGGGGAACAGGAACTGAAAGAAAAGGGAGAGAGATTGATAAGAGCAGAGAATATCTAAAACAGAGAGAGGCGCGAGGGTAGGAAGGATATCAAACAATGGTAAGGCAGCAAGCAAATAGAGAAGAATGGTAGAAATAACGTGTATGAGTAGGAAAGGTACAGAGACTAGGTGTACTCAAACGCATGAAAGAGTAGAGAGAAAAGTTGTAGAAATAATGGGTGGAGGAGTAGAGATTGTACTGAATGGACCCCACACACTGATTTCTCTGCGCAGTTTTCACATCCCTCCAAATTCCGCGTTGTCCACTTTCATTTTGCTGTGTGTACGAAACTTTTAAAAAGACATTTAACAAACATTCTCGGGGAGACGACCCGAGATTGTTTTCGGGGTTTGAGGAAAATCGGAGACTCTTAGTGCTGCCCTTAGCAGCATTTTTAATGTAAAAAAGAATAACATAGGAAACAAGGCAGTCAATGAGGAAAGGGGTTGTGTTCGCAGCAATTTGTTGATTTTTATAATTTATAAGATCTGAAGTGCTTAATAGCGTGCTTAAGGCTATTAAGAGATCATTAAAAGTGAGTAGGATAATAAAATAAAAAATAAAAAATTGGTGCAATAAAAAAGGTATGCAAATGTAAGAAGGAAAGAACTATTTTTTTTAAAACACAATCTCAAAGGTTTTTGGAAGAAATTACAGGAGAAAACAATGTCATGGTTGTCTAGTGGTTAGAATATATGTAATATTCTTTTAAGAGTGGGTCTAAGAGAAAGACTCTCCTCTAGTAGTTAACACATCAATCGAGTTCTTCTCAATGGAAGACATCAAACAAGGAATAAAGAATTTAGCAAGTGGTAAGTGCAAGACATAGATGGGTTGCAAGCTACATTTTTAAAATGGGGAGTTGAGACCCTTGACCTAACATCAAAAGAATGTTCAATGGCATGACTCAAGAAGACTTTACAGTGGTGTGGATGACTAGTGTTGTCATCCCTCTCTATAAAAGTGGAGATATCAATAACTCATCTAACTACCACACTATTAAGGTAAATATTTTTCTAAGTAAGCTTCAGATCAAGACACTCTACCATTGATCATTACATCACTTTTACATACTTGACTGAAAAAATATGGGACACTCAAGGTGAGGAAGCTTTATGTTGCTTTATCAATTTAAAGAAAAACATTTCATAATGCCTAGAGATAAATTATAGAACAAAATGGAGGAATTAGGTAAACCATGAATCTAGAGTAGTAGTGCATAGACTTTATAAGCAAATCAAAGTTAAAATCAGATGAAGTGAGAGAATGTTATTGGTGTTATACTTTGACAAATTTGAAGAATGGTTAAGAAAAATAGATGGGGGTATTCAGCCGGCAAGTTACATGGTGAACTTATTTTTATATACTAACGATCTTATCCTAAATCCAAAAATATCTCGTAGATTGATGATGCAAATCAAGATTCAGGAACCTTGATAAGCTACTAAACAAGGCATCAAAATAAAACTTCAATAACACACTAGTAAATTTTTATTATATACATTTGAAGTATTACAGCAGAAGTGTCTAAACAGACATTCATATTATTCTCATAAATGCCCTGGCTTCCTTACCACTTACATGCCAAGCACGTAGGTGGCAGCTGCCCCACATCCAAGAGTGATGGGGCACATGTCAAATCCTCATTGGCCTTGGAGATAAGCATGCAAACTATTATAACTACTTCTGGAACCTTTTGTCATCTTCTTCACGAAATTATGAAAAATTCGAGGGGGTTTCGCCATACACCATGCAGAGAAATCGCATCTATCGTGCATTGCGAGAATGCCTAGAGAAGTTTCACCTTAATTCTTTTGTTCATGAACAAATGTAAACCATGGAAGTTTGAGGGGTCTTCAAACGTTGCAGGAATTTGAAGAGTAAGTAGACAACATCCACATGGCAGTGAAAGTTCCACAACAGTAGGCTCTGCAAGAAATTGGGGACCATTAGGATGTGGGGATGAGGGTTATCGGGATGCAAAGATATGAGGTTCATCAGCATGTAGGAGTTTGAGGGTCATCAACATGCGGGAGTCCAAAAGTCATCAGAATTTAGGAAAGTAGGGGTCATGCAGACACATCCACATGGTGATGCAAGTTTCACTTGGAAGGTTTTGTGAGGAAACAAAAGGCATTAGAATTTGTGGGAACTTAAGGGGCATTAGAATGCGTAAATATAGATGGAGCTGGAAATTCCACAAGCAACAAGGAATTTAATTTATCGCACCGGATGAACGAACAAAGTCCAAAAGGACTTAGTGGAGATCCAAATGGAATCTACAAAGTGGAACTACAAGTATTCAAGGGGCATCTGATAGGGCTGGAAGTTTCACAAAGCAGCATCTTTACATCAGTAAAGATTTAAAATAAAAAAGAGAAAGGAGTAGATCTTGAAGTGAACAATAGATTTAAAAATTAAACAAAACAACAATTTTGAATTAGATAGAATCACAATAGTGATTTTGCTCAATTTATTTGTAAAGTTTGAAGAAGTATCTATTAGACTATTCTATAAGATTTAACAATTGTAGATGAAATTATAAAAAATGTGACTATAAATACATCATAAACAAGTCATACATAACATTTTTTAAAGAGCTTAATTCTCTTTTTTGTTTTAAATACAATTTGATCCTTATTTATTAGACAATTCTTTAACAGTAATTTAATATTTTAATTTATTTATCAATTCATTTCTAAATAAGAATATAATTTAAAGATGGTATATCTTCTCATCATTTTCCATAATATGGATTCTGTTTTCAAAAATCCTGTTAAATCTAACCATCTTTACTAACTGGACAAATTCCTTTATAATTTGTTATTTTTAAATGATCTCCAGCAATTTTTTATGAATAATATGATCTCTAAGAATATATTTACTACTAATTATATGATAATATTACATATATTCCAAAGAAAAATAAATGGGTCCAAAAAAAATCAGACCTCTAAATCTAAACAGTAAAAACCCAGATCAACATAAACCTACAAACCAGTAAGCATGAAAATAATATCAAACCTAAAAACGGAGAAGGGAAACAAAACTATGGTAATAAAACACAGCAAAACCTGAAACGAGAGAAGAGGGTTTTTGATACTCACTCATTCTCCTTAACAATATGGCCTTTAAGATATGCAACTTTTTGCAGCGCCAATTTCCACTCCTCTAGTTTTTCTGAACTGTATCTGCCTTTTTCTTTATGTTTGGAAAATGCATCAGCGTAGATTCCTTTTCCTGTGGTAGTCCAGCGGATATCACTGGGATCAACTCGGTAGAAGACAGGAATAACTGTCTTGCCAGTTTTGAGCATAAACGATAACTCGGCCAAACACCAAGGAGAGTCTGCATATGTGGGCGAAAGTATGGCAATATGAAGGAAAGAGGTAGTCATGGCATCTTGTATTTCAGATGGTATGAAAATGCCCAGTTGAATCTCTGGTTCATCTAAGAAAACTTCAAGTCCCATGGATTTGAGGGTATGGTAGATAGAGGTGGCCAGGGTGTGCTTGGTGTCTAGTCCACGATGGTTTATGAAGACATGGCAGGGCACCCTTCTCCTTGGTTGTGAAGATGATGCAGATGGCGGCACAACTTCCTCAAAGGCATTGTTAGTCTCATTGGGCGTTACCATGGGAGTGAAGTGAAGAGGAATAGGGGAGAGTGATTGATAAGAGCAGAGGATATGTAACACAGAGAGAGGCGCGGGGGTGCGAAGGATAGAAAACAAGGCAGCGAGCAAATATAGAAAAAGGGGTAGAAATAACGTGTATGAGTAAGAAAGGTATAAATGAATGAATGAATGAATGGTTTTTAATGACGTCCACGAGACCATCAGTTTATGGGACCAAGCACCGAAACTTTAACCATTTTCAAATTCTTTTCCATGTCAGCCCTTCTATTATAGATCTTGATCAGAAAGCTAGCAGTTCTGAGGAGCTTAGTTTCCCTAAAAAGTTCATTTAGATTGTCCACCTTCAAAATGTCTTCATATTGGATACGGATATCATCATAAGCAGCACACTCAATCATGAAGTGCCATTCAGTCTCGACAGTCCCTTTGTTGCAAAAAATACAGGTTCGTTGCTCCCAAGCCTCCTTGGGGACAGCCCACCTACCTGTCTCACATCTAAGATGGTGTGACCCGGTTCTTATTTGAGCGACCAAAAGCCTAGCCTTACCTTTAATTGCAACCCTTAAATAGTCTTTCTCATCATGCTCCCACGTGGGGTTGAACTCCTAGATATAATGTGACTTTTTACGGCCAACCTGCTTAGTCCACATAGTAGATCTAAACTTTTCTAGCACAAACTTTTTTATCTCAGCATTAGTGTTGGGGCACTCATGTAGTTTAATGTTCCATTTGTTCAACCACTTGCTATTTTGCTTCATCCAAGTCTTCTTTCTACGGTTTAGCTCCTCCCCAACAACCATTTTGGGCCAGCGGTGCAAATCCATGTTCTCAACTTTTTTTAAATAACTTATTAACCGGATGACAGCAGATGCCTCCAACGGGAACATACCAGTTTCAGCCAAGAGAATCTCATACGGAACCGAAGATTTGACTTTGATGTTAGTAGTGATCAAATGTTTTTGAATTCTTTCAACTTGCCTCCACTTGTGGTTTGACATGCTACCCCCCCAAACCTCACAACCATAGAGGACAACCGGTGCCACCAACAAACCAAAAAGGGTTTTCTTGGATTTCCAATCCCATAACTCTGCTTTCCTACATCTGTTTTGTAGTAGATAAGACGCCTTCCAGCCACCCTGAATCCTTTTTGCCCTGCAAGTCTCCCAGCTGAGCCTATTATGGAAATCAATCCCTAGATATTTGTATTCTTCCACCACCTCCAAAGGGCTGCCCTCAAAGATGAAATTAAACTATTGCTTCTTCCTTTTCAAAGAGAAAATCATGATTTTGGTTTTGCTGATGTTAACTTGCATACCGACCTCTTGGCAAAAGAGCTCGAGAGCCTTTAAATGACCTCTCAAATCTGGAGCAGATTTTGCAATTAAGATAAGATCATCCGCATATAAAAGTAACTTCACCACGTAACTAGCTAGTTGAATACCCTCCCCATCAGTTTTGTTTAACCATTCTTCAAGCTTATCAATATATAATCCAAACAGAGTGGGAGATAGGGGACAACCCTGTTTGACCCCGATGTCGCTACCAAATCATTCTGACATACCATCTTTTGTTCTAATTTTAGCGCTAACTTTCTCATAAAGCTTATGGACTGCTGCTCTAAGTTCATCAGGAATACCAAGTTCCTTCATTCTGTTCCACAGTTTATCCCTAGGTACCGTGTCAAAGGCTTTTTTGAAATCAACGAAACAACAAAAAGCTTCAGCCCCTTGAGTGTCCCAAACTTTCTCAATTAAGTTCCTAAGCGTGATGCAGTGATCTATGGTAGAATGCCTTGATCTGAAACCAGCCTGCCCCTTTGCCCTTTTACCTTCCCTTTCGGCCCAATTACTGATTCTGCGCTCTAACATGCTCCCATAAAGTTTACCAAGAAGAGGATTGACCATTATAGTTCGATAGTTAGAGGGATTATTGATATCCCCACTTTTATGTAAGGGGATGACCACACTGGTAGCCCATTCAGCCGGAAAGCCATTTTGAGTGATGCTATTAAAGAGGTATTTGATGTGAGTTGTGAGGAGCACACAACCCCATTTTAAGAATTCAGCCTGCAGCCCATCAATATCTTGAGCCTTACCACTTGCTAGGTTTTTTATGCCTTTCTTTATATCCTCCTCCGAGAAGAGTTCACTTGAGGCATGCATTAAGGGGGGCTTGATTTTCTCCATCGGTCGTTCATACAAGAGCTTCGCATACTCTAACCACTGCTTCCCAGTGATATTATTTTCTATCTGACTCTTCTTTTGCTGTAGCTCTCTCCAAAAACTTTTGGGATTGTGTTTACCCAAAGCAATTAACTCTTTCCTTCTTAAATTCACATAGATTTCTTTTTTAGATTTTACCAACTTCTCGTAGATTACTTTACTTTCTTTGTTTGACATATTCTTTTTGACCAATCTTCTTGCTGCTTTGCACTCCTCATCATACCATGGGTTAGCAGGAAAAGTATTTGAAATCCCTTTCTTGGTTTGAGATCTCTTACAACCTTCTAGAGCCTTCTGAATTAGTGGAACCAACATATTGCTGCTAATGTATTCATTTTTTTCGTTGCTTTCATTGCATGGTATGTTTTTTCTTTCTTGGAGGTGATGATCCAACGCAGCCACAAAGATTTCTTGATTTTCATGATTCACAAGGATTTTTCCTTGTGAGTGAGCTTTCTTATGAGAGTACTAATTTTTGCCATCTTGCTGGTTGCCATTATGAATGTTAAATTTAACAAGAAGAGGCATATGATCAGAATTTAGACCAATAGGGCAGCACCCAATATTGAACTCCAGCAGCCTAGAGACCGAATTTTGAGAACATAACACATAGTCTACAACACTTTGCCCATTGTAGGTTTTGCAAGTGATACCGCCCGACTTTGGCCACATTTTCATACCATTACAGATTACCACGCCATATAAGCTACATAAACCAAGTAACTCCACTCCAAAATGTGACACACCCCCATTGCCATCTTGAGAGGTCCTTTCCCAAGTCTGAACCTCCGCCTCCTCAAGCCAAAGAGGGTTGTTGTCTTCCTCCCCACTACTGCCCAACTGAATGGATTGATTGTTGGTTGTCCTTGCATTAAAGTCCCCCATTAGCACTATTTCTCCCAAAGAGCTAAAAACAGAAATGTCCTTTTTTAAAGCAGCAAAAGGGTCTTCATTATCCATCTTTCTCTTCTTGTATATCTTTGAGTTTTTAGGAGCAAAATAACATGCAGCCAGCCAAATTATTGCCCCATTTTCTGTTATTTTTAGCCATATGAACTGCTTGTTTGGGTCCGTTTTTTCAACCTTTATCATCTCTCCCCAAGCTTCTTTTATTAGGACTGTAATCCCTCCATGTCCCTTACCTATTTCAGTCCCTTCATTCCACACTGAAATTTTAGCATACCCTTCAAAATCTGGAACTTTGCAACTGTCATGCTCATGAGTTTCTGTAAGAATGATAATGTCTTTCCCTTCTGCTATGGGCCCCAACCCCGGTCCTCTTCTCCAAGGCTAACCTCTACAATTCCAACTTACTATGTGCAAATACTCTCGTGGGGCCCCAAATCCCTATTTATTGTGTGATGATCACTCGCTAATTTGAGCTTTCCCATTTTTCAACCATGCCCATTTTCCGGCATCCCTTGCTGATTTCACTTTTACCCACTCCTTCCTTCGCTCTTCTTGCTGATCGAGTGTTAGGTCTTCATCTAAGTAGATTTGAGTGCCTCTAAGGGACCCCCTATTCTTTAGGATTGCAATCTTGTCTTCCATGCTACCTAAGACAACCCTTACATGTCTATTCCTACCTGCCTCTGTTTTCTTTCCAATCCTATTTGCTTGCTGAATTTTTCCTGTCCATTTGAGTTGGTCCTTGAGAAAGTCCCTTGCTAATATAGCAGTCCCCTCATTTTCCCCGAAGTCTTTCAAACCTTTGATGATGATGTTTCTAGCTTTGTCTTGCTTGACTTTTTCTTCTCTTAATTGCATCTTTATGTGTTTCCCAATGATTTCATTTTGTGTGGTTGATGATCCACTTATGACTTGTGCCCAAGATTTGGCCTCCTCTATTTGATCCTTTAGCTTACTTTCGCTTGTTACCATGTCTGAAATTGCTGATTGGATCGCTTCTAGCTGAGCTGTGTCATTTCCCAACGTTGCCGCTGAGTTCTTTTTTTTTTTTTTTTTGAAAAGTACTAGAAATAATGTGTGAAGGGGCAAAGATTGGAGTGACTGACGGAGAGAGCAGATGGCTAATGGAGAATGGACCCCACGCACACTAATTTCTCCGCGCTCTTTCCACGTTCCTCGAAATTCCGCGTTGTCCACTTCTGAACTTTAAATGGATAATGGAGAATGGACCCCACGCGCACTAATTTCTCCATGCTCTTTCCACATTCCTCGAAATTCCGCGTTGTCCACTTCTGAACTTTAAATGGATAATGGAGAATGGACCCCACGCGCACTAATTTTTCCGTGCTCTTTCCACATTCCTCAAAATTCCGCGTTGTCCACTTCTAAACTTTAAATGGATAATGGAGAATGGACCCCACGCGCACTAATTTCTTCCGAGTAGGATGGAAGAATTGGAAATTCCAATACACTATAGAGCTGTTGTCCATAGGCTGTATGAACAGGTTTGAGCCAAAATTCGAACCAAACAAGGATTTTCAGAACGTTTTAGAAGCGATATCGGGGTCAAGCAGGGATGCCCTTTATCCCCTACATTATTTGGGATATACATTGACAAATTAGAGGAGTGGATCGATAAGTTTGGTGGGGGTGGGGTCTACTTGACCAATTGTGTCATAAAGCTGCTTTTATATGCGGATGATCTGGTCTTAATGGCAAAAACAACACAAGATTTGAAGGAACACTTAAAAGCGCTAGAGCTCTTTTGTCATCAGGTGGGGATGCAAGTGAACACTACCAAAACTAAGGTCATGATCTTTACCTTGAAGAGAAAGAAGGTTCATAGGGAATTTGTTTTTGAAGGCAGCCCCTTGCAGGTGGTCAATGAATATAAGTATCTTGGCCTTGATTTCCACAACAAACTCAGCTGGGAAACGTGTAGAGCAAAGAGGATACAAGGGGGATGGAAAGCTTTACACTCATTGCAAAATAGATGCAGAAGGGCCGAGTTATGGGATTGGAAGACAAAGAAAACTCTTTTTGGGCTTTTAGTTGTTCCAGTGGTACTATATGGATGTGAAGTTTGGGGTAGCAACACCTCAGCAAAAAAGTGGAGACAGATAGAGAGATTACAAAAACATTTAATCACACAGAGTCTCAGGATTAAATCTACTGTCCCTTACGAGATTGTTCTAGCTGAGGCCGGGGCTTTCCCTGTTGAAGCGTCTGCTATGTCTCGGTTGCTAAGCTATCTAAGAAGACTAGATAACATGGAGACTCATCGCTGGCCAAAAATGGCAGCAAATGAAAAATTAGATAGAAGAAAGAGCACGTGGATGAAACAGAATATCAAATGGATGAGCAAGTGGGGTATTAGCATAAGTGAGTGTCCAAATGCCAATAGGGAAATAAAAAGGTATGTGCAAGGAAAGTTCAAAGAAAGCATGTGGAAAGGGCCACTTGGGAGGAAGAAAGAATACTATGTCAAACATTTTAACCCTACACATGACCACACACAAAAGACCTACATCGGAATGGAAATAAAATGGAAAGCGAAAATGTTGATAGCTCAGATTAGAACAAGTTCGCACCAGCTTAGATGTGAGACCGGAAGGTGGATGATACCTAAAGAGGAGTGGGCAGACAGAAGGTGTAGATATTGCACTCAAGGAGTGGTTGAGACAGAATGGCACTACATCAGGGAATGTTCGGCTTACAAGGACATTCGGATCAATTATACTGAGACATTAAAAGGGAACAATTTGGGTGATCTGTTTGAAGAAGAGAAGATAATAGGGTTTGCAGATTTTCTGATCAAGATACACAGCAGAAGATCCAAGATGCAGAAAGAAAAAGAAACATAGGTTTTTTTTTTTTTTGCATTTTTCGGGGTTCACGTCTCTTCGCTTGCTATCTTTGGGTCCCATAGGCTGCTTGGCCTCGTGGACGTGATTAAAAACATTCATTCATTCATTCATTTCCACATTCCTCAAAATTCCACATTGTCCACTTCTGAACTTTAAATGGATAATGGAGAATGGACCCCACGCGCACTAATTTCTCCGCGCTCTTTCCGCATTCCTCAAAATTCTGCGTTGTCCACTTCTGAACTTTAAAGTCAAAGTTCGAAAAGACATTTTACAGCAATGGGTACGCGGAAGAGGTGTGGAAGGTTAATTAGTTAAAAAATTGGTTCAGATCATTTAGTAATTATAAATTCACGATTATAACAAATATAATTATAAATTGAACTATTTCTAATGGCTTTTATTTACTATTGTGATTTCACAAAATAGATAAATAATTAAAATAATTTTAAATTTAAATCTAAACTAAAAATTAAAATAGAGTAAAATATTGTGTTTATATTTTATTAGAATATTATATTATCAATTCATATATTTAAATTAAATATATCATATATTTAATATACTTATAAAAGAATATTTATATACTTATTATTCAATTATGTTTATTTTATAAATATAATATATTATATATTTGCATTTATTAGTATATAATATTTAAGAGTTAAATTAGTAGATATATTTTGAAAAATTATTATATTATAAAATTATATATTTGATATTTATTATTTAATCATATATTTATTTATAATGATACAATTTATATCATATCAACTTTTTTTTAAATTCAAGGGGTAAACGCTTTTGATCGGAGCTATGAACCGGATACAACCATTCAACAATACCACCCCAACGGGGTTTGAACCTTGGTGGCAAGAACAACAATGCCACCTATAAACCATCACACCATGCCAATACCGGCATATCATATCAACTTTTATATGTAATAATAAATATAATTATATTGTATATAATATAATTTGTACTCTAGTAATTTATATTATATAAAAAAAAATACATAATAATAATTCAATTTATATTAGATTAAAAAATACAAAACATGCAAATTAATATTTCCATCATACCAATTGAAATAGTCTTCAAAGCCCAATAGACAACAAAGCATTAAGCTTTTTTGTTTCCTTTTGGAATAAAATGCTTTTGGTTGAAAATTATAACCCTCTTGTACACCAGTCTTCTAAAGGAAGTTGTTAGGTAAGGAGAGCAAACCTCCCAAAAAGGATAGGTCTTATAGAACTGTTGGTTTCCTTGCCACTAACAAAAGTAAAACTAGAAATTGTGTGGAACCCTACCAACCAACAGATTGAAATTCACCAAATTAATTAAAAATTGAAAACAAATGTTGACTGATTCATGTAGTAATTGATAAATCAATTGTGTGGAATAACCAATTTTAGAAGAGATGACATGTGGGTTTCTTGAAGCTCAATTTGAAGAAGTCTTCTAGAAGTTAATTTGTGAAAGTTCTTCCTTCTTGGGCTCTATGATAAAGAGCAAAGCCAAGAAGATAGTAGTGGTGAAGTATGTCATGATGGCACTTCCTATAGGTTTCAGAAAATTGATTGTGAAAAGAAACTTTATGGTGATAATTACCAGGTGCCTAAGATGTTTACTTGAAGTTGGAAGTTTGGAAGGTTGTTGGAAGAGGCTTGGGAGCTCTATAAAAAATTTAATGATTTTTTTAATGCATTGTTTTTGGCAGTGTAACAAGGTGGCATATCAATTGGCTAACTTAGGCATTGAATTGAATCCTTTGAAAGCTAAAAACATAATCGTTTGGAGGTCTGGGAAGGGATGGGGCTTTAAGCACCCTTTGATTCCTTGAATTGTGTTGGTAATTCCACTTAGAAGAATAGAAACTCTTTCTTTATTGACAAAGGTGGCGACCTCATTATGTGGGCAAATGTGAATCCACATAAAGTGCACAAAAGGCTTTATATCATTGCACCGTGGAGTTATTTCTGCATCTTTCTTTAAATTATTCTCAGTTATGCCCAGTGTTGTTGGGTGTAAGTTTGTGTTCCAAGTGGCACTTAGATTGACAAATGAGTTAGGAAGGATGGCTAGGTGTGTCAAAAAAGAAAGTAATATTGTAGCTTAAAACTTGTAAAACTATGAGATTGTAGATCTAATTAAGTGTTCTTTGTGTATGATTAATCTGATTAGATCAATTTTACCAATTGTAGAAAGACAAAATATTGTAGAAGAAAGAGACAAGAAGATAGAAGCGACACAATATATATGTGGAGAAACCCTTTCGAGGAAAAACTCCACCAGAATCAATGGTGCTTGTATTATTTAACCTTAGAACAAGATTACAATAATACTATATCAATCCTTGATTGATATGCTTCCTTTCCTTCAACAATCCTTCTTCACAACCTGCAATAAACTCTCATACACTTGCTGCAATTTATCCATGCATTCCATGTGACCAAGCATGAATCCACAAATCACATGCCATGCTTCAAACCCTCACACATGCACAAGCTCAACCTACTATCTTGTAGCAAACTCTCATACACTTGTTGCTATTTATCCATGCATTCCATGTGACCAAGCATGAATCCACACAGCACATGCCATGCTTCAAACCCTCACACATGTACAAGCTCAACCTGCTATCCTATAGCAAACTCTAATAGACTCTCATGCACTTGTTGCAATTAATAGATAACTATGAGCATTGTAAACTCTAAAGAGTTATCAATTACAAGAGAATAAATCTCCTCTCAAATATCTACACCTAGATTGGGCAAGTAGAGTTGTACACTGTAACATGAAGTCAAAACCAAAGTCTCCTGAATTTAGGCACCCCAAATTGAACACTTAATTGAACATTAGTCAAGGAAATATCTTGCAAGCTTCACCTCAAAGTTGGCACCCAAGAATGGGCTCACTTAACTGAGCCTTGTAAATATTTTCTCATGCAAAAGGTGTTAACTAAAAGATGCCAACTTGGGCACCCAAGGTGGTCCCAAGTCAATCTTAGTTAACTAAAACATATCTCTCCATCAATTCATGCAAACAATATGCATGATTTATCATCCCCACTTAACTGAAAGTATCTACCTATTATCTGTCATGCAACTAGAGTCATTATTCATGCAACTCAAGTCAACTAGCATGCAACTCAAACTAACTGCATGCAACTGAAGATAATTGAATTGATACTGAATTGATAGTACCACTCCACTCATGTAAATATCAATCCCTATTTTGTAGGATCTAAACATGCATTATTGAAGTGTTATCAATCCTTCAAATAGTTAATTGAAGCAAGGTGGGTTCCACCTTCCATGTGGGCACCCCATGCGCTCCTATTTTGTAGGAGCTCTTCTTGGGCATCTCGACAAGTTCCTATCATTTAGGAATAATTACAAATGTCAATTTACATGTTCATTTCATTCGAATTTTATCTCTTTCTAATCCTAGTGTTGGGGAACACTTTCCAAGGACTTAGGAGATACATGAAATATGTTTAGGATTGCAATTAAATGGCATCCTGTTCCCAACAAAGTGATGGATGAAGGAGAGGGGAGGCAATGTAAAATTAGAATTGTTTAAGCATGCCTAGGTATCTTGTCATAGGTTGAAGATAGTTGTCATTTGCCTAAATACAAAGATTTTGAGGATGAGGAGATTAATCGTTTGGGTTGAGGCTTTATAAAACACTAGGCAGTTCAGGTCAAGGAATGACTATTTTTGATGATTTTGTTACAAACTGGAAGACTTGGTGGTCAAAAGAGCTATCGAGAAGTAGATGATTGAGAACTATAATAGCTAAAAAAATCCTCCCAATTTCTCTGCCAATTGACACTATTATTGAGCTTGTTATGTTTTGGAAGACAATAGTTGGATAGTAATACCCATGTTTATTGTAGTATCATGTTGTAAAAAAATTAATTAGACATTTTCAAGCGAGAAAACAAAAAAAATCTATTTGTTGTGTTTCATCTAGAATATTGATGGTGATACATTATTGCTAATTTTACCAAATTTCACTATTGAGAAGGATGTGAGTAATCATGCATGCCTACTAGGCCATTTAATACCTGACAAAGTTCCTATATCCTTTGTCATACCCCATCTTGTTATTATCGATTTACTTTTACCTTCATGGGTAAATAGGATGGTAAATGCAATCATGATTTTTCTATGCATTGCTAAAGAATGGAATATTGAAATAAATATTATGTGAAAGTATTGATAAATTCTTAATATGTCTTTGAAAGAATAAATATCTTTACATTGATTATGAATATGCTTAAGTTTATGATGCATATGGATCTATTATGAATGTCTAACTACCATTGAAAATGTGTTGAGTTGGTTGCAGGGATAGGTTCAATCCTCCAAGTGGAGGGGAAGTATCACTCAAGAGAATTGATTGGTCGGATAATCCTAAATGAAACCTATCTTAGCTCACCCACACACTCACAATAAAATGGTTGAGTCAAGTTGTAGTATTGGGAATTGGTAAGTCATCCTTAGAATTATATGTTTGCATTAGTAAGGGTCTTGACAACTATTGAGTGCATTCTTGGATGATGTTTATATGTTTAGGAGCCTATGAGTTCTTCCTTATGTTACTATGTTTGATTGATTGTGGTTTTCATTATGATTGTATTTGAATGTTCATTTTTGTGGTTGTCAAGTAGAGACCTTCTTTGTATGTTTATATGTATGTCTTTAAGTAAATATACATCAAATATATATATGTTTGACTGGTAACTCATGCATATGATTAACATAGTGTGCATTTAAAGTATATTAGTTGTACATATGTATATATGTACACATTTGGTGTATCTACTTACCAATGAAGATGAACATATATATGACTAAATGTTAGTTAATATCATGTTTAATTAGTATATATGTATATATGCACTTGATAATGCAAACAATTATACGTATATGTATTAGTATACGATAAGCCTTTGGATTACATATGTTTATATAAACAAATAAAAATGGTAATAGTTATGAAAATTAATATTGTCAACGATTTTGACGAAACATATATATATATATATATTGATCGGTGAGATAGTGAATATATATATGTATATAAGTATATATGTGGGTTATTGTTGGTGGATAATAATAACATGGATATACCCATTTGAGGATGGAATGGTTAAATTAAATGAACTCATTTATTAATGAGTATGTGTGTATATATATATTGTGTGTGTTGATAAAAATAGTATAGGGTGCTTCATTCTATAGCGTTGAATCTTTAATGAAGCATATAGCTTTAAAATATAGCTTATACTATGCATGGTGAGCGACCTAAATCAATTTGATTAACATTGTAACAACACACATACATATAGGAATGGTGTGATAAACGATTAAGAGCTTTAGAGTAACAATTAGTGATAGCATTAGCAATAAGTGTGAGCAAAATGTGTAAGCATTGCCAAGGAATGAGGATGGTGTTAGCAAGCTAGGCGCATAGGTTCAATAAATAGTGCAGCTAATAGAATGTTATAGTATAGGCTGATTTGTATAAGAGATATTCAAAATATTTGAAGGATGAATAATACATATGTTGACATTGGATGATGGCCAAACCTTATACAAAGTATTGCGCAACAATAAGGGTCAATGTGGAAACAAACCATAATGTCAATACTATGGAAAGGCATCATTGTCTTTATGAGCAACGAATTATTCAAACTTAGAAGGTGTATATCTTAATAATAAAAGCAATGAAGTGATAGAATGTTATGCCAACCTCATAAAGTATAAGATGTGTGATAATAGGAAAAGTAACAACAATGCAAGGAATTCATCAAAGTATCATTTATGTGCCAAGCGACTCTTTACTCTTCTATTTTTGCAAAGCTTAGACTTAGTTAACATTGAGAATTTGTTGCATTATGACTATAGACTATTTCAACGAGTAAAGCCATGCCAAAGCAATAGGGGAATGACTGCATACTTGGTGCTATAATAATGAAGTTCAATTTTTTGTAGAAGTCCATCTTTGCTACAATTCAACTATCATCATTTTAACATGAGCACAATTGAATAAGTCTCTTGCTACTATCAATTATATGGGTTGACCTATAGCTTCATGTGCTAAGTTTGTGTTTAGTTTTCTGCCACCTTTTAAGCTAAGTTGAGTGAGTTGACTTACATGGATTAATCTTTCATTTTGTATGCCTTTTATGTGGGCTACAAAGTCTCATTTTGTTGTATAAATAGAGAGGTTTACACTCTCATCTGGAACACACTAATCTACATTATTCTACAATTACATTCTATTGTATTTTGTGAGAGCCTTGAGTATTTGTGAGAGTTTTATTTGTGAGAGTGTATCAACAACTTGTGAGAGATGGATCATAGTGAAGTATTTCTTTAAGAGAGCTAAGTGAAGCTAGGAGGTTGTTGTGGAAGGTTGTGCATCAAGTCATTCAATTGGATTACGCATATTACAGGCATGAGGATCTAGTCTTCTCTTATTTGTCTTTATTTATGAAAGAATGAGATTTGTATGCTTTATTTGAACTACTTGAGATTACTTGTATTAGATAATCATAACATTTTCTTTGGAAAGGAAAAATAAGTTGTTTTATGCTTTTCTATGTTAGTGCTTGTAAATACTCTGTAATAGGAGGATTTGTTTGTCATAAGTATAAATATACTAGATATGATTAAACAAGAATATCTTAAGGGTTATTCATAATGTGAAACATATCAATGTCACAAAGTGACTTGATACTAATGGCTTATGATGTTAGGAAACCTTAGGAATGATAAGGTTTAGTTGTACATAAATAGTTTGGTAGAAATGATAGGATGGGTCATTGCTAATCTGTACTTGTATGATCATACTTGAATAAAGATCTTGGGTAGAGTTTTACCTACTAAATTTGGATTCATATTTGACTACTCTTTAAAACCTATGGTTGGGAATAGCCTACTTGGTTGAGTTTCTCAATTGGTCTTGATTGGAACATATAGGGTTAGAGTCACCTATATAATCAAACAAGTCATCAGTTGATGACTATATCCTAAGATTAGGGTATATTGAGGTTGAGACTCACCTACGTGATTAAGTAAATCACTTAAGCTTATGCGATACTATATGTATGGATACATAGGTGGGATTACCTATTGAGTTAGAGTTGCTACTTAATTAGTTGTATTCCACTCTCAATACAAAGTTATAGTATTGACAAGAGTAGACTCCTTGTTTAAACCCTTTTAATTAAGGAGATTACTCTCTTGAATGGAATCATTTGTTGGTATGATTATTCTTCCATAGACCTGACATTCATTGATAAGGTTATACTCTTGATGAGTATCACTTATTATGTGATATTTTATTGAATGGAGCCAGTTTTTTAATCTATGATTATAATGAGGCTTATGTAGCTATACTCTAGATTATAAAGTTATACTTGGTACTAGATTATCTTTTGAAGAGAATATCTTGTTAATGCAAAGATAAGCTCATATGTTATACTTGGGATAAAAATGTCCATTTAAGGAGTAACTTATGCTTAGTCTTAATTGGTAGAGATACCATTGCATTTTGGGAAAATGGGAGTAGGTTATTTTTGGGGTTAAAGATTACCCATTGAAGGAAATTACCTAAGCACAGTATACGAACAATCATAATCCAAACGAGCTATAGAAGTCTATGTGAATAGGAAGATTGTCACTCAAAGTACTAGGTTAGAATGCTTTGGCCAAATTAGTGTAAGTATCCATTGTTTACATTGTCAATTCACTGTGTTCCTTTTATGCATTCTAGTTCAGGATTTTCATATTTATAGGGAAGAAAAACACATGATTAGGTTCTAGTTTGTGGGGAACAACACTAAACTCAGATAGGCTATTGTTATGGAGTTTACCAACCAATCTCTTTGTCGAAGGGTAGGGCCATCTTTTCATGTGTGAAAAATGTGTAGGGGACCACATTTGAGTCCATGGTTAGTGAAAAGCACTTGAGTGATGCTTCTCCTCATCAGTTGGTGGTGGGGGTCTGTAGATGTTTGCGCTAGCATTGGGGATGGTTGGAGTGTATACACCATGGAGCAAGGACATCCAAAATGTATGTGCCATTGCAGCAACATCAGGACTAATTTGTATATCTATTATCAAATGAAGCTCGAAAGAGCTATGTATGTATCTTGTGCCCATTTATATGGAAGGATGTAATCATGAATGATATACTTGATTTCATTCAATATGACATCTATGTTTGGAAAGATTTGTAAAATTACAATGTACTGCAATGACAATTTGGAAATAGGGTTATTTCAATTATGCATGTAATTTACATTATGGAAAGATTTTTTTAAATTTCTATGTCATGGCATCATGGATTATTCACTTTAGGTAAAAACTTGGAAAATTTTACTAAGCAGAACACTGGGGTTGTTACATCCTTTATGCTATGATGGATGCCCATACTATTTCAAAGCTTGTATTTTAGCTTGGACAAGGAGGATGCTAGAAAATGTTACAAAATTTGGATTTAAACCTGGCAATTGCATTTTCTTAAAAATTTCTAAAGTCTTTTTAATGAATCCATTTTGTCCATATCTTACAATCCATGAGACCTCATCTCTTTGAGGCATCTTGTCAAACACCATGACAATTGCAAATCTTTTCAAAAACCAGGGCAATTGCAACTACTGATAAAATTCCCCTATTCTTTTATGCTTTGATGGATGTCCATACCTTGTTCCAAAGTCCCCATTTTTGCATAGGAAAAGAATGTGTATTAGATAATATTGTAATAATAAACATAATTATGATCATGAGAGTCCAAAAAATGGCAATACGATAAAAAAGTAGCTACTACTTTTTATTTATCCAGAAATTTGATGAAACAAAAAGGGTTTATTAAGGAAATTGTTAGCTTTCTACATGTATTCTGACTAAATTCCTAAATGATATTGCAACTTATCATGGCCTCAAGTTGGAAAAAACTAGAGGTTATAGGAAAGTATGGGTGGAAGGAGATTCATTGAACATTATTAACAATTTGAAAAATTGCACACCCCCCTCATGGACTAATATTGAATCCTTGATTTGAGATTCTATTGAGATTATAAAGTCTTTTGATGATTGCTACATCTCGCATATCCTAAGAGAAGGCAATACGTTAGCAGACATTTTTGCTAACATAGGTGTGAGAGAGACTAGTGAGTGGAATCTTAATGACCCTCTTCCTATAGAGGTTTTAACAACTATAAACAATGATTGTAGATTTTAATTGGGTTACCTTGTCATTAGTGTGGAGGCATGCATGGTTTTATTCATGTGGCTGGTGATTATGGGAAGGAAAGGTAAGCAAGATTTTAATTGAATGCTTGGTACGAGGGAAGTGTGCCATAGGGAATAGAACTCTAAAATATTTAATTGGCCATGTCCTATCTATTGTTACACATGGATTCTGGGTGGTGAAAGGAGCTTTCTGGAGAGTTTGCTTTGGCTCTTGTTTGAGAATTTTGAACTGAATTCTGGTAAGGGTGCTATAATGGGAGGCGATAAAAACTATGTTGAACCTTCATTGTGTGAATATGCTAAAAAGGAGGTATGGAGGGTTCTGGAGAAACGTGACATTACTCCGTATTTGGAAAAATTCCATGGCAATAAGTTCTCTAAGGTGACTTTTCTCTTTGCTAAGGGTGGAATGACAAAGTTTTGAAGATGTATGGGATGAAGTTTGATGTAACTGAGGAACTCATTATCGGTATTACTAGGTTGGCCATGGAGCGCATGAAGGTTTTCAAGGATCAAATGAGGTGCAAACAGTGATGAAAATTTTCTTTAAAGATGATGAAGAGAAGGATTTGAGGTTGGCATGTAGTGGTGGTTATCAGAGGAGCTCCATTAATGCCTTGTGGTGGGATGTGGTAGAGGAATTGATGTGGTTCATCACTCTGGAAGGCCACTTTTATGTGGTTAATGCCTATCATTTTATTTTTCTTAACCACTTTCATCACAAGAAGCATATTTCTTTCCCGTACTATCTGTTAATGTCTCTTGATGTTGGCCTTAGGGATCACAAGAAGAATTCAAAAAACCATATTCTACATGTGGGGTTAATTCTCATAATTTCTGACTATGCGAAGACATTTGAGGTTTGCAAAGCTTGTGATAATTCTGAAGGGAAAAATGGCCAAACCTGCAAAGGAGTATGAAATGGCCTCTGACGAGGAACCATCTAGCAAAAAGGTTAAGAAAAGGATGTTGATCTTAGATAAAGGGTCAGAGTCAGATGAGGGTGTGGAGGTTGTTCCTGATTCTTTTGCCTCATTAGAGGTGGGTACATACTCCCCTATGATAGGTAAGCTGAAAAAAGAGGGTCTGAGAGCTGATGAAGGCTATTTGACTTGCAGTGAAGAGGACAATGTTGTTTTGTTGAGCAGGGGTAAGGAGGGGATGCAGGATCTGTATGGTGAGGTGTTTTCACCTCCCCTTATTCCTAAGATGATGAAAGGGATGAAGTAGGGGAGTAGCAAGAAAAGGGATATATAGTTGGCTAGCCAAATTCTGGAAAAGGGCTTTCCTCTCTCCATTGTTGGCAGATGTTATGCTGTTGTTTCCCTGTGTGACAAACTGGATGAGCAGAAGAAGGGTAAGGTTGGAGATGATGATGCTATGATGGAGACCCAAAATGCTTAATTAGAAAGGATTAAGAAGAGGAAGGTCGTTGCTAAATCTATCCACAAGCTCAAGACCCTAATTTCAGTCGAAAAAGGTGAGGCCTCTTCTACTAGTCAGGTTAGGGAAAGTTCCTTTGAGGAGGAAGAGGTCTTGAGGAAAGGTGTGTTTAATATTGATAGAGAGGACATGGGTGATGTGCTCAATTCTACCTGAGAGGGCTCTATTGTTTCCTTTAAGAATTTTAAATGGTTCTTTCATGAAATTAACAAAACTAATTTGAAACTGAGAGGGATGTTGTGTAAGGCTAAGGGTTCTTTAGTACAAAACCAAATTGATGAGATTTTTGACTCATTAAATATTGTGACTAATACTGTTGCGGAAGAAACCCTCAACACGAAACTTAATTTGGAAGGCAGGATCATCACTCTTGAAGAGCAAATGGGGAAAATTTGGGAGACTGTGATGAGAGGTGGAGAGGGGATTGAATCTGGAGGGAAATTTGAGTCTATTGATGTTAATTCCCCTATGACTTGTGCTAAAAAGAGAGCTCATATTGATGATGGTGGTGCTACTGGTAAGCTGAAGGAGGTGGAGGGTGTTGTTGGTAAAAGTGGTGATAAAGGTGTTTTGATTATGGAGGTAATCACGGAGGGCCTTGGGGCCAAGACCAAGAAAAAAATCAAAGCTCAGGGTGGGGCTAGTAAAGGTATTTATGATGTTGGGGATGAAACTCAAAAGGATATGACTAGCGACGTTGAGGTGGCAAATATACTGAAGAGCATGGAGTGCTGCTGGCGGGTGCCTCCTTTTTGGCTACTTTTTTGTTGGTTGGTCGCTATTGTTGGGCTGTTTTTTGGATTTTTTCTTTTTTTTTTCATAATAGTTGCACTCTGATGTAAAGAGTTTCGGGCCCCTTAAAAACCCGTTATCTACCTTTAATCAAAAACTAAATTCCTAATTGACAGGCTGATTGAAAAACATCTATAATTCTTAAACAATTTCATATTTTTTGATTCCAAAAAGATGTAGCACATTCTATGCTTCCCATACTATAGGATTAAAAAAATGAAATTCATAAATTTTTGACCAAGTTATGGTGGTCAGACAAACAAGTTTTAATATTTTTAAAAAGTTCTAATAAAAAAATCATAACTAATTATTTACATGCAAAAAATTACAAAAAAAATGTGGCACATTTGGGCATGTGTCCTCGACTTATATTAAAAGTCTAAAAAAAAAATTATTTTTTTTTTCTTGTACTTAGGTTGGTCAGACATACACTTGCTTTTTATTTTTTCCTAAAAATTTAGTACTACTACATTTAAATTTCAAATATTCACCAAATAGATTCTCTTTTCCAAAAAAAGAATAGTATCTTAGAAACTACATTCAATTTGCTACAAATTTGGTTCTTACATATTTTCCAAATTATGTTAATAACTTATCCAAATTTTTATGTCAAGTTCCCTAACTCTATTCTTCTGAATTTTATTGCCACTTAAGGGCCTAGTTTGGACCCCCATGATCGTACAATTTAATTTGTATTATACATAGTATATATTATCTATTGTATTATATTTATATGTTTGTTTAATTTATATTAAATAAAAAATAGAAAGGACACACAAAGGTGAAGAGGAAAGCAAATCTAATAAACAATTGATCCCTAAAAGCTACAACACTATTACTATAGTGCTACGTGGAGCTATATTTTTATTGAACTTCCAAGAAAAATAACTAGATAACTTGTTTCATGCCAACAATAGTATTTTTTTAGCTATTTGGAATTTATAGAAAATTTCTCTCGCTAGGAAATTAATGATCACAATAAAAGAAACATTACCGAGCATGCAAAAATGTTTCATCATTTTCAATTACTTATCAATAGCCTCCATTTTCAATTTTTATCAGTATAGTTACCAGATATTTCCCTTCTCCCACCTAGATACACCTATCCCCATAATTGTATTCCATAAGCCCAGGTATTTTATCTAGATTTTCATAGGAATCCATATCTAAGTCGTACCCAAATGCCTAGATATGGTACCATTTGCCATCACTATTATATCTAGTGTAGTTTTATTAGTAAAAAAAGGGGCGTACTAGAAAGCACTTTAATTTTTAGCAAAATGTAATGGGAAAATAAAAATAAAAGCTATTCCTATCTGATAATGAATTTAGCCCATGGTAGATGAAATTGGCAGAACTTCACAGCAGAAAAAGAAAAAATAGCAGAGATTTTAAGCTACAAAATTTCCCCAATGTTAGAAAAATGGAGAAGATTGCAATCAATATCCAAAATTATTGCAAGGTAGAATGAATGGAAAATCAAAATATGGTGAATGAAAAACAAAAAAATCCAATGGTGTAAACAATTTTCATCAACCACATTTCTATCCAAAAATCAAGTCTGTGTGATATATATAAAAATATACACGAGGTTATCCATAGCCAATGAGTGTGTATACATCATAAAATATGTCTACATCAAACATATGAGCTTTTTAAGAATTATTTTTCGTACTCTTCTTAATAGAACCTCTCTCATAATCTTATCATGATCTTGACTTGAGATTTTTTTTTTTGCTAGATCTCTCAAGGGGGTAGTGCACCAGCATTCCTTTGCCTGAGGCATAGTGGGGCTTTACGAAAATCACTCAAATTTTTAATTTTTTATCCAAGCAACATCAATTCTCTGAAACAATATATCAAGTACATTGCTTCAAAAGGAGGGAAAATGTAGACACCTAAAATTTTTCTAAGCATATCACACACCTTGATTTTGCTTACTAACACCATTTTCTCTCATAATTCACCTATTATGTCCATTTAATTAAAAAAATCCAATTATTTAGTTAAATTCATGATGTAGGAGCATCCAAGTTCACGTGCAATTGACATCGACCAAAAAAAATTCTGATTTGATTTTGTTTGGTTTTTCTTTACTTTTCTCCTTGGACAACTTCATTTAGTTTGGTGGTTACAGACGTCATAAGTTTGAATGCTCATTATATGTATCTTCAAGAACTTGTATATGTACATTTTGTGGTGATTAAATGATAATTTGATTTGTATAAATTAAGCAAATTATTATTTAAATATTATGATGATGGAAAAGGATATGGTTAAAGAATTTGGAAGATTAAAAAAAGGGAAGTTAAAGTAATTACAAAAAGAATGTGAAGGGGCATCATAGGGAAAGTGGAATAATAAAGTGCAAATTTGTGAATGGAGGAGGTGTGCCAAGTTGAGAAGGAAAATTTGCACCATAAATCCAATGCATAGATAAATTAAAATTATTTTCCTTGAGCAAATATTACATGGTGAGTGTATAATGGTATAAACTAAAGTTTAAATGGGTCTTGGCAGGCATGCGTTTGAGGAGGAGAATTTACTTAAGATTCCAAATAATGGATCCAATTCTTTGAATCACAAAGCATCTCTTTTGATGATAAAGAAAACTAATAAGTGTGTAGATTTCAGATGGGATATAGGCAGCTAAGAAGAAAACAGAGGGGGGTCGTGGAGAAAAGAGGGATTCCTCAGCCCAAGTACCCATGCCCAATGTAACACCCCTCCTTTTTGTACTCTGATAATCAGGCAATGTTTTCCTATGTTATGCTTCAATCATGTTAACATGTGAATTAATGATGCTTTATGCTTTGATTATGTTAATGATGTTAGCTTTGTCAGTTAGTGATATTGTATTGGTGAAGGGGACGGGGTTGTATCACTCGCTTGCGAGTGCCCTACGATTCTGAGATTTCCCCTTCACGGTGTGTCTGATCATATTATGTATATATGCACGTTCGACATGCTCTTTGTTGCAGGTTGGAAGGTACATGACATCGACTCCACCTGGTTTCCAGGTCTGAGCGTGTCCATTGACCAATGGAAATTAATTGGGAGATAGTAGCTAGGGTTTCCGAACCAGGCATCACCCTAGTCATAGCATGTTGTTGGTTTGTCGTCAGGGTCAGTTGTTTTAACTTGGTCAGTTCCCCGTGAGTGTTTATTGAATTGCAAATTTAAAGTTTATTAAATGACTTGCGTAGTTGTTTAATGATTAAATGTGTTTAGTTGCAAGCTAAAAGTGATTAAATAGCTTTTGGGAATTTTAAATGATGAATGTTTTGTCGTATTGAGATGTTGGAAAATGAAGGATTAATTAATTAATTTACTTCAATTAATAAAATAATCTAATTTTTAATTAGATTTATTTTATTGACTAATTAAAATTAATGGGGAGAAATTAAATCAATTTACTATTAGATTTTTGGATTAAATCAAAAAGTGGAATTATGCTTTACATTTACTTTTAGAAATAAAAGTTGAAAATAATTGCATTTGTGAAATTGTTAAATTCACTTGGATAAATAAGTTTAATTACCTTTTTGGTGGAAGAGGGATTTTATTTAAAGGAATATTGTTACAAAATGCATTTAGAAAATGAAATTGTTTTATTAAAATTCAAAATAGAAAATATCTCCATTTGGCAATAAATTTAGTGGGTGAGTCAATTTTAGGTTTTGGACAAAATTTGGGGAAAGAATAGCATAAGGTAATTTTTGTTCATTTTGAGAATTTCAATTTTGAAATGGTGGAGAGCTTGGAGGAGGCTAGAATGGTGGAATTGAAGAAGGGCTTGGGATTCTCCATTGTTGAAGCTTCCAAATTTGGAGGAAACACAAGGTTCCATCACTCTTTCTTCTACTTCTTGCTTTCTTTGGAATGAGGTTATATGTTTGAAAATGCAATTTTAGATTCAATGAAATTTATGGAAAAGCTCTCAAATTTGCAAAAATTATAAATGGATTTGGGAATTTGGAGCTAAACAAGGAATTTACACCATGAAATAGAAAAAGATCAAGGAAAACTCTATTGTTGAACTAGTTTATGAAAACCCAATTTGTGTTTTGAAAATAAATTCTGTTATTGAAATGGGTTTTGATTATTTTGTTTACAATTTAGGTTTGAAATCAAAATCTGGGTACATATATGAGTAAATATACCCATGCATATCAAGACATGGATATATTTACTCATACATATACAAATATATAATCATTTTATTTGAAATTTTTAACTCTGGGTTAAACCCAGAAAAATGCATGTTTTTTCGCCATTGTTAGTGGCGGTGAAAATAAATTAAAATTTGTAAATTTTTGTTTTTTGTTGTGGGGTGGGCGGTCAAACCCCACCGCCACCACACAGCCGCGGCCATGGGCCACGGACTGTGTGAGGGACACACAGCCGCGGTCGGAACGACCACGGGCTGTGTGAACCCCTCACAGCCGCGGCCATAAACCGCGGACTGTGTGAAGCTTCACACAGGCCGCGGCCTTTAGGGCCGCGGTTTCCAACGCGTGGCTTTCACTTTTTGTTTATTTTGTTTTTTATTTTATTTTTATGTTTGGTTTATAATTATTATTTAATATTATATTAATATTAATATATATTATATATATATATTATATATATTATATAATATATTATATATATATAAATTTAATATTATTATAATATTATTACAATATTTAATTTAATTATATTGAATATGAAAATAATAGAAAATTTGGAATGAGTAAAATGAAATGAATGTTAGTTGAACGATGCAATTATTGAAGTGTTAGACTACCATTATAGTTGTAAAATTGTGAATCAAAGAAAATGTTATTTTATTCAAATGGTGTTAGTCAATAAAATTGGTTGAATATGATTTGGTTGTGGTACTAAGGATGAAGGAACGACTTGATTTATTGCAATGATGTGGGATGAAATTTAGAGTTTTGTTTACATGTAAAATATATGTTTTGTTAATCATGAGTGGGTTTTAAAATGGGAATTAATTAGAAAGTATATATATGTTATTTGTTATATTCTATCAATGGAAGTTTAAATTTAAATTATTTGATTGTTTCATTTGCAATAAGATATTACTTTATTTAGTATATTTAAATAATGTTAAATGTCAATCTAGAACTTCTAAACGACCTTGCGATTATTATGATTGCGGTATTGAGAGTAAAGAATGAACTTATTTGTTAACTTAAATGTTTTTTTTAATCGAGTGATTTATCTTTTATATATGATCGTGAAAATTAGAGAGAACGATTGTTTTAAATTCTAATCAGATAACTGCATTATTAACATGCTTTATGGTTATGAAAGTTAGAGTAAATGATATGTTTTGTTTATACATTCCAATGTCGTGAATAAAAGAGGGGATCAATTGACTAGATAAATGCAAGTCATGAAACCTGTGTTTGAGTGGATTTAGGAAATCTGAATCTTAGTTTATTTAATTGCTAGAAATACTTTTAATGGTTGTTCTTTCTTGTTCAATGTTCGGAGTATAGAATCAGTGTTTGAAGTCTTCCTGATAGGGGATTTGTATCTTGTTGTGGGTTGTCTTTATGAAAGTCAACCTTTGGGTATGTCATAGAAAATATGCATAGTTATACCTTGTGGATCACCCGGTTTTCACGAACGGGGATTTGTGCCTCCTTGGGTGTAGGAGAGGGTAATGTAATTGGTTTCCTCCAATGTTGGAGTGGGTTTTGTACGTTGTTTTCCTCTAGTGTTGGAGTAAGTTCCGTGTTTTGTTTCCTCCTTGGTTTTGGAGAGGTCATGTTATCTTGTTTCTTCTTGTGGGTGTGATGTCGTTAGGAGAGTGGCTCTTGGTGGGGGTCCGGCACACAAAGGGGCGCCAGGGTAACTCACCTAGAGTTTAACTAAGTGATAATTTAAATGAATTAATGGGGATCCTTCAAACTAATAAGATAACGAATGCCTCTCTCTCGCGAAGCAAGTGAATGATAAGGCTCGAGATGAGATGGGACGCATAGTTTTGCATGAGGGTCCGGCGCCGGTAGAGGCAAGCCAGGGTAACCCAAGATGGGGGTCCGGTAGCCTAGGAAGGTTGAGCTAGGGTAACTCATGGCAATTTATGTATGACACTTTTCCTAGGTCGGCAGTTAATCAGTTATTGTGTGATGTACATGATCATTGTTCTCTGAAAGCATTGTAACTTCGTGTCAAGTGATGTTGTGACTGTTGTGGCTTAATGGAATTGTGGTTGTAGATGTTAAGTGGCTTTGTGATTGTTGTTATTTCAGTTCAGTTTTGGTGTAAGCCTGTGTCTAGAGGTAGATGGTCTTGTCTAGGAAATCCTTGTTACTATCTCCTAGCACGGAGGGAGTGGAACCTTTTGGATTCCACGTGGTCGGGTAGCGTGCAAATTTTTTCCGTTGGTTCTTCTTCATGTTCGTGTGTTCGTGATTTCCAGCTGGAGAGCTCGTGGGAATCAGTAGCTTCTCATGCCTTGTTCTTTTAGTTCTTATTGTATTTTAATTACCCCTCGTTTGTTATCGAGGTGGAATTTGTAAATTGTAATCTTGATTTGAACTTACCTCATTTGGGGAATGAGTGATGTAATCTCGTTGTTTAAATGTTAAATTGGAATCTTGAGGTATTTAATATCCTTGTTGTAATTTACCTTGCATGGAATGTATGTTGTCTCATTTCCTTTAGTGCAAAATGTTTCGGTTTATGTTAATGCTTTTGTTGTTGGGTTTATAAGTAATCTTTGTCTCGTGGCCTTAGAGGTGGTTGGCAATATGTATTCACCTTGCATGTTATTGCACTTAAACAAAAAAAAAAAAAAATTGGTACGTTTAAGTAGTGAATCGCAACTTCCTCTAGGGTTGCGTGGCGGGGCATTACACCCAAGAGGTGAATGTTGAATATCATGAGACGTGGAATTAGACATAAGATAGTAGGAAATTGTTTCAATTCCAAGGAAGGTATTTGATTTATACAACATATTACATGGTGTTAAATCAATTTGGAAAGCATGGGTTAAAGCCAGTGATTGGAGTAGAGCCTGCATGAAGGATTGAATTGGCATGGAAGGATAAAGGAAACCCATGCCATCATGAGGAACTAGCGGGAAAAACAAAAGGAGGCACCAATATAAATAGAAGCTAGAGTTGTAAATAACTACTTAGAATGTAGAATAGACAAGGGACAACCTGGAAGATAGGTGTAGGAATTGACAAACAAATTTGCAAGAGTAAGGAAAAGGGAATTGATGTAGGAGCATCCAAGGTGTAAAGGAAATCCTATGTCACCAAAAATATTTTAATTTTTCTTTGTTTGATTTTAATAAAGTCTTAGGGGTTAGGAAAATAATAATTTCATTTGCAACAATGTAATTTTCCCTAGGTGTGAAAATGTAAATGCAATTTTGATGGGAAAAGACCTCTGTAATACGATAAAAGCATCTTGTGAAGGAATATTTTCTTTAGGTGTCCACTTTTGGATGAGGAAAAATTGTCAAGTCTTCTAAAGGTTTTGGTAATATTTGCATGTACATGTGTCATATTTTTTCATAAGGTGGGTTGCAAAGAATCCTGCATGTTGCTTGCATGTCTTTTCATGTAAGGTGTAATCAACAAGCTATAAGGAATATGTAAGAGGTTGTAAGATGTCATAAAAAATCAAATCTGATTAGACAATATTTTAGGTGCCCAAGAGAAGGTTGGAATGCATTGGACCTCATTTCTTATTGTATATTTTGAAACTCCCGAGGTTGGACGTGGATTTCTCAAGGTGATTTCAGGAGGTTGTTTTATGAAACCATGGATTGTATTCTCTTTGCTCAATCTCTATTTATTGATGCCTTTTCATTTTGAGAGGGGGGCTTGGAGAAGTGAAGTTTTCATACCCAGATGTTGTCAAAAAAATTCCAGATTTTTAAAGACACATTTGTTGTAGGTGTTGCATGTAGGATTGAAGAGGATACCATGAGCTTCATTTTGATGTAAACCATTTGCATATTTGAATGAAATAAAGTTGAAATTTTTTCTTTCATTTCCAATTCTTTATATGTATTTGTAGCCTTCTTGCATTGCATATTTTGTGTGTTTGTAATCATATTTGAAAGGGAGAGTCTCCCTTTTCATTAGTGGTATTAAAGTGGGTTGTCTTGAACTAGTAAACATAGCACCGAAGAGAGGTAGTTTACAATAGGACCTGTGAGTTGTGGATGAAGATTAAAATTCCTCCAAGAGTTGCCAATTGTGGTAGAGGTAGAGATAGAGGCGGTGGAGGAAGAGACCCTCCTAGAGATGAAATTAGAGCCCTCATAAGGCAACTAGAAACTTTGTAGGAAGAGATACATAAAAAGGGAAGTGCGTAGAGAAATATATGATAGTGAAGATGAAACTAAAGAGGAATTGGAAGAGGAAGAACAGGAACAAGTAGATCCCGGAGAAATTAGATTGTTGAGAGCTATATCACAAATTGGAAAGAAACCAAAAATGGAGGTTTCAAATTTTAATGGAAGTTTAAATCCTAAAGAGTTGATATACTGGATTAATGACATGGAAGATTTTTTTGAGTTTGAAGAGATTGAAGACCCTCACAAACTGAGGTTTGCAAAAATAAAATTAAAGGGCCATGCAAGAATTTGGTGGAAGGAAATCCAACTTGAAAGAGGAATACAAGGGAAAGACAAAATTTCCAAATGGGATAGGATGGTGGCAAAAATGAAGAGACAATTTATTCCGGTAGATTATGAGTTGGAGTTTCTCAAAAAAATGCAAAGCTTGAGACAAGGAATGATGATGATGAAGGAATACATGGAAGAATTTCAAAATGTCATTATTCGAATAGGAAATTTTGAAGCAAATAAGGAGAAGGTAGCTCGTTACATTAATGGGATAAAACCTAGCATACAAGAAGAATTGGCATTGGTGAGAATGGACACTATTAAGGATGCTTATCAATTTTAATTAAAAGTTGAAGAAAGACTAAACAAAAAAATTGAGAGTAAAAAAAGAGGAAGAGGTCATGGCAGAAGAACCAAAGGAAGAAGTTATGATGGAAATAAAAAAAATAAAAAAATTGAAGATGAACACAACAAAAAAAATCAAAAATAAAAAAAGTATCGTCCTCCTAGAGATCAAAATCCAAGAGGTGGAGGAAGATTAGGTAGAGGATTCAAAAGAGGTGGCTTTAATGGAACCTATTTTTGATGTGGTTAAGAGGGGCATAGAGCTTATGACTACCCTCATGATCAAGAAAGGACCAATAGAAGACCATAAAATCAAAATAGATTAGAAAACATCAATAAGGAGAATGCACACTCATTACATTCCAAAGAAGTAGAAGGTGGTGAAGTCCTGATGACAAGAAGAGAACTATTGAATGAGGAAGAGGAACCAATTCAAAGAAAGAGATTATTCAAGACAAGATGCAAATGTGAATGGAAAGCTTGTAATGTCATCATAGATAGTGGAAGCACAGATAACTTGGTATAAGTAGAAGTAGAAGTAGTAGGAAGAAATGGTGATAAAATTAAAGCTAGAGAGGAGAAAGCATTTGAAATTGTATCGAATATCATGGGTACAAGATAATCAAAATCTCTTGATCAACAAGAAATGTTTGGTAAAATTTAAAATAGGAGGTTATTTTGAAGAAATATTGTGTGATATAATTCCTATGGATGAATGTCATATTTTGTTAGGAAGTCCTTGGCAATATGATAGGAAGCCAATGCATGATGGTTGTGCTAATACATAACACCATAACCAAGGATGGTGTGAAACATAAATTGAAACCTTTAAAAGAAGATCTGGTTCAAGTTTGTGGTAATGCAAGAGTTTGTTTAGCTGATGCAAGAAAATTCCTAGATGGTATGAGGCATGAAAAAAGTGTGTTTTTCTTTGATTCTTAAGTCTAACAGTGAAAATGTGGAAGATGTTCTTGTGGAGGTTGCAAATTTGTTACAAGAGTTCCAAGAGATTGTTTTAGAGAATGCACCTGAGTTGCTGCCACTTGTGAGGAGAATAAGTCATCAAATAGATTTCACACAATAGGAATCTTAAATCACAAATAATTCAGATTAGTGGTAAACAAGAGATCCAAAGGGAACATCCTTTCATTAGCAATCAAAGAGGCTAGGTTAAATAACCAATGTTTCCACAAAAGACACAAGGTCATCAACTCAACCATAAAGACTAGACCAAGTAAGATGGTCTAGTAAAATCCATGATCTCCACATTCCTCATTGGTCATTCACTTATAAATTTCTGATGCAATCAAGGAGAAGCATTAAATCCAACAATGAAGATCATAGCTAAAGAAACATATAACAATCAATCAGAACATGTAATTAAACAAGGCTTATATCCCTCCTACAACTACATCATATCATAATCAAACTAAAATAAACATTTACTCTAGCATAATGAAACATCAAGACAAGGTGAGAGTTTTCATACAAATGGGCCTTATATCTGCTTTAAAGAAACCTTGAAAATCCTAATAACCAATCTTGGTAAATTGAATCTTCTCCACATTCCTTCATTGGCCATTCACCTATAAATTTCCTATTCAATCAAGGAGAAGCATTAAATCCAACAATGAAGATCATAGCTAAAGAAACATATAACAATCAATCTAAACATGTAATTAAACAAGCCTTATATCCCTCCAACTACATCATACCATAATCAAACTAAAATAAACATTTACTCTAGGGGTATGTGCAGGATCATGATGGGCCAAAAAGTGGTGATATGATGGGTATGTGTAGGGTATGTGGATGATGACTTTTCTTTTACCCAAAATTGATGAAACAAAAAGGGTTTTTAAAGGAGATTCTCAATTTTCAACCAATATAAATTATGTTTTACTTTGAATTTATTAAATAATTATTATTCATTTTCTATTTGAATTATGACTAAAGTCCTAATTGATAGGTTGATTGAAAAACATATATAACTTTCAAATGGTATCATATTTTTTGAATCCAAAACATGTGTTACATTCTATACTTCATATACTATAGGATTAAAAAATAAGAAGAATTTCATGAAGTTTTCACCAAGTTAAGGTGGTCACACATACAAGTTTTTATATTTTTTAAAATTTGTAATAAAAAAATCATAATTAATTATTTACTTGGAAAAAAATTACAAAAAAATATTCATCGCATCCGGACATGAGTCCTCTCTTCTATCTAAAATCTTATAAGAAAACATTATCATTTTATTGTGGTTAGGGTGGTCAGAAAGACACCTACTTCTTATGTTTTCCCTGAAATTTAAGTACTACTACAATAAAATTTTAATTTTTCACCAAATAGATTTAAAAAAAAAATAAACCTAGTAGTTTAGAAACTACATTCAATTTGCTACAGATTCTATTCTTACAGATTTTTGAAATAATAAAGATAACTTATTCAAATTTTTATGTCAAGTTTCTTAACTCTATTTTTTTTGAATTTTTTGCCACTTAAGGGCCTGTTTTTTCCATGATGATCCTGCACATACCCCTAGCATAATGAAACATCAAGAGAAGGAGAGAGTTATCCATATGAATTTTATATCCGCTTTAAAGACCTTGAAAATCCTAATAACCAATCTTGGTGATTTGAATCTAAAAACATTTTGCTCACTTGTCCCCACCTTGAATTTTCAAAACACTTTCTAGTAACTTCATCAATAAATTCCCAACTAGCATATGTGTTAATTGTTGTTAGAAGACCAAAAGAGTATATTAATGATGAAGTCCATGAAAAATATACCCAACAATCCTTTGTTTTTCTATCACAAAATTGTACCTTTGAATTTTCAAAACACTTTCTAGTAACTTCATCAATAAATTCCCAACTAGCATATGTGTTAATTGTTCTTAGAAGACCAAAAGAGTATATTAATGATGAAGTCCATAAAAAATATACCCAACCATCTTGTGTTTTTTTATCACAAAATTGTACCTTTTTAATAAAAATATGTTCATGTCAATTATCCCAACCTTGCTAATATATGTCTAAAATCAAGGACATCATGAATTCATTCAAACTACTATGATATATTTTTTAAAATGTATTGTTATCAGAGACTAAAATCCTTGTACTTCATATATTTTTGAAGGTTGAGAACACTATTGATCACTACTTTTTTTATCAAACTCAAAAACTACCATTTGGGAGTTGTAAATTTTCCAAAACAATGTTCTTTAAAAATAAAAAATAAGCAAAAACCCTATCAATTACCTGGAATTTCAAACCATCATATCTTCATAGAAAATTTAATCTTAAATCTATTATTTTTAAAGTAAAACACTATTGTTCGCACTAATACTTACCACATTTTGATTTTTCAAACTACAAAAAGCCTAAGAATGAATGTATTAGTTGAAAAATACATGTTTCTTTAATAAAAATCATCCTTTTGTTGGGATTCAAACTATGATTTTCCCTTTTCTTGTGGATAAAACCCTCCATAAACTCAATCTCTTCTTAAAACAAATATATCATTCCATCACTAAAAAAAAACATATTAATCTATTAATCTTGGCCATCCTAGCCACCCTATCCTTTGCCCCTACCTACTCCCCTCCCTCTAGGTCTCCCTCGTGGAGGAGCACCCGCTGGATCTGTCAACCTTTGAGGGGGTGTAAACCATGCATCATAAGCAAGCATCGTCTAGGTGACTGCTCGACCCTAGTCATATGCCCATGGCTAAGCTACCAACTATCTAAAACCCTCGACCACCTCCGAAGCTGGGATAATGGGTCCCCATGTGGGAAACTCTCGATCTTACCTCACAAAAATGGCTCTATAGGCATCATCTAGAGTATCTTGTTGCTCATCGAACTGTCATGCCATCCTATCTGGCAGATATCTCTAGAGAGATGGTATGCTCACAACCCTGCATGTATTGGGTCTTTCTAGCAAAATGGAGCTGTTGAATGCCATCATACCACACTAGCATTTGTAGCTAGGGTTGCCATCTAAATACTGTCATATTGTCCAAAACCCGCTACCAATACAGAAGTCCAATCTGCCCTGTGTGTCATAGAGTAATGAAGACTCTATACTGCCAAACAATAGGATCATTTGGCTTGACGTTAGCTATTTACATGATTGGTCGGAGCACAATAATATGCTCTCATGCCCAAATATGTAACAGGGTAACCCCTGCACACCAATGGTTCTACCATTGCAATAGACGAAGTCATGCATATCATGATATAATGAGGCTAGCATCATTGGGCCCCATGCAAATAATGTCCTCCTGTGGAGCATCTTGTGTGAAGCTAGACCCCATCCTAGGCTGAACCCTCTGCTCCATCGATTTGGAGCAACCAAACCATAAATGTTGGCTGCAATAATCAATAAGAATGTGGGCATGTGACCTCTATATGCCTCAAGGTCAATCTACGAAGTGACAAGAACTATGGCCTCCATCTCCATCACCTCATGACAGGCATTGTATCCAACATCGACATCGTAAATCACCTGCTCACCATGTATTGACAAATCAAAAATCTACCATACGTCCTCTAATGTCACTATCACCTTGCTTGTCGAAAGGTAGAATGACCAAGTCTCACTGTGCCATCGCTCACACAATGCGGTCATTACAAATAGATGTGTTTGGACAATAGGCACATATGCAATGTACCATAAGCTGATCTACCCCAGGTGCTCCTAGCGCAACTCGGATAAATCACCCAATCTCTCCAAAATTGTGGGTCGGTACTCACGAGAAATCAGTGGTGGAATGGGCTCCTACACCCACGAAGTGCATAATGTCAAAATTCAATTTTTTTTTACTCGATTTAGAATTTTCAGCTCAAAAATCACAATAGTGTCACTATTTGAATAGCATCACTATATTTAAAATTACAAATCATGACGCCCAAAGGCATTCAATTTGCAAATCACAAATCATGACGCCATAAACATATGTGTCACAATTTAAACTTTGGAAACCCTAACCCTAATTTTCAAATCTGGAAGTGCATCGCTATATACATATATGTTGCAATTTATAATTGGAAACCCTAATTATAAATTGTGAACTACATCGCAATATACATATGTGTCACTAAAAATAATTTTAGCATCGTTGATTCTCAAATGGGCATCGCTATATAGCGACGTTGCCAAAGTTTAAATTTTAAAGTGCAATAAATGCATCAAAAAGTCAAATTTCAAATCAAGTTTTGAGTTACATATCGGTGGTCCTGAGCTTGGAATCCATTGATACTTTCAAACTTGATCGGAAATGTGTCACGGGAGTTCTTGTCGCACCATTTAATTCGAGGGTCAGAGCTCGAAACAACAATAATTCCTTAAGGTGTGAATGCACAAATGAATTGAAAGCGACCCTTCTTGGCTTATTTATGCTAGAAAATTAGGGTTTTTTTCCCCTAATTTCACATACAAGCTAGTGTTTATCATCATTTTCACCATTTTTTCCAAACAAAACCTTATTTTGAATCACTTTTTGTGTTTTTTGCATAATTCTTGCATCCCAAAGCCTTTCTGGACCCTTGGGGTAGTTTTTAACCTTCATCAAGAAATCAACCCAAAATTCAAAATTTTCTCCCAATTTCTTGAGGGGGCAGGTAATTAGCTTAATCCTTCAACAGTGGGGCATCTAAAAAATTGAAAAATATATTTTTTATTTTTATTTTTTGATTTAAGCAACAGTTTTGTATCCGAAGAGCATCAGTCTTTGAACCATTGCAACAGGTACCTCGCTTCAAAGAGGGGCAAAATGTACACACTGAAAAATGTCTTGAATGATATCATACACTTGAATTAGGTATACTAACATCATTTACTCTTGAAACCCATCCTTTTTTTCTCTTAATTAATTAAATTATCCTAGCTAATTAATTAATTACATCATCTTCATCTATTAACTTAACAAATTTAATCAGGCTAACTCACCCCATTTTCACACTAACATTTCATCCTATTAAATTAAATAAATCAAACTATTTAATTTAATTCCCTAATTCATCTTATTTAATTAAATAACCCTAAGTTATTTAATTAAATGCCATTTCACCTTTCCCCCTTTCATTAAATCATTTAATTTAATGAAAATCACTTTATTCTTCTAAAAACCCCTAATTGTATGATTAAACCTTTTAATAATTAATCTAATTTTCCTCCAAAAGGGGAATATTCCCATAGAATATTCCTTACCGCTTTTGCACAATTAAAACTTTGTTTTAATTTGCAAAATATCCTTTTTCCTCGCCCATGAGAATATTCCAAAAGAATATTCTTTCTTCTCCAATCATTTGAAAAAGGGATATTCTTACTTGGCTTCTTGAGCAAGATAAACTTGAAACCTCTTGAGCAAGTTAACTTTTGACCTCTTAAATAGGTCAAAAGTGTGTTTATTTGGAAGGAGTGAGAACCCTTGATTAAATCTCACCTTGCATTCTCACCCATTGATGAGAATCCATGATCCATGCCTCCATTTTCTCCATCCTTGACTATTGATTAATCTCTTTGATCTCAACCCTCCATTTCTCATTTGCTCTCCTATAAATAAAACACTATTTGGAGACAAATGGATCCATCTTTCAATTGCAAACTTATGATGTTGAAATCACTCACATTCACACTCATACTTTTCTCACATTTAACATATTTTAGTTCATTTTTGGTTGCATATTATCTTTAAGCTTCCATTAATGGCTTCCATGCATCCATCTTAACTTGTTTTATAAATTAGGGTTTGAATATTTTAGCTTAGAAATAGCTTAGTAATTGCATGTTTATATCAATTTTAGCATAAAATCATGCTAATTTAGCTTGCATCATGTTCAAATTAGCATAAATCATGTTTTCATCCATTTATCACAATAGTTTCATCTATTTTCATCAATAGAATCGATTGAAACAAACTCATTGATCATGGGATTGGGAAAGGCTCACCATTCCACATCAACACGACACCAATTCCAAAACAGGATAAGTTTCAAATAGGGTAGAATAGACATTTCAATGTTTTTATATTTAGAACGCTTCATTTCAATAAATGTTCAGTTTATCATTAATTTGAATGATCTTGTTTGAATACTGAGTATTAGTGGCTATGTTATGCTTTGATTCATCATGGATCAAGTGTGATCATCCCATATTAGTATCCTCAGTTGACATATCTGTATCTTAAGTGCAAATGCATATTTTATTTGATTTTCAATTAAATGAGATGCAAAAATGCAAGCTATATGCACTTTCACTAATGCAAAATTTGAAAACCCTAGAATTTCAATTAACTAATGCAAACCCTAATGCAATGTTAATGCAAACAAGCTATAGGATGATGATGCACTCCAAATCAGAATTATGATGTTCTAAATGCAGGTTCACCAAAATGAAAAAACTGAAAGTGGGGTTGAATGCTTTCGTATGGTTTAGGACTTAGAGCACACCCACTTTCCAATTATCTCATTGACGGATAACCCTAGAGATCTCAATGCAAAGGAGAAAGAGATCTTGCAACAGGGCTATCCTATGAGCTAAATGTAAACTAAGGATGGGTTCACCACTTAATTAAGACTTGGAAAGACAAATGCAATGCAATATGTAACACTAAACCCTAATTCAATGCAATCTTTCATTAAATGACCTAAAAATGTGAATAGAACAAAATAAAAAATTGTAGAATGAAATTTGTGCACCTAGGAATTTGAAGCAGACTTGGATGAACTCAAAAATGTTGAAAAATCCAAACTTTTTACCTACTGGGACTCATTCGCTAATCTAGGTGAATTAGTCCCAAATCTGGGTTTCTACATAGGAACAAGTTTCTAGAAAAAGGTATTTGAATATGCAAAAATCTTGAAAAATCGCCTATAGTGGGACTCATTCGCCACTTTTCGTGAATCATTCCCATTATGATTTTTCAAGAATTCAAAATTCAAACCTACACTTCAACACCTTCTCTTTTCTCCTAAATTGATTTTTGGATCCAAATCTACGAAATGACCTACAAAATAGAATATAAACTTGATTTTTCTTATGGGGGTTTTGCCTTGGTCAAACCCCTACTTTGGCAATAAAACCTTGATAGAAATAATGAAACTTGAATGCAAATGTGAACATAAAACCTAGCCTTAAGTGTGTCTAAGACTATGAAATCCAAAACATAATGCAACCCTATTTTAATGTGTAAGAATGAAATGCATGAATGAAATATGACAATGAATGACTCACTTTTAGAGATCTCTAATCACCCAAATGAGCCTCAATAATGTGTGTACCTTCCTTGGGCTAAATGTAGAGTGAGTGATCACTTAGGAAACAAGTCATTAGGCTTGGCTTGATGGCTAGTTGCATCTCCCCAACCTAGAATCCATCATGATTCACCATATAAAACCATGATCAACCCTTTACAATGCTAGATCTTGAATGAAAGTGAGCTTGAAGACCTGCAAAAACACTTTAATGTTGCTCCAAGACTTCAACTTTGATTACTTTTGAAACTTGAATGACCTTGTGAAAGAATGTTTGAAGACTTTGAATGCTTGGATCTTGAAATTGCTCTTGAAAATGCTTGCTTCGATGATAAAAATGACTTAGGAACTTGCTTATATAGGCATTAACACCTAATTTACCATTTTTTAGATATCAAAGGCTGACAACAACCAAAAAATTGAATTAAAAAGGTGATTTTCTCGCTCAAATTTGAGAAAATCCCCAAATGGGACTCATTTTCCCAAGGTGGCAAACAGTTCCCACCTAGGGGTACTCATTCGCCCAAGGTGGTGAATGAGTCCCACCCTAGATTTTTAGGATGGGTTTTTTAGGATTTTCTATTTTTAAAAGGTAATTAATGAAAGGGTACTAAAATAGGACCAAATTAGGCAAGGAATTGTACTATCTCCAAGAAGGAAGTGCAATTTCCGTTGCCACACCCTTATTGGGTTTTCCATATAAATCTGGTGTTATTGTGTTTGTGTGATGTATTTCAATTTTTGCACTAGTATTTAATGTTTAATCATTTAAGCAGTGTTAAGAATTAGTTCTGGTGAATGAATTCAGGTTTAAATCTGTGACAATTGATTCACCTCCCCCTCTTAGTTGTCTTGTTCAACACCTCTATACCTTGTGGCCTTTGTGTTCTCAATATCTCCAAGGATAAGGGATTGGTTTTGACATATTATGAAGGTTGGCCATTGTTTTTTTAATTTAGGGTGGTGATTTGTTGTTGAATGGATGACATGTTTTGCAAAAGTGTATTAAGGATTGGATCATTGTTGGTATTATAAGATGGAGGGGAATAAGATAAAGTGATGTATGTTTGTGGAGGGAAAGTAAATTATAGGTTTGTAAGGGGGGATGGTTGAGGAGATATGAGATTTGAATGCACAAAGGTAGAGGGATTCCAAGTGGAAATATCTAAGTGTTGATATTGCTAATAGGTTGAATGGTTGTGGTAACATGTGTACTAGTGTATGTAGGAATAGAGGTAAGGGTTGTGGAAGGAGGGATTGATTCCCACCTTGGCTTTGAGTATACCCCAAATCTTGAGCACAACTAGTCATGGTAGGGATGTTCTTATTAACAAGATGACCTAGACTTCGCACAATCTCTATTCCATGTCCAGTTTCAAGCATTTTCCTCACATTATCTAAAGTAGGAATGACACTAGTATCAATGTTTTGAGTATTCACAAAGTCTTGCAACTTTTCTATGTCTTCGTCCATTCTTCTTATATTTTCTTGTGGGATATGAGCAACATTATGGATATTGTTTGTAGGAAGGGAATTCATTGGGAATGAGGTATGAAGGGTATGATTCATAGAGGGTTGATTATCAACACTATTAGTAGAAGAGTTATAGAACCCAAGATCCACAACGAACGGTGTATCATGGGATAATATGAGTCTCAAAATATGTATCACAATAGTGTTGCTAATAGGACACCAAATTGTAAAGCTCATACAAGATTCACAAACTTAGTGTACACACCCAAAATGTAAAGAGGGTAAAATGCAATGTAATGACCTAAAATGTAATATGAAAATGTAATTTTCAAATTCTAAACAAGGTAATTTTTTTATTACATAATGCAAAAACCTAAAAAATTATGTCTTGTAAATACAATTTTGAAATCATACAATGCACTAAATTTATCAAATTTTAAGCTAAATATGATCAATTTCACTTAATAGAAAATCTATAAATTGAAAATAAAATTGAAAATAAAAAAATGAAATGCAGAAAAAGATGTTTTAATGCCTAGAAAATCAAAAAATGACCTTGATTAGGGACTCATTCGCCTTGGGGTGAATGGGTCCTAGGTTAGGGTTTAATTTTTTTTTACATATTTCTAAGATGGTCTCAATGGTTTCCAAATTTTGATAAAAAAACAAGTTATACTTTGAATTTTCTATGAATTTAATGTTGAATGCAAGTGCAAAATATGATAAAATGACAAACTAGGAGACCTAATTTGATGTGCAATCTTGTTTCAATTTTCAAGTGCAAGTAAATGATGATACAATACTATGTAAATGATTTGCAAAATGACTGATTTTTTAATATTTTTCAGATTTAAAGAATGTAAAGATGCAATCCTAAAACCCTTAAATTAAATGAAAAGTTAAATGAAAACTAGACACCCTAAATGAGACTCGATTCAATGGAAATAAATGTAAATGAATACAAGATCTAAATCTAGGGTGAAAATGGACTCCAAAATCATAAAATCACAATGACAAAACTCAGGTTCACCTTAGGTGATCCCACAAAGCTGGTTTAAAATTTCTGGGAGACCCTAATATTTACTGAAATCACATAATTTTAGAAAATATAATGATTTAAGCCTTGTGAACCATAGATTTTTGGCACCCTGAGACTTTCTAACACTTATAGGGTTTTTCACCTAAAAGGAGAAAGAAAGGGCCAAAGAATCTAACAAGTTCACTCAAATTATGCAATGAAGGATGTTATCTATGCTAAATGAAGTAAACTAAATGCAAATGAATGCAAAGCTAAAATCTATGCTATGTTTGAAAACACAATGTTGTTTGCAGAGAAACTCTAAATAATGAATGAACATGCAAATTAAACTAAACAAAAAGTTGTTTCTCAGAACAAGTGCACCTAGAAAACTGTAGAAAGTTGGAAAACAATTTGAAATATTGATGAAGCTTGAATATAAGTTGACTAGGACTCATTCACCACCCAGGGCGAATCAATCCCAAGTTAGGACTTTTTCTACACAGATGTTGTTTCTGACAAACTTGAACCTGATATGAATATGACAAGAAATCTACACCTCAGGAGGGACTCATTCGCCAAGTATGGTGAATTAGTCCACTTTTAGATTCCTACAATCTCAAAAAATTTCTCTACACCTTGACAATTGTACAACAATTTTTGATGGAAACCAGATCTTGGATCTCGAAAAATTCTTACAAAACAACTTAAAATTGTTTGTCTAATGGTGGGTTTGCCTCAGTCAAACCCCTAATTGGGTAATTAAACCTTGAATGAAGAAAAATTTAAACCCTAGCCCTAGATATATTAAAGACTAGGAAAGTCTGAATCATAACAAAAACCCTATTCTATTGATCTGAAATAGGACATGCAGAGATGAATAGTGTGATGCAAGATCTCAAACCCTAGAAACCTTACAACACATGAAAAATAGGAATAAAATGACATGCAAGTGATGAATAAATGAAATGTAAACCTTGATCTGAAGATAGAGTGAAAATGGAAGATGAAATCAATAGGAAACCAAGTCCTTAGGTGTGATTTAGTGGCTAGTTGCACCTCTTCACCCTAGATTTCTTCATGATTCACCATATTAGGTATCCATTGTTGACTCTATGCAATGTTGGATTTTGACAATAAAAGTGAGCTTTAAGACCTGCAAAAACCCTAGTTTGTTGTCCTAAAATTTCAAGTTTTGCTGATAAAACTTGTTGTAGAAGACTTGACTTTATGAATTACTCTTGAAATATGATACAAGATGATGAAAGATTGCAAAAAGATGTGTAAATGACTTAAAATAAGTATTTATAAGCAACAACACCTTATTTTCCCATTAATTGGACCTAAGAGGCTGACATTCACCGGAAATCTTCCCTCAAAAGGGGACTCATTCACCCAAGGTGGTGAATGGGTTCCACTATTGCTCTTTGAAGGTGGGTTTTCAAAATATGATGTAATTAAATGTTGTTTGTCAAATTTTATATGATTTCTTAGGTAAAGCGGGCCTCTAGATCAAAATTAATGGGTTGAAGGGGCCTATAAATGTTGCTTTGAAGGAAAAATGATGTAAAGGGAATCAAAAGTGGGTCTAATAATGATTGAAATTGTCTCTTTTCTCAAGAGGGTCCAATTTTATAAGACACATTTAGCCCCAACTTTAGTGCCCATATGACTCTATGTGCATATGAAAGCTAAAGGACTCTAAATGATGCACCTTATAAAAGGATACTTATTCAAAAAGATGGGAGAATGAAGCCCCTAGTGTAGCTATCTACACAACCAAAGCATTAGGAACTGCATCCTGCAACACAAATTCATTAATTGTCCAAAGATTCTTATGTCTAACTCCTAGGAATCCAATTCAAGGGTAAATGTATGCCCCCCTTGATTTCGCTTGCTTTATGGAGATGGAATCAAGGTAGCAATCTAGCCACATCGAATAAGAACATCATATCATTGGGAATTTCCAAGTACCCTGGCACATAATGATAGACATATGATGATTGCAAGTGCACAATCATGATTCCAATGCATTAAATGGTGTGGAAAACATATCACCCTAGCTCCCATTATGTTGATTTGAAGAATGACTAGAGTATAAGGCCTAGAAAAGGTGATAAGTGTACGTGAATAAAAAGAGATAAAAAAGTGATTGAAATAAGAAAGTAACTTGTCACTTACTGCTCATTTTACCTTTTTGTAGCTTGATAGTGACGTGTGAGAGAAGAAAATGCTGAGAAGACAAGATTATATTCCTTTGCGACTGGAAGAACTTTGCGAGCAGGTGGCACACAACAAGCTGCATCAGGAGGTGAGTCAATTCTACAACTTTTTCCTTGTGCTTTGATGTGATTTTAGTGATTTATATGCATGGAGAGGTTAATTTAGGGTTCTTGGAAAAAAGTTTGGAAAGTGTCCCCTTTTTTCTCAAAGTGTCCCATTTGTTTGCAAAGTGTCCCTTTTGTTCGTAAAGTGTCCCATTTCTTGGAAAAATGTCCCTTTTCTTTGAGGAATGTCCAAAAAAGGGTTCTAAAGTGTCTAGGGCCATTAGAAAAGCACACTAGAGTTACTTTAGCACACTTGTGTGATGAAATTTGTAAAAATTAAAGAATTTAGATGAAATTTAGAACATTTTGTGATGAATTTGATAGGTTCCCACCTAGTCGTGACAGCGGCTAGGGGGAAGGCAACTCACATTTCTATGAGAACATGCGCTAGCACTATTAGTAGTAGAGATAAAGCATTTACAATCAATGGATATCTATTGGGAATATTTGATGCCACCTATGAGATACCATGATGCCATGCTTATGGCTCTGTGTGAGCGTTGGGATGTCGATACTTGTACATTTCATCTTCCCACCAGGAAAATGACGATCACTCTTGAGGACGTACATCACATCCTCCAAGTTCCTATTTGGGGAGAGTGGGTATATTTCCATGGGGATCAAACATTCAGGAGAAGAAGAGAGACATGCAGTATTGCTTAGGTGGTCTGATACATGATGAGAGAGTTAGAGCACAGATCGAGTTTCTTATGTTGTTGTATTCATGAGCTTCTATTGCTAGATGGATTATGATGTACACAGTGGCACTGGTTCTCAATCTAGATGGATGAGCGACACACTTAGATGGAGGACTAGTACACTTGATACAAGGGATGTATGAGAAAAGGATAGTTTATGCTTGGGGTCACTACATTCTAGCACATATATGCTATGATCTTGGTCAGTTTGTATTTCAAGAGATTGATAGTATGGTCTATTGTGCGCTTCTATAGGTTTGGTGCCTTGAGCATATCACGTGTACTAGGCCTATCAAATACCCGTGTACTATAGTTGCAGGATATCCACAAGCATTCGACTATCCTTTGCGACGCTTGTGGCAATATGGTGATTTACACTTTTGGAGGGTGAGATTTGACCAGCTAGAGGGGACGAGATCCTTTGGATACCTTATCTAATCACTCTATAGTGGCCAGATCCCACAGGACAACTAAGGAGGATGCAGATGGATAGGTATTTAGCTAGGAGGCATGACTACGTTGTACGATCATTCTATTATGGGCGAGTCATGCAATAATTTGGATAGGTACAGACACCACCAAGGGTGTGCCCCTTCATTAGATGATTAGTGCTGTGTGCTTGGAGGCTAGGTGATACTATTCAATTGACTATAGATCATGTTCGTGAGAGTGATTGAACTGGTGATTTAGATCATAATCAACCACCAACATCTGATGGTGATGATGTCGGTAGCATAGATGAGCACAAGGAGTGGTGGTCATATGCACAACCAGCTCCTATGTTCCCCATGGATTTCCTTATAGGTGATGTAGAGTTTGCAACAGATGAGGGTGATGAGCCAGAGGAGAGAGCAAAGGAGGTATGGTATAGGCCAACATATATTTTTATAGATGTTATATTGATAAGGAGTACTACTCTAAGGCCGATCTTGATTATGAGGACTAGGAGGGAGGAGAGGATGATGAGGAGAAGGAATATGAGTATGAGGAGGAGCCACCCTTGATTGAGGGTAATGAGGTAGCTACCAAGGATTAGTACAAGCATGGAGAGTCCTCACATACTTACAGGACTAGATCACATGTAGTAGCTACAACAAATATTGACACTTAGAGTCAGAGAGATGCTAGCACATCCTTGATTCCCCCTAAAGAGGATGAGGTTTCAATATTCCTCATGATTCTGGAGACACAAGTGATGATATTTTGATTTTATTCATGTCTTCTAGTAATTTTTGTTTTATTTACATATATCATGATGATGTGTTACTGATTGTTTACATTATCTATCCTGCAAGAGCAACAAGAGACTGGCGAGATTTCTATTGTCAGGCTACCACAGAGATAGTGCTTGTATCTATTGACAAGGAGGAGGTGGATGCTAACTACATGCCCCCACGGATCATGGAAGAAGAACCAGAATCACTTCAACCTTTTGTGAGATTACGAGTAGTGTATGAAAGTGTGAGAAGGTGACTTCATCATGCTGAGAGTGCATTACAATTAGCACAATCCTCATTAGAGGTAGAGAGATTGCATACAGAGCTAGCATGGACACGAGTAGAGAGAGATCAGATGGAAAAGGAGTGGCTTGTAGCTGTTGGTCGAGTATAGGGTCTAGAGTATGCACTTAGACTTGGCAACTCATGATCATGATCAAACACAACCATTTCATGACGTCCAAGGACTGGATCATGAGTGCTAGAGCCTGAGGGTTCTAACTCTCACAAACCATGATATGACGATGTATATATATAATTTGGATATATATATATAGACATGCATGCTTTTGATTGTTAAAAAGATGATATTTGTTATGTGGATGTTAAATGCAATGTGATTAATTAAATAACCTTAGGTTAAGTATTTAATTAATGGCTACATGATTTAACAAAAATGATGTGATCTAATGTAAAACATATTTTAATTTTAGCATAGAGACAACATTGGCGATAAGAAAAGAATATGTTAAATTAAATACACTGATAAGGATCTAATTTAACACAAGAGGAATGTGAATAGTGTGAAGCCTAAAGTAAATAATTACCTTAGTGTTCAAGACAAACACAAATCTAGTTGTCAAGAACAAAGCAATGTGAAAGCTACTCAAAATAACATCAAATAAATTTAAACAACACTGCTATATTAATCATACTATTCAAAAAGGAGCTAGAGATAATACCGATACAAATGCATGACATTAATGGGTTCCCTAAGGGGCGTTCCATCAAGCTACATTAAGAGATAAGCACCAAACCCATAATTGGTATCAACTATGTAGGGTCCAAACCAATTAGGGCTGAACTTATCTTTATCTTCATTATCAGTGTTAGCAATTCATTCATTTTCAATAAGAACAAAATCTCCCTTAGAAAATGATTGAGGGATGACATGAATGTTATGTTTACGTTGTAATTGCTTGATATGAGATTGGAGATGTTCGAGAGTGTTAATACATTGTTCATCGAGCATCTTAAATTGATGTAATTGTTGATCTTTATAAGTTTCATCATCAAAGATATCTTAGAGAGCAACTCACAAAGTAGAAATTTCTAACTCCAAGGGCATAATCACATTAGTACCATAAACAAGACTATAAGGGGTATTTCCTATTGATGAGCTAACATTAGTTTGATAAGCCCAAAGCACATAAGATAGTTGTGTATGCCAATCTTTATGATGTTGAGTGATAGTTTTCTTGAGGATTTGATCAAGAAGCTTATTAGTATTTTTAGCTTGTCTGTTAGATTGTGAATAATAAGGTGCTGAAAAGCGATGTTGAATGTTGAATGTTTCAAGGAATGTCTGAACTTCATTATTTTTAAATGGAGTTCCATTATCTGAAAAAATTGCGGAAGGGAGTTCAAAGTGAGCAATTATGTGATTCAAGATGAAACGACAAATTGCTTCAGCCATTTTAGAATGAAGAGGAATGGCTTCTACCCATTTCATGAAATAGTTTGTTGTAGTTATATAAACGTATGTCCAGTAGAAGAAGGTGGTGAAAATTTTCCAATAAGATCCAACCCCCATACTGAAAACGGTCAAATGGGAACATTGGCACAGAGCTCAACAATAGGAGCATGAATCAAATTGCTATGCTCTTGGCATTTGTGACATTTTTTTACGTGGGTGAAACAATCCTTCTCCATGTCTCTCCAATAATAACCCATATGAAGAAGCTTTTGTACTAATGAACGACCTCCAAAATGACCACCACAAGCACTAGCATGAGCCTGCTCAAGTGCTAAAGGGATTTCAGAGTCTCTAAGACATCACAATAGGAGACCATTAAATGATCTTCTATATAATGCATTAGCAATGATTACGTATTTAGTCACAAATTTTAATAAGCGCTTTCAAGTATTTGTTGTTGTAGGTTCGGGAATGGTACCATCTTTCAAATAGTTATATATTGTATCAAACCAATCACACGAATCATTTTGAGTTATTGCAAAAATGTTTTCTAAATGAGTGTCGATCGAAGCTTTCATAATGGAATGAATTACAAAGGTGAAATATGTGGAAGGATCACGTGGAGATATGAGAGAAGCTGCACTCACCATTGCATTTTCATGCTGATTATCTTTATGTGGGATGTTATCAATGGTGAATGAGTCAATTTTTTCTAATATTTTTATGATAAGATTTTTGTATTTCAATAACTTGTCATGTTTAGTTTGATATGTGCCATTGATTTATTTTATGACCAATTGTGAATCGCCGAAGATCTTGATATGCTTAGCATTTAAAGATAAAGCAGCTTGTAATCCTGTGATCAAAGCCTCATACTTAGTTGTGTTATTTGTGCATAGGAAATTTAATCGATAAGATAATGGAATAGGTTTACCATCAGGTGATGAGTATCACTCTAGCACCGAAACTTTTTCTACACTTAGATCCATAAAAAAATAACTCTTATGGTTTAATGTCAGTAGTTAACACATGATCATCGGAAAAGGAATCATAAATAGGTGAAGCAAAAGGACGAACATCAACTAAGTGATCGGTTAAGGCTTGGCATTTAATAGCTTTTTGTGAAACAAACTTAAGGTAAAATTTAGTTAACAACATTACCCACTTAGCTAAAAGTCCTAAGATATATGTTTTATTGAAAATATATTTAAGAGGATCAAATTTTGTGACAAGTTGTATTTTAACATTTAGCAAATAATGTCGCAACTTACTAGTAGCGAATACAAGGGCCAAACATTGTTTTTCAATTGGTGAATATCGTGTTTCATAATCAATTACAGTGTTGATAGTGTAATAAATAGGGTACTCTTTACCATGATCATCATTTTGGGCCAACAATGTTGTAAAAGCATGGGCCAATGCGACATTGTACAAGATAAATGGTCTATGTGGCACAACGGGTTGTAAAATAGGTGGAGTAGCTAGATATTTCTTGAGACTCTCAAAAGCATGTTTACAATATTCATCCCATTCAAAAGGGATACCCTTTTTAAGGAGATGTGTGAAAGGCATGGCGCGATCAACTAAAGATGCAACGAAGCAACGTATAGCTTGAATTCGACCTTGTAACGTGTGTAACTGAGAAATATTCTTAGGAGGTGGCATGCTAATAATTGCATCAATTTTCTTAGTGTCCACTTCAATGCCTTTGTAAGATATGACAAACACCAAAAGTTTAGCACTATCTACGCCAAAGACACACTTCCTCAGATTTAAATGCATGTTGTATTTACATATGTGTTTCAATATCGCATGAAGGAAATCCACATTGTCTTGTTGTGTTATTGATTTAGCTAGAATATCATTGACATAATCTTCCAAAATTTTGTGAATGTAATCATGAAATATTAAGGTCATTGCATGTTGATAATTTGTGCCAGGATTCTTTAGACCAAAGGGCATCACAACCCAACAAAATGTTCCCCAAACAGTTGTAAAGGAAATTTTATATTGATCTTGAGGGTTAATAAGGATTTGATTATAACTAGAAAATCCATCCATGAATGACAACAAATCATGTCCAACAGTTGAATCCATGATCATGCCTATATTAGGAAGCAAAAAATCATCTTTTAAAGAGGCTTTGTTCAAGTCTCGAAAATCAGTGCATATCCTAATATGATTAAATCGAGTTTCACAACTGCGACAATGTTTGAGATCCATAGAGAATAATCAATAGGTCGAATAAAGCCAACATCAAGGATTTTTTCAAGCTCCTCTTTAACACACAAGGCTATGTTAGGATGTATTTTTTGAATCTTTTGACAAACGGGTTTAGCATTTTCAACAAGAACAATGTTATGCATCACAATTTTTGGGTCAATTCCTGGCATATCAGAATATTTCCAAGCAAAGATGTCAGGAAAATCATGAATTAAGGTGGTAGTATCTTCTTGTTATTCATCATCAAGGCACTTCCCAATCTTAATAACTTTATCTTTATCATTAATATCCATTAAAATACATCAAGTGTATCTCCTAAAGGGAGTGCATTGGATTTAGGACTTTTAGATTCAAGAAATTCTTCAGTCATATCACTTGATTCTTGCTTGGTAATATGCATGGAACAAGTAAAGATTATCTTGTAAGCAAGGATGGGTGATCATAAATGCCTAATATTTTTTTAAAGCAGGTCATCTCTATTGACATACTCCCATGAAGGCAGTAAGGTTGGATCAAGCAAATCCATATATTTTAGCATAATTTTGTGTTGAGGGTGGCTTGTTATAACATTAATGTTCAAGGATGGTCGTTGAGTAGCTTTACTCATTTTAGAAAAAGACTATCCCAATCTAGTTTTGATTTCTTGCGTATTAGGTTCTATATGGACACGAATACCTTGCTCATGTTTTCCACATCCTTTTCCACTATAACCTAATCAAGTTTGACAAATTTATAACCTTTTCCATAAAGTCGTTCCATTTCACTTGTAGTAGGTGGGGATTGGTAATCTATCTCATCAAAATTTGTTGTATATGTTGCATTGTCATCCAAATTATAGGAGATAGATGTTTGAGAAGGTTGTTTAGAATTTTGAGTGGACATGATTGTTGGTTGATCTTTTTTTTCAACTTTCTTTTGTGTAAATATGTTTTCGCCCATAAACAAGGGTGTGAATTCTAAGGATCCCCAATCATCACAAAATAATTTGGATACTAATTCCGTATTATTTTTCTCAATTTGAAGAGGGTTGATATTGGATGTTGGAATTAATGTTTTTAAAGGACTTGTAACCCCTTTTTCAAGGTTCAAGCAACTTTCAGGCTCAGGGTTAATTTCAATTTGATATATAAGATTTTTATAAACATATTTCATGATATGATGAAGGATGGAAGGCACAACATTCATCTCATGAATCCATGGTTGGCCTAAAAGAAGATTATATGAAAGATCATGAGTCATGACATGGATAGGAGTCTGCAATGTAACCACCCCAACCGTAATAGGTAAAGTAATTACCCCAAGCAATTGCTTCATTATATTATCAAATCCTTAAATAGAAATAAAATCAAGTTTTATTTGCGATCTATCAACATTTAATTGATTGAATTATGATCAAGATCCAACATTGCAAAGAGCCAAAATTATGATCTATAAAATGCATCTAGAAGATTAAGCTCAATTCTGATGGAACCAACAACCAAATTATAGATCTGAGAATGGGAAAGTGATGTGTACCAATCACCAAAAGTTCTTTTTCAAAGTAAACTAAGGAATCATTCACATTATGGTGAATGGGTTTGGATAGGGCTCTTGAAAAATGGTTTCTAGGTTCTCTTCTCTTGTTTTCACTCTCAGATTCCTAAATCTCATAGTTGGAAAGTTGGAAATAAATTTTGTAGGTTAGTTTCCATGAAATTGCAAGAATACTAAGAACAAATACAACCTTAACAACTTTGTAAAATTCGCTCTCCAAGAGATCTTCCACCTAAAATCTGCAATCACACATCAAGAGAGAAAAATGTTGTTTTTCAGGTGAATGGGGGTTTTCCTTGGTCAAACCTCATTTTGGTAATTAAACCTTGTAATGAAATTAAATAGCATGAAGGAAAAATGAATGAACAAATCTATATCACAACTCACCAAACCATTGTTTAAACCTTGGAATATAGATCAACTTGCATGAAATTGCTTCAATGGATGTGGATCTTGATCATGAAACTTGATTTGAAACAATGCCTTTGAATGCTTGAATGGATCTTGAACACTACATCAACATACTAGCTCAAATAACATGCATGATGCAAGAAAAATTTTACATGATAATATGATCTTGAATGCTACAATAATTTTTCAATAATTCTGCACTTGAATGGCTTGAAATACTCTTGAAATGCTCCTATAATGCTCTTATAAAAATTGCTTGATGGCTTGAAAGTCTTGTTAGGAATGCTTAAATGGAACTTAGTGAAATGACCTCTTATTTATACATATTTTAACATTAATTACCAAAATTCAAATAACACGAGACGACATGTGAATACACATTTAAAATCATTGAAAACCTACCAAAAAGATATTTTAAATTTAGGTCCTAGGCCAAAGTGAGGACACATTCACCCTTGGTCAAATGGGTCCTAGGTCACTTACCTAAAACACACATTATCCAATGTTAAGTGTTATAATATAACATTAATGAATGTTGAGTCTTATCCTTCGGAAATTGTAATAAATTAGGCTTGAATTTGAATTAAAGGTACAATTAAGGCATAATTAACCTCAATTAATAAATGAAACCCTAGATTAGTGTTAAAGTGTAAAGGTGCACCTTACAACACCATAAATAAGCCACAATTAAATGTTGTTTATCAGATTTTATATGATTTCTCTGGTAAAATGAGCCTCTAGATCAAAATTAATGGGTCTAAGGAGCCTATAAATGTTGTTTTGAAGGGAAAATGATGTAAAGGGACTCAAAAGTGGGTCTAATTATGCGTGAAATTGTCTCTTTTCTCAAGAGGGTCCAATTTTCTATGAAACACCTTGAAAATTTCCATTTAAAGGATTCCAACTAAAGAGGGTTTGATCGAACCACCTTAGGTCAAACCCTCTTGGATAGAACCCTGCTAGTTTTAAACCATACCTATAACAAAGTCTCCTTTACGCCTATCAAAATGCTGATAAAAAACCACTTTTGATTTACCTTTTAGGGGATCAAATGAATTTATTTAAAATTTATTTTTTGTAAGTATGTAGTCCTTATTATAAGCTTCCCAAAAAGTACAATTTTAAATAAATTTAATTTTATCATTATGTTTATTTTTTATTTCTTGTGAATGTAGGTTTTTCATTGAAAGTCAAGCTCTTTGTTTTGTACATGTGGAAAAATATCATATTATCAAAAAAATAAAATGAAAAACACGAGTGCACCAGATATTGAAGTTCTTTGATCCAACAGAAAAAATAAAATTGAGTTTCGATACATACAAAAAAGTTATGCATTATACTATCCGCCTATGTCTGAATTGTAATTGGTTTGACTTCGAAACTTGATTAAGGAAAAAATATTCAATAAAAAACTATGTAACCAATTAGAAGCACTAGATATTGTAGTTACAAATCTAAATTCGAAAAAAATAGAATTTTATCCTTCATGGAAAAAAAGTTATGTGTTATACGGTGAGCATCACTCTTTAAAATCTTGTTTACTAAAAAAATAGTTTTCAAAGGAGATAGAAAAAGAAGTGCAATATAATCCTAAATTTTTTGAAAAAAATATATTTAGAATCTATAGACAAAATTTTACAAATCACTAGTTTGCATTATGTTCAAATTCCTCACGGTTTAGCTGCTATAGGTGCCTAAAAGTGAAGATTTAATTAGAAAAAATTATTTTAGTGTCTAGTATTCTTTTAATATTTTTCAGATTTAAAGAATGTAAAGATGCAATCCTAAAACCCTTAAATTAAATGAAAATTTAAATGCAAACTAGACACCCTAAACGAGACTCAATTCAATTCAAAGAAATGCAAATGAATACAAGATCTAAATCTAGGGTGAAAGTGGACTCCAAAATCAGAAAATTGCAATGATCAAACTTAGGTTCACCATATAATGAAACACAAAAAAATAGGTTTGCCACAATGGAGTAATGGAAAATAGGGGTATGATGGACCTATTTCTCTAATTTCATTCAAGAAATGAGATCCAAATAATGAAATGACTATCAACCAAAAGGTGAGTCAAGTCAAAGTGTGAATCTGCAAATTTCCCTTTTTTGAAAGGACAGGGGTATGAGTCAAACAACACTTTGGAGAGAAAGATTAAAAATATCAAAACAACTCCAAATTATGAGATCTATAAAATGCATCTAGAAGATTAAGCTCAATTCCGATGGAACCAATAGCCAAATTACAGATCTGAGAATGGGAAAGTGATGTGTACCAATCACCAAAAGTGATTTTTCAAAGAAAACTAAGGAATCATTCACATTATGGTGAATAGGTCTGGATAGAGCTCCTAAAAAATGGTTTCTAGGTTCTCTTCTCCTATTTTTGCACTCTTAGATTCCTAAATTTCGTAGTTGGAAAGTTGGAAATAAATTTTGTAGGTTAGTTTCCGTGAAATTGCAAGAATGTTGACTACAAATGCAACTTTAACAACTTTATAATTTTTGCTCTCCAAGAGATCTTCCACCTAAAATCTGCAATCACACATCAAGAGAGAAAAATGTTGTTTGTTAGGTGAATGGGGGTTTGCCTTGGTCAAACCTCATTTTGGTATTTAAACCTTGTAATGAAATGAAATAGCATGAAGGAAAAATGAATGAACAACTCTATATCACAACTCACCAAACCATTGTTTAAACCTTGGAATATAGATCTACAACTTGCATGAAATTGCTTCAATGGATGTGGATCTTGATCATGAAACTTGATTTGAAACAATGCCTTTGAATGCTTGAATGGATCTTGAACACTACATCAACATACTAGCTCAAATAACATGCATGATGCAAGAAAAAATTGACATGATAATAGGATCTTGAATTCTACAATAATTTTTCAATAATTATGCCATTGAATGGCTTGAAATACTCTTGAAATGATCCTATAATGCTCTTATAAAAATTGCTTGATGGCTTGAAAGTCTTGTTAGGAATGTTTAAATGAAACTTAGTGAAATGACCTCTTATTTATACATATGTTAACATTAATTACCAAAATCCAAATAACACGAGATGACATGTGAATACACATTTGAAATCATTGAAAAACTACCAAAAATATATTTTAAATTTAGGTCCCAGGCCTAAGTGAGGACCCATTCGCCATTGGTCAAATGGGTCCTAGGTCACTTACCGAAAACACACATTATCCAATGTTAAGTTTTATAATATAGCATTAATGAATGTTGAGTCTTATCCTTCAGAAATTGTAATTAATTAGTCTTGAATTTGAATTAAAGGTACAATTAAGGCTTAATTAACTTCAATTAATTAATGAAGCCCTAGATTAGTGTGAAAGTGTAAAGGTACACCTTACAACACCATCAATAAGGCACAATTAAGTCCATTTTAATTAATAAGGCCCTAAACTTAATGTGAATATGTAAAATACATATTACAACACTAAATTAAGGCATAATTTAGTCCATTTTATTTAATATTATTTCCAAATTAAGTGTGAAAAAGGGATACTTTTTCCTACACCACAATTGTTATGAGTTTTGAATCTTGGTGCAAAGCGTGTTTGTAGAGATCTTGAGCCAACAAGTTACATTTTACATATTAAATTTAATTAGATTGACCTAATTGATGTTGTAGGTGAAGTGGATATACATGAAGGATCTCTTTTATTGTTTTGTGTAGTAGCGACATGTGACAACAATTTGTGGATGCAAATTTTGTGAATATAGAGTGAATGCAAAGCAAAGTAGAGTATTAATTCAAATCAATATGAAGTGTGTAAAGTCTTTAATTTGAGCTTCATTGGAACTGTATTTCATGCAATTGTAACAGTTTAAATTTGGTTGTGTGCCACAATCTCTTCTATCTTTTCTTCTTTTAATAGGCAGCGAGTCCACTTGGATAGTGATTCTGCCTATAGTGAACATTTTTGTAATATACTATAATTTGTTATAATATATTGTGAACTAATCCTCATCATGGTTTTCCCATTTTGGGTTTTCCATGTAAAATTTTTGTGTTTATGTGTTATGTGATGTTGTTGGTTATCTTCATGCTTTCATTCATTAGTAAAAATTGATTATGCTATTAGGATTGAATTTTTAAATGATTAAGTGGTTTAAAAGAACATTGATTCACCCCCCTCTTAATATTTTGGGTGTTCAACAATTGGTATTAGAGATTGGTTCCTTGGAAGGAGATTAATTGCTTAGGGAAGATCTTGGAGGTTGAACACATAGTTGTTAGAAGACTACCTATTCCTTTGGAAGAGATTCTTGTTGTTGGATCTATAGAAGAAGCTTGCATATTTGATATGAATGGAGAAATCAAAGTTGATCTTGAATATATGGAGAGAACTAAAGGTGAAAACAGAGATTTGAAAGAATATGTCAGGGAAGCAGATGAATGCATAAAAAATTTGATAGAGAAATCAAGAAATTTAGAGAAATACATAAGGAGGTTAGTGAATAATTGAAGCAAGCAAATGAAACAATTACCAGCCTAAAGTTGCAAGTTGAAGAAAGAAAAAGGGTTGAATAATGTTTGAATGCAATGGTGAAAAGAATAAAGAATGCAGAAAGCTTGAACAAGAAGTTATGAATCTAAGACCGGATCTTGAAAAATCAAGAAGTCATGAAGACAAACTCAAGATGAGTTCTACAAATCTTGAAGAAATGATTACAAATAAAAAAGGATGTAAAGACAAAGGTTGATTAGGGTTTGAGATTGGAGAAAGCTAAAAGATAGATCAAACTACAAACTAGCCTGAAAAGAAGACTAAAGACAAGAAGAAAAATGGCAAGCAGATCTAGAATGAAAGGAATGAAGCTAGAAGACCACTGATCAGACAACCAAATGTACAAAGGTACCCATCTTTTAATGGTTTTTTTATTCTTGTAATAGATTTGGACATAAGGCTATGGAATGAAGAAGCACAATGAATCAAAATGTTCAATCTTTTCCCATTTAGTACTTTACATGAAACTATTTGGTGTTAGAGCTAATGAATGCAAAAGTCAAATGATGAATGGTTATAACAATGGTAGAATGGTTCAATATTTCATTGGGTATAGCTATATATGCAATGGATTTGGTCATAAATCTAATCAATGTAGATCTAGAATGAATGGAAGTAAGAATGGTCAAAAGAATGTCATACACTACAATCTCAATTGGTCTAGACACATTTCTAAGCTTTGCAAAAGCAAGAATGTGAAGAAGAACAATATGGTAAAGAAGAATGATCCAATGAAAAAGGTTAATCTAGTAGAGATGAAAAAAGAGATGGACAAGATTTGGAAAAATAAGGAAGAGACAAAGGTTAAGGATGAGTCTGTGCCAATGTATCTAGTACAGATGTTTCCTCTGGAAACTAAGAAGAGAGCTTTGGCTTAGGGGGGCTTTAATGGAAATATTTCATCCCCTGCCAAAGAAATGGTGTTGATACTTCAAAAAGTGGATATGAGATGTAGATAAATTCATTTAATCTACTAGAGAATATTTCAGTAGAAAATATTGAGTTGGAAATTTTTTCAAAGCATTTAAAGTTGATTGTGCAAATAGTTAGGATTTTACTAGCTTTTTAGTTTGAGCATTCAATGTGAAATTAGGTCAAGAAAAAAGTTTTATAAGTGATTGCACTTAATCAAAATTCATTTGCAATCAAGTTTTTAAGAGGAGAAGAGTAGTGAAGAAGAAAATGGAAGTGATCAGTTTTTGGTGCAAGCATAAACCCTAACCAAAAAGTGAATCAAAGGTATTTTTTAGTTTCTATCTACCCTAGTTCCAAAAAACACTTTCAATTTGTTGCAAAGATGTATACACCACAAGTTGTAGAGGTTTCAGAAGGTCCTTGACCCAAATTCAAAAGGCATCCTGACAATTTTTTGTTGGATGACTCGGATGGTGCATTTTCGTACATCCCATAAGGTGTTTTGCACATGAAAGATGTTAGGGCATACATCCATGTTAAAATGGAAGAGTATAATCACATGAAGCTGAATGATGTATGGTATAAAGAGATCATTGAAGATTATTTTGAATTGATATTAGAGTTTGGGGCTTTGGCAAAGAAGAATCTTAACATCTATATCGAATTCCCCATGTTTTTCTATGTAGATGATCAACAAAGAAGCTACTAAGGTTGTGACTAGTTTGTGTTCTACCAGACCAATTCCAGTACTTAAGTCTGTGAAAAATGAGATTGTAATAGAGTGAATGAGTGCAACATATGACAAGAGATCCTTGACCATTAAGGAAATAAGGAACCCAATTGTTAATATGCTTCAATGATGATAGGTTACAAATTGTACTTCACCAACTTGAATAATTTAGTATTTGCTACCACCATCAACACAACATATGAGATGGTTGAGAAGGGTGAAGATCATAACTTTTGTGAACTATTGAGATTTCATGGCTACATGAAAACCTAAAGAAGACAAAGGAGTATATAAGTATGCTTTCAAATTTAATACTTTAATCATTTTTTTTATTATTTTACTTCCTAAATGAAGTCCTAGGAATGAAGAATGTAATGTGGCTAATGGATAGGCCTATAGCCCATCGAATTATAGATTATTTATTTGGTTGGGAGATTCAAATGCTCAGAAAAATTCCCTCTTGGGGGTTCTTCAAAACCTTTCAAGAAAAAGATGTAAGAAAGACAAAGGATACCAAAACAAATTATGGAGAGTTATCAAAAGGGTATTATTTTCCATGTCACAAAAGATGAATGCATAATGGAGGCCATTGAGCCTAGGATAGTGTGGATCCCAAAATTGGGATATGAGGTTATTGCAAATGAAATCATTGGATTAGCTGACATCTTACTGAAAATCCCAAGAGATACCACTAAGGCGAGATATGGTACCCATGAGGAGAAGTCAATGAAGGTGCATATGGACAAGAGACAATCTCAGATAAAGAAAATTGCTTATAAAATGATTGCAAAATTTGTGGAGGCAATGGGCCTCACTTCAAAACAAGTTGAGGAACCAAAGGCCAATTCTAGTACTTCAGAAGGCTCAAGTGTAAGAAGATCTGCTATAACAACCACCGCTCCTCTTGTTGCCTCTAAGTCGGCTGGGACTATGCCTTCGACCAATGGAATGAAGAGGAAGGAAAAAAGTGCACCTACAAAAAAAACAAGTGCTATAGTAAAGGAAAAGACCTCTTCGGTAAAATAGAAAAGATGCCTAAAAAGGAAAATCTTGCTTTGACAGCTCAAAAAAATGGCCCTATGAGAAGGAGAGTAAAGACCAAGGCTACCGGGTAGTAGTATTTGGGTCTTAACATTGAAGATGAGGAGGAGGAAGAAAAAGGAACACAGTTGGTCTGCAAGAGGAAAGTTGAAGCTTCACAAGGTGAAGCTAGTACAAAGAAGCAAAAGTTTGATATTGTCAATACAAATAGTGAGGTCAAGGTCATAATGGAGAATGCAGGCTTCAAAATGGAGATGAGACAAAAGACATCACATTCTAGAAAGGAGAAGACACCAGAAGAGAAGAAGAATAAGAAAAATAAACCTCCAATAAGGACTCAAAGTCCTATGAAACATGACACACTATTCAATGGGATTGTAGAAAATGAAATGCTTGAGGAAATTGCAACATTATATATTGAGGTTGATGAGGTGGACAAGGCCACCATTGTAGAAGCCATTGTAAAATACATTGTCATTTTTGAGGTTAATATGTAGAACATTGAGAAGCAATTGCATAAAGATCTTTCTAATGTGCTACTTGCAAGAAGGCAAAAGGCTATAGAAGAAGAAGCAAAGATAATAGATTTTTCTTTGGAAAAGGTTGGTGCATCTCTCTTTGAGGATAACAATGCCACATTGGCTAAAATATATAGCAAGTAGTTCTAAATGAAGTAGAGAGTGACCATCCTCAAGAGTAGTGATTAGAATGATTATGAAAGGCTCTAGAAAGAGACTTTAGAGAAGGTAGATGAGATAGCATAGAAAATAGGAATGACTCTGGAAACCAAAAAAGAAATACATACTAAGTTGTTTGATCCTGATGTGAATATTGAAGAAGATGTACAACATGATGATGCTCAATATGAGCATGGATCCAAAGAAGGGGATATACAAGATAATTTTCTTTCAGAAGTGGAAGAAATTATTGTTGAAAATGTTATTGATGAAGTGAATGGTTCAAAGGAAGGTGTTGCTGAGGACACCAATACCAAGAAAAATGTTGTAGTAGAGAAAAATGTTGAAGGAGAAGTTACCAAAGAAGACACTAAAAAGGAGGATACTTCTACACCTCCTCCAGTATCTGACACTAATATAGAGAACACTCAAGGCCAACTAGAGATCATCACTCCTTCAGAGATTCTTTGAAGAATTTACTAAGAATGAAACTTCAATTTCAACTTGTAGTGTATTCCCAACTGTTACAACTTTCTATGCAAAAGGGGCATGTGGACATGGAGAAGATTTCACCTCTTCACAAGCTTGAACTGGGAGATGTTTTCCATGCATATTTTCCCAAAAAGAGACAATTGAGATACATCATAAGAGTGAATAACTGATTGGCGAGGTAATGGAAATTCTACATGAAGCCATACTTGATGTTGTCATGGACAACACCCTTTTCAATATGGAAAACTTGAAATTTTTACTTGATTATTTTAAGTATTATGCAATCGGTTTGAAGGGAAAGTTATAAAAAGAGTTAGAGAAGAAATTGTATGAAAACATGTTTCTATATGTCACAAAGAAGTGTGCCCATGCACATAATAAATTTCAAAAAAATCTCAAGGGTGCATAGGCTTGCGTGGTAGAGGCCAAGCCTTGTTTCAATTTTGTATGAAATTGCCTAAACCAACTAAAAGCATAAAAAATATGATGGACTGAATTGATTCCTAGATTGACAAAGCTTCTAATGCTTATGATTTGGTACATGACTTGGATGGAAGCACAAGGGAAGAAATAGAGAGTCTACATGAGAAGTTCTTCCAACTATAAGCACAAAAATAAACCATTTTGTAGTTTGGTAATCTCAGGGGTCTGGTGAACTCTAAGTTCATATATGTTTCTAGTGCCCCGTTGAGTGTTGATAAGGCTAAAAAGCTAAATCTGGTACCCAACACTTTGGATGGAGGTGAAGAATAGTTGATGGAGTTAGAAACCTAGTGAAAAATGTTTGGGATAGCAAAGAAGAGTTGGGAGGATGGAAAACAATAATGGAAATCCCATCTTGAAAAGCTGTAAGAGTCAATTTCCTCCTCTAAGTGACAATATTTCTTTACTTTCATATTTTTGTGTACAAATGCAAATGGTGTAAAGTGTTTTAGATAATACAATTTTTTAATCTAGTTGTGATAAATGACATTCTTAGGGGGATTCAATTGAGTTTTTTAGTTTGTATATATGAATATATTTGTCAAGGGGAGATCCAGTATGTGAGAAGATTGTTGTATGCACCCTTTTCTCTTGCTATCAAAGGGGGAGAGTAAGTTTGGAGATAATTAAGGCATGTTGTCATCAATGACAAAGGGGGAGATTTTTGGAAGAATAAGAAGTTTGTTATTGATGCATTTGTTGGAAACATGATCATGTGGGATGAGTATAAGTTACATAGTATGCAGTTCAGTGTTGTCATTGATGTCAAAATTTTATTCCGGTATGAAAACTATTGTGCATATCAGTTTGAAGATAGTAATCTAGTGGACATTTGCAAGAAGGTTTGTTCTAGTGAAGACAAGTGAAAGACAATGAATGACAGTGTATCAACTTGACAGTAATTGGCATTTTCTAGTTCAGTGTATGTATTTTGGTGAATCCGCACTTCTCTGCAAATTGGAATCTAGCTTTGTAGTTCTATGGGAAGGTTGGCAGGTGTCAATAGTGTGTATGCTCCAAATGGCATAGAGTTTGGAGGTCTGTGTGTCTAAAAGTGGGTGTACAATCAAGAAAAATTTGGTTAGTTGGTTATTACTGATGCCAATCTAATGAGTTTTATGTGTTATAAAGGTTGAATATGTATTGATCCATTATGTGGGTGCTATTTTGGGTCCACTCCAATGCATTTTGAATTGTTATGAGTTTTGAATCTTGGCATGAAGTGTGTATGTATAGATCTTTACATGAAAAGATACATTTTGCATATATTACATCTAATTAGGCTGACCTAATTGATGTTGTAGGTGAAGCATATATATATGAAGGATATTTTTTGATGTTTTGTGTAGTAATGACATGTGACAAGATTTTTTGGATGCGAATTGTGTGAATATAGAGTGAATGTAGAGTAGACCAAAGTATTAATTTAGATCAGTAAGAAGTGTGTAAAGTTTGTATTTTGAGCTTCATTGGAACTATATTTCATGTATATGGTATCTAAGCAATTGTAATAGTTCAAATTTGGCTATGTGTCATAATCTCTTCTATCGTTTCTTCATGAACAATGGGTAGTGAGACCACTTGGATAATGAGTCCACCTGCAGTGATCACTTCTATAATATAGTATAACTAGTTATAATATATTGTGAGATAATCCTCATCTTGGTTTTTCCCAATTTAGGTTTTCCATGTAAAAATCTAGTGTTCATGTGTTATGTGATGTTTTTGGTTTTCTTCATGCTTTCATTAATTACAATAAATTGATTATTCTATGAAGATTGAATGTTAAATGCTTAAGTGGTTTAAAAGAATATTGATTCACCCCCTCTCAATATTCTAGGTGTTCAATAATATTTAGAATTGTATGCCTCCAAGGCATTACGACATATGACTCCTAAGGAGGCTAGGTCCCATTTCAAGCTCGATGTATCTTCATTCAAATTCTTTGGTAGCGAGGCTTGGGCATGTATTCCTAAAGCTTAATGAAAAATCATGGAGAGAAATATTTGACCACTCATATTTGTTGGCTACCATGAGGATGTTAAGGTGTACAGGTTGTTTGATCCTAATTCTAGTGAGGTCTTATTTTGACAAGATGTCCAATTTGATGAGCGCTTTCCTCTTATGAATTCTCCATCCCCAACTTCTCCCTCATCTCCTACTATTCACTCCTCATATCTTGAGGATGAGGATGAAGCTCCAACTATTCCACCACCTCCAAATATTTAGCCTTTACCTAGCCGGACCCACAATACTATTGATGTAGCTAGACCTTTGGCAGGTGATCCTTTAGACTCTCGTAATACTCGTGCACACACATTGGGTGTTAGTATTTTGAGTCATACCATTTTGGATGATCCTCAAAAAAATTTAGAAGCAGTTGGTATTCTTGTGTGGGATAGTGCTATGGAAAATGAGTATTTTTCTCTGATGAAGAATCATTCTTGGGATTTAGTTCCTCTTCCTAAGGGAAGAAATTTGGTTCAATGCAAGTGGGTGTACCATACCAAATATGGCGCAGATAGTTCTATTGATAAGTATAAGGCTCGTCTTGTTGCAAAGGGTTTCTCTTAGGTTAAAGGTATTAATTATTCTAAGACCTTTTCCCTTGTTGCCAAGATGAATTCTATTCGCCTTGTACTTTCCCTTGTAGCTTCACAGGGATGGTCAGTATTTCAAACGGATGTGAAGAGTGCCTTCCTTCATGGTGATCTTCATGAGGATATTTATATGGAGTAGCAGCATGGCTCTATTGAGGACTCTTCATTGGTTTGTAGACTTCATCAATCACTATATGGTCTCAAATAGGCCCCACAAGAGCTTGGTATGAGAAGATTAACACTTTTTTTTCTTTCTTTTGGCTTCACATGATGTCATTTTGATCCCATAATTTACATTCAAAGACAATAGGGTGATATTTTGATCCTTGTGCTATATGTGGATTATTTGAACCTTACAGGTAGTTCATCCTCCATGATCCAAAATGTTTAGTGAGCTTTGATAGAGCAGTTTGAGATGATAGATACCTTCTACACTACTTTCTTGGTTTACAAGTTATTCAGTCTTCAGATGGGATTTCCATATTCCAACAAAAGTATGCTCTTCAAATGCTTCATATATTTGGAATGCTTGATTGTAATCCTTCCCCCACACCATTCTAGTTAGGTGTTGTATTTTCTTCCACTTGTACTACTCCTTTAGTAGATGCTACATTATGCAAGCAGTTGGTTGGAAGTCTTTTGTACATGACACATTCATGTCCCAATCTTTCATTTGTGGTTGGTCTTGTCTCTCGATTCTCACATGATCCACATGAGTCATTAGCAAGCTTCCAAATGAATCTTAAGATATATTCAAGACACCTCAAATTATGATATTCACTATACATTAGGAGATCCTTAGATTATTGGCTTCATTGACTCAAATTGGGCTGGTGATGTCAATGATAGGAAGCCCACTTCTGGGTTTGTTTTCTACCTCAAGGTTTTGACCCCATTACATGGTCTTCTGAGAAGTAATTTGCTATTGCATTATCATCCATAGAGATTGAGTATCGTTCAATAGTTTTGGCCAACCATGAAGTTTTGTGGCTTCAACAGTCATTGACTGAGTTTAGTTTTCCTCCTAATAGTCCCACTATTCTTTAGTGCAATAATCAAAGTGTCATTCATGTTTCTCACAATCTAGTGGAGCATCAGCGTACTAAGCACATAGAGATCCACATGCACTTCATATGATAGTTGATTTAGGATGGTTTTCTCACCTTGGAGTACATGCCTAGAAAAGAGTGGGTTACAGAGATCTTCACGTAACCTTTGGTATCACCTCGCTATCTTCAACTGTGATCGATGCTTGGGGTGAAGGAAGTTGTCCTTGGGGTCTTCATGATGTCTTCCTTCCTTCATGTTTTTTTGATGCATGATTTCATCTCTTTTTGGAGTGGAGTTTTTCCCATGAGGTTCTCTCCATTCCTCCACTTTTTAGAGATCTTTAGTTGTACATGGGTGTCTCATCAAGCCAAATTGTCAGGACCCATTCATGATTTCTTTGATTTTTATGCATTTGTTTTTAGAGTTTTTTAGCTACTCCCTAAATTACACTTAAGGAAGGTGTTAGAGTTATCATATCTTAGAGAATAATTAATTAATTATTATTCTAATTCTCATGCACTTAAGCTAAACTTAGGATTGTTTTATTAGTTAACTCAATACTTTATTTATGTTAACTTGAGATCTAATATTAGATCATTCCTTCTCATCATAGAGGATGTTGACAATTGTCATGATCTAATCCATTTATCATTAGGGTTGCTTTTGTAAAACATTCATTCTCTCTTGTATTATTCATTCTATAAGTATTTTCTTTTTGAGGAATAGAAAATCTTTGTTTTACAAAGCTCTTATGTGGAAGGTTTTTTATTTGTTGTTTGATCCTATGTCTTGTGGTAGATCCACAAATCTGACAAAAAAGACTAAATTGTATTACATAAGAAAATGTAATGGTTTCAAACGATTCAAAAGGTCATGTTTCTACATGTATAGCTTTACATGGCAAGGAATTTGAAGATATTTTCCTCCAAAGATATCAAAGAAAATATATTTATATTTAATACAATTGACAAAAACATTTCCTAAATATTAAATTGCCTTATACTTGACCTTAATAAAGATAAAATCTATTTTTATCATTTTTGATTCCAACATCTCTAGTCAACTAATGTTCTCTTGATTTGTATTGAGTTTCAAAAAATCTTTGTTTAGGCTAGCAATCGAATTATCATACTGATGTGGCTATCATATCAACTATCCAAGCTTCAATTTCCCTTGGTGATAATCATTAAAAAAAAAAAAATCTTTTTTTTCTTTAATTTTCTTTGCTTTTAGTTCTTCATATATATTTTGACTCCAACTTCATGTGTGTAAACGACTTGTAGTAGATTTTGTAATATTTGTATAAAACCCTGTAAATGTTAAGAAAATAGAACATATATATTTTGACTCCAACTTCATGTGTGTAAACGACTTGTAGTAGATTTTGTAATATTTGTATAAAACCCTGTAAATGTTAAGAAAATAGAACATCAACGTCCTCTTTAAACAAGAATTTAGCCCATATTAAAAATGGTCTCATGCTTTTTCAAATGGACTCATAATGCGTAATAAGCCTATAAAATTATAATTGACACATCATTACAATAAATTGACACCATTTCCTATTCAAACTAAATATGTACACACTTATAAAATTATACACTAAGTCCCTTGATTGACATTTTAACCTAGACCTATCATTTCACATGGATAACTAGGGCTATGGGATTCATAAGATTGCTTGAGTCATGCACAAATTTCTACATATGATTACAATTCAAATCTTGCACATTCAGATGATCTCAACATCTTTAATTTTCTTTCTATGCCTAAGAATTTTATTACCTTGACGAACCCTAATTTCACTTAATATTTACGCCAAAGGCGTTCCCTAGTGAAGTTTCCCAAACTCATTTTATCTATCAACGGTCTCAAATTTGGGAGAGGGCATGCAATGGCAATGGCATCAGCTTCATCCTCACCATTGGACTCGATAGTTTCAAATCGCGTGTATGGGAAATCAAAGTTTGACATTGCAAAATTTAGTACTGTCTAGACAGATAGGTGGAGGTGTTCAATCTCATCTAACCTGCATACGATTCTTTCACCGCCACATTCATGTGTATTAGATATTTTCTTCATGTGTATCAAATATGGCATGGCATTTTCTCCGCAAAACTCACCGCCCTTGAAAGCAAATGACGAGCCGAAGAGTTGAGTTGTTTATCTGAAAAAATTTCCTGATTTTCCGTCGTGATTACTATTGGAGTACAATTAAATTAGCTGTCTAAGGGAAAAGCTCAGAACACACCAACATTTTAACACAGACAACAAATAGCTCAAAATAAAAATCTTGTAATGATAGTTATTATTGTGTCACATCTTTGAAAACACAATTGTCTTCAGATGACTAAACAGGGGAAGGAAATCAACCTGACCAGTTTCTTAACAATATCCTTACCAGATCTCTTTAAATCTCACAAAGATGGATGTCCATACTATTCCAAAGCTCCCATTTTGGCATGGGCAAGGAGGCTGTTAGAAAAGGTTGTGGAATGTGGCTTTAAACTTGACAATTGCAATTGCTTGGTAATTTCTCAAGCCTTTTCAGCAAATCTATTTTGTGCATATTCGAAACCACATCTCTTTGAGGGACCTTGTCAAACACTTCCACAGCTAGAAGAGGGCTATTCAACAAATCCATTTTATGTGTATCTTTCTCCTGCCGAAGAGCACTCTTGGTTTGTATTTTACCCACACTCCTTGCCAAGTAAGCCTCACAACTAAGACCACCAAGGGTTTATGATTTGGCGGATATACATCTATGGTGTTAAATACAGACAAGTGCCAATTTAATGCTTCCAGAGTCTCTCAAATCTTTGTTTTCTAATCTCATAACTTTTAAGCTCTCATAGTCTAATAATTCCTTTCTTATTTGTTCAACACATGCTTCTGGCTGTGCATTTTCTTCTTGCAAATGTCTGATACCCAACTCTGCCATTATGTGAGGCGTGCAGGCTCCTGTAAAGAATGACAAAGAAGAATGAAGTTAAAAGGTTTGCAAAAGCCCTCCAAATTTGAGTTATAACCAAACTACAAGCATTAAAAATCACCTGTAAGTACCCCACATTTTGCATACATGTCTTCGCGGGAAATTGCAACTACAACATCTGCAAAATTTCTATATCCTTTATGGATGTCCATACCCTGTTCTGTTTGATTTTTGTTGTTTTTCATTTACTGTTTGCACAACACTGTGGAGGGAGAGAGGGGTAAAGATTGCATAATATGTACAAAATGGATTTGTTGAAAAGGCTTTAGAAACTTTCAAGCAAATGTAATTGGCAATTGTACAGCCAAATTCCACAACCTTCACCTGTATCCTCCCTGCCTTTGCCAAAATGGGAGCTTTGGAACAGGGTATGGACAACCATCAAAGCATCATGGAATGAGGATTTTTTCCTGATATTATAGTTGGAAATACTCTGGTAAACATGTATGTAAAATGTGGAAGCATATAAAAGACACGTAAACTGTTTGACAGAATGCATCAAAGAGAGGTTATCTCATGGAATGCAATGATTGCAGAATATGCGCAAAATAGATTTTTTAAAAAAATCTTTAGAAACTTTCAAGCAAATGCAATTGGCAGGTGTAAAGCCAGACGCCACAACTTTTTTCGGTATTCTCTCTGCTTGTCTGTGCCAAAAATAGAAGCATTGGAACAGGGTACGCCAAAAAAAACTACTGTGCAGTGAAATAAAACAATTAAATCCTTACAGACTTTCAAATAGATTTTCTCTGTCAAATGTATGGGATTATTAGAGAGAAAGAAAGCACTGAGTAGCTACCTGGAGAAGAGGAGAAAGTTTGATTTTAAAAAAAAAAAAGACATCTGCCAATTAAAACAGTGTAGTGTATGGGCAGTTGGAGAAACGTGGCATCCAAGAAAAAATGCACTGTCCACGTTTTAGGTATTTACTTCTCGAGGAATAATAGGGCGTTCAAATAAATTCATCTCAGTTTATTCTCTTATATTATATTTTTTTTAATTTTCTTACAGTCATAGGGAGCTCCCAGTCATAGTATCCTTTTTAAAAAATTTAAATATTATTTTAATTAGTTTTCTTGATTTATTAGTTTTCGTTTCATCGTATTTTATTTTTTTATTTAATTAATTTTGATCTGTAATAAATCGTTTTTATATTCTTTTATATTCTTTATATTTTAAAAATATATTATCAAATGTGACATACAATATTATACTTTAATTTTAATTCTTTTACACAAATAAATTTTAAAACACTAATATTTTTTTTTTTAGACTGCAGGAATCGGGTAGCACGACCCCCTATAAACTGCAGTGCGCCTGGTAAACTTTTTAACGTGACCGGTGGGGCTGGCGCGACACGCCCTCCGGTACCACGGGACGGGGGAGACTAGAACTCGTGACCAGTAGAGCCGCAACGGAATTACTTAGCCAACCGAGCTAGGGCACCCGCCCCTAATATTTAATAAAAATATTTCTTTATATTTTAAAAATAGATTATCAAATGTGATATAAAATAATATACTTTAATATTAATTCTTCCTTCTCTGGTCTATCAATTCCTCTCTCTAAAATTTTATATATCATATACTCTACGATAGATGAACCAACATAAAACAAATTTTTGCTCCAATTTGTATTTTCTTTGCTCTCTCAAAATAAACCTCTTTGACATACCCATTGCACACACAAGTGCAATTGCTAGTTATTATATATATATATATACACACTTAGATGCATACTTCTAACCTAATATTTAAATGAATAGAAAATTATAGATATATATGAAAGAAATAATAATGATGTCCAACCTTTATCATACTTAACACAATACAAATAGACTCACAACTTAGCACAAGCAATAAAATAAACTTTTCTATACAACTCAATTGCATTCCTTTTACACGAATTCACAAACCTTGTATAATTTTTGCAATGACTTCGAATGTAAACTTGAGATGTACCTTGCTATATATAAGACATGATACCTATGCATACATGGCAACAAGGAGCACCCTTACATTTAAACACCGTACAAAACCTTATGTACAATTGGGCCTTAGCACTTGCGTGTATACTAATAGCAAAAGCCAAGTGAAATCCTTTGGACAAGCCTGGAACCATCAGCCTATTATAAAAATGAACATCAACTAAAAGCGCATGCAAGCACTAATGACTCTCCAAATCGATATTTCGGGCTGCATTGTTTGATAGATTGATATCCTTGATCGGCTGAGCTCATCATCCCAACAACATCCTTTCTCCAGAAGTTTAATTCGGTGTGATCGGAAATGGAATTTACAACAAAGCACATCAACACTGCTGCGTTGGAAGAACGTCTCTGTCCACATTTTAACGTCAGTCGAACACCCTTCCATATGCATGTGTCAATTAAAGTGAGACCGGGGAAGGTCAAAGACTTCAGAGCCGCCTCCACACCACTCGCTATCCTTGCACATATCACACATTTTGATGGCCATTTCTACATAAATATTACAATGCAATACAATTAACCCATGAACACTTATTACATAATAAGTTCGCGTATCTAAAATATATTCTTACCTTTATAGTTTGAAGGTAAGGTTCTATTGCCGATATGTCGTTCAATGCTAACATCACTAGACTTCTCAAACTCTCCATATTCTCCAGACTTTTTATAAGCCAATTATGTGCTATCAACATTTCCAGCGACTTGCAATATTCTAAGCCTTCTATTATCTTTAGCTGTTTAGCAGATTCTGTGATCGCAAATTCTTCAAAATTTGGAAGCTCTTGAAATTCCTCCCCACACTCTTTTAAATCCAGCTTCTTAAGGTTTATCAGACCACAAACACAACTTATGGTTTACAGCCTCTCACAATTTGTCATTTTTATGGTCTTCACAGATATCGGCAAGCTATCTATCTCTACTAATTGGTGATTTCTCCAAAGTGATCTCTCTTCCAGGATGGGACAACATTGTTGAGCAATTGATATCCTCGACACATAAGTCTCTTGCAGACATATAAATTTGAGCTTGGACAATGAAGAAGAAAAGCAGCCCGACAAGATACACAAGGATTCACTTTCACACACTTCTGCTCTTTACTTGTGGCTTACTTCGTTACATTGCATCATCTAAACATTTGCATCTTGACTTGCATTTATACCATCTTCAACCTTAGAAACTTTCTCCAATGTTGGCCATATATGCTTCATTTCATAAATTCAAATTAGGTCAGCAGTTCAACATTCTCACAATGGAACGGAATGAGAGTGGACCAAATAAATACTTAAACAAGACCAAAAAACAATGTCTCAGATCAACCACACTCTTCCTTAATTAAATTTTAATTCTTCATATGAAGTGTAAACACCAGGTTGGCCAAACCTAATGAAAACACAAATGAACATTAAAGTACACGCTTCCCAGCAAGAAGATAACACACGAATGACACAATATGTTTTATGATGCACGAGAATGCTTCTTAGGATTCTTCATATACATCCATGGCAAGCGTAACAACCTTCTAACAAAGAACTCCTTCTATTAGTCCATCCAGACTGTGCAAACACATATAGTAATTTTGAAACTCAACCTTTGGATCACCAAACCACAAACATCTTTGCTAGAACCCATAGAACACCATTACAAGATATATTCCAAATATGCAAGATCTAAAACAAAACCGTAGAGGACTGTGGAGCATAAACATTTCTCCCAGTCCACAAACAAGTAACTTTGCCAAGCCAGTTCACACACCGGTGAACACAACTTTCACACTCCATCAAACCAGAAGCTACAAATCAGGAGATATCACCATCATATCATAAAAAAAAACCATTTAAATCTACACAAGCATAGGATCAATGCAGAATAAATGCAGAGTACATTATGAACCCATTCATAACTTTGACTTCATTCTTTATTAATTTTCTCAAAAGCACTTAGAAACTCATCATTTCAGCACATTTGCAACATCATAAGGATAGCTCCATGTACTTGCAACATCTCAACTATACATGCACAATCTGCAACATATTGAACTGTGTCGACATCAATGACAACATTAATAACAACACCACCAAACTTGCTCATACTTGCAACAATCTCCCCATTTTTCATTGATGGCAACACATGATGTGAAAAACAATCAAAGACAACTCTCTTCCTCTTCATGACTCTTTCTCATTCTTTCTTCTACTTTTTTCACGTGACTTTCTCTCCCCCTTTGACATCAATGGAAAAGATCAAAAACTCTGATTACTCCCCCTTAGGAGTACACCCATTCAACTCATACTACAACAATGAAAACTTTTCTACTCTCCCTGTGAAGTAGACCCATTCATTAGTCCAGATAAATGAAGAATCTATGAATTCACTGGACTGATGCACCTCCATGTGCACCTAGTTCAGAGGGCCAGTGACCCTCAACCTCTCCCTAAAATACTCAAAAGTATCCTTCAAAAGGGCCTTAGTAAATATATCTGCAATTTGTTCCTTCATTGACACATACTCTAGTCTGACTTTATTCTCCAACACCTTCTCTCTCAAGAAATGATATATGATAGATATGTGTTTTGTTCTTGAATTCATTACTGGATTCTTTGAAATGTTTATAGCACTTGTGTTGTCACAACAAATAGAAATAGGCTCATCATATATCACTCCAATATCTTTCAGAGTTTGCTTCATCCACAAAACATTTGTGTAGCAAGATGCTGCAACAATATACTATGCCTCTATAGTGGATAAAGAAACTGAATCTCGTTTCTTACTCAACCAAGAAACCAATCTTCCACCAAGAAAGGAAGCACCTCCACTAGTACTCTTCTGGTCATCCACACAACCAACCCAATCTGCATTGGCATAAGCACTCAAGGTGAAATCAACATCCTTAGGATACCATAAGCCATAATCCAGTGAACCTTTAAGATATATGAATATCCCCTTTATAGTTGTAACGTGTGCCTCTTTAGGATCTGCTCGATATTGGGAAATTAAACATTTTGCATGCATGATGTCCGATCTATTAGCAATAAGATACAACAACCCACCAATCATAAATTTGTATTTGCTCTGATCAACTTTAGTAGATTCATCATCTTTACTTAGCTTACATCCAGTCACTGTAGGAGTATTAACCAGTTTGGAGTCATCCATTCCAAACTTCTTCAACAACTCTTTCACATACTTAGATTGTGAAATGAATATCCCTTTATTAGTTTGATTTACTTGAAGACCAAGAAAGAAATTCAACTCACCAATCATGGACATTTCAAATTCTTTTTGCAAATCTTTTACGCATTCCTTCATTTCCTCCAAAGATGATTTCATTGACATATACTACCACTATCAACATTTTGTTACCTTGCATTTTGAAGTAAAGATTGTTGTTAGCAGAGTCTTTGCAGAATCCTTTTCATGTCAGGTATCTATCCAATCTTGCATACCAAGCTTTGGGAGCTTGCTTCGGTCCATATAATTCCTTCTTCAACTTACAAACCATATCCATTTTATCAAATAACTGAAATCCTTCAGGTTGTTCTATGTATACTTCTTCCAATTCACCATTTAGAAATGTTGACTTGAAATCCTTGTGGGCATAAAATGCCAAAAACATCCTAATAGCTTCCATTCTAGCCATAGGGGCAAATGTCTCTTCAATGTCTATGCCTTCAACTTGTGAGTATCCCTTGCATACAAGTCTTTCTTTGTTTCTTATAAATTCACCATTTTTATTCAACTTGTTCTGAAACACCCATTTTGAACCAATTACATTCTTATTCACAAGTCTAGGAACTAATTCCCATGTCTGATTCTTTTCTATTTGTTGCAACTCTTCTTTCATAGCTCTCATCCAACTCTCATCTTCACATGCTTCACACACAGATTTAGGTTCTATTTTAGAGAGTAAACACAAATTTACCGCAATTGCTACTTTACTTCTTGTCTTCACACCTTCACTGTTATCTCCAATTATTTTCTTCTTTGAATGATTCTTCTTCACATACTTTGGATTCTTAGAAACAGGTTCTGGTTCATTTTCTTCCTCTTCTTCTTCAATCTATTCTTCTTCCTCTTCCTTATTCTCTTCAAGTACTGGTACACCAATAGAAGCATCTAGTTCCACTTCACTTATATCAATAGGTATCTACATGTCCTCATCAACCTTTACATTAGTACTCTCAACATTATTTCTTAATCTTTTATTGAATCATCTGTATGCTTTGCTAGTAGTTGAGTACCCAAGAAAAATTCCTTCATCACATCTAGCATCAAACTTCCCAAGATTTTCATCATCTCTTTTAATGTAACATCTACTTCCAAATACCTTAAAGTACTTCATAGTAAGAGTCTTACTGGTCCATAACTCAAAAGGAGTCTTTGTGTTGTTGCCTCTAATATGAACTCTATTAAGAATATAAACAATAGTGTGTATCGCTTCTCTCTATACACATTTAGTACATTTGATTATTTCATCATGATTCTTCTAGCTTCATGCACCATCTGGTTTTTCCTCTCAACCACTCCATTCTGTTGAGGTGTTCTCAGAGTAGAAAAGTTTATTTTTATGCCATGCTCTTCACAAAATGCATTAAATTCATTAGAAGTGAATTCTCCACCTCTATCAAAACTCAAACATTTGATTCTTAAGTTCACTTCATTTTCCACTCTTACTTTGAACACTTTAAACCTATCAAGAGCTTGAGTCTTCTCTCTAAGAAAAGCAACCCATGTCATTCAAGAATAATCATCAATAAGTAGCATGAAATACCTATCACCATTTAGGATTCCTATTCTAGTCAGACCACAGAGATCTGTATGAATTAATTCCAGCATTTTGGTGGTAGATTGCTCTTTTCCCTTAAAACTTCTTCTTGTTTGTTTCCCTAACTAACAATTTCTACAAATAGTATTAGCAGGCCTTATGATTTTAGGTAGACCTCAGACAACATCTCTTGAACTGATTCTAAATAGATTATAAAAGTTTACATGTCCCATTCTCTGGTGCCACAACCAACTTTCATTGACTTGAGATATAAGGCATTGACCATCAACACCCTTAAGCTGATAGATGTTTTCATGAGTTCTCCTTCCTGCAACAACCATATCTCTGGATCTTTCTCTGATCTCGCAAGTATTATTCTAAAACACAAGTTTAAAACCTCTGCTACACATTTTTCCAACACTCAAAAGGTTATGTCTTAAACCCTTTACATAATATACATCATCAATGTTGTGTATTCCATCAAAACTAATTGTACCTTTCCCAACAATCTTTGCTCTTGAATCATCACCAAACATGACCAAACCACCATCATACTTTTCGAGTTTAGCAAACTTACTTTTATATCTAGTCATGTGATTAGAGCATCCACTGTCAATCACCTAGTAGTCTTTATCCCATCGAGCATGAAAGGTAGTCACTAGAGTAACTTCCATCACACTCTTTTTTATTCTCTGAAAGATTCTTTCTTGCACATTTTCCAATGTTATCAGACACATATTTATTCTCCAAGGCTAAAAACAAGCATTCACTATCATCATCCTCATAATTAGATTCATCATTAGATATTTCGGCTTCTTCTTTAACATAATACAACTTCTTATATTTCTTATCCTTTCTATCCTTATCTTTATAATCCTTGTTCTTCTTATGTACAACTCTATTTAGACATCTTGAAGCATAATGACCAATATTACCACAATTGAAACATTTAAAGGAAAACATACCTTTATACTTGTACCTTTCTTCAACTTCTTGCTAAAATTCACTTCCAACTCATTAGAACCATCACTATTCAGATCATCTTAAATCTCCATGCCTTAAATGTTGTTTCTGTCTTTTCTTCTTTCTTTCCAAACTTTCTCATCTCAAATGTTGTCAAGGTGCCAAATAACTATTCTTTATTATACTTCTTAGGATCATACATCTCTTCAATAACTAAGATCTTATCATTGTAACACTTAGGTAGGGTGATTAAAATCTTCTCAATTATATTTGCATCAGTCAATTTTCCCCCTTTATTCTTAACTTCATTTGCTACAAGTTCAACCCTCTTGAAATAGCTTGCAAAATCTTATCTTTCTTCCACTTTCAAATTCTCATATCTACACTTTGTCGTCAGCTTCTTTGTCAATTTTACTCTATCATTTCCTCCATATAGTTCTTCTAAGTTTTTCCAAACTTCATTTGCATTGTCCAGAGATAGAACCTTATTCACTTAGCTTTAGATAGAGCACTGAAGATAGCATACCTCGCCTTTTCATTCTCCTCATAAGTAGAAACCTCATCTGCAGTATTAGGGCCACTCACCGAAGCAACATACTTCATCTCAATAGCCTTCTAGGTCTTGTAACCAAGAGAGATAATGTATCCTCTCATCTGCACTTTCCAGTCACTATAATTAGATCCACCGAACATAGGGATCATCAACTTATGCATCATCAGATCTTCCTTAAGCGGTTAAGCTCTACACCAAGGAACCAATAATCTGATACCAATTGTTAAAAGGCGCAGGACAACTGAGAGGGGGGTGAATCATTTGTCACCAAATTCAAACCAAAAATTTCAACTCTTATCAATTTCACAACCACATTGTTCTGTTATTAAGTATGAACATGAAATGTAGATAATAAAAAGAAAATCAACACAATGAACGCTAGTTTTTATATGGAAAACCCAATGAGGTGAAAACCACGTTGAGGATTAACATACAATATAAAGTGATAGCAAAATTGAATACAAGAGGCTCATTGCCAAGGGCTCACTACCCAAATACAAAGGTCACTACCTACAAAAGGACTCACTGTCCAACAAGGAGGCTCACTCCCTACAGATAAAAAAGATAACAAAAACATCCACCACAACAACTTACACACATTCACAACCTTGAATAGAAGATTGCAACAACCTTTAGCTCATAGCTTTTAGGAATCTAACATAATGAAGTATTGCTACCTCAACTCACTTTCACACACTTCTACTCTTTACTTGTGGCTTACTTCATTTCATTGCATCATCTAAACATTCACATCTTGACTTCCATTTACACCATCTTCAACCTTAGAAACTTTCTCCAAGGTCAGCCACATATGCTTCATTTCATAAATTCAAATTAGGTTGGCAGCTCAACATTCCCTTAGTGGAAAGGAATGAGAGTGGACCAAATAAATACTTAACCAAGACCAAAAAACAATGTCTCAGATCAACCACCTGCTTCCTTAATTAAATTTTAATTCTTCATATGAAGTGTAAACACCAAGTCGGCCAAACCTAATGAAAACACAAATTAACATTCAAGTGCATGCTTCCTAGAAAGAAGATAACACAGGAACAAGGCAACACACTTTATTATGCACGAGAATTCTTCTCAAGATTTTTTAGATACATCTACAACAACTGTAACAACCTTCAAACATAGAACTCCTTCAGTTAGTCCATCTAGACTGTGCAAACACATACAATAATTTTGAAACTCAACTTCTAGATCATAAAACCGCAAACATCTTTTCCAGAACCTAGAGAACACTGTTACAAGATATATTCCATATCCAAAAGATCTAAAACAAAACACAGGAGGACTGTGGAGCACAAACATTTCTCCTAGTCCATAGACAAGTAACTTTACAAAACCAGTTCTCACACCAATGAACACAACTTTCACACTCCATCATACCAGAAGTTATAAATCATGAGATATCATCATTAGATCATCAAAAACAACCCTTCAGATCTACACAAGCATAGGATCAACATAGAAGAAACGTGGAGCACATACCAAAGTACATTCTAAACCCATTCATAACTCTAATGTCATTCTTTATTAATAATCTCAAAAGCACTTGGAAACTATCATTTCAACACATCTACAACACCATAAGGATATCTCCATGTACTCGAAAACTCTCAACAACATCTCAACTATACATGCACAATTTGCAACATATTGAACTATGTTGACATCAATGACAACATTAATGACAACACCACCAAACTTGCTCATACTTACAACACTTTAGGGCATCAAGTTAGGGTTTTTTAGTAGGTATTCAAGCTCACTTTTTTTTGAATATCTCACATTGCAAAGGGATGTTCATAGATTCCTATGGAGAATCATGGAGAATTCTAGGTTGAGGAGATGCAACTAGCCATCAAATCAAGCCTAAGGACTTGTTTTCAAAGTGATTCCATCTTCCATTTTCTCTCTATCTTCAGATTTAAGGTTTGCATGTCATTAGTATTCATTTAAAATATTGTAGGGTTCCTTAAGGTGAAGTCTTACATAATTCAATTTTCACTTAAATATCTTATTCTTGCATATTAGAATATGGTTTCATCCTTCTTGAGACTTCCTAGTCTTCGATACACTTATGGCTAGGGTTTTATGCAGATTTCATTGTTCCTCTAAGATTTAATTACCAAATTATGGGTTTGACCAAGGAAAACCCCCCATTATAAATCAAATTATATTTTGTTTTGCAAGTGTTTTCGCAGATTCAGATCCGAGATTCAACTTGGAAGTACAGTGCGAGTGTTAAAGTGCAGATCTGCGATTTCAATTTTTGGAAAACAGTGAAAAGGACTAATTCACCATTAGTGGTGAATGATTCCTACTAGAGGTGTCTTTCAAAACAGTATGCAGATTCCAATACACTTTTGGCTAAAACAATCTTCTGAGTAGAAACCCTAATCTAGGACTAATTCACCCAAGTTGGCGAATGAGTGCCAGTTGGTCAAAAAGTCAACATTTCCATATTTTTAGAATTATTTCTAGTTTCTTCAGGGTTTCTAGGTGCACATCATTTACATCTTTATCCTTTTTTTCCATTTTATTTGAATTTCTAGGGATTTTCTTAGGTCATTTTGTATTTGTTTGCATACACTGTGTTTTCAAACACTTTGCATTTCTTAGTTTTCATTCAATCAGTGCTCTATTTCATCAATATTTTGCATTTAGAACATTAGATATAGACAAATTTCATTCATATTTACATTAATATTGAGTGTATACATTGCCCATTTTGGCCTACCTCTCTCCTTTTAGGTGAAAAACCTTAGAAATGTTAGGGAATCTTATGGAGCCAAGATCATTGTTTACAATAATGTCCAATTATTTAGTTATATTCATGATGCAGGAGCATCCAAGTTCATGTGAAATTGACATCGACCATAAAAAAATCAGCTTGATTTTGTTTGGTTTCACTTTACTTTTCTCCTTGGACAACTTCATTTGGTTTGGTGGTTACAAACACCATGAGTTTGAATGCTCATTATATGTATCTTCAAGAGCTCGTATATGTACATTTTGTAGTGATTAAATGATAATTCTATTTGTATAAATTATGCAAATTATTATTTAAATATTAATGAGGATGGAAAAGGATATGGTTAAAGAATTTGGAAGATTGAAAAAAGGGAAGTTAAAGTGATTACAAAAAGAATGCGAAGGGGCATCACTAGGAAAGTGGAATAATAAAGTGCATATTTGTGAATGGAGGAGGTCCACTAGGTTGAGAAGGATTATTTGCACCATAGATCCAATGCATAAACAAATTAAAATTATTTTCCATGAAAAAATGTTACGTGGTGGGTGTATAATGGTATAAACTAAAGTTTAAATGGGTCTTGGTAGGCATGCATTTGAGTCCTAGGAGAGTTTACTTAAGATTCCAAATAATGGAGCCATTTCTTTCAATCACAAAGGATCTCTTTTGATGATAAACAAAAATAATAAGTGTGGGGATTTCAGGTGGGATATAGGTAGCTAAGAAGAAAACAAAGGGAGGTCATGAAGAAAAGGGGGATTCCTCAACCTAAGTACTCGCACCCAAGAGGTGAATGTTGAATATCATGAGACGTGGAATTAGACATAAGATAGCAGGAAACTGTTTTGATGCCAAGGAAGGTATTTGATTGATACAACATATTACATGATGCTAAATCGATTTGGCAAGCATGGGCTAAAGCTAGCAATGGAAGTAGAACCTACATGAAGGATAGGAATGATGAGGTCAAGAAGGTAGATACATGGTTAATATGGTAGGTAGAATACAAAAGAAACCAACGTAGGCAAGAATGATTAAATTGACATGAAAGGATAAAGGAAACCCACGTCACCGTGAGGAACTAGATAAAGAAACGAAAGGAGGTGCCAAGATAAATATAATTTGGAGTTGTAAATAACTACTTAAAATGGAGAATGGATAAGGAACAACCTAGAAGATAGGTGTAGGAATTGACAAATAGATTTGCAAGAGTAAGCCAAAGGGAATAGAATGAAACACAACTTGGAAGGGAAGAAGTTTCGAACCTGTATGGGTGAATACAATAAAGATGTTACATTTTCAAGAATAAAATGATGATTAGTTGTGGATTGGAGGGGTGCAAGGAGAGAAATCAAGCCCACCATTTGGGAAAACTTGGCATATAAGGTGACAACCCAACAAGCAACTGGTATCATGCAGTATGGGCATAGAAATTGGGAGAGATTGAGTGAGCGTATTGTACAATAGGTTGCATCGATCGACAATGGAAGATGAAAATTTAGATAAAGGAGAGAAGAGTGGAATCATTTGTAATGTATGAAATTTGAATTGAATAAAGTTATTTTTTTTGTTTTCCAATTTGGGTATTTTGTAATGCAATTGTAATCAATCCAAATCGACATATGTAATTGTCGATTTTGAATGTTATCCACTATGGAGTCACATGTAATTTTTTTTGTGAAAATGAGTTGAGATGGTGGAAATGGGTGTCCTAGATTCATCAAGTGGTATTAGAGCTAGAGGTTATGAGTGTACGGATAGAGCACTAGGAGAGAGGAGGTTCGTACTAGGACCTGCTGGTGGAGAGGGAAGTGAGTAGAAGTTTTGGGGGCACCAGTAGATCACCAAATGTGAGGAGACTTGTGATAGAACCTATGGATTGAGGAAGCATGATTGACGAGCTACAAAGTACCATTGCAAGTGTGTGGATTCCTAAGGAGTTGAGGACTAGAAATCGTAGAGGTAGAAGCACAAGAGAAGATCAAAAGTATCACTACAAGTGTGTGGAGTCCCAAATAGTTGAGAGTGGAAGATGCAGAGTAAATTTGTGTAACATATTTCAATAGAAAAAGTGTAATCTTCATGATATCAAGGTATGATTGCAGCATGATGGTTGCAAGGGTTGTGTGCAGAGAAGATATGCTAGAGGAGGGCATGTAGGAAAGAGGAAGTACTTGGTAGAGGAGGTTGTATTGTCAACTATGGAACTCGCTGGAGATTTTTCACAATCTTGAAAGGTGGTTCTATCACCTAACTCCACCTTTGTTAGCACATGCTCACAAATATTTTACCTAGCACATATGATGTAGGAGCATCTAGGTTCACGATGAATCGACATCAACCAAAATAATTCTTGGTTTGATTTTGTTTGGTTTTGCTTTACTTTTCTCCTTGGACAAATTCATTTGGTTTGGTGGTTACAAATGTCATAAGTTTGAATGGTCGTTATATGTATCTTCAAGAGATTGTATATGTACATTATGTAGTGATTAAATGATAATTTGATTTGTATAAATTATGAAAATTATTATTTAAATATTATGAGTATGGAAAAGGATATGGTTAAAGAATTTGGAAGATTAAAAAAATGAAAGTTGAAGTGATTATGAAAAGAATGTGAAGGGGCATCATTAAGAAAGTGGAATAATAAAGTGAAAATTTGTGAATGGACGAGGTGCGCCAGGTTGAGAAGGAAAATCCATGCCATAGATCCAATGCATAGATAGATTAAAATTATTTTCCTTGAGAAAATATTACATGGTGGGTGTATAATGGTATAAACTGAATTTTAAATGGGTCTTGGTAGGCATGCATTTGAGGAGGGGGGTTTACTTAAGATTCTAGATAATAGAGCCATTTCTTTGAATCACAAAGCATCTTTTTTGATTATAAAGAAAACTAATAAGTGTGTAGATTTTAGATGGGATATAGATGGCTAAGAAGAAAACAAAGTGGGGTTGTGAAGAAACGGGAGATTCCTCAACCCAAATACGTGCACCCAAGAGGTGAATGTTGAATATCATGAGATGTGAAATTAGATATAAGACAACAGGAAACTATTTTGATGCCAAGGAAGGTATTTGATTGATACAACATATTACATGATGCTAAATCGATTTGGAAAGAATGGGTTAAATCTAGCAATGGAAGTAGAGCTCGCATGAAGGATAGGAATGGTGAGGTCAAGAAGACAGATACATGGTTAATATGGCAGGTAGAATAAAAGTGAAACCAACACATGCAAGAGGGATTGAATTGGCATGAAAGGATAAAGGAAACCCACACCACCATGGGGAACTGGTTGGAGAAACAAAAGGAGGCGCCAAGATAAATAGAAGCTATAGTTGTAAATAACTACTTAGAGTGGAGAATGGACAAGGGATGACCTGGAAGATAGCTGTAGGAATTGACAAACAGATTAGCAAGAGTAAGCCAAAGGGAATAGAATGAAATGCAACTTGGAAGAGAAGAAGATTCGAAACTATATGGGAGAATAAACTAATACAATAAAATATGTTGTATTTGCAAGAAGACAATGATGATTAGTTGTGGATTGGAGGGGTGCGAGGAGAGAAGTCAAGCCCACCATTTGGGAAAACATGGCATATAAGGTGACAACCTAGCAAGCAACTGGTATCATGCAGTATGGACATAGAAATTGGGATAGATTGAGTGTATTGAATAGTAGGTTACACTGATTGACAATAGAAGATGAAAAGTTGGACAGAGGAGAGAGCAGTGGAGTCGTCTATAATGTATGAAATTTGAGTTGAATAAATTTATTCATTTTGTTTTCCAATTTGGGTATTTTTTATTGTAATTGTAATAGATTCAAATTGACATATGTAATTATTGATTTTGAATGTTATCAACTATGGAGTCACATGTAATTTGTGTTTTGTGAAAATTGAGTCAAGATGGTGGAAATGGGTGTCCTATCTTCATCAATTCGCTTTATTCCCCTGTTAATCGAGTAATTAAGGATATTGGATTAATTCATCATTTTCTCCCCTTTTGATTAAATAATGCCAAATTATTTAATTCAAATGCTAATAATCCCACTTGATTAAATATTTCATGATTATTCAATTAAAGGTCCCAATTATTCCAATTTGTACAATTAAATGATTTTCTAAAATTGTATAATTAGCTAATTTCTTTTCAATCCTCCAACGTGCACAAAGAATATTCCCTTTTCAAATTTGAATTCTTCACTCCAGCTCAAAATGTCTCCAACATATTTCCTAAAATTATGGGATGTTGTTGAATCTCTCATGGATTATGAACCATTAATGTAATCCTTGATCCATGCCTCATGGATTATCATCCCTTGATCCATTCCTTGATCCATGTTTTCATCCTCAATTCAATTTCCTCCATTTTTTAGCATTTTTATCCCCACCATTGATCAACATCCTTAAAATCTATAAATAGTAGGTGTTGATGCCAAAAATTGGCAAGGTAATTTATGGGAAACTCTGTTAATGGGGGGACCAATTGCGCTAAACTGAGTGACCTCCGAGTTTTTAAAGAAGTCAACTTCTTCTATAATTAGGGTTTTGGAATGGGAAAATGAAGCAGATATAAAAAATAAAGATCAAACTAAGGCGATTTTCCAAGATTTAGATATGAGGCATGATAAATTTATCTTTTGGATGGGATTTAAGGGCCCATTTAGCAATCTGTTATGTCCTAGAATAACAAAAATTAAAGATAAAAGCCTGAATAATTCATTCATTGACATAAAATAATTCTCATACACATTCAGTGAAAAGAACAGTCAAAGACATGATCTAAACCAACAAACTGTCATTAAAATCATAGAAGTTCTGACAATAAACAATTCAAGACAATAATCGCACAGTATAAAGTTTATCAAATAGCTTAGGAAAACAGAAAGGCCAAAAAATGGCATAGCTTGAGAGTCTTTTCCAGTAATCTAAAAATAGTACAAAAGGCTTGGTGTCTTTTCCCTAAAATTTTGTATCTTCCAAACTCATTTTTGGAAGGAAGAAGCAATATATATAGATAAAATTCCCACTACCTAGCAAGCAGTAATAGAAAAGATCTCGTATCTTGAGCAATGATGCCAACAAAAATTATCACCCTTGGCTATTGCAATAGAAAATATTCGAGCCATAAAACATGATTGCTCTCCAACCAGATACATCCCCTACAAATGATGGTAGTGGTCCCAGAAAAACCCTATATAAACAAGTGTATTCCAATTATGTAGTCAGTTAAGACATGCGGTAGCTTGGCAGGGCACATAGTTCGCTCTTGCCTTCCCTTCAATGAAGTCCCCATGAAGGAGATACATGGCAACAGGTCACACCCTATGGTTCATTCCTCCCCTTCTCCATTGAAATATTGTGCAACGAAGACACGTGGAGGCATTCTTTATTATTGGCACCAACTATGGAGTCTACCAAAAGTATATGCAAATGAAAGCTATGTGGTATGCAGATGGGGCCTGATGAAAAAGTGAAGGGAAGCAATCTTTGAATGCTCGCCAAGTTGACATGTGGAAGCATGGCGGGGACCAGTTGAAAAGTGAAGTGAATAATTCCTTTAAAGAGTGCCTAGTGGAAATGTGGTGGCAACCGACGATGTTTATCAAAAAAAGGTCGATGGTGTTCAAATGATTGAGGCGCGAGCCGAATACTTAGCAAAAAATAAAATAAAACACTCAAAGGGAGCTTGATGAATTTCACATTCATAGCTTTTGGTGACTACCATGGGCATTTTGTCTATGGAATGAGGAACCCAAAATATTTGGTTTGCAGACTAGAGTCCCATCCATTGGGTGACAGAGTTAAAGTTTAGAGAGAGCAGCTTGCAAAGGCAGCCATTCAACCTCGGATGGCATTGATACATCACATAGATTCTCCTACACTCCACTCAGATTGATCATTTCTTTGTAAGGTAGTGTCACAGGTAAACTGACCCTGGACTCAAGTTGGAAAAGTAGCCGTGCAATTTTGATGAATGAAACCTTCAATATGCAGTGCAATAGGGGGTTGGCTAAAGCTCTGGAAGGAAGATGAATCCTATGGCTTCTTTGCAATCTTCATTGTAATTTTCTTTGCTTTGACCACTGATTCATCTGAAAGAAACTGAGAGGGCAGGCCCATTTCAGTTAGCTAGGAAAATTTCTCCTGCATACTATCCATAGTCCAGCTAAAAGTGGCTACGCATGCGCTAGCATAGAGGATGGCTTCGTGGAAGTGGATGAACCTATTCACTATTTTGGCAGCGACCTTTCTATCTCTGATCCCTACTTTTTCTAAGTCCCCATCTAAGACCATGTATAACTTATTTAGCAAAATCTTTGCCTCAAGAAATTTCTTTGTGATCATTTGTGGGAACTGCTCAATTGCTCCACAAACTTCTCTACCCAAGCTTTTCACCTCCCCCATAAATTGAAGCGTCGGTTGAAGTGTTAGGTAGAATGACTTGACCTTCTCCTAGAATGAAACATATAACTGTTGGGCCACCGAAAGGAGATTCGTCTAGGCAGCAAGGGCTTGGGGAATAGTCCTTAGAAGGGAAACCTTTGCATCTCTTGATCCGACATCCTGCATCAGTTTTGTGATCCTTTTGTTTGCAACTGTAAGCTACCCATCTATGTTTCTCAATTCTACAAACCATTTTTCCTCGGCCTTGCTTTTGTTCACCAATTCTTATTCGAGGGAAGATCTCATCTGTTGGAGTTCCCTCTCCAATTGGGCCTTTTGGCTCTCAAAGTTTGCATCCTTCTACTGTATTTTTTGCTCATATTGAGTGCTCTAACATTCAAGTGCCTCACCTTTTTTCTTCATTCCCTTTTCTGCTAAGGACAACTGGTTCTGATATTCCTGGTTCCTTGACCGTAGTGCATCGACCAAAGTGGGGTCATAGTATTGGAACCTGGCAAGTTCCTCTCAGAGTCTACCCTGCCCCACCTCTGTTCACTGTGTCCTCTCCAGTAAGCGCACAATATTTTCTTCATTAGCTTTCTCCTTCACCCCCAGGAAATCTATCCTCTCCTTTGCAAGCTTCAGCTCCTCTTCCCTTTTCCTTAGCTAGTGACCAAACTTGAGGAAGTCAGTGGTCACCACTCATTGTGTTTCCTCCATGAGCTCAACTTTGTCCTGCGATCAGGCTATTCTCAGATCAAGTCCCATATTAAACATGTTGTAATCAGCCATCCACATTTCCCCTTGTGGTTTGATGACATTCAAGTACATGGTTGTGAAGTTCAACATTGCTTGAGCTTCATTGTAAACAATATACACCTTTGGCTCTGCTGGCTTCTTGGCATCCCTGGCCTTTCGCTTCTAGATTCTGATAGCATGTGCCTCCTTTGAAACATAGCCCTACACTAGAAATTGGGCTGGCAACTGAACTAGCCCATCTACGAATGGTGCACTGGGAGGAAGTGCGAAAGGGGGTATCAGTCCCAGGAATTTTCTTCTTCAGGTGATTGACAATAAGCGGGGAGAAATGGGGAATTTTCCAAAGTTCATTTTGTGAATCAGTGGGAGGGCTCATCAGGTTTTACAGTGGTAGAGTAGTCATGGTGGAGTTTGTTTGTTGGGAAGATAGGGTTGGACCTGAGGTAGTAGTAGTAATGGGGGTATCAATAGTAGTTGCAGATGTAGAAGGTGAAGCAGATGCAGGTTGAGCTAAGGAAAAAGGTGGGAAGGTCCATGGAGGTGTCAAAGAAAATGGTACAATCTTAGAAAACTAGGAGAAACTTTCCATGATCATGGTGAAAATGGTGGAAAAAGAGGGGCCAACACTTGCAATGATGGGTGCCACAGAGACAATAGGGCACACTAAAGATTGTGAAGTAAGAGAAGAAGGAGCAAAAGTTACTTGTTGTCTGGATGGTTTTGGTCCTTGGATCACTACTAGCTCTTTGCTTATTTTGAGCTCTTGAATTTTTGCAAGCACTTGGCTTGCTGCAGGCTCTTGTGAACGTTCTCTAGGAGTTTCCTCTGTGGATTTCCTTTTGCTAGGTGGGGAATTACCCACTTCTATGGCCTTTGATTGTTGTTGAGTTGTTCTTGTCCTTGCTGCAGTCCAGGTGAGTGTTCACGAGGCTCTCAATATGTTCATTCACCCATTTGAAGCAACATAGCTAGGTTGCTTTGTTGCCTTCCTCTTTTTCTGAGTGGAGGCCATCAACACTTCTGTTTCCTTCTCCTTTCCCTTTCTTGTATCCATTTTAGACTCCTCTAGGTCAACATCTTCCCCATCAATGCTCACGTTGGAATCTGTGTGTTCATCATTCCATAATTTATCAAAATCTTCATCCAACTCCACACTTCCATAAGGGGCCTCAGGTTGCTTGATTTCTTGGCAGTACACCCAAAAATCTCTTATCCTTTCCTCTTTCCATCCTTCTTTTCTTGATAATCGGGTTCGAAGGTCGACTCCCATTTTGTGCTTCTCATCACACTTCACTTTAGCGAAGTAGAATTTAAGCCATGGCGGCCTACTATCATCTATGGGGATGTGAATCAGGTCAACCAACAGATCATCTTGATCCTCTAGTAGGTTCTGCCTCTTCTCTCGGGAAGGTCGAGGGTTGTGCATTACCTTGAAAATTTCATTTGGTAGGTCATTGTTGGGGTTATAATTCCATCAAATCCATACCAACCCCAACTAAGCTAGCTTTACCTCCAACAACTTATGCATCTTTTTCTTTCTCATGACCACCATTTTAAAGCTCATCGGGCAGGTAAAACATCCTCTTTTCTTGGCTCGGCCTCCACAAAAGGTAATATTAACAATTGATGCCTATCAAAACATTTCGAGTGTCGACACCTGATTTGTAACACATGTCAAAAGTTGGAAAGGCTCCCCAATGAAGCCTTGTATTCAGATGAACGTGAAATCCATTCCAAGTAACTAGTCACACTTGGGAGTGAAAATTCTGCATATACTGCATCTATTCCTTGGTGAGCCGGTCAATACCGTCCTCCCCTTTCAAATCTTGCAGAATCGAAACCAGGAAATAATCTGAAAAGGCATAATAGTCATAAGTTGAAGAGAGAAGAGGATTCCATATAGAAATTGGCATTCTTTTCTTGCCTTCATCAAATATAGCGAAATTCATAAATTTCCTAAAGAAATCAGGGTTTTGATGCAAAAACATATGGGCAAGAAAAGAAAGAAATATGAACCGATGTTGCATTTGGTATTCCCTTATCTGGCTCAAAATCTCATCAGCAATGAATTCTGCAAAATCATAACAAAAGAAAGAGTATTTCCTATGCAACTAAAAACCCATACCTAGTTGAAATTCTTGAACATGAGCCTCAGTGTCTAAGCCACAAACAAATGCCATCATTGAGAAGGCATCCTGCATGTCTATAGGAAAAGCATTATGCGCTACTGGAATTTTTGGTTGGTTTTTTTTATATGAATGAACCCTTTTAGTTTCTTTGTTATAAAAGTCCAGAGAATAGTATCTACCTCTTCATACTCTTTCCCCTTTCCCTAGATTGAACGATTCCATCTATTTTACTTTGGAGCTTTTTGTAGGGATACATAACATGTTCCATATAGCTTCTTTGTAGATATTAACTCTTAGTGTTTAGCCCTCGATGGTGTTGGTAGTCGGGTTGAAATGATTAATAGCCTTGTCAACCAACTCTGGGCAACAATGCACAAAAGGGACCATGTACTGTGGAAGTCCACTGAACCAACACCTCTACGCCAAGGAATCCGGGTCATGGATTTTCTTCATTCTTTCGCAGGCTACCTCCCTCAGAGTCTTAGGGTTCTTTTCGAGGATGAGATCATGAATATTATCCCAATCCTCCTTAATTAGGCTCTAGTATGTATAGGTTTGTTTCTTTTTTTCTCTTCATGTATTTACCCACTTCGGCTTCTCTGGTATACTAGGTGAAGCATATGAGACATCCTCAAATACATAGGTGACTAGTGTTGTGCGCACGTTGCTCAACAAACTTTGTGTGGCTCCTCGCATTTTTGTTTGAGAACTTTCAACCATCTTCCTTTTCTGCCTCAAATTTATGCTATTCTCCAATTTCTTGCAAATGACATTTGGCTCTATTTGCACTGAAAAATTATTTTCTCTAGGTAGCATGCTCAAAAGATTTTCAATACTTAACCACTTGCATGCAATACTTAGCTATTTTTTCTTAGAGTGGTGGACAATGGCTGCCTTTTTGCATTTAATTTAGCATGTACCGCCAACCTTTTGGCTTGTGAGAAATGAATTACATGCCATTTTGAGATGACAAGAATTCATAATGGTGATTGGTAGTTGTTTTGTACAGTGCACTTTCTTGGAACTTGAGCTGACGATTTGAAGGCAGCTTAGGTATTCGTATTCTTTGGCAATTAATATCCCAACAGGAATGATTAAGCCAAAGATGCAATGAGTGCTTGAAAAGATACAAGTTTTGATTTGGAGTTTTGGAGATGCCTACGGAGTGACAAATCAACCTTTTAGCCGTGCAAACTATTGTCAATGACTGACACTAGCTTAGGCTAAGTAATTAGCCCTTATTAATCTTGTATGCAACAAGCTATACCCAACAAACACAACTGGGTGAGAATTTCGAGCAAGCTCTTGTTGTGTTTTTCAAGTTGGTACTTGATTAGCATTATGTTTATGGTATACAAATTACCACACATATCCTAACCATTTCTATAAATAGGTGCTTAGGCAGTAGCAAAATCACACTTAACAGTTGAGCAAAATTGGTAATAGGTAGTTAGCTTAGAATTTAACGTTAGGAAGCTGAGAAGAATTTGTATAGGCTAGACTTAGGTAGCTTGTACAAAGTTAGTATCAGATAGTCATGTAGAGTCTTCTACCATGGATACCCCAATTAGACTAGTTTGTAAGAAATCCTAGACAACATTTCTAAGTAAAATTTTGACTAGGCGTCTCAAAAGAATCACCAAGAATAAACATTCCTTGGCCATTATAGCAATGAAGTGGGTTTTGGGGAGGGATTGTATTGAATATGAAGAAAAGCACAAAGTTAACATTGACGTGTGCTCACAATTCATCACATCCATGCTTGACATCCAAATTCCCAAGCCATTGGTTCTTTTCCTGGTGCTCAAAATTTTTCCAAAGAAGTACCTAGGTGGCCTTAGAGAGGTGGTGGCGAATGAAGCATTTGGTCTAGGCTTGCCAACAACAAGTGACCTGCAGAAGTATATTGAAGAAAACCTAGTAGTACCATGGGTGCCATTCCTGAGTGGGTTCCACATCTAGTCACAAGAAAAGCATCATCAAAGGGTAACCCGTTCCTTCCACTTCCTATTTCTCTTGTACAACGTGGTGCCTTTCTATGACATCAACTAGTACACCAATGTCAAGAACCTAGTGTTCCCTCTGCCACTCGCCATTGCTCTTGTGGATTTTGTTGTTGTTCCTGCTAATGAAGTAATCCAAAATACTACTGTTGATGTTGTTATTCTTGCTCGTGACTAAGACTAAAAATCCCCCTATTTTTTTCTTTAAGAACTAATACTCGTTAGTCCATTTTTTGTACATATGCCTAGAAAAAGCTTTAGTGTAGCTATATATGAAGAATATATAGAATATATATAGATATACTTTGAAAGCGTGGCCTCTGAGCCATTTTGAAAATGTATCTATCAATATATATATAATAAAAAAATATAGCTTTATATAATCATTTTGTCTCCTTCACTTTCTGATTCTGCAATGTGGGTTCCTTTTTCCTTACTGACATATGTGTTCATTTCGATTATGCATATTGGTGTTGATTTTCTCTACCTTTTGAGTTGCAAATTAGTTCTCTCTACTCTTTGCAATAATGGGTTTCGCTTACTTCTACTTCTTCACACAAAAGAATTTAAAAAGATCGGCCGATAAACACAAAAAAGCAAAATAATTACATTACTCACATATTTACATTGGTAGGATAATGCAAAGCTTAATTAAACAATTTAAGGTCAATTCCATTGACCATAATTCCTAGTGCTTATTGCTCCATGTTTTCTAACTCAAACATGTTGTGTTGTTTGCATTGAGTTATTTTGAAAGGGCCTTCCCAAAGGTTGTTGAACTTTTCATGTTGACTTGGCTTTGAAGCCCTTTCATTAAATTTTGGCACTAGGTCCTTGCACTTTAGACCTTGGTCTGATGCTATTTTATCAAACCACCATTTAACCACTTGCCAGTGGTTAGTCATGGCTATTAAGGACTTTTCCCTCTTTTCTTGCACTTCCAACAACTCAGCTAGCTGAACCTCCATGGCACCATTTTGTTCTATCTCAAGAGATTTGAGCAATTGCAACACGAAAATCTCCATAGAGATAGGCAATAGTGCTTCTTTTCCATATACTAGCTCGTATGGCGAAGTCTTGAGGACTTTCTTGGGAGTTTTGTGATCTACCCACAGTGCTGACTGAAGGTTTTTATGTCATTACATTTGGTGCTCTGACCCAATTCTTTTGATGAGTCAGACTAGATTTTTGTTAGTCGACTCGGCCAGGTCATTCCCTTGCGGGTAGTAGTTTGATGATGTTTTTAGGAATATGTTGTGTGTGAGCTCGAACTGACATACCGTAGAGCCTAGGAAGGCTTTGGTGTTGTTAGAGATGATGGTTTTAGGTGGGCCAAATCTCGTCACTAGTTCCTCAAGGAAGTCCACTATCTCTTCCTCCATCACGTTCTTCAGGGGCAAGGCTTTGGTCCCACTTATGTTCTATGTTGGAGGGGGGATTGATCATTTTGATGAAATCAAGGCCCATTGCACAAATGGCTTATCCACCACTATTGGATTGAGAGGCATCGCAGAGTTTTTCCTTCTTCCTATGAAGAATTGGCATTCCTTGTAGGCTTTTACCAAGGAGTATGAGTCATTGAATAACGTAGGCCATAAATATCCAATGCACATGATTTTGATAGCAGTGGTCTTTGTGGAGAAGTGTCTTCCTGCGGGATTGTTTTGAAAAGTGTCAAGAATTCTCTTTGCTTGTTATGTGGTGACACACCACAATAGAATTCAGTTGATGTTTCTTTTGAAAAGGATCCCTTCGATGAGCACATATCTATTGTTCTACAATCAGTAGAATCTTCCCTTCTGACAAGGAAGGCCTGATAGATATTTTCCTATGTGCATAAATCTCACTCTGTCCACAAGCTAGCATCCCTTAGCCTTGGATTCATTCATCAAAACCAAATCTGGTTGCTCTTCTTTGGCCGTTGTTTCTTCATCGTGTGCCAAATATTCACACTATCCTCTTTTGCAAATGGTCTTTATAGGCTTGACCCCAATGTCATATTCGAAGATCTTAGTGATCTAGTTGGCCCTCTTTTTCAGTGATTTCTCCATCCATGATATATGCGTGCACACTGGAGTGCGTGACATAAAAAAACACTTTATTACAAGATATTAGTTGTCAGAACTTCTTGAGTCCCTTCACTATTGTGAACGCTTGTATCTTGATGAAGTTGTACTTTGTCTTGTATTCCTTTAGGGTTTGGGAGTGAAATGTTATCAGATGTTCTCCCTTTTCTTCATCATCTTTCTGAGTTAAGATAGTAGCAATGCTTGACTTGCTACTAAATACATACATTATGAAGTCTTTTGATAAGCCTAGGTTGACTAGTACACGAGTTGAAGAAATAGCATCCTTAACTTTCTCAAAGGGTTCTCTAGCTTTTCTCATCCATTTGATTGTTTGATCCTTTTTCAACATCAGGGCGATTGGCCTAATTATTCCTGCAAAATTAGAAATAAATTTTCTCACAAAGTTAACCTTCCTGAAGAAAGACTGGGCTCCTTTCTTGTTGACCAGAAGTGGAAGCTCTTTGATTGCTTTCACCCACTCATGATCAATTACAATTCCTTATTTGGACACTAAGTGTCCCAATAGCTTTCCTTGCGGTACTCTGAAGACACATTTTTTCAGGTTCAGGGATGCCCCAAACTCCTAGCATTTTTTTAAAACCATCTCAAGATGATCTAAATGATCATCTTTAGACTTAGAGAACACTGTCAGATCATCCAAATAGATCAGGATAATTTTGTTGATCAGCTAGCTAAAAGTAATATCCATTACTCGCTGGAAAGTGGATCCCACATTTGATAGGCCGAAAGGAATTTTAGCATATGCAAACATTCCCCACTTTGTGGTGAATGTCATTTTGTGTCGATCCTCCTCTTTTACCCAAATTTGATTATAACCGGAGAAGCCATCTAGCAGGGAAAACATTTTTGATCTTGCCATTATTTGTAAGATAGAGTCCATAGAAGGTAGCAGGTAGTGGTCCTTCAGGGATGCTCTGTTCAGGTCCTAAAAGTCAACACATAGGTGGATGTCTCTGTTCTTCTTTCAAACTAGGACTCGATTGGATACCCATGTGCTATGCTTGATTGAGAAGATGATCTGAGACTGAATTAGCTTTGTTAGCTCTTGCGCCATCAAGGCCTCAATCTTCAAATTTACTGGCCTCTATTTGTGGTGAACTATTTTTACTCCTTCCACCAGCTCTATTTTATGATGGACAATTTTGGGATCATATCCCCTGAGGTCATCATATGACCAAGCCACTACTCCTTCATACTACTCATAGAAGTTGATGAGCCTCTCTTTATCATGATGTGGGAAATCTTTCTCGACTTTGAGATTTCTTCCCTCTTTGACTTGAAGGTCCACATCATCATTTTTGCTTGCTACGAACTTCCTCATATCATTTATTGCATCATCACAATAAAATAGGTTTTCGAGAGTGACCAGTCCCTTTGGAAGCTTGTTAGATCTTAGTTGAATGATTTTTCATCATATGCCTTAGCGATCTTTAGTTGGAGTTGGTCAAAAAACTCTCAAAACTGCTAGATGAATGAGGCAATGTGCTCATCGTTGTCGAACACTTTCCATCTTTGATCATTATCTATAATTTTTGGTCAGACTATCACTCATACAGAGTGTTTGATATGAATTAGATCAGAGGTAGGGTCAAATTGAGATCGATTGCAGCCATGTGGTTTGCATCAACATTTTTCTCTCTAGGCACTGTCTAGATGTTGAAGGCCTTGAAACCCTCAATCAGATCCCAGACTTGATGTCTATAGGATCTCATGCAGATGTTCTTTGCCATGGAAATTCCGTAGACTTTATTGACCACTAGTTCAAAGTATTTGAACACCATTAATTGCTTGATTCCCATCCGCTTTGCAAGGCTTAAACCTTGCACTAGCCCTTCATATTTTGCTTCATTGTTTGAACAAGTGAACTGTAAGTAGAAAGACCTCAGTTTCTTTTCATCATGTGGGGATATCAAACATATCCTGGATCCTACGCCCACCTTGCATCTCGCTCCATCAAAGTGCAGCTTCCATAGCTATGAGGCTTGATCTCTTTCAGGTTCCTTTGTGACTTTCAGAAGCACTTGATCTTCATCATAGATGACATAGGTGCCCAACCCAGTAGCATGATAGTTGTCGAAAGGTTCAGTATCTATGTGTTCACTTAGGAGGACCTCTTCTTGATTGGTTCGGTCTCCAATCACCTTTTCATCTTCTAGTAGCTTAGTGCAATACATTTCTTGCTTGGTGATAGAAGTATGGGTGGCCTCAAATTTGATCATGGCTTCATCAGCCACATGTTCTGAATGTAGAGCTTCAGATACTATCTTCATCTTAGCTCCATGCTTGGTCCTAAGGATCATGTGCGACCAATCTAGAGAAAGGTATCCTCCTACCTTTGAAGTGAATTCTTGAGATAGACAGAGACCAAACATGGGGGGAACGTCTATGATCATAGTATCTTGCAGTATTGTGATGTAAGGGTAGGAGAACAGAGTCAAGGGAAGGTCCTTGATAAGACCTATGGTTTAAATTTTTTTTACATCAAGCTACATAACACCTCTTTTTAAAGGTTCATAGCTAATTCCTAAGGCTTCATCTATTTGTTTGGGCATTACTGTAGTGCTAGCATTGGAGTTAATCATGACATTGTGCAATAATTTCTCTCCCACAATAAGATTTAGAAAGAAGGGCTTCGGTTTCAACTTATCTCTAACCTTGGTAGATGCTTCCTCTATGCTATTTGTGAGAACTTTGGAAGGAGGCGGTAGGTCGACAACCTTTCCTTTGAGAAATTGCCCTGTTGGTTCAATGATTGGATCCTCCCAGAGAGCCTTCCTTAGCAATGTATTTTTCTCTAGAATAGATAATATATCCCAAAGAGACACATTAGTAGATATTTTTTCAATTGTTCCACCACATTGAAGGGTGGTGGATTTGGAAGCTTCTGGTCTTTAGCTCTGGTTATAACAATTTCCCTTCACAACAGACATTTTTGTACCATTGGGAAGGTATTAGGTGTCTGGTCAGAAGCACTTTTGGGCTAAAAACTGAATGGTTGCAAGGCAACTAGTTCACCTATAAATCTTTGCTTTGAGCGATTGTTGTAATTAGACTACACTTGTGGTATTTTTGATGGGGATGTATCATTGGAAAACACCGCCTCTTCTTCTTCCATCCATGAGAAGAGTGCATGATCGGGAGAAATATATGTTTCTTGCTCCAGGGACATCCCTTACATTTGTGCAGTAAGCACTACATTTTCCATTTATAGAGAGGCATATGCATAACCTCCATGGTCTGACATTGCACCTTGGTTGTGTTGTTCCACCACCTTTTGTTGTAGATTTTTGTGTGGATAGTTTGGGGGAATATGTGTGTCTCTACATGGGAAGCACCAGGGGTTGATGTCATTGACTAAATTATTTTTCCCCATTGTCAGCTCTCTGCTCAAGCTTGGGTTAGCACTTTGCAGTGGGGTAGGTATTGGCACTATTTGATTAGTTTCCTGCATCTGCAGATTTGTGCGAGCACCTCCTTGGAATTGGTTATGCTAGTAGGAAGATCTTTCGCCTTGATAGTTTTGGTAGGTTGGCTTTGGTAGCATAGATTGATTATGCTTAATGGAAATTATTTCATTGGCCATGGTCTGCAACATCTCCTTGAACTTTCTCATCTCATCCTTTGAAGAACCGGATGTGGAAGCAATGTTCTGTGGCATATTCAGATATTTATACATAGATTGGGGAGGTGCAGACGCACTAGTAGATGGCATCTCCTAAGCAGGAACTTATATTTCTAGAAATATAGCCATAATGGGCCAGTGCAGCAACTTCCCTACATTTATCAAATTATTTTTCGCTTTGATAGTGACATTGTATGCATCTAGTAGAGTGGTTTTTCCAAGAGACTAGATCATCATCACGATGTCGATGTTGATAGATTTCAAGTAGAACATGAATGCTAGCTCAGGTGACAGGTAGATAGCAACCTAGATTCTCTACCAATTTGTATGGAACTGGGCATTGAAGTTAGTCATGGCTTCATGTGGGGCCCACTTTATGGTAGACAATTGATAATATATCGAGGACCGCTCTCTTTCATTCAAAAATATTTCATAGAAAGGATCTTCGAGCTCAACCTAGGTACTAATAGTATTATCCTACAACGTGCAGTACCAATCTAGTGCTTTTCCCTTGAAAGAGGCTGAAAGAAATCTTAGCACTACATTTTGGGTGGTGATTCCATGCACTAGATGTACGTCTGTGGAATCTTGCAAATGTTTGGCAAGTGTTCTTGAGCCATCTCTATTAAATTTAGGTATAGCTTTTAAAGCAAAGACCAGAATAGGGGCCCAAACAACGGGTGCTATTGGCACTACGAGGGGACTTCCGACATCCCACACCACATAATTTTTGTTAATGACTTGCAACATGGCTAGTGGAAGGGGTGAAGGGAGTGGAACATTCACTATCTGGTTGTGGCTTGTACTGTTCCTAATGGTGGCACTAATAAAATAGGGTTATTTGTTGTTTGGGATCTAGTAACAGACTGATGGCTCATACACCCTCTCTAGAGTTAGATTCATTTAAGCAGTCCCATTGGGTGTACCAGAAAAAAAAAATTGTTGATGCCAAAAATTGGCAAGGTAACAACCTTTATGGGAAACTCAATTAATGGGGGGACCAATTGCGCTAAACCAAGTGACCTCCAAATTTTTAAAGAAGTCATCTTCTTCTGTAATTGGGGTTTTGGAATGGGAAAAAGAAGCAGACATAAAAAATAAAGATCTAACTAAGGTTTGAGCCAAGATTTAGATATGAGGCATGATAAATCTATCTTTTGGATGCGATTTAAGGGCTCGTTTAATAATCTGCTATGTCCTAGAATAACAGAGATTAAAGATAGAATCCTAAATAATTCATTCAATGACATAAAATAATTCTCATACACATTCACTGAAAAGAAGAGTCAAAGAAATTATCTAAACTAGCAAACTTGCATTAAAATCATAGAAGTTCTGACAATAAACAATTTAGGACAATAATGGCATAGTATAAAGTTTATCAAACAAATTAAGAAAACAAAATGGGAAAAAAATGGCATAGTCTGAGAGTCTTTTGCAATAATCTAAAAAAAGTACAAAATGCCTAGTGTATTTTCCCTAAATTTTTTGTAGATCTTTCAATCTCATTTTCGGATGGAAGAAGTAGTATATATAGATAAAATTCCCACCAACTAGTGAGTAGTAAGAGAAAGATCTCGTATCTTGAGCAATGATGTTGGAAACAAAGATCACCCTTGGTTGTTGCAATAGAAAAGATTCAGGCCATAGAACATGGTCTCTCTCCAGCCAGATGCTTCCCCTATAAATGATGGCAGTGGTCCCAGAAAAACCCTGTACAAATAAGTGTCTTCCAATTATGTAGTCAGTTGAGACACATGGCAGCTTGGCGAGGCATGCAGTTTGCTCTTGCCTTCCCTTCGATGAAGTCCCCATGAAGGAGATACGTAGCAGCAAGTCATAGCCTACGGTTCATTCCTCCCCTTCTCTATTGAAATATTGTGCAGCGAAGACACATGGAGGCATTCTTTATTATCGGTGCTGACTGTGGGGTCCACCAAAAGTATATGTAGATGAAAGCTACATGGCATGCAGATGGGACCCGACAAAAAAGTGAAGGGAAGCAATCTTTGAATGCCTGCTGATTTGACACCTAGAAGCATGGTGAGGGCCGGTTGGAAAGAGAAGGGAATACTTCCTTCGAAGAGAGCCCAGTGGACATGTGGAAGAAGCCAATGGTGTTTATAAAAAAAAAGGTCGATGGTGTTCAAATGATTGAGGTGCGGGCTGATACTTAGCAAAAATAAAATAAAACACCAGAAGGGAGCTCGATGAACACAATCATAGTAGGTATTTTTCCATGAATAGGAATCCACAAACACTTAAGAAAAGTTACTCTGTCAAATTGGTCACTCACTTTGTGCAATTTGAGATCATCTTGTGAATCAACTCCATCAAGCATCAATCAAGCTTTTGCACATCAATGGATAATGCATAAAACTAAGAAATCCACATCCACTCATTTACATCAATCCACAATGGGATTGAGAGGTTTTCATACTATTTTAGATTTATTTGATTTGAATTTTATGTTTAGTGCTTTGAATTGAGCTTTTCTAGTATTGTGTAATTGAATTTCATTGAGAGTACGCTTTACTTGATCAATTATCTTTTAAATTTTTTTCATTTTGATGTTATTTGATCAATTAGATTTACATACTTACACTAGTAGTCCTAAAAATTGGTCCCCATTATTCCACTCATATGCTATCCATGAGCTTGTAGACTCCCCTTTCCCTATTCACCTCACATATCTTCATATTATCCCCCAAATTATAATCCTCCTTGGCATCGCAACACTTGATTTATTGAAATCTACATGCAATTGAATTTCATTGAGAGTAATGCTTTACTTGATCAATTATCTTTTTAATTTATTTCATTTTGATGTTATTTGATCAATTAGATTTACATACTAACACTAGTAGTCCTAAAACTTGGTCCCCATTATTCCACTCATATGCTATCCATGAGCTTGTAGACTCCTCTTTCCCTATTCACCTCATGTATCTTCATATTATCCCCCAAATCATAATCCTCCTTGGCATCCCAACACTTGATTTCTTGAAATCTACGCATCAAGTCTCTAAAAGGGTTTTACTAATTAGGCATTATTCAAGAATAGACAATACAAACCGCACTACTCAATCAAGAGACTCCATCTACATATGCACATGGCTTGGGGATGTAATTAATGGATAGAAATGAATATTGTGGGTTTTTAAAAGCATCTAGATCCTACCAAAATTATATGAATCCCATCAAAGGCACAAATCCATAAACAAGTTTGTGTAAAGATGACAAAGGAAAATATGGACTCCTCGATGTCATAAATAGAAATCCTAGTTGTTGCAAGTCTATATGTGTTACCAGGCCACTCCTCTAAACATGAGAATAATTTTCTAATTGGACCAAGTCATATGGAAATAGATCCAAGGTGGATTTTAATGTAGATTATTATGCTAGTGCATTCAAATATTTGTCTATCATGCAACTCCTATGATTAGCCTAATGACACAAGAGAAATGCATTATGATTCAAATATTATAAATATAAGATGGAAAAATGTTAAAAATGTTTGTAGTTCCATGGTTTTATGTGTCTAAGAGTAGTATAGGGTTTCAAACTCTACAAGTCTATTTTGTAAGTTGGAAATCATGTTGTATGTATCATATAAAGGATTTTAAATAGTAAATGTGTCTATAAGTGTTTCCATAGCAATCTATAATTATTAATGTGAATATTTAATCTTAGTAGTGGATTTAATCTTGCCGTATTTGTTGGAATGAATCTAATAGGTATCAGATAAATGTGTGACAATATTTTAAAAAATTGCTCAAATGTTTTATGGTGGTCTTTCCTTTGTCTCTTGTGGATTTTTATAGCATTTAAATATGGATTATCAACTATTTTTAGTTAATATGAAGTGACATCTATAATGTGTGTGTAACTCTAGTTTTAGTTGTGATTTATAGATGTGCCCTCTTCCTTCTTGTAATTTGAGATTTAGCTACCCATTGAAGTAGTCATTAGAGTTGGAGGTCAATGATCAAACACATTTCTAATCTGAACATCTATCATTCTTAGTAACTTACAAATATATTAGAATTTTACATACTCTCATGATACAATAATACAACCTAGAGAATATCCTTAGTGAGCCTTAATAGAAATAATTTTAGATAATCATGCCATGCATGTACACATCTTGCACATCTGCAAGGATGTTGTTACTATCTTAATAATATTTTCTACAGTCAACTAGTAAGTCATATATAGTGAAAAATCTTGATGCTTATTCTACACTAGCTAAAAATATTTTTTTTCAACTATTTCATTGAGGATACCTCTAGGGACACCCTCCTAGGTTTAGCTAAGCCTAAAGTGATAGAGAAAATACCCACTCTTAGACATTGGCCTTAATCATCCATACTCTATTTATGAGTCACTATTTTATCTTCATGAAGAAAAATCATTAGCCTCGAATATAGATTGATACTCTAGGATTATGGAACTATGAAATTTGGGACCTAAAAAATGGAACTACTATTAGGGATCTATTGAAGATTTGAAATATTTGTCTTTCTATTATATCGATTATATCATTATTGGAGGGTATTTGTGCTTGAGGGAGAACTTGAGAGGAAAGTAAATATGTAGGTCATTTATATCTAAGTATTCTTTACAAAATAGCTATGCTACTTATATTTTATTTGTGTACAAAACCATGATTTTATCATTTGTTGCATTTATCTATTTTTATTTAGTTGAACAAATACATAACTTAACCTAACCCTTTTTATTAATGAAATAGAAAGCTAGAAATGTTCTACCTGCTAGGCATTAGCAATATTTATCCTATGTATGTATATATTATATTCAAAGATATTGAAGAAAGATGTTTTAATTTTTTTTAATTAAATACTTTCATTTATATTAATTTTAGAACTATATTATAAAAATATGGAAAAATTCACAGTTTATAACTTATGTAAGGAGGTGGCTTTAACAATATGGCTACATAGAAAACAAAAAGTTTCTAAGTAGAAAGAGCTATTGATCTAGTAGGAGGATGTTCATGGTCATATAGTTTCTACACATTTAGATTATCTTGGCCATTTATGATAGGCTTCCAACTTATAAGAGAACCAACATTAGTATATTCATCTTACACTTCATCTAGGAGTTGATCAACAACCTTGGGAAGAGAAACAACCAAGGTAAGATGAGGAAACTTGTCATTGTATGGCCAACAAAAGATACATTTATCATAGGGTTTAGAAGAATTTAAATGCTAATAGGAAGCTAGGGACCATTCATGAGCATTATGACCATGAGATTTGAGCTAAGAAAAATGAGAACTATAACCCATGCATTATGACTTCTGTAGACATTGAAAATTGTCCTTCACTTGTGAACCCACATTTTCATATCAATTCCTCCTTCCACTTGCATAATTAAATAATTTTAATTATTTAATTATCTTTTGAGATCATATTCCTCTATTAATTAAATAATTCTTAATTATTTAATTAATTCAATTTCTCCTTATTACTCCCTTGATTAATTAAATAAATTTTATTTATTTAATTATGTCACTAGTTAATTCTCTTTTCCTCTATAATTAAATAAATTCTAATTTTATTTAATTATTTTCCATTTTTCTACTATAATTAACTAATTATTTTAATTGGGCTTTGGCCCTAAAGCTCGCACGGATAGCATAGGAGAGCTTAATTCTTGGGTTTGCTTCTCGAGGTCTTGGGTTCGAGTCCAAGGTCTAGCATCACCCAATGCGTGTGGCTTGCGAGTGGTGTGTGCATCCCTAGAGGATTTGTCTCCCCTCAACTCGCTCCTTCTTGGCCTCAACTTGGCAGTTTGTAAGCCCAAGGTGAGGCAGGTTGGGCAATTGGGCTAAGTCGCGGGGATACCTCTGAGTTATCAAAAAAAATAAAAATTATTATTTTAATTATTTAATTATTCATTAGCTTTTTATTCTATAATTAAATAAATTTTATTTAATTAATTATTTTCCACCTTTCCCTCCACTATTAAATAATTATTTTAATTATTTAATATTTTGTCATTTTCCTCCACTTTTAATTAAATTTTTATTTTAATTAGAAGTCAACCTTTTCCCTTTCTTCTATAATTAAATAATGTTTCTATTATTTAATTATTCACCTTCCCTCCTAGATTAAATAATTTATAATTATTTAATTTTCTCCAACAATCTCTTTTTTTAGTGTCATCCTCATTATTTGTGTCAATCTTATCTCTTCGTGTCTCATTTAATTTTCACCCTTGATTGAATTATTTTATAATTCAATCTCAATCATTCATCCTTAACCAAGTCCTATCCTTGCCCTAATTTGGCCCTAACCCTATTTCATACTACATATTTCAATCTTGGCCATTGATTGTCATGTCATATTGGCTTTTAATCCTAGCCCTTCATTCCAAATTTTGTTTTTTATAAAAGAGTCCTATTATTGACATTTTGACATAAACATCTTTTATGCTAATGTCATGTTGCTAGAATCACGAGAAACCACATTCAAATCTTCAACAAGTCAACATACGACATTCAATCATTTGAGGTTTGCATTGTATTTGGTTAGATTTAAATTATGTTTTATGCATATTTATATTATTTCCATTTTGCGTGCATATATTTTGGTGAACCCAATGTCTACCATAACTTTCAATAATCCCAAAAATAGATTCAACATTAGTCCTATTAGTCCAATTCAAGTCAAATTGCATTGCCTCTGCAACTAAACATAGACAAGGCCATTTGTCAATGTGCCCCTGAGGCATTAAGTCAGTCCTTTTAGGTTTGGTCAAAATAAAAATCATTATTAATTCCTTTGTCAATAAAACAAAGTCATGTCGAACTACAAGGTCTTTGTGCATTGTTACGTATGCAAGGCCATATGTCGATGAGCCGTCGAGGCCAACTAGGTTAGTATTTTAGGGTTGGTCACATCATTCATAGTAAATCAAACATTTTCAACCTGGACATAATCATTCATCAACACATTAAACAAGTCATGCATCTACAATGAAATTTTAAAAAAAAAGTTAAAAAAAGAAGAAGAAAAAATGAAAAATAAAAAAAGTAAAGAGAAATCATTCGTCCAATGGTGAAAACCACTTCTTGTGGTGCCTTGGATAAGTACCATGATGAAAACCTTACAAACATGCATCATGTGCAATTCATTGGCCTCTTGCACTTTACACTTGAGGGCAAGTTTCATCCATGCTATTGTACCTACCACAACCCCCTTTATCCCCCATTTCCTATCCATTATCCTACTTACTTTCATCCCCATTTTTACCTCCTTTGATATTTACAAAGCTAAGGTCTTCATATACATCATGCATTATATCCTTCCATCCTTCTTATCCTATCCATATCATTCATTCCATATCCCTCATCCTATCCAAATCCATCTTCCCTTCCTATAGTTGATCTTGATGAAGAGCCTTGGGGTCGAATACCAATGCATCCATATCCTATCCACTTGATCTTAATCATCCTATCCATATCCTCCATCGTACATGATCCCTTATCATATCTTTATCCTCCCATCCTATCTAAGTCACCCTCTCTTTTCAACCTTGATCTTGATAAGGCTAGGGGAAAAATATCCATGCATGCTTTGGACAATGCAAGCCTTACTTCCTCTACCATTCTTGTCCTTTATGCACTATCCTTCCATATCATATGTCACTTATCATCTTCCATCCATGATTGCACTAACTCTAGTGTGGGGCATCTTAGTCCTTTTAAATTAATCCTTGGAGCTCCATCTTCCTATACTCCATCCACCATCATTCTATCTCCCATAACCATATATTATCCAAAGTCCTCTCTCCTATCCATGGAATTCCTCCATCCTTCCATCCTTTTACCATGTCTTGGTTCTCCCTTGTCATAGGATCTCGTTCAATTCTCTATCCAATCCATTTATCCTCTATCCTTCCAATCCAACTATCCCTCAACTATCCCAATCCATTCCATCCAATGCAATCCAATCTTGCAACCTAGTGCATCATTCAAAACATTCCTTGGCATTGTTTCTAGCCTTGCTGCAAACCTCAATCCTTTAATCATTATCATCATAGGGACTTGGAGCATAGTCCTTGTTTTATTTTGGTTTGATTTGCATGCTTGCTTGTTACTTGTGTGTTTTATCATTGTTTGCATTTTTCATGGTCTTTTGTATTCTATTGTCACAAGGGCATCATGGTCTTCCATATCATGATGTTAAGGGGAATATGTTTTCATTTCACCTTTTTGATCATGTATTGGGCACATTATCATCCTAGTCCTTATACCTTGGTGCATAATGTCAAGTACAATATTGTAAACAAAGATTTTAGGAACCCTATTGAACACTTACCCTTCTAGGATGTTTCACCTAAATGGGAAGGAATAGGGTTAAAAATTTGTTGTTTAACACTCAAATATTAATGTAAATGATATGAATGACTCCTAATTAATATGTACTAATGCAATAATAAGAAAATGGAATGATATTATGATGCAAAATCTAAGAATTATGAAGTGATAGAAAACACAGTGTGATATGAAAACATGAAATGAATGACCTAGAAATGTAAATAGAACTAGAAAGAAAACTATGAAACAAAATGTGTGCACCTAGTAGGTGATGAGGAGTTGACTGAAGATTGCGAAGGCCTTTGGAATTCTACAAATTCTAATGTGTAAGCCAGATGCGACTAAGTCACTAGGTGGGGCAATTTAGTCCCAATTTTCGGAAAACTTTCTGAAACAAGAATTTTCCAAATGGGTGTCCAAAACTACAAAAACCACTGTTCAAAATTTGAAGTGGGTCTAAATTTCGAGGAGGGGAAATTTAGTCCTCCTGCAAGTTTCAAGAATCTCGGGACTGGATCTTGTAGCTTTAGGTCTGCACTTGCTTTTCTGATGTGGGTCCAGATCTGAATCTTCGGAAAGTGACCTGTAGAATATCTCCAAGCTTGAATTAGGGTTGTTTTTACTTGAATAACTTTGAATGATAGAAGACACCTTTTTCACACTTTATCCTTTAACAAATCTACCTACAAAATTTGCAAACACACATACAAAGGGGGGGAAATGGTTGAAGGTTATATTATAGGGGTTTTCCTTCGCCAAACCCCACTTTCGTAGTAAAACCCAAGATAATAAAATGAAATGTAAAGATAATGATAAATAAACAACATGCAAGTGTCATAAACTTACCAAACCCTTGTTGAAAATTTGAAGATATGCAATGAAGAGCTCCAATGGATGACTTGATTATGCTTAGAGTGCTTGAATTCTTCAAAGATTGAATGCTAAATGAGTGCAAGAGATTATGAGATTGTAGGATATGTAAAATGAGGGGAAAAAACCTTATTTACACTTGATTTTAGTAAATTTCTCGAAAATAACACATCATAGGCTAACCTCAAGGGTAAAAGGATAAAATCCTTCCATAAATTTAAAATTATTTTAAGTTTTGAGCCAAGTGGGACTAAGTCACCCAAGGTGGCGATTTAGTCCACCTGGGAAAATTTGATTGGGTGTCGTGAGTTACAGGGCATTTAATATTGTTTAATGGGAAAATCCTTAAAAACACACTTAAGGGGGGTCAAAAAGTGTATTAAGGGGTCATTTAATCATGAAAGGGTTAAATTAATGAAGACAAATCTAGAAAAGTGTGAAAGTGGGTTACAAAACTTCACAACACTTAGGAATAAGACTTGGTAAGTAATAAAAAGGAATTATTATGATGAATTATGATAAGAAGAGTCTAGAAAAGTGTAGAAATGTGTTACAACACTTCACAACACCTTCACAAGACATCTTAGAAGACTTAATGAATTAAATATTCAAGACCTAATGTTATATTATAACATTAAATCTATGCAAGATCAAGTCAAAAACCACTAGGAAGGCCTAAACATGAGAAAAAGTAGAAGGGTTACTTTTTTCATGTCCACATTTAGCCCCTACTTTAGTGAGAGGATGAACTTGCTTCAAACTCACACTAAAGTAGTTGATCATGCAACCAAGAAGGGTCAAAATTTACTAATGCTTAGTAAGATGAGATGTCAATAATCAAGAGGGATGATCAAGCCCCTAGGATCATGATCCCATGCCAAACCAATCATAAGCAAAAAGGAACATATATGATGATGAGAAAAGAAAGCTTTGATTGCCAATCCAACTCATTGTGGATTAGATCTAGGCTGCTTGTTTAGAAAGAGAAGGAATGTGTACTCACTCTGGTGTGATGAGACTTTTGGTTGTCCATCAGGTGAGAAAGCCCAAACATACTTACTCTGGGGCCATGAAATTTTTGGTCATCCACAAGGTGAGAGATCCACAAAAGGTGGCTATGGGGAAAGTCATGCCTCGAAATGGGCTTCCCACTCAACCATATCAAAGTTATGCCTCCTGATAACTTTAATAAGGTTCCATAAAGGAAAATGTTGGTTTGTGCTTCATGAGACAAGAAAAGCATCATATGCTTAGAACTCATGAAAAAATGCAAAGGTACCATACGCTTGCAAGCTATGTTATGCAAGGTGGAAAAAAATGTAAAATGCAAAATGTAAATCTATTCAAAGGAGTCTTGTTAAGATCATGCGAGGTCTATAACTTAGGGAACATTATATCTAATGTCTCCAAGAGAATACCAATCAAAGAATAGAAGATTAACAACTTAGGGGATGCAGTGTGTCACATCAGGCTACTAAGAGGAATGTAATATGCTAAGATAGATCACACTTATGAAGGACACTACACCCAATGTCATCCATAAAGTGGCAAACACATTGTGTGAAGTAACAAGGCTGCACTAAGAATGAAATGCAAATGAATAATGCTAATGTATGCCCCCAATTTAAAGAAATTGCTACACACTATTCTGTGAGCAATTGCTTTAAAGTAGAAAATGAAAAATGCAAAAAGAAAGACATGAGAGACAACTCAAAAATACCCTATGCCAATTCATATGTTTTCAAGTATGTGTCATGTAAAGGAAATAAAAGAAATATGGGTTTCCCCCAAAGGAAAACACCAAAAACATAAGGGATCTATGGATTTGGGGTCAGTATGTTCGTTGCTGCAATGTTTTATGAAAGAGCTTGGAACTATCATCATTCCCTTAATACATAGAATGAGAAGAATGACACAAAGAGAGCGAAAAAAGAAAGAAAAAGAATTTCCATTTTGGGTCAACATGGAAGAGACATTGTGGTCTCAAAGGTTTGCATCATCCCCAAATGGAAAACACAAAAATGAAAAGAAAAAAGTGAAATGAAAAAGAAAGACTTTTGGGTCAACATGAAGGAGACACTTTGGTCTCAATGCCTTGTGTCATCCCCAAAATGAAAAACACAAGAAAAAAAAAGAAAAAGGGACCTTATGGGTCAACATGGAAGAGACATAGGGTGTCTTAATGCTTTGTGTCATCCCCAAAAGGAAAAAAAAGAAGAAGCAAAAAGTGAAATAAAAAAACAATGTATGACATATAGAAGAATAGAGGTACAAATAGAAGAAGTGCACAAATAGAGATAAAACATCAAACACACATTATAGGGGAACACAATACACACATATAAAAGAAAAAGAAAATAAAAGAACTAGTAATGCAAATGCAAGTCACACAAGAGACAAGGCATTCACCTCCAAATCTTAGTAAGGGTAAGCGGAAGGTGAATAACATAGCTAAGGGACAAGAAAAAATGCATTACTAGGACAAGGCTAACAACTACTTGCCCCCACTTAGTGCAAGGAAAAAGTGAGCCAAGGTGGGTGGTGAGGATGATCATGAAATGATGAGAATAGAAGATTCTACAATCATGGCATGATAAAGGAATGGGAAATGATACATTATGGAATTAAAGGATAACATTCGGTATCAGTACAATGATACTTATTCAATACTTCTTTTAATGTTTGATAGTCTTCATTGCGGTGGCCAAGAACATGATGATATTTGCAATATGGTACATTTGAATCTTTAGGACATATGACCAACCTATTGGAAGGTGGTAGTAATATAAGATCTTTGTTTAAAATAATTTGGAGTTTCCTTTCACATTCAAGTGGTGGATGGAGAGGAAACTTGATTTTTTTAGCTTCTATGGTCATTTTCATTTACTTGACTCACCCTTTTCATGAATAGAAGGAGGAGGATGACCCATGGGGATCCTTGTCTCCTCATCATTAGTACTATTGAAGGGTTATTCTCAAGGAAGAAGAATGTTCAAATTAGGAAGGGGTTTGATATCCTATCCCATGTGTGGTTTCTTTGGTAGGAGCTTGCTCAAAAATTTGGTGGATTGCATGTTCATTGGTAATGTCACATCCTTGTTGACTTAAAATAGTAAAACCTTTACCATAGGTCTCCTCAAGGTTAATAGGGGTATTAGTGACTTTAGTAGTGTAGGATGGTTGTAGAATGTCTTGTGGAGAAGAATTAAGTCCACCTGTAGGAGGGAACTTAGGTCCTTCATTAATTTTAGGATGTAAGAATCCAAACATATCAGGAGGAGATATGGTAGGGAGGTCTTGAGACTTCATAGATGGATAAAAGGGTTTGTTGGCTTCAAGGTTATCAAAGCATTTGTTAAATAACTCACTCATGCTAACATCATCTTCTCCAATGATGTCAAAACCATGAGGAGGACAATCATGAGGAATTGAAGGAGCATGAGGAAGCTCAAGGTCATTTGGATCACAGCCAAAGGTACAAGTAGACATGTCAACTAAGGATTTTAATGATTGTAAAAACTTACTAAAGAAAAAATCCATGATGCAAATTGATGAAGAAAACTAAATGCAAGAAAATGTATAATACTATAATTCGGGAAACAATGACAGGAATGAAAATACAGGAAACTGAAATGCTGAAAATACCCAGAAAAATGCCAGAAATAATAGTGCAGAATGTGCAGAGGGACTAAGCCGTCCAGTGTGGCAATTTAGTCCTAGTGATAATTTTTTAAATTTTTTTTAGAAATTTTGAATGCAAATTTATGTGTTTCAGATGCACAGATGAAACTTCAAAATGAAAATGCAAATTGTTTGTTATTTTCAATGCAAAAATGATGTAAAAATGCAAGCTATATAAGATTTTCACTAATGTAATTTGTAAAACCCTGTTGGAATTAACTAATTCAATCCACAGCTCCCATGAATCACCTACAACAATAAACCTATCACACTATGAAGAATAAGCAAGATGTGATTTCCCTACAACTTAGATTTGATGAAAACACTAATTTGCATTATTTGAACAACTGTCGTGAATGTGTTGTCGTAGAGAATCAAAATAATTACAATGATCAATCCTTATGAAAAGGATGCAAGCTAACCCTAGATTAGGGTTAGATTAGAACATGACAAGTGTCCTCATAGGAATGAATGAGACATTTTCTAATATTAGAAGCTTTAATCATGTAAAATGAAACTAATTAATTAGAGAAAATAATTAAATAAATGCACTCGTAAGTTTAGCTTAAGTGTAATAAAGCATAAAGTGACCCAATTAATTAATGATTATTTAATTAATTAGGTCAATTTTATTACTCTAACACCCCTCCTTCAGATGAACTAAGGAGAAACTAAACTATGATAATAAAAAAAGGTACATAAATGGATGCATGAATGGGTCCGGCCCTAACAGCTGATGAGGTACCCATATACAACATATAGATCTCTCACAAAAGGAGAAAATGAGAAAACCTCATGGGAATAAAACTCCCCTCCAAAAGAGAGAAAAGAAAATAATGTAATGCACTAATAGAAGAAGGATAGAAGGTGGATTACATGATACCCCCCCAAAGACAACTTCTATCACATAAGTACAAATACAATGGTCTCCATAAGAGAGATAGAAAGAGACTAGAAGGCCCCCCCACAATGAAGAAACTCTTATCGCAATGGTGGATTCCTGATGTAGAATCCAGAAAGAGATCTTGAAGTGAAAAATAACGTTCCTCCCCTTGGGAAGAAACAGATCCAAAGGATGATGTCAAAGAAACCCCGTGAATAGTGATGAACCAATATGTCTCAAGATGTGTGCCATGATATGATGTTGAAGAATCTTTGTCTTTGAACTAAAAAAAATGATGCCAAATCCAAACTGATGTGAAGACTCCTAAAATACAACCTCTAAATGCACTAATAATGGTGGGTGTATAGTGATAATCTAATTGTCAAGATAGAGGAGATGTATATCCTCAATATAATCTGTAGTGTGAGATTCAATTAACAATGATGTGTTTGTAAGATAAGAATCTCGTGATGTAGTAGAAAATGAATGACCAAGATGGTCATGATGTTGAACTAAATCCATAGGGGCCAATGTGGTGATACTGATGTCATTAGGAACAACGGATGATGCATGTGTTATCTCAGTTTGAAGAATAGGAACTAGGAGACAAGCCTCTTATCCATCGAAATGTGCAAGACCTGCTAGATACTCTAGCTCTTCTAATGCAGCATCATCAATCGGTATACAATCTATAGTATCCATGGGTAAGAGACAATCTAAAGCAAGATCCTTTGGTTATGGAGAGAGATTGGGGTCTCTATGGATCTCCAAAAGATGAGTCCAAAGTGTGTGGGGACAATCAATGTCTGATACAACACACATAGTGTCAAAATCAACACTAGAACATATAAGTTTTACTAAATGATCTCTAATGATATCCCAAGCTATTTTTCTCCCTGGTGTGTTTGGTTAAGGCATGAGGTCATATAAATTAGGAAAAATATTGAGCCACCTACAATGTGTAAGTATGCCCTTTGCCCATGACTCATAATTATCTTGTTCTAGGATTACAACTGAAGGGTGAGTAGAAAAACCCATTATTACTCTTCAAAAGAGGAAATATGAGAAAACTGACTTTATTGGATGAAAATAATGTGAAATAGAGCCAAATGATGTAAACAGAGCATTCCCAAGTGCCAAAATGTCCAAGTAATTAAGAAAATTGTGTAAACACAAAAATATAAACAAAATTTACCTATGGAAAAATATGGGAAGATAATTATAATAATTGTGTAGAGTATTGAACCAACTTTCCAATTCCTATTTTTTTTTGAAAAACAAAGACCATATGCAAAAGATATGCCCCCAAAAGCGTGAAAATGATGATCTGGCTTTGACTAAAAAAATAGCAACATAACAAAAAAACCAGAAAAAAAAAAAAAACTATACCACTAGATTAGGCTCAGAATTAGCTTTCCGGTGATATTTTTTTTTCAAAAATCCGAGTTCGGACATAAAAGTTATGGCCAAAATACCAAAAATTCTCCAAAAAGGTTTGGGGGGGAAATTGGTGGTTAAACTAGCCGCTAGCATTAACCACTAGCAGTTAACTACTAGTTAGTGGCTAACTGACAGTGATGCCCATTAACTCTAGTTTTTTTTTTTCTTGGATTGTGTGTCGTACTAGGCCGTGCAACCCATAAAGGGAAAAAAAGTGTCTCTTAGAGTCACTGTGTTTGATTTCGACAATTTGATAGTCATTTTTGGGGTTTTTGGGCTCTCTAAATGTGATGGTGAGGTTTGTTTGGGCTTAGAACGCTCCAAAATTTTAGGTACGCTCTAGATCTGGAAACCCTCATAAACTTCAAATCCTCGCAGATTTGACAAACAAAGGCCTTTTTCAATGAAACGAAAGGAAAACCTAACTATTTTGGTAGCTCTGGATTCAATGGAATGCTTAGAATTTGACCACAGATCATATATATTAATGCATGAGTTGATTTCTTCAAAAAAAGTGGACAAGGCGATTGTAGATCTGGTGCTCTAATACCATGTTAGAATTGACTAATTCAATCCACAGCTCCCATGAATCACCTACATAGATAAACCTATCACACTATGAAGAAATAAGCAAGATGTGATTTCCCTACAACTCAGATCTGATGAAAACACCAATTTACATTATTTGAACAATTGTCTTGAATATGTTTCCATAGAGAATTGAAATAATTACAATGATGAAAGCTAACCCTAGATTAGGGTTAGATTAGAACATGACAAGTGTCCTCATAGGAATGAATGAGACAACATGTTCTAATATTAGAAGCTTTAATCATGCAAAATGTAACTAATTAATTAAATTAAATAATTAAATAAATGCAATCCTAAGTTTAGCTTAAGTGTAATAAAGCATAAAGTGACCCAATTAATTAATGATTAATTAATTAATTAGGTGATGACTTTATTACTCTAACAAACCCTAGGATGCAATTTAGACAATGCAAGAACTAATGCAATGCAAATGAAACCTAGGATGAAATTAGAAGGAAATATGTTCAAAATGCAGGTTCACCAAAATGTAAACAAAGATTTTAGGAACCCTATTGGACATTTACCCTTGTAGGATATTTCACCTAAAAGGGAAGGAATAGGGTTAAAAATTCATTGTTTAACACTCAAAGATTAATGTAAATGATACAAATGATTCCAAATTAATATGTACTAACGCAATAATCATAAAATGGAATGATATTATGTTTCAAAACCTAAGAATTTTGAAGCTCTATAAAACACAATGTGATATGCAAACATGAAATGAACAACCTAGAAATGTAAATAAAACTAGAAAGAAATTTGTGAAATAGAATGCGTGCACTTGGGAGGTGATGAGGAGTTGACTGAAGATTGCAAAGACCTCTGGAATTCTAGAAATTCTGATCTGTAAGCTAGATGGAACTAAGTCGCCAAGTGGGGAAATTTAGTACTGGTTATGGGATAACTTTCTGAAACAAAAATTTTCCAAATGGGTGTCCAGAATTGCAGAAACCACTGTTCATACTTTGAAGAGGGAATAAATCACCAGAAGGGGCAATTTAGTCCTCCTAAAAGTTTCAGGAATCCTGGGACTAGATCCTATAGCTTCAGGTCTGTACTTTCTTTTTTGATGTGGGTCTGGATCTAAATCTTCAAAAAGTAACCTGTACAATATCTCCAAGCTTGAATTAGGGTTATTTTGACTTGAATAACTTTGAATGATTGAAGACACCTTTTTCGCACTTTATCCTTGTGAACCATGTTTCCCAAACTTGCACAAACACAAGAAACAATCAATATATTAAATCAAATGCAAGGTTAGTAACATGATTCCTCAAGAAATTCATTTAAATTTGCAAAGCGAAAGAGGATATGAAATTAAGAACACAACAAAACTTAAAACATATCAAATCCTATTCTAAAGCAAAGCAAACTCTTAAACTCTTAAGGGAATTGGTGCCAATTTGATGTGAAAATTGGCACTTTCCCAAATCCAATGATGCAATGGTGCTTTGGTGATAAAAATTGATCCACTTTGATGAAGAGTGATGAATGCTCCAAGATAAAAACCTGCATAACCTAGCTACAAGTTCAAAAGTATGGATGAAGATTGTTAAAGATTTGAGTATAGTAAGTTTACTCAAGTTGTGGATGATCAAATGAGGAATGAAGCCTCTTATTTATAGCATGTCAAGTTGAAAGAATGCACAAAATAGAGCAATGTGGGGCTATCTTTCATTCAATGGCAAGGTGCCACTTGTCCAAATGTGAATGGGCCAAGGATGTGCAAGTTTTGATGAATGTGCCAATAAATGCCAATATTTGAATTTTGAAATTTCATTAATGACAAGGTGGAGGGAGAGTCAAATGGAGTAATGTCCACTTGGCTCATTGCAAAAGGACTTGTAAGAGGGAGTGAATGCCTTGTTGGAAGGACAAAGTCCACTTGGATTTGAATTTCAAACTTGAAGAATATTCATCCAAAGATGCCTTGTTGAAGATAAATAGAGATTTAATAAATCAAAAAACTCTATTTTCATGTGCAAGTGGCAAAAGATGGAGGATGGGACATGAGAAGGGATTAAATTAATCAAAGTTAATTAATTTAATGAAGGTTTAAATGATGTGACCTATTTGACTTAAATTTATGGATTGATTTAAATCAAATATGAGAAGAATATGATTTAAAGACTTAATTAAATGAAGGGTTTTGATTTATTTAACCAAGGAGGTGAAGGTAGATTAAATTGAATAAGGTTTTAATTTACTCAATTTAATAGATAAGCTTTAGAGATTTAATTAAATAATTTAATTAATTATTTAATTAAATAGGGATAATTATATAGATTGAGAGACTTAATTAAATACATGATTTATTTAATTAAGAGTGGAAAATTAATGAATTTAATCAAATAAAGATATTTGATTAAAATGGTTAGATCGAGGGATGATTCAGGATGAAATGGTATTTGTGATCAAGATCAGATGTCCAACATTAATTAATACATTTTACGCATCTACAATCCTTTAACAAATCTACCTACAAAGTCTAAAAACACACATGCAAAGGGGTAAAATGGTTGAGTGTTAGATTATAGGGGTTTTCCTTGGCCGAACCCCACTTTGGTAATCAAACCAAAGATAATAAAATCAAATGTAAAGAGAGTGATAAAAACAACATGTAAGTGTCATAAACTTACCAAACCCTTGTTGAAAATATGAAGATATGCACTGAAGAGCTCTAATGGATGACTTGATTATGCTTACAGTGCTTGAATTAATTAGAGATTGAATGCTAAATGAGTGCAAGAGATTATGAGATTGTAGGAGATGTAAAATGAGGGGGAAAACCCTTATTTATACTTGATTTTAGTAAATTTCCCAAAAATAACACATCATAGGTTGACCTCAAGGGTTAAAGGATAAAATCCCACCAAAAATTTAATATTATTTTGAGTTTTGAGCCAAGTTGGACTAAGTCGCCCAAGGTGGCAATTTAGTCCAGCTAGGAAAATTTGATTGGGTGTTGGGAGTTATAGGGCATTTAATATTGTTTAATGGGAAAATCCTTAAAAACACACTTAAGGGGGGTCAGAAAGTGTATTAAGGGGTCATTTAATCATAAGAATGGGTTAAATTAATGAAGACAAATCTAGAAGAGCATTAAAGTGGGTTACAACACTTCACAACACTTAGAAATAAAACTTGGTAAGTACTAAAAAGGAATTATTATGATGAATTATGATAAGAAGTGTCTAGAATAGTGTAGAAATGTGTTACAACACTTCACAACTCCTTCACAAGACATCTTAGAAGACTTAATGAATTAAATATTCAAGATCTAATGTCATATTATAACATTAAATCTATGCAAGATCAAGTCAAAAACCACTAGGAAGGCCTAAACATGAGAAAAAGTACAAGTGTTAAAATTTTTCCATGTCCACAAATATCAAATCTAGGTTTCTCATATCATTGCAGCATGATGATTATCCATCCTCCCTCTCCATCCACATCTTCATCATCCTTATCTATTTTCCTCTATCTTTTATCCTTCATAAATGTAGGCAAGTCCATCTATTTCAATGTTCCCCTGAGGCATTAGGTCAGTCGTTTTAGGTTTGGTCGAAACAAAAATATGATTAAATCATTTTTCAATAAAACAAAATCATGTCATGTTGAACTACGAGGTCTCTATGCATTGTTATGTAGGCAAGGCCATCTGTCAATGAGCTATTAAAGCCACCTAGGTTAGTCTTTTAGGGTTTGTCACATCATTCATAGTAAATCAAACATTTCCAACCTAGACATAAGTATTCATCAACACATTAAATACATCATGCATCAAAAATGAAATAAAAAAGAAGAAAAATAAAAAAGTAAAGATAAATCATTCGTCCAATGGTGAAAACCACTTCCTGTGGCACCTTGGATAGGTACCATGATGAAAAAATGGAAAATAGGCATCATGTGTAATTCATTAGCCTCTTGCAATTTACACTCGGTGGAAAGTTCCATCCATGCTATCGTACCTACCACAACCCCCTTTATCCCTCATTTCTTATCCATGTTATCCTACTTACATTCATCCCACCTTTTCCCTCCTTTGATCTTGAAAAGGCTAAGGATCTTCATATACATCGTGCATTATATCCTTCCATCCTTCTTAGGCTATCCATATCATTCATTCCATATCCTTCATCCTATCCAAATCCATCTTCCCTGCCCATTTTTGATCTTGATGAAGAGCCTTGGGGTCAAATATCAATGCATGCATATCCTATCCACTTGATCTTTATCATCCTATCCCTATTCTCCATCATACATCCCTTATCATATATTTATCCTCCCATCCTATCCAAGTCACCCTCTCTTTTCGCCCTTGATCTTAATAAGGCTAGGGGAAAAATATCCATGCATGCTTTGGACAATGCAATCCTTACTTCCTCTACCATTCATGTCCTTTATGCACTATCCTTCCATATCATGCATCACTTATTATCTTCCATCCATGATTGCACTACCTCTAGTGTGGGGCATCTTATTCTTTTGAAATTAGTCCTTGGATCTCCATCTTCCTATCCTCCATCCACCATCATTCTATCTACCATCACCATATATTATCCAAAGTCCTCTCTCCTATCCATGGAATTTCTCCATCTTTCTATCCTTTACCATGTCTTGGTTCTCCCTTTTCATTGGATCCCATTCAATTCTCTATCCAATCTTATCTCATCCAATCCATTTATCCTCTATCCTTCCAATCCAACTATCCCCCAACTTTCCCAATCCAGTATATCCAATTCAATCAATCCTAATCCATGAAATCCAATATTGCAACCTAGTGCATCATTCCAAACATTCCTTGGATTTTTTTCTAGCCTTGTTGCAAACCTTGATCCTTTAATCATTATCATCATAGGTATGTCTTTCCCAATCGTTGCATTATTTTTTGATGTGTCCTTCCCACATTAAACAATGTCATCATCATCATCAATCAATCCATCAATTGGTTTTCAGCTTGACTTGGAGCATAGTCCTTATTTGCTTTTGGTTTGATGTGTGTGCTCGCTTGTTGCTTGTGTGTTTTATCATTGTTTGTATTTATCATGGTCTTTTGCATTCTATTGTCACAAGGGCATTAGAGTTTTCCATATCATGATGTTATATGGCATATGTTTGCATTTGACCTTTTTTATTATGTTTAGGGCACATTGTCATCCTGGTTCCTTATACCTTGGTGCATAACATCAAGTACAATATCAAATCTAGGTTGCTTATATCATTGCATCATGATGATCATCCATCCACCCTCTCCATCCACATCTTCATCATCCTTATCTATTTTCCTCTATCCTTTTATCCTTCATAAACATAGGAAAGGCCATCTATTGATGTGCCCCCGAGGCATTAGGTGGGTCCTTTTAGGTTTGGTCAAAATTAAAATCATGATTGTGTCCTTTTTCAATAAAAAAAGGTCATGTCATGTCAAACTACAAGGTCTCTGCACATTGTTATGTAGGAAAGGCCATCTATTGATGAGCCCTCGAGGCCACCTAGGTCGATCTTTTAAGGTTTTTCGCGTCAGTCATAGTAAATTAGACATTGTCAACCTAGACATAAGTAGTCACCAACACATTATACAAGTCATGCATCAACAATGAAATAAAAGAAAAAATAAAAATAAAGAAAAATTTAAAAAGTAAAGAGAAACAATTCATCCAATGGTGAAAACCATTTCTTGTGGCACCTTGGATAGGTACCATGATGAAAACCTGGAAAACAAGCATCATGTGTAATTCATTAGCCTCTTGCACTTTACACTTGGGAAAAGGTTTCATCCATGCTATCATACCTACCACAAGCCCCTTTATCCCTCATTTCCTATCCATTATCCTACTAACATTCATCCCCCCTTTTCCCTCCTTTGATCTTGACAAGGCTAAGGATCTTCATATACATCATGCATTATATCATTCCATCCTTCTTATCCTATCCATATCATTAAAATTCCATATTGTAAGAATTGGCTATGATGGTAGCAACCCAAGATCTAGAGGCCTAATAGAAAGCACAAGCATAAGAGAGATAGAAGCAATATGACAAGAATAGACTGTATTCTTATCAATGAATACAAAAATGATGAGAAAATGTACATAAAGGACCCCTTGGTTATATAGCCAAGGTTAGAACATAGAAGGGCATAAGATTATGACAAGTGTTGTAATCTTATGACATGAGACAACTATGAAAAACTATCACTTCACCTAAAGTGGAAAAGTGATAATGTGATAATCACCACAAAAGGTGGAGAGATAATCACATGATGTGTCCAAAAAAGGTGGAAGTGATAAAGTAATGACATGTCAAGTCCACCAAAAGTGGAAACTCTCCAACTACCTCCTACGTGGTCCCTAAGTAAACTTAACTAAGGTGTAATTATGACCTAGGACAAGGTACAACACTTTTAATTACACCAACACCCCCCTTTAAGTGCAACTTAGGGAGAATGTACACAAAAGAAAACAATGCAAGATGGGTACTGGCTACTAGGACTTGTTAGGTACCCATGTACAAATGAAATGCAATCTCTCATAAAAGTGGAGAAAAGGAGAAAACCACATGGGAAAAAAATCCCCCCCAAAAGTGAGATGAAAGAAAACAAGAACTGAACTCAAAAAGATGATAATGGTAAAACCTCGAATGAGGAAAAAGCCCCCCCCAAAAGAGAGAATGAAGCATTCAAGTGACCTCCTTAGAAGAAACATCTCATACCACCAAGAGAGCTTGCAAATGATGATATATACTCTCAGTGAAGGGTTTGGTGAAGATATCTACAACCCGCTCTATTGTAGGAAAATACTGCAAATCAATGACCTACTCCTATATTAGCTCCATATGAATCTTGATGTGTTTGGTCATCTGATGGTGAACCGGATTCTTTGAGATCTAGATGGCACTCTGATTGTCACAATGAATGACTGTAGGATGTGAAATAGTGAAGCCAAACTCAGTGGGAATGTTCTAAAGCCAAATAGCCTCAGTAGCAGCATTAACAGCCCCTCAATACTCAGCCTCAGTAGAAGAAAGAGTAATAGCATGTTGCTTCTTACTTTGCCAACAAATGGGGCTAGAACCAAGATGAAAGTTGTAGCCAGAAGTGGACTTATGATCATCAAGATCGACAGCCCAATCAGAATCTGTATATCCCACCAAGGTAAGTCCTATACCTGCTACATAGTGAATCCCATGATGATGTGTACCCTATATGTAATGCAAGATACATTTGGCTGCTTTCCAATGAAGCTCATGTGGTTCTTGCATAAAGCATGAAACCATGCCAACTGCAAAGGAGATATCATGGCAAGTGTGAGTCAAGTAGGTGAGACTCCCAACAAGCTGACGATACAAAGTGGCATCAACAAGTGGAGTAGAACACTTAGCCTCAAGCTTGACTCCTGAAAGAAAGGGAGTCAAAGCAAGCTTACAATCAACCATGTGAAACTAAGCTAGAAGATCAAGAGCATACTTGGGCTGAGAAAGAGAAATCCCAGAAGCTGACTGTGATCTCAATCCCGAGAAAATAGTACAAAAGGCCCAAGTTAGTCATAGAAAATCTATCCTGCAAAGTAGATTTGACACTACCAATGATGGATGAGGTACTCCCTGTAATGATCAAATCATCAACATAGAGCACAAGTAGCAAGTGAGAATCATCATGTCACAAAATGTAGACATTCGGATCTGAATGACACCGAGTGAATTTTGCTGAGAGAAGAAAGGAATCCATCTTGGCATACCAAGCCCTAGGGGCCTATTTGAGGCCATAGATAGACTTCCTCAATCTGGAAACCAAAGAAGAATCATGTATGAATCCCTGTGGCTGCTCCATGTAAATCTCCTCATGAAGATCCCCGTGAAGAAATGCACTCTTTACATCCATCTGATGTACAACCCAACCATGAGTTGCAGCAATAGCAAGTGTCAAGCAAATGGAGTTCATCTTAGCAATGGGTGCAAAGGTCTCTATATAGTCAACACCTGGAACCTATGAGAAACCTTTTGCCACAAGTTGAGCCTTGTATTTATCCACACTTCCATCTGCTGCATACTTAGTTTGATAGATCCACTTACATTGAACCATCTTTATCCCCTTAGGAAGAGGAACCAAATCCCATGTGTGATTCCTCATCAAGGAACTATACTCTTCCTCCATTGTTGAATCCCATTCAGGAATGCCTGAAGCCTCCTTAAAGGATTGTGGATCTGAAGCACTAGCAATATAAGCATGTGGAAAATCGTGATGTTGTGACCGAGTCCTTCGAGTATTTGAAGGATCCTCAACAAGAGAACCTGCTGACTCAAGAGTCTATCAAGCCCAATGAGGTCTAGTAGGAGATGAAGGATGAGCCTCCTCAACTACAAGTGGACCTTGCGAAGGTGTGATCCTACGAGTCAGAGTTGAGGAAGAATCATCATTTGCGTCACTATCATCACTTTCCACTATGGAGGAAGGAAGAGGAGGATTAGAGGCCAAGCTAGGAGAGTTTTCCTCAAAGTGAAAACTCCTCTCAATGAATAGCTTATGTGTCTCTAGATCCAAAAGTCTATATGCCTTAACACCTTCAGGATATCCAACAAAGATGCAAGGCCTACTCTAAGGTTCCAATGCCTTGCGCTTCTCTAGAGGTATTCGTGCCCAAGTTGGACAACCAAAAACTTTGAAGTGTCTCACAATTGGTTTTCTACCACACCAAGCCTCAAAAGGAGTCATACCCTTCAAAGCTTTATGGGGAACCCGATTTTGGATGTGAGTGGCACAACTGATAGCTTTTTCCAAAAATTCAGGACCAAGAGAATGAGCATGAATCATGCAGCTAGCCATATCCTTAAGGGTTCTATTCTTTCTTTCAGCTACACCATTCTATTGTGGAGTGTATGCAGCTAAATGTTGAAGATCAATCCCCTCAAGAGTACAAAATTCCTCAAGTCTATTGTTCACATATTCCCTTCCATTGTTTGTGCGAAGAATCTTGACTTGCTTCCCTGATTGCTTCTCAACATGAGCCTTGAAGGCTAGAAATATGTCAAACACTTCACTCTTGTGAACAAGAAAGTAAACCCATGTGAAGCGGGAGTAGTCATCAATGAAGGTGAGGACATAGCAGGCCTTGCTAAATGATGGCACTAGAAATGGACCTACTACATCACTGTGAACCAATTGAAGAACTTCCAAAGCATGCAAAGACTTCCCTTTGTCAAACTTCTCTTTTGGATGCTTACCCATCGAACAACCTGAACATACACCTTCTGAAAAGCTGATTTGAGGGAGTCCTATTACCATATCCTTGGAGCTAAGTTGCTGAAGATAGCGGTAATTGAGATGTCCAAACCACTCATGCCATAGCTTAATTTTTCAATTTGAATGAGTGAGCAAGGCTGTAGAAGGAGACTTAGGCACAAAGTGAGAAAAAGAATAAAGCCTTGTGTTGTGATTGGCTTGTCCCACTGCAACCAAGGAATCATCCTTATGTTCTTTGACTACAACTGAATCTGGTAAAAACTCAACTTTCTTTCCATCTCCAAAGTGAGTGATTTGGTAGATTGAAAGAAGATTGGCACTCAAGTTAGGAACATAAAGAACATTCTCAAATGTTCCATTATCCATGGCAACTGAACCTTCGCCTTCAACTTCCACTTGAGTATCATCTCTTATGAAGATGTGAGGTACCTTAGATGGCTCCAAAGAATAAAACTATTCCCTTGAAGAACCCATATGATGAGTGGAACCTGAGTCAAGTATCCATTGTTGTGAAGAACTTGAAGTAGCCAAAAATGCTTGCCTTTTTCCTTTTGATTGTGAGGAAGTGGAAGTAGATGAATCCTTCTTCTTGTAGGCAGATGGAAAATTGATGTTGTTCTTCTTGATGATGTTTGTCAACTCATCAATTTGCTTAGTGTGGCAATGATGCTCATCATGACCAAACTTCTTGCAATATGAACAAGTTGGTCTCTCCTTGTTTGAATTTCCCTTCTTGGGAGAAGATGAAGAATTCCCTTGTGATGAAGAATTCCCTTGTTTTCTAGAGGATGATTGTGCTTTATCTTGTTGTTTCTTTGGATTAGATTGCTTCTGCTTCTTGTTGGAACCCTTTCTTTGAGTCCCTTGATTCCCTTGATTAGCCACCAAAGCTTTGGACTTTGAAGACTTGAGAATCCCCGTGCTTATCAATTTTTCTTGCTCTAACATCAACATTTCTGTGAATGCATCAAATGATGGCATAGTGAAAGAACTACCCACTGTCAACCAATGGGTTTGGAAGCTAGAAACAAATGTTGCATATTCTAATGGAAGCTTTCCCAACAAATTGTAGACCAACTATGCATCCTTTTTTTCAATGCCGCAATCCTTAAATTGTGCTCTTAGCTCATTTTCCTTAGTGACATAGTCTTGGATTGTATCAAAATTCTTGAGATCTAACATTGTGAGATCATTGTCAAGCTGATAACCTCTAATCTCATCAACTTGGCCATACAATTGACCAAATTTTTCCCAAGCTTCTTTAATTGTTTTACATTTTTCAATTTGAAAGATGAGATCTTTTGATACATATTTTCTTAAAGTTCCAAGAGCCATAGTATTTTTTAGTGAGCCAATCCATATGAGCATTAGGATCAACTTTAGGATCAGATGGTGCAACAATAGTTCCATCAATATAATGATTTAATCCTTTTTCCATTAACTTACTCCAAGCATCAATTTTCCGGGAAGCATAGTTATGTGGAGTTAACAAAGGAAACTTAGGAGAACCCATAGTAGCAAAATGAAAGAGAACAAGATAGAGAGAGAGGAACAATCACACAAGACACCCCCCTAAATTCACTCAATCAAAGAACCCCCCCCAAAAAAAAAGATGATTTGGCACTTTATTCTTAGTGCATGTACAATGGCCACTTGCAAGCCAAGAAAAGTGGGCTTCTGATTTTCAATGTTTTACAACAGCCTTCAGAAGGCTACAACAGAATCAAATGACTGATAAAAAAGACCAAAATGAGATCTTATCTTTACAAATGCTAAAATAGGCCAAAATAGACCAAGTGTTGAAAGTACAATTTATGATCACAATCACTACAAACTAATAGCACCATTGTGAAGTTCAGAAAAAATCATGCACTTATAAAAAAACGACACCTGAAAAGGACTTCGTATGAGCTTAAACGAAGCCTCAGAAGTTGCAAAAATGGTGACTAGACAAGAACAGTTTGAAGAAACTAAAATTTCTGGAAAATCTGTCCACCAAAATAAAAAAATAATTACACCACTGCAAAGTACACAAAAAATTAGCCCAAATAAAAAACAAATTGCACAAAAAAAGGCCTCAGAATGATCAAGATATAAGCCTCTGAAGATGAATTGCAAAATCAAAAGCTTCAACTATGAGGGGGTCTAAAATTTTCAAAAAGTGTCTGATGCAATGCTGATGTAAGCAATATATGAGCCTAAATTTGACGATCATATGCCTATCACACATTGTTTGAGGTTAAATTTGATGGTCGTTTGACCGTCATGACCGCAACCATTTCCCTGTGGAGTATTGGCTGGAATATTCTTTCACTCGCCAAAATATTTTGAGACTTTGACAGAATATGCTGGAATCTGTAGTCTGTCAGAATATTCCATAGAATCTACCACATGCCACCGAATTTGATTATCGCTTCGTTGGTTTTGTGTTTCCTGGTTTCCTGAGCAAACAATGACTGTTGGTGATTGAACAAAGGGTCGCATGGCAATGGAACACCATGCCACGTGGTAGGTGTGGAGAGACTGGGTACGCCACGATACAGGGTTCCCTGTGTACTCTATATGTAAAGTGTCCCCCACCTTTTTTTATTTAAAAAACTTTTACAATGAATAAAAACTAAGAAATAATTTTTTTTTTGAATGATTTTTAAAAAATATTTTTCACAGAAAATAAACTATATTTTTTTCAAAAAATAAAAATTGTACCAACTATCATAATGGTTGGGCCGTACGGCTCAGCTAGCAATTTTTTTTCCTCGATGGACAACTTGCTCCGATATGGACAATTTGGCAGTTGAGTTATGGGTTTTTGGCCCTTCTAAGCACGATGGCAATGTCCTTTTTCACTGAAAATGCTCCAAAGTGGTAGCTAGCTCCAACTAAGACAAAAAAAGGAAAATCTAACTATCTCAGACACCTTGGACACAATGGTGAGCTTAGATCTGATGCAACAAGCTCCCAAAATGCACTTGCAATACAAGACCAAAAATGGAACCCTCCAAGAATATCTCCAAATGACTAACTAAAGGCACTCCAATAGCTCTGATACCATGTAATAATTAGCTATGAAGGTAGCAACCCAAGATCTAGAAGCCTAATAGAAAGCACAAGCATAAGAGAGATAGAAGCAATATGACAAGAATAGACTGTATTCTTATCAATGAATACAAAAATGATGAGCAAATGTACATAGATGACCCCTTGGTTATATAGCCAAGGTTAGAACTTAGAAGGGCATAAGATTATGACAAGTGTCGTAATCTTATGACATGAGACAACTATGAAAATCTATCACTCCACCTAAAGTGGAAAAGTGATAATGTGATAATCACCACAAAAGGTGGATCACCCACAAAAGGTGGAGAGATAATCACATGACGTGTCCACAAAAGGTGGAAGTTATAAAGTAATGACATGTCAAGTCCACCAAAAGTGGAAATTCTCTAACTACCTCCTATGTGGTCCCTAAGTAAACTTAACTAAGGTGTAATTATGACCTAGGACAAGGTACAACACTTTTAATTACACCAACACATATCCTTCATCCTATCCAAATCCATCTTCCCTTCCCATAGTTGATCTTGATGAAGAGCCTATGGGTCAAATACCAATGTATCCATATCCTATCCACTTGATCTTGATCATCCTATCTGTATCCTCCATTATACATCCCTTATCACATTTTTATCCTCCCATCCTATCTAAGTCACCCTCTCTTTTCACCCTTGATCTTGATAAGGCTAGGGGAAAAATATCCATGCATGCTTTGGAAAATTCAAGCCTTACTTGCTCTACCATTCATGTCCTTTATGCACTATCCTTCCATATCATACATCACTTATTATCTTCCATCCATGATTGCACTATGTCTAGTGTGGGGAATTTTATTCCTTTGAAATTAGTTCTTGGAGCTCCATCTTCCTATCCTCCATCCACCATCATTCTATCTACAATAACCATATATTATCCAAATTCCTCTCTCCTATCCATGGAATTCCTCCATCCTCCCATCCTTTACCATGTCTTGGTTTTCCCTTGTCATTGGATCCCATTCAATTCTCTATCCAATATCATCGTATACAATCCATTTATCCTCTATCCTTCCAATCCAACCATTCCCCAACTATCCCAATCCATTCAATCCAATGCAATCAATCCTAATCCATGCAATCCAATCTTGCAACCTAGCGCATCATTCACAACATTCCTTGGCTTTGCTTCTAGGAAATCTACAAACCTTGATCCTTTAATCATTATCATCATTGGGATATGTCTTTCAGTCCTCACATTTTTTGGGATGTTTCCTTCCCACATCAAACAACATCTTCATCATCAACAACAATTAGTTTTTAGATTGACTTGGAGCATATTCCTTGTTTTCTTTTGGTTTGATGCGCATACTCGCTTGTTGCTTGTGCCTTTTTTTTTTATCATTTTTTGCATTTATCATGGTCTTTTACATTCTATTATCACAAGGGCATCATGGTCTTCCATATCATGATGGTTTGGGGCATATGTTTGTATTTGACCTTTTTAATCACGTATTGGTACATTTTCATCCTGGTTCCTTATACCTTGATGCATAACGTCAAGTACAATATCAAATCTAGGTTGCTCATATTATTGCAGCATAATGATCATCCATCATCCCTCTCCATCCACATCTTCATCATCCTCATCTATTTTCCCCTATCCATTTATCCTTCATTAACGTAGGCAATGCCATCTATCGATGTGCCCCTGAGACATTAGGTCAATCCTTTTAGGTTTGGTCAAAATAAAAATCATGATTAAGTCCTTTGTCAATAAAACAAAGTCATGTCATGTCAAACTACAAGGTCTCTGCACATTGTTATGTAGGCAATGCCATCTATCAATGAGCCCCTGAGGCCACCTAGGTCAGTCTTTTAGGGTTTTTCACATTAGTCATAGTAAATAGAACATTGTCAACATGTACATAAGTAGTCATCAACACATTAAACAAGTCATGCATAAACAATGAAATTAAAAAAAAAAGTAAAAAAAGAAGAAAAATAATGAAAAATTAAAAAAGTAAATAGAAATCATTCGTCAAATGGTGAAAACCACTTCTTGTGGCACCTTGGATAGGTACCATGATTAAAACCTAGAAAATAGGAGTCATGTGTAATTCATTAGCCTCTTGCACTTTACACTTGGGGGAAAGTTTCATCCATGCTATCATACCTTCCACAATGCCCTTTATCCCTCATTTCCTATCCATTATCCTACTTACATTCATCCCCCCTTTTCCCTCCTTTGATCTTGGCAAGGCTAAGGATCTTCATATACATCATTCATTATATCCTTCCATCCTTCTTATCTTATCCCTATCATTCATTCCATATCCCTCATCCAATCCAAATCCATCTCCCCTTCCCATAGTTGATCTTGATGAAGAGCCTAGGGGTCAAATATCAATGCATCCATATCCTATCCACTTGATCTTGATCATCCTATCCATATCCTCCATCATACATCCCTTATCATATCTTTATCCTCCCATCCTATCCAAGTCACCCTCTCTTTTCACCCTTGATCTTGATAAGGCTAGGGGAAAAATATCCATGCATGCTTTGGAAAATGCAAGCCTTACCTCCTCTAACATTCATGTCCTTTATGCACTATCCTTCCATATCATACATCACTTATCATCTTCCATACATGATTGCACTTCCTCTAGTATGGGGAATCTCAGTCCTTTGAAATTATTCCTTCGAGTTCCATCTTCCTATCCTCCATCCACCATCATTTTATCTCCCATAACCATATATTATCCAAAGTCCTCTCTCCTATCCACGAAATTCCTCCATCCTTCCATCCCTTCCATGTCTTGGTTATCCCTTGTCATTGGATCCCATTCAATTATCTATCCAATCTTATCTTATCTAATCCATCTATCCTCTAACCTTCCAATCCAACTATCCCCATCTATCCCAATCCAGTCCATCCAATGCAATCAATCCTAATCCATGCAATCTAGTCTAGCAACCTAGCACATCATTCAAAACATTCCTTGGCTTTGTTTATAGCCTTTTCATGAATGTTGATCCTTTAATCATTATCATCATATAGGAATATGTCTTTCCTATTCCTCACATTGTTTTGGGATGTGTCCTTCCCATGTCAAACAATGTCATCATCATCATTAATAAATCCATCAATTGGTTTTTAGCTTGACTTGGAGCATAGTCCTTGTTTTATTTTGGTTTGATGTGCATGCTCACTTGTTGCTCACTTGTTGCTTGTGTGTTTTATCATTGTTTGCATTTATCATGGTCTTTTTCATTCTATTGTCACAAGGGAATCATGGTCTTTAATATCATGATGTTATGGGGAATATTTTTGCATTTGACCTTTTTGATGACATATTGGGCACATTACAATCCTGGTTCCTTATAACTCAGTGCATAATGTCAAGTACAATATCAAATATAGGTTGTTCATATCATTGCAACATGATGATCATCCATCCTCCCTATCCATCTACATATTCATCATCCTTATCTATTTTCCTGTATCCTTTTATCCTCCATCCTTTAGTGCTCTCATCTATTTCGAGAGCACACTCGTGTTCTTTGAACTCGCATGTCCTCTCGAGGGGGCATACCACTACCTCCTCTTCATCCTTCCTCATCATCGCTAGTGATTGGGGCACCATGATTCTAGTCCTAATCCCTTTCATACCCACTATGTTATACTCTTTGAAATGATGTTACTTCTCTTAATTGCAACATCATCTCAAAGAAGGGCAACATGTAGACACTGAAAATTGTCCTTCGCTTGTGAATCCACATTTTCATATCAATTCCTCCTTCCACTTGCATAATTAAATAATTTTAATTATTTAATTATCTTCTAAGGTCATATTCCTATATTAATTAAATAATTTTTAATTATTTAATTAATTCATTTTCTCCTTATTCCTCCCTTGATTAATTAATTAAATTTCATTTATTTAATTATGTCACTAATTTTTTTTCCTCTATAATTAAATAAATTCCAATTTTAATTAATTATTTTCCATTTTTCTACTATAATTAAATAATTATTTTAATTATTTAATTATTTTCCACCATTCCCTCCAGTATTAAATAATTATTTTTATGATTTAGTATTTTGTCCTTTTGCCCCACTTTTAATTAAATTGTTATTTTAATTAGAAGTCAACCTTTTCCCTTTCTTCTATAATTAAATAATGTTTCTATTATTTAATTATTCACTTTCCCTCCTAGATTAAATAATTTTATAATTATTTAATTTTCTCCAACAACCTCTTTTTTTGTGCCATCCTCATTATTTATGTCAATCTTATCTCTTCATGTCTCATTTAATTTACACCCTTGATTGAATTATTTTATAATTCAATCTCAACCATTCATCTTAACTAAGTCCTATCCTTGCCCTAATTTGGCCCTAACCCTTTTTTATACATCTTTCAATCATGGCCTTTGTTTGTCATGTCATATTGGCTTTTAATCCCAACCCTTCATTCCAAATTTGGTTTTCTATAAAATAGGCCTATCATTGTATTTTTGACATAAACATCTTTTATGCTAATGTCATGCTGCTAGAATCATAAGCAAACTCATTCAAATCTTCAACAAGTCAACATACTACATTCAATCTTTTTAGGTTTGCATTGCATTTGGTTTGATTTAAATTATGTTTTATACATATTTCTATTATTTCCATTTTGCATGCATACAATTTCTACCACTTTAATGTCTTATAGGAGGGGGTTGGCCCTTGTTGGAGGAAAAGGTAGATGAAATTCTCAAAATAATATACAATGCAATAACCAAGTGGTTAAAAAGCACCTATGGGTGGGCTTTTTCAAATGAAATGTTATTAGCTTGCTCTTGTATCTACATTAATAATTTATAACAAAACATGATTTAGAATACATGGACAAATTATTGTTAATACATCTAGAAAATGAGTACAATTCTCATCTTTCTAAATTTTAAATATAATTTTGGAAACTCTAATAGCATGCCAAAAATTGGTAAACTTAGTAGGAAATTTAGGCTAATCTCCTAGCAAGATCATGTGCTAAAAAAAAATTAAGTCAAAAAGTCTTGAAATGTCATGTTCCCGACAATTTGAGTTGAATTTTGGAGGCAAGTGAATTAAATAGTGTTTTTAAACACTACCCTATAAATAATAATATATGTTTAATAAATAATAAATAATTTTAAATTATTAATAAAGTAAATTTGTATGTCTGGCTGACTTCTTTACTGTTGGTGTAATGATGTAATATTTGAATTTTAGCTCTGGCTGACCCACTTTGGGAGGCAATCTCGATTACTATTTATATTAGTGGCTGCCTCTTGTGAGATCATCATGGATTTGAGATTGTATCTCTCTGAGCTATGGAGGATGTAGCCCCTGCACATCACACACAAGTCAGGATGCCCATCTGACCTGTTGAATTTGTGTTGTCAATTGAAATTGCTTCCATTTGCTGTGTCTATTGCCAGTGACTAAGTATCATTAGTAATTGTAGGTTCACAACTTAGTGAAGATGATCATATCATACCGGTGCATAAGGATAATTCATCCTGGACAACACTGCCATTCACCCAAATGCCTCAAGAGTTGCATAATGCATCAAGCTAGTGGATCAATCATCACAGGAGGTCTATGAAGGAATTGGTGATCTAGTGTGGAAGGGTGTTTAGCGAGATCTTTCACAATCTACACTCATTAGGAAATCAAGATTAGAAGGTGTCGCCACTATTTTGATACTAGATCTTATCATTTCTCAGGCCGCATCATACATGTTGGGTGCATCACTTACATAGGAGCATTTTTGTGACTAGGAGTTGTCAGAAATCACACACACGCAAGAGTATTGTTTACCATTGGGCCTCTGCTATTCATGGGATCAGAAGTTGTTCACCTAGGCCAGTCATCTATAGTGAATTGGATCTCGATGAATTGTTTTCATTACCTTTCTATTGCATATTTTGATCTGTGGTACATGGTTGATCTAGTGTTATATGCGTTGTATGAGAAAATACTGTTAGAATTGTGAAACAAGCACAAAACCACGAGCCACATGATCAAACAACAAATAAAGACACCTTCCATGCAAGAGATCTGCAAACAAATATATGCAATATTCTTCAACAAGAAAAAGCTACATAAGAGAGAAAACTTTCAAGAAGATATGAAAGCTATAGATATTCCCCTATTAATACTTACAAAGAGATCAATCCTTATAAAAGGAGATCAAGAAACCCTAAAGTGAAACCTAAAATGGAAACCCTAGTGTGCACAATTAATAATTAATAAATAATTAATTATTAATGTGCCTAAGTTTAGCTTAAGTAACTAAAGTTATAAGTGACTTAATTAATTAACCAATATGATTAAATTAATTAAGTGAAATAACTTATTACTCTAACAAATACGATATCTCTGATCTTCAAAATTTGAAGTAAGGAAAGAGTGTTTTTTGTGCATCATTCAAATTTTGCTTCATTCTGTGTAAATACAATTAAATCGATTAAGGTGAATGTCTCATTAAGTTTATGTGTGAAAAGCAATTAATTATGTATTTTCCTGAGCAAGCACCTTACAGTGGTATCAAAGCCTCAGACTCTACCATCCTGAGGGTATTTTATGCAAGTGAGTCAGAGGGAGCAGTGAATCATCAAGAGGGAAAGAAGAAAAAAAACTACTGAGTCTTATGGAATAGGAGGTAGAGGTAAGAAAATGGAAGATAAGGATGAGAAATGGGAGAATTTTTTGAAACAAATGACCCAAATGCAGGAGAAAATTTCCAAGCAACAAGTATAAACAAATCAGATGATGAATATGATGATGTAGTCCATGAGTTCCATGAATTTCATGACCAACACCTTCAAATCTACATCAAACAATGGTTCAAAAGGAAGCCATTCCACTCACCAGGGGTCTAAAAACCAGAGCAAGAAGGCTACTCATTCCAACAAAACTGACATTCCCACCCAAGAATGGGTCTACTAATGGAGGGGGAGAGCAAAAGATTTTGGAAGGTGATGTTGATGCGAGCATTGATGACTATGCACATATTGATCCAAATGTGAGGAATCGAACTCCATTTATTCAGTATCACAATGCGAGGAATGGATCTAAGGGAGGAAAATCAACATCCTATTTCAATAGAGATCTACAACATAGGGTGTGCAAGTTGACTCTCCCAACTTTTGATGGTTCAAGAAAGATGGCAGCAAGAGCTTGGGTACTTAAGCTAGACACATATTTCTCTTAGCCCCATGCTTGAAGATGAAGTGGTCAAATTTTCCATTCTACACTTGGATAGGATAGCACATGAGTGGTGGCATCATGTAGTTGTGACACAGGGATTTAATCTTGTCACGTCATATTTTGATTTCACACAAAAGCTTATAGAGAGGCTTGATAGAAAATATCTGGAAACATACTTCAAAGAATTAACAAGCTTAAGGCAACAAGGAACCGTAGGTGATTATATGGCAGAATTTTAGAAACTTGCGGTGATGGTTCTGATGTGTTAGATAAAAGGCTCATATTCTTATTTATTGAGGGTTTATTAGAATCATTTTGTGGATTGGTGAGAGCACTAGAGACGACATCATTGGAAGAGGCCATCTGTAGAGCTCTAAATCTTGAAGGATCCATTGTGAAGGATAAACTAATGGTCAAGAGTAATCCCATGGGGCAGTAAAAGAAACCATTCCAAAAGGGAACTCATCCTCCTAAGAACTTTACTCTAGGGCCTAGTAGAACTGAAATGTCCAAAAATGAGCTATGTCGAAAAGTCTTATGTTTCCATTGCAAAGAACCTTGGAATGACTTCCATAGATGTTTGGGAAAGGGGCAAATCCACTACATCAAGGTAGTTCTTGATGATGAAGGAGAGGTTGAAGAAGGAGAAAATGAGGAAGCTACTAATGAGGTTGGACAATAAATAACCATGGAAGAAGAACCTATGGGAGGCACAATTGTAGCACTTTCAGGAGCACCATGGTATCATTCACTTCGTGTTAGAGGGGTTCTTCAAGGACAGAGAGTGATACTATTGATAGATAGTGGGGCCACTCATAATTTCATTGATAAGAGGACCATGGCCAAGTTACACTTGAAGACATAAGACTTCAAAGGATTTGATGTTGTAGCCGCAAGTGGTAACATCATTTCTTGCACTAGTCAGATTCAATAGATGGAACTGATCTTGGGAGGACACAGGGTGAGAGATGATTTCTATGTTGTTGAAATTGGTGATACAAATGTGGTGTTGGGAGTGCAATGACTACATTCACTTAGGAAATACACCACCAACTACCAAACCATGCAGTTGAAGTTCAAACATGAAGGGAAAGAGATTGTCCTTTGAGGCCTTTCTAGGAATGGTCCCATGGTGGTCTCAGCTAAAAGAATGGAGCAATATTTTCGAAGAGATGAGGTAGCTTGGGCAGCAAAATTTTTGATCACAGATACTACACCTCCAAAGGAAGGAATAACCTACCCTATTGACATCCAGACCATTCTAGATAAGAATTGCAAAGTATTTCAAGAGATTCCATCCAAATTGTCGCCTGATAAAGGATTCCAACATGTGATCGAGCTTGAGGAGGGAGCCAAGCCCATCATCACCACTCCCTACTGACACCCTAGAATGTACAAAGAGGAAATTGAGAAGGAAATCAAGAAGTTGTTGGAAATGGGGCACATCCATCCAAGCTTTAGCCCTTTTTCTCTTTGTCTATTGTGTTGGTCAACAAGAAGGATAGGACGTTGAGGATGTGCATTGATTATAGGGATCTCAACAAGAAGACAATCAAGAACTGTTACCCCATCCCCAGGATCAATGAGTTGATAGATGAACTCCATGGTGCAGTGTATTTCTCCAAGATTGATCTACATTCGGGATATCACCAAATCAAAGAGAGGGAGGAGGATGTGCATAAGATAACTTTCAGATGTCACTATGGGCACTATGAGTTCCTGGTCCTACCATTTGGGTTGACCAATGCTCACACCACCTTCCAGACATGTATGAATCAAGTATTCATTATACAATTGAGGAAATTTGTTTTGGTTTTCTTTGATGACATCATGATATATAGTAATACTTGGGAGGACCACTTGAAGCATATTGAGGAGGTGTTAGACATATTGGAGCATCATTCATTTTATGCCAAAATGTCAAAATGTGAGTTTGGGATGACCGAGATTCTTTACTTGGGGAACAAGATCAGTGCTCAAGGGGTTAGTATGGATGAGAAGAAGATCAAGGCAATTCAGGAGTGGTCTAGACCCAAGAAATTTTCATGGTTGAGAGGATTTTTGGGCCTATGCATCTATTATAGGAGGTTTGTGAAAGGCTTCTTACAACTTGTAGCCCCACTAACCAACTTACCAAAGAAAGGATCCTTTTTGTGGATTCATATAGCACAACAAGCTTTTGATAAGCTTAAGGAGGTAATGAGTTCATGTCCTATCTTGGCTATTCCATATTTCTCACTCCCTTTTGTGCTAGAGTGTGATGCTTCGGGAGAAGCGATTGGAGTAGTTTTGATGAAAAACTGGCACCCTATAGCATATGAGAGCAGGAAGCTTATGGATACAGAAAATACTTTCTCCATTTATGACAAAGAGATGTTGGCTATCATGCATGCCCTTGCCAAATTTTGATAATACTTGGTTTGTGGGAAATTTATGGTGAAGACAGATCATAACAGCCTCAAGCTTTTCCTCAATCAGTGTGACTTGAACGATAGGTAACAAAACTGGGTAAGCAAGCTTTTGGCTTATGATTTTAAAATTGAATATGTGAAAGGGAAGAATAATGTGGTAGTTGATACACTCTCTAGGAAGCCATATTTCTACTCCATGTATCATATATCTACTAATCGGAAGGTTGCCATAATAGCTGAGTATGCCAAAGATTCCTTTTCCACTAACATTTTGGAGGGGAGAATGCTTGATGATAGGTAAAAAGTGGTTGAGGACCTCATCCTCTACAAAGGACAAGTGTATCTTGTACCAAATTCCAATATCAAGGAGAGAATCATAAGAGCTTGTCATGATACACCCCTTGCTGGTCATTCGGGCTTCTATAAGACATACAAGAAAGTAAGGGAGAGTTTCTCATGGAAGGGTCTAAAGAATGATATATTGTAGTATGTTAAAGAGTGTTTGGTGTGCCAACAAAACAAGACCGAGCATACTTTATTAGTTGGTTTGTTGCAGCCCCTACCCATTCCAAATCAAAAATGGGAAAGCATCTCCATGGATTTCATTACTAAGCTATCGAAGGTACATGATAATGTTGAATTTATGTGGTAGTGGATAGACTAACAAAGTATGCTCAATTTCATGTTATTACCTCAAAATTTAAGCCTCCTCAAGTTGTTGATTTATTTTTTAAAGAGATATTCAGACTCCATGGATTTCTGATATAGGGACAACAGGTTCATTAGTTTAGTTTGGAAAGAAATTTTTCTTTTGGAACACACAGAGTTAACTCCTAACACCACCTACCACCCCCAGATGAATGGAAAAACAAAGATAGTTAACAAATGGATTGAAGGATACTTGAGGAATTATGTGACAGGGTAGCAATCAACTTGGGTGAAATGGTTGCATCTAGGGGAATTTTGTTACAATACCACACACCATATGTCCATTAGTATGTCTCCTTTTAAAGCACTATATGGATATGATGCCACTTCTTTCATGGATTTTCTTCTCATGGATAGTAGAGTGTATGATGCTAGAGACATGGTACAACAAAATGTAGATATTATGAAAGCTCTCAAGGAGAACTTGCAGCATGCTCAAAACTAGCAGAAAATGTATGTTGATCGCCATAGGAGTGAGAGGGTTTTTGAGGTGAATGAAATGGTTTACCTTCGGTTGCAGCCTTATAGACAGTCATCCCTCAAGGGAAGTGGTGCAAAAAAGCTAAAGCCAAGATTCTATGGACCTTTTCGGCTTGTGAAAAAGATAGGGGAAGTTGCATACGAGTTGGACTTGCCTCCAAGAAGTAGAATCCACAACCTTTTCCATGTGTCATGCCTTAAGAGACCACTGGGATAGTAGATTACACCTTCAGTTGGGATACCCCCTCTTGATGATAGAGGAAAATTGATTTTGGAGTCTAAGATCGTGTTAGACGTGAGGGAGAAAAGGTTGCAGAACAAGGTCATCTTCAAGTACTTGGTGAAATTGAAGAATATCCCTATCGATGATGTGACATGGGAGGGTGTGGAGATCTTTGAGCACCCCAACTTGAGGTTGCTTAAGGAAAATAAATAATCTGGGGGTGGGGACTGTCATGTTCTTGACAATTTATATTGAATTTTGAAGGGAAGCGAATTAAATAGTGTTTTTAAACACTACCCTATAAATAATAATATATATTTAATAAATAATAAATAATTTTAAATTATTAATAAAATATTTTTTTATGTCTAGACGACTTCTTTATTGTTGGCGTAATGATTTAATAATTGAATTTTAGCTCTAGCCAACCCGCTTTGGGAGGCAATCTCGATTACTATTTATATGTGGTTGGATCTTGTGAGATCATCGTGGATTTGAGATTGTATCTCTATGAGCTGTGGAGGACATAGCCCCTGCACATCACATAGGTCAAGATGCCCATCTGACCTGTGGAATTCATGTTGTGAATTGAAATTGCTTTCGTTTGTTGTGTCTATTTCTAGTGACTAAGGATCATTAGTAATTGTAGATTTGCAACTCAGTGAAGATGATGATCTCATACTAGCACCTAAGGATAGTTCATCTAGGACAACATTGACATTCACCCAAATCCCTCAAGAGTTGCATAACGAATCAAGCCACTGGATTGATCATCATAGGAGGTTTACAAAGGAATTGGAGATCCAGTGTGGAAGGGTGTTTAGAGAGATCTCTCACAATCAACACTCATTGGGAAATCAAGATTAGAAGGCGCCACCACTATTCTGATACCAAATATTATCATTTCTCAGGTTGCATCATACATTTGGGTGCATGGCTTACATAAGAGCATTTTCGCGACTAGGAGTTGTCAGAAAGTATACACATGAAAGAGTATTATTTACAATCGGGCCTCTACTATTCATAGGATCAAAAGTTGTTCACTTGGGCTAGTCAAGAAAATTGGATCCCTATGATTTTTTTTCATTACCTATCTACTATGGATTCTGATCTGTGGTACACGATTGATCCAATATTATATGTGTTGTATTAGAAAATACGGTATCTTTGATCTTCAAAATTGGAAGTAAGGAACAATTATTTTCTATGCATCGTTCAAATTTTGCTTCAGATTTGGAGTTATTTATTTCTACTATTTTGTACAAATACAATTAATTCAATTCGAGGTGAAATTCTCATTAATTTTCTGTGTGAGAAGCATTTGATTATGTATTTTCCATTGCAAGCACCTTACATGAAAATACATGAATGCAATTACTTGCCTCTTGAGCTATAGAAAAGAACTAGAAGAGGTGCTCGATTATTTCCTAGTTCCCATGAAAAGGGAAATGAGGATTGATAACTCGAGCCAAATGAATCAATCTAGAACTAAAAGGAAAAATTGATATAAAATGCACTAGGAAAAAATAGTAAGCTTCAACTCAATAATACTTGGCCCAATAGTCTAAAATTTGTGTTGCCATGATCTAGAACTACAGAGTCCTTTAAAAACCCTACAAACTCGAAATGCAAGATGGGGCTAGGCGGGCTAGTTTTCAGGTTCAACGCTATGCCTCAAGAAGCTCTCTACCTGATGACAATAGTGCGGTCCTAGGATGACAGTGCGATACGTTGGCATCTCTCAAGTGCACTGGCATTCGTACAACCAAACAACTAAAGAGACAATGTTGAACCTAAGAAAACAAGCTAATGACCCAACTAACTACCACTAAAGGTCCAAAATAACATGATTAAGTAAACAAAATAATCTCTAATGTGATAAAGTAAAAATGCAAGAGTTACGGTGGCAAGGATGATCTCATAAAGAAACTGATTCGTCAGCTAGCTCCTTGAAAGCATGTTCACCTACACACAAAGAGGAGGAAAATGTTGGGTGGTTTTTTAGGGGCTTGCCTTAGTCAGACCCCTGTTTAGGTGTTTCCACCTCCACCAAAAACCAAGAAAGCAAGATGAAGAAAATAACATAATGAAGAACACCAAAACACTACAAAACAGTAAATGCACTTACTCAACCAAGTAATAGAGGAGAGGAATGGGAAGCTTACCACCTCCACCAAAAGTGCTCAAGGTTGATGGGGGAGAGAATGTGAGTACTCGAGCCTCTGCTACAATGGTGTGGTCCCAAACTTTCTCTACTGAAGTGATGGAGTGAAGTTATTGTTACGAAGGAGTACCTAAGTCCTGCTAGAAGTGCTTGGAATGCTCGGAATGAGTGCAAAAGGATGTGTAGAAGATGCCAGAGCTTGTGAAGAAGATGAAATGCTTGTAGAAGGAGATAATTTGAAGAGGAGATGAAGAAAACAACCATATTTGGGTTGGTCGGTGAAAGAGGATGTTACAACATGACCTCCAATGAGAAGTGTAACACCTCTGCAAGTTCAACTGTAGGAATCTGCCAGGGATGTAAGCGCACCACGTAGGCATCCCAGACAAAAATTCCTACACCGACGCTCAAAACAAGTTCCAAGTGGGATGAAAGTAGCAGGCTTAGGTGTAATTAAGCCTTCAAACTTGGTTTTCTAAATTGGAGAAGGGAAAAATGGGAATTTTCATAAGGGGTGCAAATTCACTCTTATAGATTTTCCCCCCACTTTAGCGAGCACAAGTATTGATGAGTGCTCAGTAAAGTAGATCAAAGAAGGAGTAAGGTTAGAAATGTATACCTGAACCATCAAGGAAGCAAACCATGATCTGATGAACTTGAAGGTACAGGGGAAGAGAAGGAAATCATAGCTTCTTAGAACTATGAAGTTGAAGAAAGAAAGCATCTTACAGGCCCACGAACCTGCAAGGAGGCAACCCTCAAGATCTCTCACATGAAGGAAGCCATGTGAAACAAGCTCCTTACAAACCCATAGACCTACAAGGAAGGTGTCCCCCAAGAACTCTCACATGGAATATACCCAGGAAGTGTCCCCCAAGATCTCTCACATGGAGGAAGCCAAGAAAGTGCCCTACAAACTCGCAGACCCATAGGGAAGATATTCTCCAAGATCTCTTGCATGAAGAATACCCAAGGAAGAGCCCTACAGACTCATAGACCTGTAGGGAAGGTAACCCCCAAGATATCTCGCATTTAGGAAACCCAAGAAAATGCTCTACAAACCTGCAGACTTGTAGGGGAGCCACCCCTAAGATCTCTCGCATGGAGGAAGCTCAAAGGAAGCACCCTATAGGCTCTTAGACCTATAGGGAGGTATCCCCTAAGATCTCTCACATGGAGGAAACCTAGAGAAAAATAGACTCTACAGAATCATAAAGCAGCCACGTAGGCAAGTAAGCAGATAGTCATGCAGACCATCGACAATTTGGAAAACTTTCAAAGGGGTCCCTTGGGAACCCATCATGAAGAGGGAATTTGCTCAAGGGATGCTTAGTTTGAAAGCAGATTTTTTATTTCTCGAGTTGATCCATCATCACGGGATCCAATTGAAAGATGTTCACTTCATCAAGGAATTCGAAAGGAAGAATATGCCCCTACGCGAGGGGAAGGTCAAAGTTGTTCCCACTTCAGAGGAAGGTTTTCAGGTCCTTTCTTTACAAACCTGTGATGAAGGAAACATGTTTTGTTAGGGTTCCAAGTTGAGAATGTGATTTTGAAGAAAGGTTTGTGAATATTTTTGAGAAAAGATTCGATGGAAATGAATGCATTTTATGAAAGTTAAAATGCTGAAGTAAGGCATTGTCACACATGAGAGGGACAACTCAAGAAAAGAAGAGAAAAAGAGAAAGAGAAAGAGAAAGGAAAGGAGAAAAACAAAAACAAAGGGCACAAGGGGATCTAGTTTAGCGGGGTCAGATCTGTCCAAGCTCATATAAATAATAGGTAACCATGGTGCAAGGAAAAAGATCATCAATCCCCAACCAAATTAGGAAGAATGCATGAAAAACAAAGTAAAAATAAAAAAATTGGGTCAACATGGAAGGGAAGCCTAAATGCCCCCAATGCTTTGCATCATCCCCAATTTATCAAAAGTTAAGCACAAACATGGAAGAATGATGGCACAAATAGAAGAAGGTTTACTATACAAAAACCGTGTGCCTATATCCAAGCACCAACAGGGGTGACAAGGGTCATTTAAACACACATAGCACAAGCACAAGGGAACACATCACAAAACACACACACACGCACAAGATCAAGAATAGGCCTCCTCTTAACATTGATCAACCAATAGGTCATCCGCTTCCCACTCTACATCATCATAGGGGGAAGGAGGATGAGCTTGTAGTGGTGGAATGTTAATAGGAGGAGCATTTGACCCTCCTGCAACAAGGGCCAAGGAAGAAGGCCCCGCAAGGTCTTCTTGATCGAGCTCTTATGGAGCTAGGGTTAGTGATTTTGTGAAGGTCATTGACAAGGCCGAAACTTCATCCAAAGAGTTAAACATGCACCCATAGGAGCCTCATGTTTAACTTCAGTGGATGGGGTAGGCTATGTCTAAGATTCACCGCTAGGCTCAGCGTATGATTCGAGAGCGGTGACGAACTCAGGGGAAGCTAGGACTGGTTTCATCACCAAGACATAACAAGTCAGCAAGGGAGCACCTTGCGAAGAGGGTGGGATCCTCTTACACCCTTCGCTGCTAGAAGGGAAAAACTCCACCTTTTTCTTCATCAAGGGAGATGAACTCCCCACAAACAAGGCTACAAGTGTGGAGGAAGAGGAGGAAAGAACCACTATGGATATAACTGAGGTATTAGTCATATCCATAGGTTTTAGGAAAGGTTGGATATCCAAAATAGACATTAGCAAAGGCAGCTCCACCGAAGGAGTGATGAACACCTGTACCCCCTTGGGGTAAGGCACATTCATACTCATAGAAAAATTTGGAAGCAATGTAGGACCAGACTGAAGAGAAGTAGAAGGAAGGGAGGAGGATGATGCGACAGGAGGCCCTAAAGTTGGGGCAGTCATTTCTTCCTCCTTCCTTTGTGAGGAAGACTGCTTAGCCAAGAGATCCTTTCGTTGGTGCCTATGCTCGCATGCAAGGCAGTTTCTATGACTCTTTGAATTGGAAGCTAGAGGCTACAAAGGAGCAGAAGGCTCCTGATCAACCATGGGAATGTCCACTATGGCCATCTCTGACAGAGGAGTGGATTCTTGAATGGGAGCAAGAGGATCAAGTTGAGAAGCAGGGAGGGGAGTCAACTCAAGAGCCTTAGTAGTGGGCCTCTTCCCATTCACTACTTTGGGAGCAAGAGCAAAAGGAGGCCATGGATTGAATTCACTTCAGGAGCCTTTCTTTCTACTGTATAAGCAGTACCATGGTCTAGGGTATTCATTAGGGAGATCCGTGATCCTAAGCTTGGGCCTACGCCAAGGAGGAATCATCAGACCTAGCGGATAGCCGTCGAGCTGACTCATCCAATACTCTTCCAAAGAAAGGGGAGAGGATGAGGCAATCTGGGAGAAGGCAGCTTTCTCTTTTCCTTTATGGGAAGGAGAGGGAGCCATCATGGACTTCTCCTTTCCTTTTTGGGAAGAGGGAGTAGTCAATACAGGCTTCTCCTTCTCCTCTCAGGAAGAGGAGGCAACTGATTGTTGTATCATGGGAAGGGTCAGTTTTGGTTATCCCTTGCCCCCAATTTTATACTTTACATAATTCTTGTAAAGTAGGTTTGTTCTTGGAGGAAGCAAACCGACTGGGGTAGGACAAAAGTGATCCAATGGATATCCACCATAGGACACTAAGGGATGATATCCAGTGTCATGCACTAGATGCACAACACCTTCATGGTAGAATTTTACACAGTTGTGAATAAAAGAGGAAATTCCATTCATGGAAGCTAGCCAGGGTATGCCTAGCTTCATCCTGAATAGATCTGACTCTGAGATAACATCAAGAATCATGTCAACAGCCCTAGGTCCAACTAGGATGGAAAAATTATCGAGTCGTAAGGTTTCAGACACATACCATCATGCGTAGGGATGGTAGATTTTGGTTCTTCATACTCTTCCCTCTGTAAAAAATTTAATACTAATGTTTCTTTTGTAATGACATTGACACGGCTCATAGGGTCTATCAAGACTCCTATCACAATGTTTCCATTGAGGTGAGTAGGAATGTAGAGGGGAGAGGACTTGTTGTTTAAGGGAAAATCTTGTGATGTGAATGTTATGTCTGGTGAACCGAGTGTAGGTAGAGTAGTAGATGCCACCATGACCATGTTAACATAGGCCTTGGGTTGAGCAACATAATTAGTAGAATCGATAATTATGTTAGTAGAATGTGACAGAAACAAGTTCATGTATATCTGCAATTCACTATTAGCTTTCACCATTGATTTGTTAGCATTTTGTTTACTCCCATCGAGACAAATGGTACCATCCTCAATGCAGTCCTATATCTCATGATGTAGCCGCATACAGAATTCGATATCATGTCCATTAACTCAATGTTACTAATAGTAAGTTCTCCCATCATACCAATTAGGTTAAGGCTCCTTAAGAGGCTTAGGACTTGGCAAGGTTACGATCTTATCCTTCAACAACTTTTGCAAGATAGAAGAATAAGATTCTGATAACTTTGTGAACTTTTAGTTACATTTAAGGCCATTGTCATCAGTAGTAGCTACTACATTTGTAATGGTCTTACCTTTCCCAGAGATTGATACGATGGACTTACCCTCAGAATGGGAGCGCAAGGAGGATCCCCTGAACTGAACAACCGTCTGTTGGTACTGTCGTAAGGTTGCACACAAATGCACAAAAGAAGGGTACTTCATAAGGGAAAACTTCTCTTTCCAAGGCCTTTGTAAGTTCCCTATGAATACCTTTTGTAAGTTAGAATCAGGTAGCTAATAGAAGATTTGTGAAAGGAGCACTTGATAGTGCACTATGAAATCAATGATTTTTTGTTATCTCCTTGTTTACATCAGACGAGATCTGAGAAGGTCATCTTCGGCCCGATGTTAGCTTGAAACTTCATAAGGAATTGATTTACAAGTTGGTCAAATGAGAAAATAGAACTGTCAGGCAAGGAACAATACCACTCGAGCATTGTGTCCTTGAGAGATTGGGGAAATAATTTAGCCATCAATGTGTCATGATGGAAGAAGTCCGTGCATAGGGTGTTAAAGGCGAACACATGTGTCTATGGATCCCCTTTACTGCTATACTTCTCAAATTTAGGAATCTTCATCCCCTGAGAGAAGGGAGTGTTTAGGATCACAACTAACAAATGGGTTATGTCAAAAGAAGGGCTAGAAGATAGGTTGGGCAAAGGCTTGGGAAAGACTCGCCAACTGGCTCCGCATCTTACTCATATTCTGAAGAAGAAGAGTGTTCAAAATAGGGTCATTAGAAGATAGAGGGCTAGAGGAACCTCCTCCAAAACCACCGCTAAAGCCACCTCCAGAACCGCCACCAGTGTGACTTCCACCAAAACCACTACTAGAGCCACTGCCGCTAGTAGGGCCTCCACTGGAGCCACCACCATGACCTCCATTAGAACCGCCTCCACCAGCACTACCTCTACCACTGAATCCACCACCATTACCAAATCCCCCACCACTCATCCTACCAAAGCCTCCACCACTAGAGGTGATAAGGGGGTGAAGCTAAAGCCCAAGGTTACCTTGTTTACTTTAATAGTTTCAGGTTGTTTGAAGACAGAAGGGATACTGATAGAAGGGACTGCATTGGCCATGTAAACAAATGTGGGAGGAATCGATACTCCTAACTATCCTTCATTCTATTTGAAAGTGACTCCTTGTACAAAGCTAGGATTGTTTGAAGGAGCACACGCTTCAACAAGACTAAGGAGGCTAGTCATAAGTTCTATGCATGTTTGATCTTTACCCATCATATGTTTTAACTCACTAACAACCCGAGTGGCCCTAGCCATCTTTGGATTTCTTTCCAAGTGATTTTCTAAGTCACCCAGTCCTTTAGCGAGGGTGGAAACATATTTTGCAGGAATATGAATGGCCTCATCTTCGTCTACCAATGATGGTGTAGGAGACATAGGGGGAGTGGGGATGTGATCAGTTTTTTCAATGAACCCCATCTCATTCCTTGACAACTACTCTTGCATGGTTAGAACAACAATAGGACCAGAGAAAAGGCATGTAGAGAAACTCGTAGAGACATTGATCGTTTCCATCGGGAGGTGTCTTATACTTCTCTTGACAATATGCTCAAAATTTGTGGAGTGGGTTGTGATGCTCATAAACCTTCACAACACTCAGGAATATAATGGCCACAAAGCACATAGGAAAAGCCTCAACACCAACGGATGAAAAATGTTGGTTCATGTAAGGTTCACCAAAAGTAAGAGAGGGGGACCACCATGTGCAAGGCCCCAGGTCACGGAGAGCGAAGATGCAGAAGGCTTCCCTAACTTACCTCAGCTTAATGTGGTGTTAAGAAATGCGGGAAGAGAATGATGAGAACTACAAAGTCCTTCAAACACCCTATAGACCCGAAATACAATATGGGGCTAGGTGAACTGATTTTTGGGTTCAACGCTATGCCTCAGGAAGCTCTCTGCCTGAGGATAGAAGCTCGGTACTGGGATGCAAGCATGGCGTGCTGGCGTCTCTCAAGTGCATTAGCGTCCATACAACCAAAAACTAAAGAGACAAGGTCAAACCTAAGAAAACAAGCTAACATACCAGCTAACTACCACTAAAGGGCCAAAATAACATGATTAAGTAAACAAAATACTCTCTAATGTGATAAAGTAAAAATACAAGAGTTAGGGTGGCAAGGTTGATCTCACAAAGAAACTCATTTGTCAGCTAGATCCTTGAAAGCACATTCACCTACACACAAAGAGGAGGAAAATGTTCAGTGGTTGCTTATGGGCCTGCCTCAATCAGACCCCTATTTAGGTGTTTCCACCTCCACAGACATCCAAGAAATCGAGATGAAGAAAATAACATAATGAAGAACACCAAAACACTACAAAACAATAAATGCACTTACTTAACCAAGTACTAGAGAAGAGGAATGGGAAGCTTACCACCTCCACCAAAAGCACTCAAGGCTGATGGGGGAAAGAATGAGAGTACTTGAGCCTCTACTGCAATGGTGTGGTCCCAAACTTGCTCTATTAAAGTGATGAAGTGAAGTTATTGCTGCGAAGGAGTGCCCAAGTGCTGCTACAAGTGCTTGGAATGCTTGGAATGAGTGCAAAAGGATGTGTAAAAGATGCTAGAGCTTGTGAAGAAGATGAAATGCTTGTAGAAGGAGAGAATTTGAAGAGGAGATGAAGAAAACAACCATATTTTAGTTGGTTGGCCAAAGAGGGTGTTACAACTTAACCTCCAAAGAGAAGTGTAATGCCTCTATAGGTTCAACTGTAGGAATCTTCCAGGGACGTAAGTGCACTGTACGGATTTTGCATGCCGCGTGGGCATCTGTGTGTTGCATGGGCATCCCTGACAGAAATTCCTCCATCGACACTTAAAACAGGTGCCAAGTGGGATGAAAGCAGTGGTGTTAGGTGTAATTAAGCCTCTGAACTTGGTTTTCTAAAGTGGAGAAGGGCAAAAGGGGAATTTGCATAAGGGGTGCAATTTCACTCTTATACAGTTATGTCAAAAAAATTACCATATAAACTTCTTCCTGATAGACCATGGATTTATGCTATGGGTGTAGTCTCGTCTTCCTTGCATAAATCTATTAAGTTCATTTGCAATAATTGAGTAGTCACAATCAGGGCTGACCTAGAGGCTATGCACTTATGTAAGATGGGAGTTGTTCATCAGGTTTCAATTGTGCCTACTCTTATTCCTTCAATTTTTTCCAATGTGTTGATGTTTACTCTAACAATACCTACTACAAAGGATACTCTTGAGATAGATGTCCCTGAAGAAGATCCTTCTGAAGCAAGAAATCCTAAGTCTGCTCCTTCTACCTCTTCTCAAGAAAATGCATGTCTTGGTGATGATTGGGGTTCTTTAGACTTTACATAATCCTTCATTGGAGAAACTAAAGTTGCCTTGATCCACTTAGAACTTTCGATAACATCATCCACACCTGCTATCAAAGATGATTATTCTTATGTACTGCGAGATAATGTGAGCAATAGCTATAATTTCCTTAATGTTGATCCTCCTCCTTCTGAGGAAGATGATCACACTTATATTAAAAAGGTTAATGCTTGTAGTCCTACCAAGAAGGTTGATGGTGATCCCATAGAGGAGCATGACCCTCCTTTCTAGAATAATGCTCTCTATGAAGATCCTCCTTCTCAAGATTTGCAAACATGTTATGGCCTCAAAGCTTTAAGCTTATCTCTAAATACTGCTATGGGCACAAAGGTCGTGGGTGTAATGAACAAGGCATTCAGGTCCCTATAGAATGTGCACTTCATAAGAATAATTTGGGCCTTGGTTTCTTGAATGAACAACCTAAATAGAAACTGAGGTTGAATGGTGACATGATTTCTGCTCAACCTCGTTCTCTTGAGATGATTCATCCTCTATTATTTGTTGTCTTTGTGCCTTCTTGTGAGCAGTCAAAATTTTCTCCACAAGAGAAACGGTTGCTTCCTAATCCTCATTCTTTATCTAAGCAAGAGTGTATTTTGTTGAGGCTCCTTAAAGCCCACTTGATTACTCTTCCTCCTCCCACACATAAGAAGTTTCATAAGCATGATAAAGAAAAACATCTTTTTTGTGCATGGCATCGAGTGCCTGGCCATTCCACTAGAAAATATAAGGCCTTGAAAGATAAAATACAATAACTCCTTGATTTAGGTGCCATCACTCATTTATTTTTTGATGCACCTGCCTCTTCTTCAAATAAAAAGTGATATCAAGGTCTACATCTATCATGTATGTTCTAAGTATCTTGTATGTTTCTCCTCCCCTATATGTTGGAGGTAGTGATAACTTGTTCTAGAGATGTGCATCCTTCTTAAGGACCCCCTCTCTTCTCTGTCTTTTGAATGGAGCATCCCTTGAGTGGACCCCTTTACTTTTGAAGGGTTCCCGAGGGACCCCCTTTGAAAGCTTTTCTCTTGAAAAAATTCTATTGGCATCTAGCTTGGGGGTAACTTGACTAGACCCTTCTTTTTTGTGACTATCCTATAACATGGCTTGCAGTAGCCACATGTTCATCTAATTAATCATGCTCTCCAAGACTGAGAACTTGTAGAGCTCCTTTGCATCAAGCTTGATTAATATGTTTAGTCTGCAGATTAACATGTTGCTTTGTAGGTGCGCTTGTGAAGCTTCTTTTTAATATGACTCTACGGAGTCTCCTACATTGGGCCTCCCTCAAGAGAGAGTACCTGGGGTACCTTCTTTTCAAATTTGAGGACTTGTAAAGTGCTTGCATCCTATAGGATATATTCACTGTTAGTCTACAGGCCTCTGATGTAGTTTGTTTAACTCTATAGGAGAGAGTACTTACAGAGCCTTTTGTTCACCTTCCGTAGGTCTGTGGATCTGTGGTGCATTTTTTCAACTCTCCTTGGGTCTGAAGACCTGTGGAGCCATCTCTCTTGGAAATTCCATTCCTTTCTAGCTTCTCCATCAAACTCTCTTCTCTCTTTTCTTCTCAAATTGTATATATCGGATCAAAGATCTAAATCTTCTTCATCTTGGGTATATGCCCTTTCTCTCTTCGATATTGGTTGCTTCCCTAAATTTTGGGTGCATTATTCTCTTGAAGCAATTGATCCTTACATTATCTCTCTGTTTAAGAATTCTTCTATTTGGGGATGATGCATAGTACTAAGACAACCTTATACATCGAGGTCTCTTTCACCTTGCTTACTCAAATCCTTTTCTTTTTTGTGTGCTTGTGTGTGCATTTTTATGTTCTAACCCTTCGTATAATGGATTTTTATGTTCTAACATTGTTGTCTCATGTAGGTCTCTCTTGTCTAATGCATCTGTTTTGTATGTCTTCAACTTGGGAGCATGCTTCCTTGGTTTGAAGAGTTGTCTGCTTCTTCTATAATATCCTTTTGGCATCATGATGTTATTTGTTTTTAGTAAATTTCCTTTAGTGTGCATATTAGTATAGATTTATATGTCTGCTAAAGTGGGGGAAAAATATAATGTTGTAAAATTGCACCCCTTGCAATTTCACATACATTCTTGCATCCACTTTAGTGTCCACTTCCCTAGCACTTGTGTAGGCTCATTTTAGCCCTTGCATCAACCTTTTTCCCCTCTTAGGATGCTCAAAACCCCTTTTTAGCAACTACCCTTGTGCGCCAACTCTACGTCAGACCTTGTATTTTTCCTATTCTTGTCATTTTGTAGCATGTGTTTGGACACTAGCATGCTGCGTGGAGGTTTACACACTGCGCTAGCGTCCTGTGGCATTTTGATGTTCAAACGACCACTTCCAAGCATGTTTTCCACTTGTCATCTCCTTTGTCGGTGGTAATGGCTCAATATGCCTTTTAACCACTTAGGAAGCTTCTTTTCCCTCTTTAAAAGCTATCTTTTCAACTCATTTGGTCTTCTTCTCCTTCTTGGCTTCTCTCTCAAACATTCTCCCATCTCGTTCTTGCTTGGCTTTTTTGTTACAGCAGCCTCAAGCTTTCACAACTCACTACAATAGCACTCTTGCATTCTCACAACACCCTCCACAACTATCTTGGGTCTTGCAACTATCTCTTTGTCTCCTTCCTTGGCCTCCTTAAGCCTTGTAGTGGATATCTCTCTTATATTGTGCTTGTGAGCATCCTAGGATTTCACACATCCCCTCTCTATTGCATCTCTATTTTGTGATATGAGTTCTCCTCCTCAAGCAAGGATTGCTTTTATCACTCCTTTTTTCATTTCTCTCTATCTATTTGGTTGTTCATGGAGGTGGGAACACCAAAACGGTGGTTTGACTAAGGCAAACCCTTATACAACCCCAACATTTTTTCTTGATCTTATGCATGAAGGTATTGAAGATATTCATGTACTAGAGGCTTCATTACTTGGGTTGTGAGAAGTTTCTATCTCTTATTTTCTTACTTCATAATTTATAATTTATCTTATTTCAGTTCTATTATATTATGTTATTTTCTCGCACTATGGAAGTTCTCAGTAATTAGATTGTGAGTAGTCACGTAGTTGTTTTCTGGGATATTCTCATTTTTTGGTCCATACGAGATGCCAGTGTGCCTTTGGAACTCCAATGTGTCTCACTGTTGTCATTAATCCGTGCCATCGTACTTTGGTCGAAATTCTGTCAGTCTATCCAAAAAACCTTTGTGATTCACTCTTTCTAATTCTAGAACTCTCGCTTTGTTCTCTAATGTAGTTTAGGGCAGTTCACCCCTTGGGAATTTCTTGAGAATAAAGAGACTCATGAGTAGGGAATCCCCCTTCTCTACAGTCTATACTAGCAAGTGATCACAAGAAACCACCAAAGATATTGTTTGTTAATAAATAAACCATAACATAAATTGTTTTCATTCCATATAAGCAGTGGCTTAATGTCTTACTAGACTTTCTATATGCTTTTCATGACAAAAGTACCCTAAAATTGAATAGGTTCTTTCATGATGAGGATTGAATGAAGACCAAGGTCTCTCTACAGTTTACATTCATTAGGAATTCCAAAAAAAATGTAATTTTTAAGAGAAAATAATTTAAGCTTCATTGCCCTCTTGAACTCTAATAATCCACTGAGCACACAAGGTTTTAACCTACCATTGGATGTCAATAAGATGAATCCCACTAGAATCACGAGGAAGACAACAAAATCCCCAAGTGACTTTATGAAAACCTTTACCTTGTTTTAAAGAATCCTATAAGAGATCTCTAATGGTTTTTTCTAGATTTTGATAAGAAAATTTGGAAGGCAGTCTATTAGAGCATAATGCTTAATTTGTGGATTGCATTTATGTAAGTACTCTTAAATAATATTTATAAGACTCTACTTATATTGTTTATTCTTAAAATATAAATTAAAGAACAATTTATAAAGTTTATCTTTATAAATAAATGATTTATTCACTAATTAAATGTACAACAAAAAGGTTATACAATGAAAGGTTGTGACCTATTTACCAACTTCTTAGATTTATTTAAACATAGGAAATCATAAAGCATATTTTACATTGTGAACATGAAGCATATATATTGGTATGTGAAAGAGGCAAGATTGCATGAGAGGTATATTAATGAATGCCTTATAAATGCATATGAGACATTATGGAAAGAGGGGATAAGAAGATACTATGAAATCTAGGTTCTTGATGTGTTTGTTTTAAACAAACATTATTATAAGTTTCCTCAATAAAGAATAGTTTTCTATAAGGATTTCCCCATGAGTATATTGTCTAATGTATTATCTATGTATATCCTGAAACATCTCATTTCATTATTTTGTATGTTATATATAATGATTAATATAAACATTAGTATAACTAGAACTTTAGAGCAAACTTGAAATTTTCATGCAATGGAGAGGTTTAATAATTCAATATGCCAACCTTTTTTTCCTTTGACTAATAACAACTGCCATAGAAGAGGAAGAAGTCTAGAAGGCAAACGAAATGTCTAGAAACTTGAAATCCTCCTAATAATCTATTTCCAACCAAAAGAATTAGAACAAACAAATTTAAGAAATAATAAGTGCCTATCCCATTATGCTTTTACCATTGAATACATAAATTATAAACTAAATAAAAAATATCCAAACACTAAAGAACTTAATTTACATTGTTTTTATCCTTTACAAATTTTATTAAAATAAAAATCATCAAAACGAAATGATCAATTGATTAGCTATTGAGTGGAACTGGATGAGTGATACCATTGATTAGACTGTATGATACAACATGAGCTAATATATAAGCAAAACCTTCAACAATGCACACATATAAAACAAATCCAAGTAAAGAAACTTACTTTCATATAAATTTCTATCTTCAAATATCTACAGTGAAAGCTACCTTGGACCCTCTGGAGGGTTTGAACCTGAGCCTCAACCACTCTATCCTGTTTATTTGATTTTGCACAAATAATATCCTGTGAGACAGTAGCTGTCTCATTAATCCCATACTTACCAGGTCTCTTGCTGCTTGAGTCACAAAATACCTGAAAGTGGAGATATAAGTCTGAAGCTAAGAATAAAACCATTCCATGCTTCTTGTCCCAACCATAATTCCATGAATTCTTCACACATGTACACTTGAAGAACACTCCCCAATCTCAATATGCATCTCAGAAGGTCTGCTTCTCAACCTCTCTCTCACACCCTTGACCTGTTCACACACATTTTTCCTCCATTCCTTCCACCAAACTGCAGTGCTGACCTTCTCTCCTCCATCACAAAGAGACTTATTTAACCATATCTCTTCAATCAATCTATACCTCCCAGGCCTGTTGGCCTCCAGATAATACTCCCCAAGCTGCCTATCATATCCCCTCCCATAAAAATCTGCAATATCAATTGCTTCCACCACAGTTCTATATTTTTGCCACTTTTCCAAAACTTTGGTAGAAAAAAAATTGTTGTCAAGCAAACTTTGCTGATACATGTCAACAACAGAGTCCCAGTATGTCGCAGCAATCTCTCTGTAGACCTCTGCTTCTTTTATCCTGTGGACATCATTGGAGGGCATTTGGGCCTGAAGGAGAACCAGAGGAAAGTGAAGATGTGGGTCATTGTTACGCATTTCTATACACCATTCTGAGTATTCTTCAAGCTTGAGCATGGCTATGGTGCATAGAGTTTCTTTATGTTGAGCCCATAATTTGAGTGTTTGTTGTTTTTCTCTCTTTCTGTTCTGTTCTCCTGCAACAAAGGCTACTCCACTGAGAACAACTGACATAAAGAAGATTACAACCCACACTGCAACTTCATAGGCAGCCATGTTTTCTTGGAAGATGTTAAACACTTAGCCTAAGACTTTGTTACTAATGGGGAAAAAAACAAGGAAAAGCTTAAACATTCTTCCTTGCAGCTTTCTCTTGGAAAGTGAGTGTACAATTTGAGATTCTGCTTTCTAATTTTTAGTGCAATGCAAAGGCTTCCTTTGTGTGTTACTTTTATTAAAGCAGATCCTCTTATGAAAGGAAGATATGAGTAAGAATGAACAAGGAATATATAATTACATTACAGAAAAGTAGAAGTTGAAAGGCATTGGAACCCAACTTTTTCTTTATTAAATTAAGAAGTGCATGACAGAACCAGTCCATGACTATCACAGCTAATTAAAGTAGATGCTTCCATGAATTCTTTAAAATAATTATTATTGCTTCAGTATAAGGTGGGGGCCGAGGCTTTGTTCTTTAACTTTCAACGCTTTAATCATGGTTAGGTTGCTCTCGTTCTGAGTCACATTGTTAACTCTAGGCAGTAAGGACTTAACCAAACTGACACTATAAGCTGTAAATCACTCTTTAAAGAAAATCGCCAAAGATGAGATAAAAGAGGTATGTTAATTAAAATATAATTGCAAATTCTATGGTTAGGACTTCCTTGTTATTCAGGTCTCACTATTTAACGGGATGGGATATAAAGGAGTTCCTTTTCATCAATTCTTTTATGATTGCAATCATAGTAAGGTCCTTGCACTTATATTTGATATTCCTTGCTTCAATTATACCCCATGGCTGCATATACCAATTAGATATGCATATCATGCCTTAAGTTCAATGCCTTAAGTTCAATTGCACCTCTTTTAGGTATGACTATACTGCTTCCTCTTGGTCATACTTATAAATCACTTTGTATCAAGGAAGACACTAACCTAGTAGGAATGAATAATGGAGATAAGCTCATTTTCAACTCCACCAACAAGGAGTACATGACATCCTTCAATGTATGCACCCATTAGGTAAATGATGGTTAAGATTAAACATTTGAATTCTAACCTCCTCAAAATACAATTGATATTATTGCATTCAATACAAAATGTGTAATGTAATTCATTTTTAACTTTGAGGGGTCTTATTTGAGCAAGATTGTTTTAAATGAATGAAAACTTATTAGGAAAGTCAAGGTTGGCATATTAAATCTATAAGAGACTTGGGGAAATGTTACATTTTGTGTATGCTTCATTCTTCAAAACATGCCTGGGCAACCCTATAGTATAACATATGGATTATTTGTGGACAAGTATGTTATCTCTAAGTATAGAGTTTTTAGTTCTATTTTGAAGATTTGTCCCACTCTAGACATCCTATGTAGATGGAATTCATATTTATACATCTAGCCTTCTAAATGACTTTAAATGACATAACTACACAACTAAGTCAAGTAATTTGGTGTAAACATAACACATGTAAGTTTTTAGTCCTTTATTTGTAGCTTAGAGCATGTGTAGAACTATATTTGTCTCAACCACTACATGAGAATATTAAGTTGGTTGGTCTAAGGTTTTAAGTCAAATAGACTTCTATATTTTAATAAATATAATGTTTTCTTTTGTTGTTAAAAAGGGATATTTTATTAGGGATTGACTACTACAAGAACCTAGACCTTCTTCTCCCTCTCACTCTACAACTAAACCCATTGTCTCCTTTCCTTAAGTTCCTTTACAACCCCTCCCTATGGATTCCACCTCCCATAGATCCTTTTGCGACATGTTCCCAACCTTTCAAGCTTTCTAATTTTCCTTAATGTTCTCATCTTCTAATTTGACTCTTCCATGGTCCCTGACCTCCTCAATTAGGTATATTGTCTATTGGGGATTTGTGGACCTATTACAAATAATTGATAGAATGGGATAAAGATTAAAATATATATTGCCATTCAAAAATAGTGAACAATAATTGTAAAATATATCTAACAACATTGATATAAGCAAATGGAATAGTATGTAGACACAATATTACATAATATATTAAAATATTTACAAGCAAAAACCTTACAAGACAAAACCCACCACCAAAAGACATCCACAATAATATTTATACAAAATTAGGGATTCAATACAAATCTTTATACAAAGTCTCAATCTACAAGATGTACTCTTTTATAATTACTCTAATGTCTCATGTACCAAAATGTATATTCAATGCTATTTTTTTTTCTAGTTTTTCTAACTATTCAATCTTGGCACCTTCACACAAGATGATACATATAGACATACACATGAAATCCCAATAATTTTACTATCTAACTAACATGTGAAATATCAAGAGTCACACAACTATATTTTGGCCATATTAAATTATATTAGCATACCACACATATCACCGAACAAGTTATCTCCACATGTATAATCATTGTGTGTACGTACGTTACACACACTATGAATCAATATGTACACACTTAGCATTGTTGACTTCATGTTTAATTATATAGACACCACTACCAACCCCAAGCTTATAGTAAAACATACAAGCATTGCATCACTTTTGACTATTTACACTACCTTGAGTCATCTTCCAAAATATTATCCTACTCTCTTATTGTGTTCATGAAAGATAGCTCTATAGCAAATTCTTCTACATTGTCATTCATGCTTGGTCAACTACACCATTTTGAATATATAATTGTGAATTCTTCTCCAAAGTGCTTGTTATTACTACCACAACATCACCACATTAAATTGACACGCATACTATATTGTAGCATCTAAAACCCACAAGTTGTATTTTGTAAATAAACTCTAACTTTAAGGACTTTTTACAAGTGAATATCACCAAAGTCCTAACATTCTCACACTTGATATTTATTGCACAATAGATTGTAGTATACAACCCAAGAAGTTAACCTCATGTTTGGAAATGGGGATCATCCATCTCATCCCTATACCACATGAACTTGACACTTCTTACGTTTTTGTCTAAGAATGAATAATATTTACTTGAATATCAATTTTATCCATCTAAAATTTCTTGCTCAATCATCTCCCTCACAAAATGATAATGTGTGTTGATTTCCTTGATTTTGATATAGTGAATGATATTTCTTGCTAGATAAATTACACTTTGTAAATCACACTTCATCACTAAATGATTCCTAAACAACCAATACTATCACTTGGCCTCTTTAACCATACTAAGTATTCCTTACACGTATTGCAACCATATTTTTTCTTCAATTGTGGATGGACCAATTGTTTGTTGATTCTAGCTCATCCAACCCACTACACCAAACAAAATAAAAGAATAACTAGTTTTTCACCTCTTGTTATCTAGATATTTATCCCAATAAAAAGTTGCAAATCTCTATATGCTCAACACTTTACCCACATCATTAGTACTATGATAAATTAAATAATAATATAGAGTTCCTTTCAAGTACCCAAACACTCTCTTCATAGTATCTGTAATATAGGGGGATTTGCTACTCACGAGTTATCTTCATTCAGAGAGCCTCATGGGGCGAAATTCCCTATACTACCTCAATGGAAGAATGCAAAAGTTTCAGAATCAGGAAGAGCAAGTCATAGAGATTCTCTGTACAAACTAACGAGCTCTCAACCAAAGGATGTCAGCGCATAAAATAGACTAAAGCGCACTAGCGTCTCAGAGGCGCGCTAGTGTCTCGTACAGACCAAAAAGCGAGTTTATCTCAAAAAATAACTAAGTGATGACTTACACTTCGATTACTGAGAACTTCTAGAAAGCAACAGGAAGTAATAAGATTGAAATAGAATAGAGACAATAAGGAGAAGACAGGAAATACTTACGATTGTGCAAGTGATGAAGCCTCCACAAAACGAATGTCTTCGAAACCTGCAAGCATGATATCTAGAGAGAATGTTGGGGCTATATAGGGGTTTGCCTCAGTCAAACCCTCGTTTTGGTGTTCCCACCTCCACAGACAACCAAGAAGATATAGAGAAAGAGTGTGATGAACAAAGAGTGTGGTGAAAGCAAAACCCGCTTGGGAGTAGAACCTGCACCACCAAATAAGCGCATGATAAAAGAAAACCCCACTCAAGGAGGAGAACTCATATCACAAAAGAGGTGATAAAAGCAAACCCCGCTCGAGGAGGAGAATCTGTATCACCAAGTAAGTATAAAAATGGTAAGGGATATGGAACCCCAAGATGCTCACAAGCATGAAATGAGGGAGATGAAGTTGCAAAGGGTGTCATAAGGGGAGCTTGAGAGAACTTGAAGCTTCTACAACAAATTGTATGAAGTTGTGCAAGAAAAAATTGAAGTGTAGAAGGCTAAAACCAAATCTAGAGTGAAACGAGAGGTTGGAAAAATGGGGCTAATTGTGGAAGAAGTTGCAAATGAAGTGAAAAGAGAGCATTTAAAGAAGGAAGAGAAGCTTCTTCAGTCATTTTCGGGCATTACCAGTCATTACCATCGATAAAACTCACCGACAAGTGGCAAACATGCATGGAAATGGTCATTTGAATGTTGAAACATCATAGGACGCTAGTGGGGCGCATGGACATCTGCGCAACGCACTAGTGTCCGAGCACGTCACGCTACAAAATGACAAAAATGAGAAAAGCACCAAGTCTAATGGAAAGATGACACACAACGGTAGCTGTTGAAAAGGGGTCTTGGAGCATCTTGAGAGGGGAAAAAGGCTGATGCAAGGGCTAAAATGACCCTACTCAAGATGCTAAGGGAGTGGACACTAAAGTGAAAGCAATAATGTATGTAAAATTGCGAGGGGTGCAATTTTATGCTTATACATTTTTCCCCCACTTTAGTGGGCATATGAATCTACATTAATATGCATGCTAAAGGAAATCTACTAAACATAAATAACATCATATGCCAAAAGGATACTGTAGAGGAAGTAGATAATCCTTCAAACCACAGAAGCATGCCCCCAGTCTAATGATCTACAAAACCAACACATTAGACAAGAAAAACCTGCACCAGATAGCAATGTTAGAATGTAAAAGCTAAAGGATTCGAGTCAGCATAGTGAAAGAGACCTCAATGTGAAAGGTTGTCTCAATACTATGCGTCATCCCCAAATTAAAAAACAACACATAGAAGAGTTCTAAGATGAAGAAAAGAAGGGCATATACACAGGATGAAGAAGATGCAAATCTTTGATCCAGTATATACAAGAGAGGAGAGAGAGATAGAAATGAACAAAGCGTGTGGTGAAAGCAAAACCCGCTTAGGAGTAGAACCCGCACCACAAAAGAGGTGATAAAAGAAAACCCCACTTGAGGAGGAGAACTCGTATCACCAAAAAGCATGTGGTGAAAGCAAAACCCACTCAGGAGTAGAACCCACACCATAAAAGAGGTGATAAAAGAAAACCCTGCTCAAGGGGGAAAACTCATATCACCAAAGATAGGTGATAAAAGCAATCCCCGCTCAAGGAGGAAAACCTGTATCACCCAATGACAGGTGATAAAAGAAAACCCTGCTCAAGGAGGAAACCTGTATCACCGAGTAAGAATGTAAGCACCTCACAAACCCACAGACTTGCAAGGAGGCATCCCCCAAGATCTCTCACATGGAAGAAGCTGAGAAAGCACCTTACAAACCCACAAACCTGCAAGGAAGGTATCCTTCAAGAATTCTCACATGAAGGAAACCCCAAGAAAGTTTCCTAGAGACCCACAGACCTGCAGGGGAGCCACCTCCAAGATCTCTCGCATGGAGGAAGCTCAAAGGAAGTGCCCTACAGGCTCTCAGACCTGCAGGGAGGTATCCCCCAAGATCTCTCACATGGAGGAAACCAAAGGAAGCAGACTTTGGAGAGTTGAAAAGTAGTGACATGTCTATCCACAGATAGAACATGTCAGAAAGTGGTCGTGTAGGCGAGTAAGCAGATAGTCACACAGATCATTGATAAATTGGAAGGATTTCAAAGGGGTCCCTCAGGAACCCTTCAAAAGGAAGAGGGGTCCACTTAAGGGACGCGTTGTTTAAAAAGTGAGGTCTAATCAGGCTTCCCCCAAGCTAGACATGAAAGAATCCATTTGAGATAAAACCTTTCAAAGAGGGTCCCTTGGGAACCCTTCAAAAGGAAGAGGGGCCCACTCAAGGGACACTTCAATTGAAAGATATATTGAAGAAGAGAGGGGGTCCTTTATGAGGGCCACACATCTCCAAAACAAGTTATCACTACCCCCGGTATATAGGGGAGGAGAACCATGCAAGATTCCTAGAACATACAAGATAGAGGTGAAACTTGATATCACTTGTCATGAGAAGAAAAGGCAGGTGCATCAACCAAACAGGAGTTTGATGGCACTTGAATGAAAAATTTGTTGTATTTTGTCCTTCAAGGACTTACATTCACTAGTGGAATGACCAAGCACTTGATGGTATGCACAGAAAGGATGTTCTCCTTCATCATGTTTATGAACTTTGTTAAGTGCAGGAGAAGGAAAAGTGATTAAACAGGCTTTTAGAAGCCACAACAAAATACACTCTTGCTCAAATAAAGGGTGAGGAGTAGGAAGCAAGCTTTTCTCTTATGGAAAAAGGTTTGACTTCTCACAAGAAGAAGAAGAAGGCACGAAGATAGAAGACAATGGAGGAATAATCTTCTCAACGGTACGAGGTTGAGAAGAATTCATGTCACTCAACCAAGGCTTTTGTTTAGATCATTCTTTCGAGCAACCAAGTCCCAAATTATGCTTACAGGGTTTAAATTCTACAGGGACTTTAATGCCTTGTTCATTACGCCCACAACCTTTATGCTCATAGCCATACTTAGAGACAAGCTTAAAGTCGGGGCCAAAACATGTTTGCAAATCTTGAAAGGAAGGAGGATCTACATAGAGAGCATTGTCCCAACAACGGGGATCACACTCTATGAGATCACCCTCATCCTCTTTAATAGGATTGTGAACATTGTCTTCTTTAGCAGAAGTGTAATATTCTTCCTTGGAAGGGAGATCAACACTAAGAATATTGCAACTTGCATCTACATTGCCCCGCGATGTAGAAGAATGGCCATCTTCGATAGCAGGTGTAGATGATGTTATCAAAAGGTCTAAGTGGATCAGGTCAACTTTATATTCTTGAATGAAGGAATCTGTAAAGTCTAAAGAACCCCAATCATCACCAAGACATGCATTCTTTTGTGAAGAGGTAAGAGCAGAATTGAGATTTCTTGCTTTAGAAGGATCTTCCTTAGGGACATTTATCTTGAGAGTATCCTTTGTAGAAGGTATTGCTGGAGCAAACATCAATGCAGTGGAAGATACTGAAAGAATAAGAGTAGGCACAATCGAAGCCCAACTGGCAGCTTCCATCTCACCTAAGTGCATAGCCTCAAGGTCGGCCTTGACTGTGACTACTTTATTGTTAGCAATGAACTTAATAGATTTATGCAAGGTAGACGGGACTACACCCATGGCGTGAATCCACGGTCTACCAAGAAGAAGGTTATATGGTCATTTTTCTAACATAACATATACAAGGGTGGGTACGGTAACAGGTCCAAGCTGCAAAGGTAATACTATTGTACCTAGAGCTTGTCGCACAACATTATTGAACCCACGAATAACAATAGAAGAATTACTAGAGATGGGTCAATGTTAATCTTAGGAAATAGATCAATACTACACATTGAGTGTTGAATTAGTACGTCTAATTCCAATTTTATTAATGTTACTATGATCATTAGACGAAGCTCCTATGGATAGAACGCACACAAATATACGCCATCAACGCATTAGCATCCATCAACCTAGTGGAAGAAGGCAAGAGGATCTTTTGCAAGGCTTCTTGAAGCATACCTTGATAAACTGGAGCAAACTGAAGCAAGTCCCACAGTGAGATCTTATCTAGAGTAACACGGAGTTGCTTGACAAGATCATACTCACCGGGTGCTTTAGCTATAGGTTTAGGAGCTTGAAGAAGACTTGGTTGTTTATTCATTCTATTCTCATAAGTATGGGCTACCGCTCTGAAAGAGGGAGACTTAGAAGAATCAGGAGAACCACCATCAAATGGAACACCATCAATAGAACAAATGATTGGTCTCTTAGGATTTTGAGAGGTAGCAGAGACATAAAATGCATTTACAGAATCATCACAACTAGTAGAAAAATTATTTGAATACATATTCTCAACATCGATCCAAACAGGATCAAATGTGGAATAATTATTTGAAGGAACATTCTCAACATCGATCCAGGGAGAATCAGATGTGGAAGGAGGTTCATCGTTCGCTAATGTATCATCTCTAGAGGAGAGCGCATTAGAAAAAATATGAGACTCATCATTCACAAATGCCACATCTCCATAAGAGAATGCATTGGAAAATATAAGACATTTATCATTCACAAATGCATCATCTCTAGAAGAGACTACATTGGAATGAAGAGAAGGTAAAGTAACATTAAGAAAAGTATCAATGATTTCTTCTTGCGACAAGATATCCTTTGAAGCAAGAGGAATCTCATGAGAAGGATCAAAGAAACCAAGTGACATGGTTAAGGCCAAGTCACCATCACATGCATTAAATGGAACATCATTGACATCTTGAAAAAAATTAGAAATTGAACTAATAAAAGAAGATATTAAATCCATTACGATTTTTTCAGTATTTTCTATGTTCTAGTAATTTGCATTTCTAGAGGTCTTTGGAGTGAAATTTGAGGTTACAACTTGTGTTGGATTGAATTAGTTCTCTAGGAGACCTTTCCAACGGTGCAAACGGTTCTAAATTCTGAGCACTGAGTCAAAAGTTATGATCTCTCCAAGCAGGGGTAAATAAATTCCTAGTTTTTTCGAAGAACAAGGTTCTTCACGTCGGGTTTACCAAAAATGTAATATAGGGGGATTCACTACTCACAAGTTCTCTTCATTCAAAGAGCCTCACGGGTCGAACTGCCCTATACTACCGCAATGGAACCATGCAAAAGTTTCAGAATCAGGAAGAGAAAGTCACAGAGATTCTCTGGACAAACTAACGAGCTCTCGGCCAAAGGACGTCAGTGCAAAAAATGGACTACAGCGCTACGCGTTGGCATCTTAGAGGCATGCTGGCATCTCGTATAGACCAAAAAGCGAGTTTATCTCAAAAAATAACTAAGTGACAACTTACACTCTGATTATTGAGAACTTGTAGAAAGCAATAGGAAGTAATAAGATTGAAACGAAATAGAGACAATAAGGAGAAGAAAGGAAATACTTACGACTATGCGAGTGATGAAGCCTCCACTAAACGAATGTCTTCAAAACCTACAAGAATGATATTTGGAGAGAATGTTGAGGCTGTATAGGATTTTTCCTTAGTCAAACCCCCGTTTTGGTTTTCCCACCTCCAGGGATAGCCAAGAAGATAAAGAGAAATAGTGTGATGAACAAAGCGTGTGGTGAAAGCAAAACCCGCTTGGGAGTAGAACTTGCACTACCAAATAAGCATGCGATAAAAGAAAATCCTGCTTGAGGAGGAGAACCTATATCACCAAGTAAGTATGCAAATGGTAAGGGATATGGAACCCCAAGATGCTCACAAGCATGAAATGAGGGAGATGAAGTTGCAAAGGGTGTTATAAGGGGAGCTTGAGAGAGCTTGAAGCTGCTACAACAAGTTGTATGAAGTTGTGCAAGCAAAAGTTATAGTGTAGAAGGCTAAAACCAAAGCTGCAGTGAAACTAGAAGTTGGAAAAATGGGGCTAGCTATGGAAGAAGTTGCAAATTAAGTGAAAAGAGAGCATTTAAAGAAAAGCTTCTTCAGCCGTTTTCGGGCGTTACCAGTCGTTACCACCAACAAAACTCGCCGACAAGTAGCAAACATGCACATAAATGGTCATTTGAATGTTGAAACGTCATAGGACGCTAATGCAGTGCGCAGACGTTCGCGCGACGCGCTAGTGTCTGGACATGTCACACTACAAAATGACTAAAACAAGAAAAGCACCAAGTCTGGTGGAATGCTAACACACAAGGGTAGTTGCTGAAAAGGGGTGATGGAGCATCTTGAGAGGGGAAAAAGGTTGATGCAAGGGCTAAAATGACCCTACTCAAGATGCTAAGGGAGTGGACACTAAAGTGAAAGGCAATAATGTATGCGAAATTGCAAGGGGTCCAATTTTATGCTTATACAATGTCCAATGGTCCTTAGCTTTTCCATTTACCTACTTAGAATACCCACTATTTGAGAAATGCTTGGTCTTGCGTAGACCATTGCATACATGATACTTCTTATTGCAATGAAAAAAAGAATAATTCTCAAGCCCTCTAAATCCTCCATAGATTTAGGACATTATTCCAAACTCAATTTTGTGCCAAGTAGTAGGGGTGTAATTTTATTTTTCTACATCCCAAACCTTTACAATATGGTTTCAAGACACTTCCTCTAGTTTAGTCATAGTTTCCTATTGATCCTCACCTTATGTATCTTGTTGATTAATAGATTATTCACGATCAAATTTTGAAAACTTATTTTCTCTATGCCCAAATATAAGAATAACTATTTACCAACAGTTGGATAAATTATTTATAATTTCCCTCTGAATTCTACGAGGTATAGCTCCCTCATTAGATAAGGATATGTTCCTTTCTAAATTTAAAATCTATCATAGGTATTCTTTTAACCAGAAAGTAGTGAAAGGTCAAAATAGTATTGTTGTTCGATAAGATATATAGAATAATTAATGCCACCAATAAATCTTATACCATTTAGAAAACAAAACTTCCCATGAAACCAATTAGAACACGTGTTAATTTGAGTTTCACAGGATATGAACCAATGAATTTATCAATCTAAAAGATATTTTCTAACTCAAGAAGATTCAATACTTAAAATAGCTTTTACATTCACACAGAAACATAATAACTAACAAAACTAATCATAACACATAGATTATAATAGATTTCATTTCAAATATTTAAAAATGCATGCTCAAAGACTTACAACCTCTTTCAAAGTTGACCAAAAAAATAAAAATTTGTTCTTTCTTTATATATGTTTCTCCCCAAAATTTCTAAGAGAGCCTTTTTGTAACATCATGATCAATATATACATATGCAAGAGTACTTTTTTCTTGAAAAGTAACTAAAAATAGGAGGTTAAAGAATCCCTTAAACTTCTCAAAACTTTAACACTCTTTAAAAATTAAGTCCATATTCTAATATAACAATAAACATCATTATTGAGGTGGCATATTGTTGGCATCCGAGCATCATTCCATTTTTCTTGTGATGACTCGGCTGACTACATGCACATTTAGCTTTATATACTTGGAAAGATTTGATTATCGGAGGTATTTCTCTATGCTGGGGGATGATAATGTTTTTGTTTCTTAACTTCTACAAATATTTTTCCCCTCGAATCAAGTCTTCCTTGTCACAAAAGTTTGTCGCATGTCCAATATATTGAGACAAGACAGAGTCGATGTTGCTCAATTTCCTTACATTCTTAATATTGAAATATTGTTTATCAAACAACCTATCAATTGCTTCATTGAAAAAAAAATTCAATGTTTTTGCATCCTCATCTTGAGAATTGTCTTCCTTTTGGAGATGAACACTGATAGTTGAAAGATCCTTTTGAATGTCAAATCTAATTTGATGGAATCCTTTGAGAAATTTATTTTGTTCCAAAATACTTTGTTTCAAAAATGAAAATTTGTATCCAATGATTTTATTCCACATGAGTGCACCATTTTAAATTGTCACCCTTGACAATTTCACATTATGTTCCCCTAAATGGCTAAGCCTAATTGAGTACCTATTTCCCTAAATTATGCATTCCAAGGCCTATTTTTATCATTTTCCAATAAATTTCAAGCATTGAATAAATGATCCAATTAATGTTTTGACCCCAACACTTTGTGTCCTAGAAAATAGGTCTAGGACCCATTCACCCTTGGGTGTATGGGTCATCCTAATTTGCTAGGACCCAAATTTTAATATGTCGATGTCGACATTTTAACATTCAAAATTTAGATTGCAAATGTCAAATTTTGGGATTTAATTTGTGGGAAATTGAATAAATGCATACAAATACCTAGTTATTGCATCATTTAAAATCGAATAAGGATTATCATGCATTAAGGAGAACTTATGATCAAGCATTATTTTCAAGAGCAGTATTTCAGTGATTTATTACAACAATTCAAGATCCACCATCATTTCAAATCCTATGTGTGTTTATATTATCATTGTTTGTGAAGGCTAACCCTTGTTGTAGGTCTTCAAGTAATTCAAGCATCCAAGAAAGTAAGATCCAAGATCTTGAAGTGATGTGTATGAATTTAGTCCTTCAATGAAGCCATTGAAGGGTGGTGAGTTGCAACACTTTTTGATTTCATAATTCCCTCCTATCATTTATCCATTTTATCATTGACATTGCCATTATGGAAGTGGAAATACTTACACGGGGTTTGACTAAGGCAAGCCCCTAAATGGCCCAATATTTTCCCTTTCTCTGAATGTGTAGGTTTTACATTTAAAGAGGATTGAAGGAAGCTTGAAGACAAATTTTTCATTGTTGCATTCAAAGCCCTAAACCTTGTCAACTCACAAAAATTCACCTATAGAAGTATCTGATAGTGATCTGACAAGTTTGCAAGCATAAATGAGAGTCTAGATCTGCCACTAAAGGATTGCAAAAACAAAGAAAGAAACCCCTACAAGGACCCATACACCCTTGGGCGAATAAGTCCTCCTATGCACACTGAAACTAATTTTTATGGGCAGGTGCACAACACTCTTCCCTCCCAAATCTACCTACAATTCATTGTTTCAGATTATCAGCTATCAAATTCTTGCAATTTTTATATTAGGACACATAGGCTATTAGGTCAATTAAGGAAAAAACATTCCAATGCATTTCCCATTCCATAAAGATTCAAATCTAGGTCTGATTGGATCACCTTCATGGTTGAAAGTCAATATATACACCTTGTTGATATCCATCTTAATGAAACTAGAGAAAAAGACACACATAACACACACAAAATTGAATCCCAGGTTCTACACTTAGGGCCTAGGGTTCTCTTTTTCTTTATTTCATTTTGGTGAACATGACCTATTAACATTAAATACCTTCTAAAAATCCACCCTATATCTAGGGATTTCTTTGCATTGTATTACATTTCTCATTTAGGGTTTCACTTTTGCATCATAAAATATTAAAAAAATCATTTTTTTTGCATCACATATTACATCATAGGTTGCATTAGGTTTTATTTCAATCCTTTAGATCAGATCCACACTCAAAATTGCATTCATAATTGTCACAAACATTGTTAAACACATTTGCATTCAATTCACGTTGTTTTAAATTCAGTAAATTTTGGAAACTTGTTCATTTGCAAATATGTTTACATAGAGGAATAGAACCTTTAGACAGTCTACTAAACATTGAAATTTTTAGTTTTCAAGACCCTTATCAAGGACCAAATTCTCTTGGGTGCCTTTATCCTTGTACACTTGCATGAAAAAAAATAAATAATTTTTTGTCTTTGTCTTCTCAATTTGTTTGTGTTTGTAGATCTCTAAATTGGAATTCATAATTGCATCTATTTAGGTATCTTTAATATAGTTCATAAAAGTGAAAGAAAATGCATTGTTTAGTTTCAAAATTGTATGATAACGGTCATCATTCCCAAGCTTTGGCATCTTAGAATAAGTCAATTATTGCATATTAGATCTAAAAATTACATTCAAACTTGTTCAAACATATTCAACATTATTGCAATTTACATTTTACATCAAAATTGGCATAAGTTAAGCAAATTCTAGAAAAGTATTCACTATTCAAACTATTTTCAAGTAGACCTAGAATCCTTAAAAAATATCATACAAAGTTAGAATTTAAATTTTTGAAAAGCCTATCCAAGACATAGACACCCTTGGGTGCCTTCGTCCTCTTACTTTGTCTGAACCAACTTTTGTACAAATCTATATTGTGGCATCTCATGTGTTGCTTTTTTCTATCTGAATCATATTTCTAGCTATTTTCTTGTGTTTGTTTGCAAGTTTAGTGTTCATAGTGGGTGCACTTAAGTGTTTTGAAACTCACACGAGCTTTACAACCTAGTGTCTTATTGCTAATACTTCAGTGAGACATAGTTTAGGACTTATGGCATCCAACATTGTTTCTACATCCATTGTGGATCATGAGTCTTATAACTCTTTCATGTAAGGTATTGTCAATACTCAACCCATTGTGGACTCTATCCCTAATGCTACAATGCCAATAACAACTTTACAATCAACCATTTTTATAGATGTTAAAACTGTTGTTTCCTATGTTCCCTAAGATAAACTAAACAATTGGAAAAATATTTATAAATACTTCAAGACTATGTGAGTAATGAATATCTAGCTAGCACAATAGTCCCCATAATAGATAATATGAGGAAATTGATTAGTGATGCTCAAGGATTAGAGGTTTTGTGTAGCCTAGCCCATATAGTTAATTCTAATGTACAAAAAATGGCTAGTTGTGCTCAAGCTTTGGGATACACTCAAATTCAAGGAGGAAGTCAAGTCTCCCTCCCTACAAATATAGCCTTTATTCTCACATATACAAACCCAACTATCACTTCAACAATTCAAACAATCATTAACATAACTCCAACCTTGGGTTTGTCCATTGGGAACCATTATAGTTTTGTATCCTCACATGTCACACCTCAAAATCCATCACCTCTCATGTAAACTTGCAACATAGTAGTCCACTGAGCACATACACACTTCCACCTTATTCACCACATTCCCAAAACATGTCAAGCAATGATTCATTCATAAACCAACTTTTGCAGAATATGGCATCACTTCAACAAAAAATTTCAACATTGAACAAAAACCAGAATGGACAACCATTGAAATATGTCAAATGAAGCCCCTTGTCAATTGAAATATTGAAAACACCTATCACCTATGCTACAAAACATAGAGATACCCCAATTTGAGAAGTACAATGGTAAAGGAGACCCTAGTGATTATATATCAGCATATACTTCCTTGTGTAGTGACTTCATTTTTGAATAAAAACTCCTAGCTAAGCTCTTTCCAAGGTCATTGAAAGAAATGGCTTTGGAATGGTTTTGTTCATTTATGAATAATTCAATTCACTCTTTTAATGAGATTGTTGAAGCATTTATCCAACATTTCCAAGTAAACAATGGCCCTAAGATTATCCTAACTAATTTAGAGTGATGTAAACAAAGGAACAATAAAAAGGTCACAAACTTTATAAAATATTATCAGTTGCTTTACTCACAAATCAATCTTACCCTTCTCAATGTGAATGTTCAGAGTGTTCATTGAAAATTTGTAACCTTACATAAGGGATAAAATCTTGTTGATGAAATATCCATCCTTTATATGTACTTATGTATGGACCTTTGTGATTATTAGAATTTGGTTAATTAGTATGAAGAGACATCTTCATCCACTCATAAAAAATTTGAATTTGTACCTCAAAACAACTATCAACCATTCAAGAAATAAAACAAGAACTTTATTAAGATAAATACACCTCAATCAACCAATTACATTGAACCTCAATTTTTTTCCATAAGTTTGACTCATACCAATTTAGATCACAAGGTAGATAGTTTAACTAGTTAGGTTTGACTCCCTCCACTCGATCATGGTGCAAATTTTGAACAAGAACTTAATCCAATTGCCTTCGATTAGACCCATGGACACAACCAAACCTCTACCTCGAAGTTATAATCCAAATGTCTT